>JAOWBW010000389.1:0-622500 GCA_026119855.1 Campanula takesimana | reverse complement strand
ATCTCAAAATATGTGTCTAATTTAAAACTGTAACCTCTTGTTTACTTTTATTTTCTTTTTCTGAAAAAAAAGCTCTTGTTCATTTAACTTCTCATATTACAAACGATTAATTGAATCGTATATATACCATCAGGTTGTAATATACCCCTCCTGTCCCAAATTTTTATTTACTTATCAAATTTACTTAAACTTTAACTAATATTTTATACTAAATTATTAATTCTCATAAAAATTTAAAAATGGTTTTTAAATCATTAATAAATTATGTAAATTAATAATTTACATAATAGTTACAATTATAGTTAACTTATACTTATAATAGTAATAGTTACTATAATAATTAACTATAATAGTTACTATTATATTTTTTTTTTATGGGTAGTTACTATTATAGTTAACTATTATATTTACTATTATAGTTAACTATTATATGATAATTTTTTTTTTAAGAACAAATAGTTACTATGGTAGTTAATAATTATAGTTAACTATTATATTTCACTATAAATAGCTAACTATTATATTTAACTATTAGTAGTTAACTATTTGTTTTAACAATTATATTTAAAAGTTGAGGCCGACCGTATTCTAACGGTGAATTCATAAAATTTTTTGAAATGCATAGGGATAGGTAGGTTTTCATATTGTCGTCAACGTTTTATGGAGTTGACCATGAAAGTCAAAGTCAGACAAACTTTCTGGTTAGTATATAGCATTTAAATGACGCTATTATACTTAGTCAAATGTATTTAGTAAAACATACGCTACACTAGGTGTATAATATAATATATGTTACATGTATGTATATATACATATAATACATACATACATCATACATACACACACATATACGACTTTCGTCCCTCCCGACTTAAGAGGAACTAGAATGAATGGAGGAGGTTATGAGAACAAAAGTAATACTCCCTCCGTCCCATTTCAAGTTTCACCATTTTGCTGATGCACGCAAATTAAGAAAAGCTATTTGTGTAAGAAAGGTTGTGAGAAGGAAGAAGTTAGTGGGTATGACTGATAGGCTAAATCGCACACCTACAAATTAAACCTATCTTTATATCATCATCCCCACTGCAAATAGTGGACACATCATCTACCTTTGGCTCAACTGTATCCATGAAACATAAACCACGAACATCCTCAGGGTCTTTCTTGGAGTCAAAAATATTGAACTCCATTAAATCCCCCATCAAACTCCATAGTCAATGAACCATTAGACACATCTAGTTTAGTATGAGCTGTAGACATAAATGGTCTCCCCGACAGAATGGGAGCCTTAGGATCCGTATCCATCTCCAAAACATAAAAATCCGCAGGAAATATAAACTTACCAACCCGAACAAGCACATCCTCAACCTTCCCCTTAAGGTATGCATTCGACCTATCCGCCAACTGAATAACAACCCGTGTATCCTGTAAGGGTCCCAACTTGAGTTTTTCAAACAATGCATAAGGCATGACATTGATTGAAGCACCCAAGTCAAGCATGGCCATATGCTCAGAATTATCACCCAAAGACATAGGAATAACAAACATACCCGGATCACTGCACTTCTTGGGCATCTTCTCATGATAGACTGCAGACACATGCTCTTTCATCTTCACCTTTTTCTGACTTCTCGCCTTTTGATCCCTCTTCAACGTACACAATGCCTTAAGGAATTTGGCATATCTCGGGACAGTCTGCAACAAGTCTAAAAATGGGATGTTTACCTCAATCCTCTTGAAAGTGTCAAAGATAGCCTTGTCAGGCTCATGTTCTCGCGATCTTTTCCATGCCTCAGGAAATGGAACATCCGACTCAAAAACTGTGGGCTCTGGTGCAGCTTTCTTCTCCTCCTCCGGGGTTTTCTCAGTAGGCACAACCTCCCCAACCTCAGTCACTGGCTCCTCCGGTACAACTTCCTTCCTAATTTCCTTACCACTGCGTAAAGTCATGGCACATGCACTCTTCTTAGGGTTCGATTCTAATCTAGAATGTACCTTCTCTACCTCTCTAGCCTCTAGTCTCCCAACTGCATCCACTATCTGACCAATCTGTATCTCTAGATTACCGATACTCGTATCGGTCTTCTGTTGATACTGCTGAAAATTGCTATTCATCATGCTTACCGCTTGTGCTAAGGAGTGAATCATATTATCTGTAGACTGTCTAGGTGGGGTACTCTGATACTGCTGCTGCTGCTCGAACGGTGGTCTGTATTGATACTGATTAGTCTGGTACTGCTGACTCTGTGGTGGACCCATCAACAATTGTCTCATCATCCCCTTAAGGTCCTCAACATCAGTCTCAAGCTTATTTGTCACACCACTACTAGAATTCGCAGCACTGACCTGTCTAAAACTTGACCTCCTGCCATGCGTCCGAGTACTCTTAGCCAACTCATCAATTATCTCATTAGCCTCCTCAGTAGTCTTGTTGAGTATACTGCCCCCGCAGCAAGAATCCACCAACTGCTTATCCATGACTGTCAACCCTCCATAGAAATATACTATCAGCTGATTATCATCAAACCCATGATACGGGCAACTCCTGCACAACTTATGGAACCTGTTATAATACTCGTATAGAGTCTCATCTACCTTCTGCTCCATGTTGCTAATGTCCCGCTTCATGACATTGATCTGATCCGGTGGGAAAAACTCATCAAGAAACACCTCCTTCATCTGCTGCCATGTGGTAATGTTGTTAGGCGGCAGATGGTAATACCATGCACTAGCATCATCTTTCAGAGTGAAAGAAAATGCTCTAAGGAGGAGATGCTCAATCGGAAGTGCTGCTGGCTTCATGCTCTGTCAAATCTGCACAAACTGAGATATATGTTGATTCGGGTTCTCACCGGGCATCCCAGTAAAGTGCGGTAACTGGCTCAACAAACCCGGCTTCAACTCAAATGTAACCCCATTAGGCAGAGTGGGGAACTGAACTGCATGAGGTTGCTCGCTCCAATTCGGGGCAGTTTTCTGCCTCAATGTCTGATCTGCCATCTGTTTACTAATTCAAGACTTCCAAGCAGATTGTCAGTAAAACAGGTGTGGACCTTACAAGGTTCCACAATAAAAACAAATAACAAAATTAAAAATAACTAAAAAGAAAATTAAATTAACTAAACTAAACCAACTAAAAAAAATAAATACAAAGAAAATAAAAAGAACAAGAACAAGAATTAAAATAAGAACGTAAACAAATAAACACCGTTCCCCGGCAGCGGCGCCAAAATTTGCTAGGCTAAATCGCACACCTACAAATTAAACCTGGACTAGGTTCTAAAAATATAGCTAGGGCAAGTCCAGAATCGATCCACGAAGAACGGTTATTTATTTACGAACAGTCACTTGACCAGATTGGGGGAAAATTATAATTATTAAATCCTAAGAAAATAAATTAAACTAAATATGAGCAAAAACAATAATTAAAGAATACTTCAGATTTGTTTTCGTCCCCACCTTTTTAATCAATTATCATCGGTACATCAATTCACTTTTAACTCTATTCACTTGATCCGAGATTTATTTCAATCTCTGTTTCTTCTTTCAGATTAGTTAATAGCAGTGGCACACTCACTAGAAACCCTAATCAATAATTAAATCTAACTGGCACAATCTAGATCCAAAAATTAATTGATTCAAGATTTAAGAAACTAAGATCAAGAACACTTTCTATTTATTAAAATAGATAATTGCTTAATTTTACCCTAATCACAATTTACCATGGCACATGCATAAATCATGAAATTGCTACAGTGAAAACCCTAATTCTGGCACAGAACAGAGAATTCTAGCAAAGATCCAATCACAAAGATAAATAAATTGATCAGGTCTATAAACCCTAGCAACGGATCTAGAATTAAGAACAAGTAAAATTATGAATAGAAATTAAATTGTGAAAGAAAAATACCTCAAATTGACAAAAGATGGTTCAAGATTCAAACCCAAAGTTTGGGTTTTAGTTCCTCATATGGAGCTTTGAAATCTCCATGAACAAAGAAAATAAAAACCTAGATCTAAAATTATATTGTCTAGAATGTAACCTCAAAAATAATGAAAGAAACTAGTTTAAATACTTGGGATAAGTTCTAAAAAGAAATAAAATAAAATAATAAGAACTAATAAAAAGGAAAGGAAACAAAAAAATCTGCAAAGAATCCTTATGATGCCAGTCCACGCGCCTTGAGATCGTCAGCGTTTTCCACTCGGACTCCCGACTTGGAACAAAAGCTCCCACACGTACTGATTAAGTTGCTTCCTCTCTTTTTTTTTTTTTTTTTTTTGTTTTGTTTTGCATAATGGCTGTTATGACTTGTGATGACCCACAATACCCTTGCTGCTTTCTTACTTCATGGTTTAGTTCTGAGCCATTTCTTCTTTTACTCAACATCAACAATTCATTCTCCGTCCCAATTGACTTTCTTTTGTATTTGGGATCCCTTTTTAACTAATAAATAAATTACATTCGGGTAAAAATATAAAAATACTAAAATACTCCCGAATTACAAATAACCCCAAAAATATATATTTGCCCAAAATTACATAGAAACTATTCTAAATACATAAAAATAATTATTTAAAGCTCATATAATACTAGGAATAAAGTGTATAAATTCCGTCTCATCAATGACAAGTGGGGCCTACAATTTAAATGTGTGAGAGGGGAAAATTAGTGGGTATGACAAGTGGGGCCTACATTTTAATTATGTGAGGGAAAAGTTAATGGGTATGACAAGCGGGCCCCCATGTTTTTTTCCATTTTAGGAAATGGTGAAGCAATCAACGGGACATCAATTTAGGTAATTGGTGAAACTTGAAATGGGACGGAGGGAGTATTATCTTTCAATTTTTTGGCCGTACTACGTCGAGTATGACACTAAAAAGAGTCGTTCTTGTGAAAAACGCGTTTTACACTAGCCTTAGTGTAAAACGTGTTTTCCACATAGAAGGGTTCTTGGGCAGGCACTTTCCGATACTATAGGAGGCACTTTTCAATATTTTTACAGCAGACACTTTTTTTACCCTAAAGCCAGCACTTTTTTTTGGAACTTGAAAAAAAAAAAAAACCCAACATGCATATTTTAAAACTCAAGCAAGCACTTTTTTACCTTAGAGAAGACATTTTTTTTTTTGCACTTGAAAAAAAAAAAACCAGCAGGCATGTTTGAAAACTCAAGCAGACACTACTAATATTCAGCAGACATTTTTATATGCGCCTGCTTGAATTTTAAAACATGCCTGTTGATATTTTTTTTATTATTATTTTATTTTTTTACAAGTTCCAAATAAGTGCCTGCTCTGAATTATTTTGTGCCTTTTATAGCATTAGAAAATGCCCTTGTATTATAACAAATGTAAAATAAATGCCTGCTCATACACTTTTATAAGTGTCTAAACATGCTTTGATAGTGTCAAAACATGTGCATGTTCTAGTGTTAAAATCTGCCTGCTATAACATTGAAAAATGTCTCCTACAGTTTCGAAAAGTGCCTTGTGAGTTTTCATGAGTTTCAGTTATTTACATCAATGCCACCGCGCCTTCTTACAGCGTTCTCCGCTTTTTTAAAAACACGTTCTACACTAGCGTTAGTGTAGAACACGTTTTTCTTAAGATTTTCTTCACTAAAAATGGCAAAATGTCCTAAATCGGGCATGATATAGGGAGTATATAATAATGTATATAAATATGTGCTATATATATGTATATATATATATATATATAACATCCAATATTCCATATAGACACACACATATCATACATACATATGTTTATGTATATAAATATGTGTTACGTGTATGTATATATAATATCCACTATACCATATACATAAATATATATATATATATATATATATATATATATATATATATATACTCCGTCCCACCCGAGTTAGTATTTTTGGGTTGGGCACGGGGATTAAGGAAAAAGTGTTAGTGGAGTAGGTGTTGTGAGTATGACAACCCAAAAATAGAAGTGTTTTATTTAATCGAACCCACATCACATTCACAACAACTTTCTACTCATTATTCTTTCTCTCTGACTTTTTCTCTCATATTTCACTTGTCATACTCACAACACCTACTCTACTAACATTTTTTTTCTTAATCCTCGTGTCTAACCCAAAAATCTTAATTTGGATAGGACAGAAGGAGTATAGTTCAAAAATGAAAGGAGAAATATTTAATATGGATAAAATCTGTAAGATGAGATAACATGTACTATTTGGTTGGAGGTAGTGTGTGTCCAATTCTGCCTCCATGGCGGTTTGATTGGAGAGCAGATCTTCTATGCCTATTCGGTGTGCCACTTCATGTGTTCAAAGTGATCCAACGGCTCACAGTTTTTAAGATTAATATTTTATTAATATTATTCAAACATATTAACGGCCGGATCACTTTGAGCACATGGATGACACACGGATGGGTACAGGAGATCTGGTCTCGTTTGATTGACCACTTCAAAGCAAAAGGGCCACACCACAGCCATCGTATAGTCCGATCAACTTGGAAAAGCCTCTTCAGGAGGACCTTGCCTTTTTCCACAGCTATTTATGGACTGTCCCCAAGCTTTAAAATATTTCTTATTTTTGGCACTTCTTGTCTCAACTATGCATTCTAAATATCTAATAATCCACCAGCATTGAATACTACTACTCTGTCTTTAAATGAGTGTCTAAACTTTATTTTAAGGGATATCTGAAAATGTCAATTTCTTGTACACTTTGGTGGCAAAGAGTTATATGCAATCTTGTAATCTCATTTCCAAACATTTAGTTTTGAACGTATAAAAAGCCAAAAATTTCGAAAAAAACATTTAGGGAGAAAGTTATGCTAAAAAAACACTTATTTTGGGATAAAAATTTCTTGAAAATGGACACTCATTTAGGGACAGAGGGAGTAATAAATATAAAAAGGTTTAGTAAAATCATTTAAATCGTTGGAAATTTATCACAAACTGTAGTATTTCTTTATCTTTTAAATCAAAGAGTTTTTTTTTCTTTCTTTCTGAACGTTCTTACTTTTCATTTAGTTTTGGTATGTCTCAGTTTAAATTTTTTTAGTTGTTTTATTCTTTAAATGACAAAGTATGAACAATATTTTAGGCAAATTTGTCCTCATAAAATTCATATATAAAAAAAAGAATTAAAAAAAATTCACTTAGTTAGCTAATTTTAACCCACCAGATTTATGAGGACAATAGTATCCTCCCAACACTGCTATTGTTGTCTTAAGTTTGTCTGGATTACTTAATAAGCGTGCAAAGTCAAACTAAAAATCTTAAACAATCACTATGGGAGGGAGTACCTTTGTGTTAAGGAATATTATATATTCCTAGCACATATTGTAATTACCAAACATAGAGATTGTATCTTGTACACCAAGTTAGATTATTCTAGAATATTAGTTTCCTTATTGTATTAGTATTCCTAATTAGATTAGGACTCTAGAACTCTCTTTGTACTCCTATAAATATGTATTGCTAGTATCAATAATACTTGAGTCTTTCATACAATATTATTTGAGTCTCTCATATTAATTATCTCTTTCCATGTATGATTGGCTCTGACTATCTATTTCTCTAATCCTTGACACTTTGTACAATCTTTAAAAAAAATATATATTTATAACATTGACCAAACTAGCCCCTGTCTTTAGCAATTTAGTTTTGAAGAACAATTGAAAAAGCTGTTCACTGATTAAACTATTACTCCCTAGTCCCTACATCTCATAATAAATATTATATAAATTATCAAAAATAATTAAAAATAATAATTTTAATTTATATTATGATAACATTAAATTAAAATTATTTTCATATCATTTGAACTTAAAATCATTCTTCTCTTTTTGTACTTTAATTATTATCATATTTAATAATATAATACTAGTATCTATTTCAATCTCTCTTTTCTCCTAAAATATTGAAAAAAAATTAAAAACAAAAAAAAAACAGAGTAAGTTGTAATTTTTTTTTTGAAGTTGTAACATATCATCATTCATTACAAGACAATTGTCATCGTTTACAAATTCTTAATAGAGTATATTACAGATCTATAACCTTGTCTATTACAAGTTCAATGGGAGCTACGATTGATACTTTGCTTGATACACGCTGTTCTCCTTGAAACCTATTACTATATCGAATGATACTTGGGACCTTTTCACTTTGAGGAAGCTTCTTAAACAAAAGGGGAGGTGGATTCAAACTTAGGACCTCCCAAATGGGTGACTCAAACCTTATGCTACCATAGACAAGTCTCATCAGTCGACGGAAGATGTTGTAAAGGAATTTGGGATAATCTTTAAAAACACCCTTCAGTTTTTAGTTTAAACGTAGATTATGAAAAGCACATTGATTATTGTCAAATGGTCCCCCACAAGTTTACAACTTTTTCACCACGCACCCATCAATATCATACCCGGACCGGAAGTTAGTCATTTAAACCAACAGGTTAAAGTAATTGCTTTAAGTTACCCTAAACGGGCAATGGTAGGGGCATAAAAAAAAGTCTATAAAATAATAAATACAAAATGAGATGACGATATATTATTGGTTGTATCGATTATAAACCCGCCACACTCTAATTAAAAACTCCAATAAATTATTGATAAATGATTTTGTGAATCAAGTTTTTTTTTAAAAAATAAATTGTAACTTTATATTTACCCTAAACTAAATATGCCAATGCGGAGGAGCTGACAGACAATGACCTTTCACTTCACTTTCTTACAGCTTTTGCTTTGTAGTTGTAGGTCTCTGTTGTCACCATTATTACACTCACATGAATGAAAAGATAATTCCTCCATTTACGTTTTAACTCTCACGCACCTGCTCTTTTCTTCATTCAATACTTTTAATTCTTGAGTTGAGAATGAACCTCAAAAAAAATGTTCAAGACTCTACTTGGTGGGACCCTATGACTTCCATTTTACGTGCTGCGATAAGTACTCCGTATTGCCCACAAGTAGAACCCACAGATTATTACAGTACTCTCCCTCTCTCCCTAAATGAGTGTCTTTTTTAACCTAACTTTTGATCATGCAAAAATTGCGATCAGTAGAGCCGGATCCGCGAAGGGATATCTGGACGTCTATTAGCCTGAAATAGATGAACAAACGTCAACTCAGCCGGGGCTTCACCGGCGAAGGCCCTCCGGCGTGAGAATGAGTTAGTCTGCTTATGAATGAACAAACTGGGAAGAGAGAAAGAGTGAGGTTAGAGTAGGGATGGCAATTCGCCCGAACCCGAAGGCGATCGCCCCGAAAAAGTAGGGTTAGGATCACAGTTTTTAAAACACGCATGGGTTCGGGTCGGGTTCGGTATTACAATCTGACCCGCCCCGCCCCGCCCCGAGTGTATAAGTGATATATTTTTATTTTCATATAGGACCTTCTAAGTCAGATTAAGTGTTGTTAAATTTATTTTTATAGTTGTTTGTGAGTGAGGTTTTGATGAGTTAAGACTAATTTGTATAACTCATTCAAATTAAGCTTAAACATAAATTAGGCAAAATCAAATATGGGATGGGAAAATTAGATTTTATGCCACTCGGGTCGGGTCGGGTTTCATTAACTTCGGGTCGGGTCGGGTCGCTCTATTTGAGGTTAGGGTCGGGTTCGGTTTTGGAGAAACCCGCCCCGAACCCGACCCGTTGCCATCCCCATGTTAGAGAGCTTCACCTTCGCAAATGAGGGTGAGGTCTTTATTTATACCCCAAAATAGATGCTTTGTCACCTAGATTTTGTTCTTTTAACGTAGGGATTTGTGCTTATCCACATCTATGACTCACCTGGTTCGTATTAGGGCAACACTTCTAGAAGTCATCAGTGGGCCTTGTCAAAGGGTTGGGTCAGGCCTCTAATTCCCCTAATCGTGATGGGGACAGATATAGATATAAGTCCGAGCTCGTCTGACCGAGCAAGCATGAGATGAAGTCCGACCTCGAGTCGCGTGTGCCCGTGCGCACCGACGAGGGGCCCTTTTAGAGTAACGTTGGGCACCAGGTGGTCAGCTCGGCCAAACGAGCATAGATCATAAACGTGGGATGGTACGACGAGTCTTTGGAGTCCTTATTCGATTCCTCGTGGCTCCTCCTTCCCAGCTCGGTTAAATGAGCTGCGTAAAGATACATAATGGGCTACAAATTGTACATAAAGTTGAGATTTTCAGTGTCCCTTAAAATGAAATTTGGACACTCATTTAGGGACAGAGTTAGTATGTCGTTCTAGTATACTCCCTTCGTCCCTCTTTAATCTACAAAATTTGTTATTTAGTTTGTCTCACTTTAATCTACAAAGTCTCAAAATACTTTTAAAATAATGAAACCCACTTGTCATACTCACAACAACTATCCACTTAATATTCTCTACCCCACTTTCTCTCTCCTACGCAACTATCTACACTCACGACATATCAACTTTTTTACTTTTGTTAAAAATAATGTGTCAAACTCAAAATTTGTAAATTAAAAAAAGGACGGAGCCTGGGAGTATATACACATACCATTGTCAAAAGAAAATCTTGTTACCGATAAAAGTCCAATATGAGTACAAATCTTCCTTTTACTAAAACTTGCAAAAGCAAAGAACAGATAACCCTGCGGAAAAATTCTCAGTTGACTCATAGTAGTGTTGAACTGAGGAGATGGAGTATTTCACTTTAGAGAAATTGGAACTGTAAATTCCTCCAACCAAAATTTTATCCCAAAGCAGTAGAAGGTCGATGATATTTCTTTCGTCTCAAAATAAATATTAAATAATTATATTCTAAATACTCTCTCTGTTCCAAAATAACTGTCTTTTTTTGCATTTGCACAATTCTTAAGAAATGCAATTATTGTCATGACTAAATCACAAAAGTTCCAACTTTACCCCTATTAAGTGTGCAACTTTCTTACATTAATGTCTCACAGACTAAGACAATTAATAAAAGAGAACAAGTTTCAATGCAAGGGTAAAAGGGACATTTAGCTCAAAAGTGACAATTATTTTGGACCAAAATTTTGGTCCAAAAGTGACAGTTATTTTGGACCGGAGGGAGTAGTTATTTTAAAACGAAAGAAGTAGATAAAAAGGCAGTAAATGCTTGTTACTCCATCTATCCCTAAAAGAGTTTATTTTCAAAAAAAATTTGTCCCAAAATGAGTATCCATTTTGATTATAACTTTGTCCCTAAACGTTTTTTTTCAAAAAAAAATTCACCGGTCTCTTTATATTTGCAAAAACAAAATGTTTGTAAGGAGGATTACAAAATTATATATAAAATTATATATGAATTTTGCAACCAAATTGTACAAAAAGTTACTCCCTCCGGACTCAATTATAAGCAACAAAAGTGGTTTTTTTTTTTTACCTAAATATAAGCAACTCTAAAGGATTTCAAGACCATTTAATACTTTCTTACCAAAACTGCCTCTATTTAATTATTCATTTTCAAATACAAGTGCACATTTATTACACATTTAATATGAGGATATATTAGTAATTTTAACATGTTTTTTATTATAAAATAAAGACAATTGACTAACTTAACTACTTTTTTAATAAGTGTGATTTGAGTTATTTTTGCTTATATTTGAGACCGAATGGAGTATGTCTTAGACACTCATTTAAAGGACAAAGTAATACTCCGTATTTATGATCAAAATAACCCCAAAATGAGTACGTATTTATTAGCCGGTCCACATCCCCTTACGGAATCTTGGAAGCTCTATCCCTACCCACTTACATTTTAAAAAATAAACTCAATCCGACACATTCACAGATTCTAGCGCTCACACTATTTCCATTAAACACTTTTTGATTAACGGCTACTTTTCTGTTACGATAATGGAGTCAAATAATTCATTTAGGAAACCAAAAAGCCTAATTTCCATTCACTTTTTGCGGAATTAGTTGATGGCCCAGTTCCTATCTTCCGGAAAAAAATCATTTGACTCACCTCCAAACAAGTGTTGAAGATAATCCTACTCCCCCTGGTCTAAAATAATTGTCTTTTTTTGCATTTGCAAAATTCTTAAGAAATGCAATTATTATCATGACTTAATTACAAAAGTTTCAACTTTACCCCTATTAAGTGTGCAACTTTCTTACATTAATGTCTCACACACTAAGACAATTAATAAAAGAGAACAAGTTTCAATGCAAGGGTAAAAGGGACATTTAGCTCAAAAGTGACAATTATTTTGAACCAAAAATTTGGTCCAAAAGTGACAGTTATTTTGGACCGGAGGGAGTATTATATTATATCCCTCCGTCCCAAAATAAATGTCTAAACTTTACTCATTTTCAGAACGGAAGTACCAAAGGCCTTCTGGCCGAGTGGTATCGGGTAGGGATGGCCAAAACCGGTTCCGGTTCGGCATATAGGTGACCCGTAACCGGCCCTTGGTTACACCGGTTCCGGTTAGGTTTCGGTTCCGGTACGGTTCCGGTCCCCCTCCCCCCCCCCCTTTAAAATTATTGAAAAACAAGGGATTTTCGGTCCGGTTTCAGTCCGGTTCGCCATTTATGTGAACCGTAACCGGCCCGGATGAATGGCGGTTCCGGTTACTCCGGTTCCGGTTTATTCCGGTTCCGTGCTTCTCCGGTCCGGTTCTCCGGTTCCTGTTCGGTTTGGCCATCCCTAGTATCGGGTGGGTTTGGGTTCGATTCTCCCTTGGGAGAATTTGTAGAAGCAATTATAATTCGCTGAAATGAAATAGGTTTGACAATGGTGAAACTCTATAGCAACTTGTAATAGACAGGGGTATAGATAGGCATGGCTTTAGATAAGACTGTAGAACTTTAGATAAGACTGTAATAGATTTCATAGAAATTTGTAAATTATGGCAACTGCCTTGAAATGAATGATATAGTTCATCTGTTAAAAAAAAATAAAAAAATGACGGAAGTAGTATGCATGCAGTATACAGTTAAAAAGAAGGAACAACTTTAAAATGATGAATTAAGTACATTATGAATCAACAAGACAACAACTACTGAAGTAACTATGTAGCTGTAATTTTCTAAAACATAGAAAATATACTAACAAACTGCACTCCTCAAATAGGTGAAGGGAGTGAAGTTGGACCAGCAGACGACGGAATATCTGGCCCGACCCGGCATCCTTCTAACATGAACACAACATCCGTCATGGACGGCCTTTCGAGCGGGTCGGTGGTCGTACAAAGCAACCCAACTTTCAGCCCCAACAAAAACTCCTCCCATTCCGATGACTCAGGATCAAGCTCAAGCAATCCCGGTTCCAACAATTCCGAAATCGCCCCTCTTTGTAGCTGCCTCTTCACCCACTTAACAATATCTTCATCTTGATCACTAAACATTACCGGCTTTTTCCCGGTCAAGATTTCTAACAACACTATCCCAAAGCTATACGCATCAGCTTCTTTAGTAGCTTGACCGGTCAACATGGCTTCCGGCGAGACGTACCCTAGTGAGCTGACCGGAGCGGCTGAGGATGATGATGATGGTTCGGTTGGGGTGGCAATGGTTAGTTTATTTAACCCGAAATCGGAAAGATGGGCTTCAAAATCAGCATCAAAGAGGACATTTTGTGGCTTGATATCACCATGGACCATTGGAATTGAATGCAAGAAAGCTAGACCACGCGCAATCCCTAGTGCAATTAAATGTCGCATGGGCCAGTTTAATACATGCCCATCTTGGTGTGATGCCTCTTGAAGAAGGGTTGCTAAGTTACCATTAGGCATGTAGTCATAAACTAGGAGACGGACATCCGGTGGTGGGCCCGCAAAGTAGCCTCGCAGCACGGTCAAATTCCGGTGTTTGACTTTTCCAAGCGACTCAGCTTCTTTCCGGAACGTGGATTCCGGTATGGAAGCATCCGGAAGGCGGCGGATGGCAAGAACCATTCCATCGGGGAAAGTGGCTTTGAATATAAGCCCGTATTTGCCTCTGCTCAAGACATTTTCCTCATCGAATTGTCTTGTGGCTTCAACTGTCTCTGCATAGGCTATTCTGTTGTTGAACATGATCAGTTTGGGCACTCCGTTTTGACTATTGCCACTCCCTCGACCACCACCTTCTGTTCCTGAGCTTCCACGGCCTGGGCTCGGCTTCTTCTCTCCGTTTGCTTTTCCGATCAACCTCTTCCGCCACCTCAAGAGACCCCATAGATACCCACAACAACAGAGTGTCAAGAATATCCCCCCAGCAGCAACCACACAAATCAATATAATGAGCCTTCTCCTCTTTCGATCCTTTTCCTTTTTACAGTTTTTATTCAATGGCCTCCCACATAAGCGTTTGTTCTTCGTAAACACGGAAGGATCATTGAATCGAGAACCCAATTTTTCAGGAATCCTGCCCTCAAGGTTATTATCCGAGAGATTCAAATGTTGCAAGCCAGGAATCAGAGAGAGACTTTCTGGTATTTGACCTGAAATGTGATTTCCATCCAGTAACAAAGAAGTAAGTGCTGTGCAATTGGAAATGTCTTCTGGGATTTCGCCGGTCAAACTGTTCTGTCCCAAATCAAGCTTCTCAAGATGAGATAAACGAGAGAGACTATCTGGAATCTCACCGGTCAAATGATTCCCACGAACCTCTAATACTTCAAGAACAGAGACATTTCCCAGCTCCACCGGAATTGAGCCATTAATACCATTATTTGATAGAGAGAGAACAATTAAGGACTGAAGAAACCCAAATTCATGTGGTACGTTCCCAGAGAAAGCATTAGAAGAAAGATTCAGATGCTGTAAATTCGACAAACTACTGAAACCCTCAGGAACATCACCGGACAAATTGTTTTCCTCTAAAGCAACCAGCTTTAAACTAGGTAACCCAAACAGTTCAACTGGCAATTCCCCAGACAAGTTTTGTTTACTCAAATCTAGACCGGAAAGCCTAAGCAAATTCCCTACACTACCCTGAATCTGCCCGGAAAAATCACAACCACTCATGTTAAGAATCATCAACCCTTTCAATCCCCAAATACTTGCCGGAATCTCCCCAGAAAACTTGTTACTGCTCAAATTCAAAGAAGTTAAATTACTTAAACCCGTTAATTCTTGAGGGACATCACCAGTTAAGTGATTATCGCTCAAATCCAAGGACTCGAGCTGGGAAAGCCTTCCAAAACTCGACGGGATGGTTCCATTGAAAAGATTTCTACCTAAGGATAGAAATTTTAAACCCTGTAGTTCCCCAATAAAGTCAGGAACCAACCCTGATAAACGATTTCCTCCAAGATCAAGAACATTCAACAAACTACATTTTCGGATTTCAGACGGCGCTTGACCGGTAAATGAATTATTAGCCAACTTTAGCTCCACTAAATTCAATAAATTTCCGATTTCAGCCGGTAACGTGCCGGAAAAGAAGTTTCGGGAAAGATCTAAACTCGTAAGGCTATTCACATTTGTTAACCAAATTGGGAAAACGTCTTTTATCTGATTATCGTGAATGTCTAAAACTTCTAAGAGAGAGGAGAATGTAAAATTTGGGGGATTGACTAAGCCCGTGAAGTTATTAAACCCTAGCTGGACAATTCGTAATGAAGGAGAATTGATTGTGACATTAGCAAATAGAGATGTGGGGACCGAACCTGACAATGCATTTCGCGGTAAAGAAATGACTTGGAGATTTGGGAGTGAGCCGATTGACGCCGGAATCAGACCTCTAAAATTGTTATCTCCGGCACTAAAATGAATAAGCGAGGAGCAATTAGCGATCGACGAAGGAAGAGTGCCGTACAATTGGTTCGAGTCTAGCCATAGGTATTGCAGCTCTTGGAGGTCTCCGATGGTCGCCGGAACTTGGCCGGAAAATGAATTGAAAGACAAATTGATGAGTTGCAGGTTGGGAGTGACAGAGAGGTTAGCCGGGATGTTGCCGGAGAATAAATTGGAAGATAAGTCAAGATACCGGAGGCTAATCGGGAGGTTCCCAGAGATTTGACCAGCGAGAAAATTATGAGCTAGGTTAAGGACCTGAAGGTTAGTGAGGTTAAAGACGGCCGGCGGGAGAACGCCGGTGAAAGAGTTATACTGTAAGTAAACGGCTCGTAAGAGCGAGCATTGAGATAACGAAGAAGGAATAGAGGCATTGAAGGCATTAGAATGAAGGCTTAGCTTACGAAGCTGGTTTAGATTGCCAAGCTGGTCAGTAAGCCGGCCGGAGAGTTGGAGACGAGGAAGGCGGAGTTCACGAACACGGTTATCGAAACAAATGACGCCACGCCAGTCGCATGGGGCGGCTGAGGTGGAGGTGTTCCAGCCGCCTAAGACGCCGAGCGGGTCGTGTAAGTTAAGTTTGAAAGATAATAAGGCTTGGATCTCCGGAAGGGTGCCGGAGTAGGTGGTGGCGGTGGAGGAGAGTAGTAGGGTGAGGAAGAGGGAGAGAAAAGTAGCCGTTGGCATGGGGGAGAGTGGAGTTGGGTTAGGAGAAGAAACATGGCCTGAGAGTGAGAGAAATAGTCGGAGGAGTCATATATGTGGTGCCAAAATACAGGTGGTGGGGGAGGTTGCTGCTTCAGTTTCTCTGTCCTCTCCGCCTGTGAAAAAAAAAAAAGTGTTTGTTTGTTTTGCTCACTTCCCAAAACGTTCAATAAATAGGTTGTTGGAGGAGAACAACCTATTTTGATCATTTTCCTTGTTTTATTTTGTTCAAAATGGAGTATTACAATACAAAAAAGTGTTTTTTTTTTTATTAATCACTTGAAACTGATAGCGTAAGTATTTACAAATTTTACTTCTCTCAAATTTATTAATCACTTGAAACTAAGGCTGACAAAATTTGTGAATCTGTACCAACCAACTCGTGTACCAACTGTATCAATTATAATTGGTACGATCAAATCGGTATACCTAGGGGTGGAAAAATGGGTGTTTTGGGTGTATCCATTAAAGTTAAAATATCCGGATATCCAATGGATTTTTAAGTTTAATGGGTAAACCCAAAACACTCAATTTGCCACCCCTAGGTATACCGACATTGTTGGTAGGTACTACCGTACCAATTATGTATAATTGGTTGGTACACGGCACTGATATTTGATGTTGGTTGGTATACCAAGCAATGTTCTAAAAAACGCTAGGCGGTCGCTAGGCGCCGCAGGGGCGCCTAGCGCCTAGGCGGGATCTAGGCGGGGCCGAAAATTCAAAAATAACTATAATATCCTAGATGGGGCCTAGGCGTTTCATGAACGCCTAGCGCCTAGGCGGGGCCTAGACGGGGGGTCTTTTAGAACACTGATACCAAGTACCAATTGTAATTTTTAATAATATTAAAAATATTATTATGTATTGAAAAATAAAGTATCTTTCAATATTCTATCATTATTCTATTCCCGAAATAAAGTTGAATGCAATTTTTTTTTCAAAGATACTTTGTATGTTTATAAATATTTGGTTTTTCATATATGGGACCATTCAGTGGCTTTGATGGACAAATTTAACATGTTTTTAAAGAATATATACAGTTACACTTTTCTATGATTCTTTTAATCTAGTAGTTACAACAAAAAAAATCTCTTGTTCTTATATACTCCCTCCGTCCGGGCACAAGTGACACTAACTTTTGGGACACGGAGATTAAGAAAAATGTAGATATGTGTAATAGAAAATGAAGAGAGAGAATGAGTGGGGTAAATAGTAGCGGTGGTTGAATAAATTGAGTGGTGGGAAATAAAGAGAGAGAATGAGTGGGTTTAAATGGTGGGGTTAGTTGAATATAAATATATTAAAATATTTTCATTTTGGGTAGTGTCACTTGTAGTGGGACAAACCGAAAAGAAAATAAGTGTCACTTGTGCTGGGACGGAGAGGGTACTTGTTTCTTTCTCTCTCAACTGATAATGCATCGTCGACGGATTTCATGCCTAAATTCATATCTCAACAAGGTATGCAAGTTAATATTTCTTTGTGGCATTTGCATAACAGCATGTAACAGCTCAATACAAATACAATAATACTCATGCGGATGTCACTGTTGAAAAAGACTACTCTCAATTTTTATTTTTATTTTTTACATTACATTCTACATTTGGTATAGGCTAGTACCAACCGTACCAACTAAGTTGGTATACCGACTTAGTTGGTTGGTAGTGGTACATAATTTTATGTACCAAGTTAAACTTGGTTGGTACATGGTATAAGCAAAATGTAACTGGTATACCTACCAATCCAGCCCTACTTGAAATCCCAACTCATATTAGTGTTTTATTTATCCATTATATCCATAAGTATTTTATGAACTTTTACATTTACAAAAGATAGTTAACAAGAAATTGTACTTGAAAAGCCAAATCTTACAATTTAAGTTAAAAAAAAATATTATATGAATTGCTTTTAATATAAAAATGATCTAATGCATCATATAAAATAATAATAACAATAATAATATTTTTTTTAGAATTTTATAAATATAATTAAATTTCAAGAATTTTAATTGTAAGAGAGTTAAAACTATTGCACTTATTTTGAGAAAGGGTATTATCATGAATTTTTTCTTTCAGATTCTTTCGAGAGTGTCCTCCTGTTTTTGTGCTCGACAAATGAAACATTTTTTTAGCTAAAGGGATCTACAAATTTTTAAATTGATTCCCGCACATACAAAATGTACAAGATGAAGAAGACAATGTGATTGAATCGAGAACAAAAGAGGGGTGATGAAAGATTAGCTTGAGTATGTTGGAAATTTAGGGTTTATTGATAATCCTGATATATGATTGAATCGTGAGTAATTCACTTTCCGAACAAAATATTTCGACCCTATATGCCTGGGTTACACGAAATTTTTGTATGGGATAATACAATCAAACGATCTGAATCTAGGCAAAGAAATCAGATCAAAACTCAGAGTAATTGTGTGTATTTTTCGTCAATGTAATCTGAAACCAAATTCTGTATATATATAGATGGTAGGAACGAGCAGGATTGACTGAAAAGTCACAAATGTTAGCAACAGTCATACCTGTTAGGGTTTAGGGTTGTCTCTTGGCTTGGCGGGAATCCTGGCGGGAGAAAACGGTAGTTTTAATTAGAGCACCAACTATACCGTTTAGGTTTCGGGGCGCTGCCCCTTGACCCCGCAAGGGGGCGCAGCCCCCTTGACCCCTGCTTCTTTATTGTGGTCGAAAACATATTAACTCAAACGAGTGTGTACTCCACACTTTCCCTTACTCGTATCCGAGCCGAATATGAAATCGTATTGGTCTCTAGTAAATCACAATTACATAAAATCGTTGATGACACTAAAATCACCAACAGAGTAAACCCATGTCCCTAGTCTAGTACTCCCTCCGTTTCATAATACATGACGTTTTAGGAGCAATTTTTTGTTCCAAGATATTTGACGTTTTACTATTACCAAGAAAGAATTACTCTTGTTTACCTTTATACCATTATTCATTAATTGTGAACTATTTCTTGTATATGCATTTAAATGCCTAGGTAATTGGATATTTTTAGGGGCACATATGTATTAATTGCATTTCTTAATATGTGTGAAGAAATCTAAAACGACGTATATTATGAAACGGAGGGAGTACTATTTCAATTAATATTGTTCTACTAATAAGTGGAATGAGGATGGGGGTATGTTGGTAGTTTGATGGAGTTATGGTGTTGGTTAGGAATCATTTAGGAAGTGTGGTGCTCTCTTGTGAAAAGGAATGGATTTGAGCGACATGCCAAAAGTTCCCCTCCTATTGGTATGAATGTATGATCAATAAGTAGAGCTCATAACTTTGATAAACGGACTTTCGCCTTCCTTCATCAATTTTGTCTCATTCATTTTATTGTAAATACTCAAAATACTTTGTCCATAAAGAGTGGCTCAGTGGTAGAGCCAAATTTCATAATGTATGAAGTTTTGGGTTCGATCCCTTCCCATGCCTCCTAGGACATGGGGAACCACTATGGATCCTAAAAAAAAAAAAAAAAAAAAAAAACTTTGATAATGGAACCATAAGAGTCTAAGAGCTCTATGACACTCCTTGTGGCAATTATACAAGATTTGAACCATAAGTTGGCAATGAAACTAAGAAAGGAAATGTTGAATTCACCTTTTTTTTTTAGCGAAACATTCTGCATGCCCATATCTATATAATTGGTATGCTACCATGAAATCAAAATCATTAATTTAAATCCGAGATTTAAGCTACAAAATAAGCAAAGTGGCAAAATTATTATTTAGTACAAGGGTCTTAGGTTATCAAACATGTCAAGTTAGGGATCAATTTATTAAGTGCAAAAGTATATTTGATGTGTGGGAGGGGCCAACTGACATAAAAACTAACGATAGACAAAATTAATAAAAATAAAATTGTCGTATTGAGGAACCAAAATTTCATTTAATTAATTCTTATATTTATACTAGCTCTTTCAAATCGTGAGAAGATTATGTGATATACCTCGTCAAAAAATCTTTTGAATTAAATGGTAATTCCTTTCGTTTTTCCCCCCAGAGTTTGTATGATGTTGTGCTTTTTCATTAAATTTGACGATTGGTATTTCAAGCATGGCAAAATGTGATTACGACTTGAAAGTTTTCATTTTGAAGCATACATTTTGTCTATGAGGAAGCTCGCTCTATGTGGCTATGGTAAGGGGGGTGAATGTCTCTCCTTATGCACAAAGAGCTGATGATCAGTCTCTTAAAAACCACTATGATGAAGATGATAGATTCATAACGGTAAAAACATAACATAGTTTCAAAGTAAATTTCAAAAAACATGGTAATTGAGAGTTTATTGCAAAACTGACATGCGTACTTTCATTTATTTTCAATTTGACTTGCAAACTTTGGAAACATCAAATGTGGTTTGCGTACTTTCATTTTCAAAATTTTGAGACGACTTTTTTAACACACGTTACAATACATAACGGGGCACTCCATATAGGGGGTAACAATGAAAATAAAAAATTTACAAGCCTAAATTTATAGTCAATAAAATAAGAAGGACTTGAAAGAAAATTAAAACCCTAATAGGCTCTGCCCTTCCATTTATTTCCAGGCATGAGCACTTCCCCCTCCCTCTCCCGTCTGGCGCCGTCGCCGTCGCCCTCTACCACACCCGCTCAATCGTCCCTCACCGGTTAGCCGTCATCACCTTCCTCTCCGGCGCCGTCAGTTGCAGTTGGGATCCCAACAAACGGTGAAGAAATGGGGATGGGGGTTTATGTGTATAGTTCTGTTTCTTTAAATTCATGGCTTAACCTAGAAATCTTTGTATTTACATCTTGATTATGTGATAAAGATTCAGTCTTGAATTGAGTTTTAGTTCATTTTCATGAAATTGAAGAAGACCCATTTTAGTAAAGATTAGGTATTTCATAGAGCTGCAGCAAGTTGGGATCAATTTTTCTTTGTGCTGGGAAAGAGATGATTCAGTTACTGTTCTTGGTTCATGTCAGTGGGGACGATGCACTCGTCATAGCCGGTGTCATCTAGGTCGTCGGTCTCAGCGGGGAGGCGGGTGCCGTGACCGCTGTAGTGGACAAAGAGAAAGTCGTCGGCTTGAGCGGATCTGACAAGATCGGAGAGGGCACGGCGGATGTTGCGACCGGTGGGATGGGTATACTCGTTTTCTATTTAAAAAAATAATGGATCTAAAAAAATTGATCCATCTTAATCAGAATGATAAAAGTATCTGTTGGTGGTATAATCAATAGCAATCCTCATATGCCATCATTTTTAGAGTGCGTCCCGGATTCCGACGACCATGGATTCCGGCGACCATGGATTCCGGCGACCATGGATTCCCAACTCATGTCTTCTTTTTTCTCAGCAGCATGATTTAGGGCTTTAAGTTTTATTTCTTACACTTTACCCCCTATACAGAGTGTCCCGTTATGTTTTTAACCTGGTGTTAAAAAAGCTGTCTCAAAATTTTGAAAATTAAAGTACGCAACCCACATTTGATGTTTCCAAAGTTTGCGTGTCAAATTGAAAAAAATGAAAGTACGCATGTCAGTTTTGCAATAAACTCTGGTACTTGAAGACGCTGAGGATGATCTTATCTCTTTTTTTGGACTTCGTTTATTTTCTTTGTTATATAATGGTACTGTCCCATCCCCCATCACCTTTTTTTTTTTTTTTTTTTTTTTTTAAATAAAATTTAAGGGACAAATGCTTTTTCATTACATTTGAAAGAAAATATTGAAAAACAAAAAATATATGAGAAATTTGATTGGTATTGATAAATGACTACTTACTACTATTAAACATTACATATGTTTTTGGTTGGACACCTATATACTTGTTCATTCAATATGTTTTTACTCAATGGGCCCGTGTGTAATATTTATATAACAAATAAATTTTACATGCTCGCATTGTTACAATAATTAAGAAAATTAAACACATAAATGATAAAAGGAAAAAAAAAAAAAAACTCTTCGTCCCGGTTTAAGGTTCTTAGTTTGACTTTGCACGCTTATTAAGGAATCAAGGCAAAATTGAGTCAAAAATAGTAGTGGGTGGAGGATATAATTGTCTATTCATAAAGCAAGTGAGTGAAAAGTAGATGGGTAAGTGATAGGCTTTTTGTAATATATGAACTTTATGAGGACAATAATGTCCAAAACATTATTTATCCTTTGTCATTTAAGGAATAAAACAACTAAAAACCTTAAATTGGGACATACCAAAAAGGGAAGTAAGAACCTTAAACTGAGACGGAGGGAGTAGTCAATTCTTGATAAAGTCAAAGTAGATGATGAACGACATAATGAGATGGTCTTTCGTAATCTCCGGGGTATGTGTGCTCTCATTGTTATAGCTTGAGTACTCGGCACTCAATAGAGATGCTGCGGATTATTATATCCCCTAACTTTTTAATCCATCTGTCTCGTATGAAACTTCACTATTTTGGTGAAGACACGCAAATTAATAAAAGTGATGAGTGTAAAAATGATTGTTAGAGGGAAAAAGTTAGTGGGTATGACAAGTTGGCCTACAATTTAAATGTGTGAGTGAGAAAAGTTAGTGGGTTTGACAAATGGGTCCCACAATTTTAAGTAATGTGAGAGGAAAAAGTGAGTGGGTTGACAAGTGGAGCCCACATTTTTTACCATTTTAGAAAATGATGAAATTTTTAACGGGACACCCATTTGAGTAAAAGGTGAAGCATCAAATGGGACGAATGAAGTATTTATTTTGCTAAAAAAAAAAAACACATTTTATTTAGCCACATTTTACTAGATTGTTTATTTTACACAGATGAAGTAACTTAATCTAAATAAAAATAACGCGGTTTTATTAGCTTTTGTTTATAAAGATTCTTGTCCATAACTATTTCAAATTCGTGCAAATTGACAACAGGTTAGGCCATTATCAAGAATTCGCATTTGACTTGGTTTACTAACATGCAACAATGCTAATCTTCAATTCGGCTGTATAGTCCTTAAAAATTAAATAAAATTAAACATTCTTACAACTATTTTTGAAAGGGACAAAATATTTTTTTTCAGTAACTAAAAGAAGGCAAAATAAAATACAGTATATGGTATTTTTTCTTCACACAAACGAACAAATTTTAATAAATTGCACTATTTTAAAATAAATAAATTATACCCTCTATGTTACAATTTCAAGGTAAGTGTCCTACTTTTCTTTTTAGTAAGTTTCATTCCATAAATGGAAATTTATCTATTTAGAAATCGCTTTTTTAAATTATAAAATAATTTTAGTATAATTTTATTATTATACCTGCAAATTGCAATACACAAATATAAATAAATCACACTTTTCAAAATCACTAAAAAATCATCACAAAAATACTAAGGTTAATGAAGCAATTGTAACTTTTCTTTCTCTCTTGGCAGGTCATGGTAAATTCTCAGGAGGAGGGAGAGCAACGCAACTTCAGAATTCTTAAAAAAAAAAAAAAAACTTCTTGCCAGATAAATGTTGATGGTAAACGTAATCTTTTTTGAATTAAGATGAAATTTCGTATTTGTTTTATTGTTTCTTAGAAATGGCTTTTGAAGAAAACATGGTGTGAAGAATTCTTTTTCTGGGGCTGTTGAAAAAGAGCACGAAGGGAGAGAAAGTGGCAGAGACGAGAGGAGAAAGGGGCAAAGGAGCAGTAGATACCGTCTATTATTATTTAAACAAAAGGGTTAATGAAAGATTATGGTCTGAACTGCAGGGGTGCATTTAAAAGGGGCTTTGGTTTTTTTTTTCGCTAGATCAGAGCTCAATATCTCAAATTTTCGGCAATTAAGGGTTTTCTGATGGAAATCGTTAGAAAAGTCAGTTAAGTGCCATGTGCCGAGCACGTGATCGTCAAAATGGATGGGTTTGTATTTGTAATGATATTAGTTTGTAAGGGTTTTAGTGAAATTTTTGAAACTCAAAAGGTTTAAAATGAAATAAATATTTTTCTAAATAATCAAGTATATAATAAAATAAGTAATTATCATTTATAAAATAAATTTATTAAAAAAATCAAAATTATTAAACAAATTAATCTAATAGATATATTAATATAAAAGGATTTAGATTATTTTCTAAATAATAAATTTAAAATTAAGAAAATTATAAATAAAGTTAAATTTTATTCTATGAACATAATAAATTACTTTTTACATTCACCAAATTTAAAACAACATAAAGTAATTATCACTATTTACAATGGAAAGCTTTTATTATTTTTTTATTAGTAAGACCCACTCGAAATAGGACATCACACAATGGAAAGCTTTTGTTACTTTTTTATTAGTATGACCCACTTGTCATACTCACAACTTCTTTTCATTTATTATTCCCCACCCACTTTCTCCCTCCTTCATACTCACAACACCTACTTTTCAAACAACTTTTTATAATAAAAGATTATTATTCATTAATCCCCGTGTCGACCAAGAATCCTATTTCGGATGGGACGGAGGGAGTATTATAGATACTTAATATTATTATACAACCTTTAAAAAAAATAGACTTATTAAAATATAAAAAAAAATCCACATTCTTATTTAAAAGGATTAATTACAATTTAGTAGAAACTTTAACAAAGTAAATTAAAAAAAAAAAAAAAAAAAAAAAAAAAAAACATTAATACACCTTAACAATTCCCTCTCTGGTCTAACCCTAGGCGCCGTTTTGACCGGCGACAAGAGTCCCGGACGTCAGCCTCAAGGCTCGGCCCTAATCCAATCTCAGTCAAATCGCGTTACCAAAGAATCTAAAAAGAGGTGGAAGACATTGAAGAACAAGCTACGTCTCCGCCGCACCGGCTCCGGCGCCGCCTGGACCTCAACCGTCCCTATCCCCGTCTCCGACGTTCCAATTCAGCCGAACACCAATCGTATGATCTCTAGGAGAGGGTCCGTCCGGTTCCCGACGACGGACGAAACTCAGCACAGCGACTCAACTCGCCCTCAATTGAATTTCGTTCAAAGCAGCAGATCAATGTTGCTCCGGCGCAACACAAGCCGCATCCCAGAACGACAAGCAAGCCGGGTACTCCCGCCAACCGAAGTAAACATATCAGCCGTCGATGACCTTGAAGTGGGCGGTGCCGCCGACGACGAAGGAACCGGAGAATCATCGGAATCACCGGACGTCGAGGCTGAAGGAGAGGGAGAAAGCAAAGAGGAGGGGGGTTGAGGAGTAATTTTTATGGTGTTTAAGCCCATTATTATTTTAGCCCCTTTAGTTTCACAATGTGCATTAGAACCCTAGTTTGCATATATAAATTACAAATCCATCCAATCCGTGTATCACGTGCCATGCACATGGTACTTAACTGACTTTTCTAACGATTTCCGTCAAAAAGCCCTTAACTGTCGAAAATTTGAGATATTGCGTCCTGATCTAACGGGAAAAAAAAACCAGGCCCCTTTTAGACGCACCCCCTGCAGTTCAGGCCCTAATCTGTCATTAACCCTAAACAAAAACCGCTAACATCAACGTCACATGTCAAAACCACATGAAAAAGTTTTCATCCAAAATCAATTGCTAACATCTGCAATCATTAATTAAGTTATTTAATTAATTTATACCTAATTATTTTAAAATGCTCTAATTTCTATATATGCATTAATTGCAGCCATTCTATTATTACTTTCCCAATTTATTTCTTTTACTTATTCAATTCATCCAATATACATACCCTTATAAAATTAAATTGTACATATTATAATTAACTATTTTAAATAGGTACCTATTTGCACTATTATTAATTACTTTTTTTTTTGCAATTACTCAATTTTTTATTATTTTCTTTTAAATATTTGACTTAAACAATTTATATGACTGCAGTAAAATTATATTTTAGAGATAATAGTTGCGTCACTTAACTATGTAACATTTAAAATTACTTTATTAAATGTATGACCATTAAAGCTAGTAAATATAAACAAGATAACCCGTAGTAGTATATTTTTTTTTTTCATTTTAAACATTCTACAGTAATATTTTTTTAATTAAAATATAGTTTGCAAAATGTTACTTCATCTACTTCAGATTAAAGTTCACATGTTCCATTTAATTTGTCATTTTCAAACTTAAATATTAAATACTACTAATTCAAACTTTCTTATGGACATGATATGATATGCACATTTTTAAATAACTTTTTTTTTTTACTAAACTAACAAAATGGATTTTTTTTTTTATTTTTTTTCCTTTTTTTTTTTAAAAGAGGATCAATAGTGGTTCCCCACTTACCCCCCTTATAATAATGATGTCCTAAGAGGCATGGGAAGGGATCGAACACGAGACCCCACACATTGTGAAGTTTGGCTCTACCACTGAGCCACTCCTAATGGACTAAAATTTGGCTTTATAGTGCCTTTAATATATATATATTAATCGAACCTGCTCCCAGCGGGAGTAGAACCTGATACCACTAGACCAAGAGGTCATTGGTTAAAAATTAGTGTCTTTAATATATAAACCGTTTATATATTAATAGAACCTAGTGGATACCACTAGACCAAGAGGTTATTGGTTAAAATTTGGCTTTATAGTGCCTTTAATATATAAACCGTTTATAATATAGAACCTGCACCCAGCGGGAGTAGAACCTGAGACCTCCCCCAGGGGAAGCCTCTAATACCATAATACCACTAGACCAAGAGGTCATTGGTACAAAATGGGAATCGCAGCCTAAGTACAAGCACAACCAAAATTCAACAGAATTTTTGAATGAGAAAAAGAAGCAGATTATAGGCTAAATAAAATAAGAACAAAACCCTTAGTGTTTTACGTTTTCTTTTTTGTTGTTATTTCAGTAGTGAGAATTTATAATTGAATTGTTTATAGTTAAGTCAAAAAAGTTTTATCTTTATTGTTATTTCTATGGTGAGATTTTATAATTTTTCTTACATTTGGTTTTTTTTAATATTCTTTCATTGCTTAAATAAATGTGTATTTTTATTGAAACAATCAATAGTATGAGTGTGTTTTGGGGGAAACTAGTTCCTACATAAGTTATAAAAGTCATGTTGTTAACCCTTAAATCATAAACATGAAACCCTAAACCTAAACCTTAAACCTTATAAAAACAAGACTTTATAACGTATGGAAGAACTAGTTTCCCCCCAAAATTTTCTCCAATAGCAATTGTCCATTTCTTTGAAATTAATATATTATCGCTTTTGAACAACAAGATCTAATTCATATTTTAAACTCATGATGCAGTATGGTGTCATCATAAAAATACTTTATTTATTTATGCTATTAAATTCTTTTAAAACTTTGCCAAAATTAAAATTTTAAGTTTTATCTAAAAATATTAAAACAAATAAATTTTAAGAAAATGTATCGTACGAGAATCAATCTAGTTATTAGGGGTGTAAACGGTTCGGTTTAGCTCGGTTTGAGCGGTTTTAGAGACCGAACCGCTAGTCATCAGTTTGGGAAAATCTCAAACCGAGCTGAACCGCCAAAAACTCCAAACCGAACTGAACCAAACCACAATGGTTCGGTTTGGTTCAGCTCAAACCGTGGTTTGATATATCGGTTCATACCGCGGTCTGAACCGCGGCCCAAACCACGGCCCAAACCACAATAATTACCAAAACATGTAGTAGAGAGAGGGAGAAACATATAGTGAAGGAGTTTGATTGGGTTTGGAGAGAAGGGTAGATTGAGTAAAATTGCAGAGGTTGAAAGCCCTTCTGTTCTGAAAAGTGTAGAGCTTGTACTCATAGTTGTGCCTGAAAACTGCATCACAATCAATAAAATTAATTTTGAAGGTCAAAATTGGTATAAAAAAAGTGTACCCATTCGGTTTTGGAAGGATTTTGGGACGGATTAATATAAATTTGGAACATTCAAATTACACGAATAAATCAAAATAAGCACTTACCGGGAAAAGTGAGATCGATAGTCAAGCAAACACCGATCACGTTTAGGGTTCCGACTTGCACCTAGCCGGAAAAGAGAGTGACAAAATCGATTCAGTTCAACGAATTGAAAAGGGATCTGACTTGAGAGATGTAGAGCAGGGACGCTTGAGATGCAGTAAGGTGGAGGCGGAGGAAGAGGGAGGCGATGGGGAGAGGAAGAATGGAGTCGAGAGTTGAGAGCAGCGCCGCTGAAAAGCGTGAAACTAAATGAATTGAAACGGTGGATTAACATAGGTAAAATAGGGTTTCCCGAAAATAAATTGGGTAAAATGGTTCGGTTCGGTTTAGTGGTTCGGTTCCTCGGATCGGTTCAGCGCTTCGGTTTGAACTGTTCGGTTTAGCTCGGCTTGGTTCGGTTTGGTTCGACTTCAGTGGTGAGACCGTGAGCTGAACCGAACCACACGGTTTATTGATTTTCAAGCCCGTAGCTGAACCACTGGTGTGTAAAAACTGAACCAAACCATACGGTTTGGTTCGGTTCGGTCTCGAACCGCGGTTCAAACCGAACCGCTGACACCCTTACTAGTTATATATGTTTTGATATACATTTTTTCTTTATCCTTTTTTATAAAAATTAGTTGAGGTAAAATAAATTTTAAAAACCCAAAAGAATCGAATAAAAAATGTTTTTTTTTTAAAATAACCAATAGAATCGAAATAATTAAAATGAAACTGACGCAATATTTTAATTTCACAATCATAAACCTTATAATGAGCAATGCTATGGACACAAAATAAGCTCACAAAATGAGGTGTCGATATTTTATTGGTTGCATCGATAATCGGACCGCCACACTTTACTTAAAAACACCTATAAAATCATGACACCTAGGATTTTGTGATAAAATTTTTGTAACTTTTTTGTTCCCTTAGTATTATTACCAAATCTATACTATATTAATTACAAGAAAGTGAAAAAAAAAATTAATAACAAGAAAGTCACTTTTCCTCCCAAAAATGTCACTATCAAGGGCGAAAGTGTAATCTTCTCTAAAAAGGACAAATATGTCATCATCTTTAATTTCGTACAAGTAGTCAACTTTGCATGTAAATTGATTTTTATGTAATATTTTTTAAATATTTTATTTAGTAAAAATATTTAATATTGATCAATATACAGTGAAAAATTACTAATAGATGCGAAAATTAAGGCGTTGAAGTTTTTGGACCCATTTCGCCGCGTGCGCGGAAACCGTCGTAACTTTTGACTCCGGAATGCATCGCATATTAAATCGAACGTCGGAGCAGGACGAACAAAAGTCGTTATATTTAATTTGTTAGAAGAAGTCAACTTTGCATGTATATTCATTTGTATTTGATAATTTATACTTTTTCAAATTAGTAAAAAAAAATAAAATTTAATCAATATATAGTGGAAAACTGCACATCTATCTATACTATATTAATAACAAGAAAGTCACTTTCTCTCCAAAAAAATGTCATTATCAAGGGCAAAACTGTAATCTCCACTGAAAAGGAAATATGTCATTATCTTTGGTACATGTAGTCAACTTTGCATGCAAATTGATTTTTATATGATACTTTTTAAATCTTTTATTTAGTAAAAATATTTGATTTTGATCAATATATAGTGAAAAATTACTAATAGATGCAGAAATAAAGGTGTTGATGTTTTTAGATTCCGAATGAACCACGGAACGCACCGCATATCAAATCGAACGTCGGAGCGAGACAAACAAAAGTCATAGGGGAAAGCTCCTTGATGCAGGGTTGAAAATCTTAATAAAAAAAAAAAAAAAAACATAATTTAAGGTCTCAAACGGGCTTCTAAATCTTTTAATATTTTGTACATTTTCGTATTTATTATTTTTTGCTAAATAAAGTTTTATTTCATTATGTCAATTTACTATATGGTAGTAAACGATTGCTTTAGTTGTTTTGTAATAATTAATAATTAAGCATTCATTTTGTAAGATAATTATTACGGTTTCAATAATGTATAAAAGATTTTCGTTTTCCCGAAAAATTAATTTTAATTTCAATCTTTTAAATTTAGCATTTGACGGGTATGACACTAGTAGTAGTAATATTCAAAGCGCGGAATCACATCCGGCTGTTGATTTCACAACAGCAAGAGAGCCTCAAATGGAAGCGTTGGGCCACCTGGGTTTTGGCATCTGCACTCCAAAATATCTTCTACCGGCGCCGCCACCCAACACCGTAAAGAAGCCACCAAGACTCAACGCCGTCACCGGCGGTTCTAATACGAGTACTCCCAGTACCTTCTCCGCCAGCAAATGGGCCGAACGCCTCATTGCCGACTTCCAATTCCTCCCAACCAGTACGAGCTCCACCACTACTGACCACCACTCCACCACTCGTAATCCTCCCTACCCTCCCACTACTGCCGCTCCCGACCGCAATGTGTCTATACCAATCGATTTCTTCAAAGTGCTCGGCGCCGAACCCCATTTCCTCGGCGAAGGTATCAGGAGATGCTATGAAGCTAGGGTTTCAAAAACACCTCAATATGGCTACAGTGAAGAAGCTTTAGTTAGCCGAAGAAAGATTCTACAAGCCGCTTGTGAAACCCTTACTCAACCTAGCTTAAGGAGAGAGTACATTCAAGGACTAGCTGAAGACGAATTCGACACCATTGTTGCTGACGTTCCTTGGGACAATGTAATTCTTTGTACTTGCGTTTGTTTTCTTGCAGATCTAGCTGTTAATTTGAAACTTATTTGAGGAAACTTGATGGGGTTTTGTAGGTTCCTGGAGCATTGTGTCTGTTGCAAGAAGCTGGGGAGACTGAGGTTGTTCTACAAATTGGTGAGAATTTGTTGAAAGAGAGGCTGCCGAAATTGTTCAAGCAAGATGTTGTCTTGGCAATGGCGCTAGCGTATGTTGATCTTTCTAGGGATTATATGGCTTTGTCTCCCCCAGATTATATTAAAGGTTGCGAAGTGCTTGAAAGGGCATTAAAGTTGCTGCAGGTAAGCCTCTTAAATAATGAAGGAGCAAGTCTTATGAAAAACTTGTTTCACAGACGTGTAAAACCTGTTTTACATTAAGAGATTACATGTATTACATTAAGGGATGATAAAGCGAGTGTAAAACAATTTTTTTCTCGAGATTTTCACATAATGGAGTATCTCAGCTTCGCTTAATACTTTTTTTTTTTTTTTTTGGCGTAAGTGATTCAAAATTTCATAGTATGATTTATGTGTTGTTGAGGCTTTGCTACAACTAGAAGCTCTCGGCTTTTCTTGAGCATCATAACCGACTTGTTATTTTTAGCTGTGATGCATTAGGACTTCTGCTATGATTTCCATCAATACGATGATGTTGGCATGGAAGGAGAAAGTGTAAGCCAAACTGATCATGGCAATATAGCAAATATCGTTGGCAGTTTGGTCTCGTCGCTGTTTCTTCTTTTTGGGCGGATGGTCGACTTGAGTTTTATGAAATGTAGAAATTTTAATCAACTAAATTGCTATGGGTAAAGTAAAACCAAAACTGAAAATGGATGGAAAGTTTAGTGGAAACTTAGTTAGTCTGTTTTAAGAAGTTTTCCCTTTGTGAAATTGAACGTTATGGCGAAAGGTGCAGGTGACACAAAGTAATTGGCACAGAGGTTGACTTGGTTTCAAACTTAGCTGCTGGTTCTTCCTTTGTTTCTTCTTCCCTTTTTCGCTTTTCTTTTTCTGGGGTTTATTGGGGAAGAAACTTATGAAGAATAGGTTCAGAGCATCATAAAATCCATTTTATACGGTTAATCTATCAGTTTCCTCAGTTTCCTGCTTATTTGCTACTACCTCCGTCCCAAAATGATCAAGAGCAAATCTGAATTTTTTTTGGACATTCATTTTGGGACTGAGGGAGTATTACATTATTCTATATATCAACACTATTCTTCTGAGGTTTGTTTGAACTTATGTGCATCAGTTGTGCTTAAGCACTACATTTTGGGGTCCTTTATTTTGTAATGACTCAATATGTTTTGCCGAATGTCAGCCTTACTGTTTAGATGGGTTATATTCTTTTTGTCACTATTATTGTTTAGACGTATGCATGATTTAAACTAGTATAAGCTTTTGCACATAATGTTATATGTCGAGAGATTGTCTTGTAATTTATCTCTCTTTATAATTTATTGAGGATTCATGTTAGCCAACCCCAAATCATTTTGGGACTAAGGTTTTGTTGTTGTTGTAGGAAGAAGGTGCTAGCAGCCTTGCACCGGATTTACAAGCTCAGATTGATGAAACACTAGAAGAGATCAATCCATGTTATGTGCTGGAGCTTCTTGCTTTACCCCTCAATGAGGAGTACCGTACAAGAAGGGGAGAGGGGCTACAAGGGATGCGCAACATTTTGTGGGCTGTTGGAGGAGGGGGTGCAGCTGCCATTGCTGGTGGTTTTACCCGGGAAGATTTCATGAATGAGGCATTCCTGCGTATGACAGCAGTCGAACAGGTCAACCATTGAGTTCTCTGTTTTTTAACCAACTTTATCTCTCTAGTTTTGTTGGCTCAAGTGGATTGACTTTTCGCTTCAGCTTACTTTTTTATTTTTCTGATCCCACCTTTGTGCTGTTTCTATCCTTTTATAAAAGGTTGACCTCTTTGCTGCCACACCAAGTAATATACCAGCTGAAAGTTTTGAAGTTTATGGGGTTGCTCTAGCTCTTGTGGCACAAGCAATTATGGGTAAAAAGCCTCATCTAATCAAAGAAGCTGACAACTTGTTTCAACAACTTCAGCAGACCAAGGTAACAGCTCTAGGGAATTCAGCCTCTGCTTATAGTGTCAGTGAAAACCGTGAGATGGACTTTGCATTGGAACGGGGTCTCTGCTCTCTCCTTCTTGGAGAGGTTGACGAATGCCGTTCATGGTTGGGCTTAGATAATGAAAACTCATTTTACAGAGATCCATCTATTGTTACCTTTGTCACTGAAGCTTCCAAGGATGATATAGATCTCCTTCCTGGCCTTTGCAAGCTGTTGGAAACCTGGTTGATGGAGGTTGTGTTTCCTAGATTTCGAGAAACAATGGATGTTAAGTTCAAGCTTGGAGACTATTATGATGATCCTACTGTTCTGAGATATCTAGAAAGGCTGGAGGGGGTTGGTGGTTCCCCATTGGCTGCAGCTGCAGCCATAGCGAGGATTGGGGCTGAAGCTACTGCAGTTCTTGATATTGTTAAAGTTAGTGCACTTCAGGCTTTGCGCAAGGTTTTTCCTCTCGGTCAAGGAGAAGAGAATGTAAGACGCCAAAATAATGGTGACAAGACCAATTTTTCGACTGTTGAGATGGAGGAGCGTGAAGAACAGCCCAATCATTATGCTTCTGCCACCGTACTCACTGATCCTGAGACGGATAATTCCAGTGAGGTACTTGAGCAAGAAACAATTACTAACCAGATAAAAGATTCAACGGTCAAGATCATGTGTGCTGGCGTGGTGATTGGATTAATAACCGTGGCTGGCTTGAAATATTTTCCATTCAGGAAAGGTTCTTCTATTCCTCCTAAACAAGTCGATTCAGCAATGGCCTCCGACGTCGTGAATGTGGGTATGATCTAATGGTATATGTCATTTTTTTTATGAATGATAAATATCTGTGTTCTTCTCTTTTATTGAAGATGTTGTGTTTTCAAGGTTTAACTGGTCTCAATAGCTCCACAAATCTATTGCCTGCAGTATGCAGTACTCCCTCTACTTTTTTTTTTACTTGTCTGGTTTATCTTTGTTCTTTTTCTTTTTTTCTGGAACAGTTATTTCCTTGGTTATATTAGTGTACTAGGCGCAATAGCACACACCGTGTGTCTGCATTTAGATTTGATTTCATTTTTTAAATATTGTTATATGAAGTTATTATTCCATCCCAAAATAAAAGTCCTCTTTTGTTTGGACATGCTGATTAAGAAACATTTTTGCTTCCAAATTTGCCCTTTGCATTAAAAAAAGGAGTAATTACTTTCACTTTTTAGTAGTCAACCTGGTAATTATTGCTCATTTACCAGACATCCCTAAAGAATATTTATTTTGGGACAACCCAAAAAGGAAACAAGGATGTTTACTTTGGGAAGGAGGGATTAGTATATACTCCCTCCGTCCAGGCACAAGTGTCACCAGCTTTTGGGACACGGAGATTAAGAAAATGTAGTATATGTGTGGTAGAAAATGAAGAGAGATAATGAGTGGGGTAAATAGTGATGTTGGTTGAATAAAATGAGTGGTGGAAAATGAAGAGAGAGAATGAGTGGGGTTAAATGGTGGGGTTGGTTGAATATAAATATATTAAAACATTTCCATTTTGGGCAGTGTCACTTGTGCTGGGATGAACCGAAAGGAAATAAGTGTCACTTGTGCTGAGACGGAGGGAGTATATATATAATTATTTTATAAATATAATTTAGAAATATGAAGATAAATAGATGGTTACTTAGTTTTAAAGGGGGTGGTTTGTAATGAGAAAATGTAGGAGGGAAGAGGGGTTATTTAGATGCAGAGACCAAGAGTAAATTGGGTCCGGTCCATTAAGGTTGAACGAGTGGCTTTTGAATTGAAGCCTTGAACCTAAAACCTTTGTTTTAGATTGCTTAATTAACTGGGCATTCAGTCGTTTTAAAATTGATTTTTTTTCTATCCACTACATTTGCATATAAAAATATATGCTACTCCCCCTGTCCCTAAATGAATGTCCAAATTTCATTTTAAGGGACATCTGAAAATCTCAACTTTTTGTACAATTTGGTGGCAAGATTCATATATAATCTTGTAATCCTCTTTCCAAACATTTAGTTTTGCAATTTGCATGTATAAAGAGATTGGTGAATTTTTTTTTTGGAAAAAATATATATTTAGGGACAAAGTGATGTTCAAAAAAGACATTCATTTTTTAACAAAGATTTCTTGAAAATGGACATTTATTTAGGGACAGAGGGAGTAGTAACTAGTGAATGAGACATACACATCCTCGAATCCTTCAAATCATAATTCTGCACTTTGTTTTAAAACTTAATAAGACCCCAATTACAAGCAGTTAACAAATGTACCCAATTCACTTCCAACCAACTTGGTTCCTTTGTTTTTGACACGAGGAGAGTTGTTTGCATTTGAGGTCCTTGGATATAATTCTTTAAAGTTTAAATGGCATTAACCTAATACTACTACTATGTCTATCGTTTTATTAAGTGGTGTCGTTTTTTAACAGAAAAAAGTAATGAGACGCTTGCCCTTTAAGTTATCCTCAATTGTGAAGCCTATATTTCCATCAACAGTGTTCCTCTAACTTGTTCCTTGCCAGTGAAAGTTGGTCATTGAACTCATTATGGTTCTTAGGAAGCAGTAGAAGTGGGCAAGAAAAATACCCCTTCCCCTAACCATCGTTTTTCCATTAATCTGAAAGTCAATGTCCTTGCAGGGACCTCCATAGTTGAAAATGTTGAGGATATACCTAAAATGGATGCAAGGTTTGCCGAAGGTATAGTTCGTAAGTGGCAGAATATCAAATCTCAGGCTCTTGGACCTGATCATTGCAGCGCAAAGTTGGCAGAGGTGAAAAAATTTACATCCTTTGACAATTAATCCTATTTTTACCTCTCCAAGCCAACTTGACCATTTTTGACAACAGCTTAAGTCGTACATTTTTTTTTAAAATAGAAGTGGTACGGACTTGTATATAACTATTTCTCGGAGTTCTTTAACCAGGGTTGAATCAACAGTTAACCAACTTGGTTTGTCTTCAAAGTTGTTAACGCGAGAAATAAAATAATTGAATTCTAGGTATTGGATGGGAACATGCTAAAGATTTGGACAGAACGTGCAGCGGAAATTGCTCAACATGGTTGGTTTTGGGACTACGATCTTGTAAACCTCACCATTGATAGTGTAACTGTATCGATGGATGGACGGCGTGCTCTTGTGGAAGCAACTCTTGAAGAGGCAGCACACCTAACTGACATGGCTCATCCAGAGCGTAATGACTCCTACAATTCCACTTACACAACGAGGTATGAGATGTCATTTATGAATTCTGGATGGAAAATTACTGAAGGAGCTGTCCTGAAATCTTAGATTGAAATTCAAGGTTCTGTGAGATATTTATGTACATATGGTCTGTCTTCATGTGTGAGAATCATTTTTGGTGTTTAATAATTTGTCCTTACGTTGTTTGGCTGGCAAACAGTTTTTTTATATCATGTTACAGCTTCATGTGAAATTAGATGGCAAAGGTGTTGGGGAGAGGTGGTCAGTCCAAACAATTCCTGTGGGGTCTCTCCTTTCTCTACTAACCTTACCAACCTGGAAACAAGCGCTGCGCTTTCCTTGTCATGGTTAATGTCTTCTATATCTGTCCGTATCTTACGGGACGGTTTCACTCTCCTCTGTTTAGAGTTCAAGTTGATGCCCCCATTTCTGGTATAGGCCTTCTCTCTCCTTTGATGAAAACTTCTTTGATATTTGTTTGGCCAGCATCTGCCTCTCGCGACTGAGATCGCTCAGGCTGTTATCTGCATTAAAAAATCACTGTCAGTGTTATATTTGAGGCTTAGGAACTCACACATGAAACTGGAAAAGGGTAATTATGAATTATGGAAGTACCTTGAGGCAGAAGATAGTGTGTTCCTGAGGAAGGACAAAGGAGATTCGTCTAAGTTCCCCTCCATGCAGACACAGTCTGATGGATCGCCTCTTCATGATTTGCTCACGTCAGTGTTATATTTCAGCTTCACTTTGACACTTCTCGATTTGCTCCTTATGTAAGAAGTCTCTGATTTTTTCTACTAAAATTGCTGGTAAAAGCAGCTTTAGGTTCAGATTCCGGTTTAGGTTCAGGCTCAGGCTTATAAGCCTTAGTGTAAAAGACTTCTGGACTTCCTGGAAAGTCTCTCTCAAACCCATTTGGCGGTGTTCTAAAATATAGACCGCCTTTGTCTTCAGATGAAGACGATGACATTGTTGTATTACACGTGATAATTGCTCTACAACTTCTGCTCTTGCATACTCCCTCTGTCTCGGAATAAATGTCGTAGTTGACAGGTCAATGTTTTTAAGCTTTTAATTATGTTTCATTGATTGCGCCGATCTATTCGTATGGTTGAGTGACACTTCTTATGACATTGCAATGTTTGTTGTGTCTACTAAAATGGGTAGTGTAGGAAGATCACCAAACTTTATACCCTATTTTTAGTAACACTGTATTTGTTTTGGGACAAACAAAATAGAAAGTAACACATTTATTCCGGGACAGAGGAAGTAGTAAATTAATGCTCCTAGAATCAGATATGTCAGTATCAGAGGAGCAAGGAGATGGTTCAATCGGATAAGGGGCTGCGACATGGAATCAATAGTTGTCTGCATCTTTTGCTTATAACTCTATCTGCACAAACATCTGTCACATTCCCATCTTCCTTGTTCGGGGATAAGGAGATGGTGATTAGGGATGACAATTTGTCCGAACCTCCTAGCCCATTTCGTAGACAATCCGCCCCAAGTTATTAAAACCGGCGGGTTTGGATTATTCTTTCGGAATTTTGTCAAGGCAATTCACGTGAACTCTCCATAATATTAATAGCCATAGGATTTCAAAACATAAAAATATGATAGCATTCTGGTTGTTATTTTTAACATGTGCTCTAAAGGCACACGTGCCTTTAGTTAGAGTATAGTTCATTTATTATTATTATTTTTTTTCATCAAAAAATCTTTTGTATCCATGCACATCCACATTTATGTTATAATTATGGAAAAAAAAAAATCGTAATATGAAGTTGACTGTTGTAAATAATTTAAGGTACACATTAAAAAAACAATTTATTAATTTACATTTGCTAATGTTTTTGTGGTTAATGTTTTTTTGGGCAAGTACAAGTACAACCCCAGCTTAACTTTAGAAAGATTCATCACATTAAATATATCAACCCTTCGCTGTCTAACAGCTACTATCCATACTTTCCTTCAAAAAAAAAAAAAAAAAACAGCTATTATCCATACTTTTCAAACAAATTAGCATGGCTTAATTAAATACATATTTTTTACCTTTTGTTTTGGATTTGTAAGTTGTTATGCTCAGATCAATTTGTAAAACCTCCCTATTTATAATTATTTGAATTCGATATGTAAATTGATCCGCCCGAATCAATTTTCAAAAGGTGTGCAACCAACGGTAAAAAAAATAAAACGAATAAAAAACACACAAAGTAACTGAACTTGTCTCGACCTATGTATAATTTAATGCGATAACTTTATTTACTCACTTACTCACTCCGTCAGTCCGTCCTACGTTTTTTTTTTTTTTTTTCAAAAGATCAAATTTTGAAAAATAAAGGAGTAGTTACTTATTTGGATTATTATTATTATTTGAAGAAAATTACTTTCGGGATAAGGAAACAATTTCTCTTGCACATTGATCGTGCTGTACTGCTGAAATTTCCACAAGATTCGCGTAAAACATGTTTTTAAGTTGGTGGTGCGGTGACATTTTTTTAATTAACGGGAAGTTGTTTAGCGCTGATCGTAAGTGTCAGCGGTAGTGTAAAAAAGTGTGAGCACATGTACACTGGTACTTATTGACACTAGCACTAACACTTTTAATAAGTGTCAGTATCAATGTAAAAAAGTGTCAGTGTAATGCTGACACTTCTAAAAATTAACGCTGGCACTTATGAAAAGTGTCAATTCTAATGTTTATAAACGTTAGTTTGAATTACTGGCATTTTGTAATATTAACACTCGCCATTTATGATACTCTTAGTTATTTACAAAAATGCCACCGCATATTTTTTTTTAAAAAGCGCAAGCTGCTTTTGAAAAACACGTTTTTCCTTTGCTTAATGTAAAACACGTTTTTCATAAGACAAACTCGCACAATCTTTATTTACCGGCTTAGATAACGAAGAAAAATGAAGAAAAAAAAAGGAAAATAAAAATAAAAATAAATGCAGTAAAAATGTTAAAAGAAGAGGAGAGAGAGAAAGAAAGAGTCCTTTCCCTCCAGTTCTCATATCCTCTTCTCATTTTATTTTCCTCATCCAATGCAATTTTCTGGATAAAATAACAACCTCTTTCCCCTCAAGTTTAATCAATACTATCTTCTGGCATTTGAACAATTTCCTCATAATTACTCAAACCCATTTCAATTTTATCTTGCATTTTCATGTTTGATTTTTCCTTGTCTTTTTTTGTGAAACCATAGGGAGGGTGATGTTTTCGAATTTCTGAATTCGAGGGAGAAAATATGGCGACAAGGGGAAGCAGATCCGAGAAGGTGAAGAGAATTTTCCAGCAATTTGATTTGAATCGAGATGGTGGTCTTAATCGAGATGAAATGGCAGCTCTTGTTGTTGCCGTAAACCCTAGGGTTAAATTTAGTGACGAGCAAATCAGCGCTATTCTCGATGAGGTCTTCCGTACGTACAGCGAATTTATTGATGGTGAGAGAGGGCTGACCTATGATGGTCTGTTGCGTACCTACGACGACGGTGCTGGCGACGTTGATCGTGATTTTGATGCATTGGGGCTTGAGCTCAAATCAGATGAAGATGGTGTTGGTAGTAGCAATAATGATGGTGCCGGAACAGTGACGTCGGCGTTTGAGGAAGCTTCAACGTCTTCGGTTGTGGAGGAGAGAGTGATGGAACCGCAGAAGAATCAGCGGACAGCGGCCTGGGCTTCATCGCCAAACCACGGGATCGTTTTTGACGATACATGGAAGCTCGTTGACGATTTGGAGCTTCTGATAAAGAGGTTGAAGGCAAAGCAAAACAAAGATGGAAAAGTGAAAGGAGAAAACTTCGATGTTTATTCCGATGCGGGTTGGTCTAGGGAACTGGGCCCATCGACTGAGCTGGTTGTTTGGGAGGAGAGTGGGCGTGATTATGCAGCATTTGTGAAGGAATTAGGGGTTTTGAGGAGTCGGGCAGATGGGTCGAGGTCTAGCAATGAAGCATATGATGGGCAGATGGCAATTGGAAGGGTATTGTATGATAACCAGTTGTTTAAAGAGTCATTGGTGAGTTTTGAAAGGGCTTGTGAGCTTCAACCTGCTGATGTTAGGGCACATTTCAGGACAGGGAACTGTTTGTATGTTCTTGGGAGGCACGGAAAGGCGAAAGAGGAGTTTGTATTGGCTTTAGATGCTGCTGAGGCTGGTGGAAACGAGTGGGCTTATTTGCTTCCTCAAATTCATGTCAATTTGGGAATTGCACTCGAAGGAGAAGGTATGGTTATTAGTGCTTGTGAACATTATAGAGAGGCTGCTATTCTTTGTCCAAGTCATTTTAGGGCTTTGAAGCTTTTGGGTAGTGCTTTGTTTGGGGTGGGAGAGTATAAGGCGGCTGTGAAGGCTTTAGAAGAGGCTATTTATATGAGAAATGACTATGCGGATGCGCATTGTGATTTGGCTTCTGCTTTACATGCTATGGGTGATGACGAGAATGCAATTAAAGAATTTCAGAAAGCTATTGATTTGAAGCCTGGTCATGTTGATGCTTTGTATAACCTGGGTGGTCTTTATATGGATATGGGTAGGTATCAAAGAGCTTCGGAGGTCTACACTAGGGTTTTAGGAGTGTGGCCTAACCATTGGCGGGCACAGCTTAATAAAGCTGTATCTTTGTTGGGTGCTGCGGAAACTGAGGAAGCCAAGAAGGCTTTGAAGGAGGCTTTGAAAATGACCAACAGGGTTGAATTGCATGATGCCATTTCTCATTTGAAGCAGCTTCAGAAGAAGAAGTTGAAGGGAAATGGGGGTGGAAATGGGGAGGAGGTCTATATTATAGTTGAACCCTCAAAGTTCAAGACTGTGGGTGAGAAAACTACATTGAGGCAAGAATTGGCCAATGCTCTAGATATTCGCACGTTCCAAAGGATCACGAGGTTGGGTCGTTGTGATGTTGATCTTATAAAGAAGGAAATGAATGAAAATGAGACACAAATGGCCTACTCCGGTAGTGGTGATCCCGAGAAGTCGATCCGTAAGGCTTCTTTGGAGGGAATTCTTCGCAGGTTACTCAGTTTCTTGAAGCCAGAGACCTTTGTAGGAGCTGTTAAAGCTATAAATTTAAAAATACTCCCGGTTCTTGATGATTCAGAATCTGGCAGGGTAGATTTGGGAATGTTTTTTGCCGTTCTTGCCCCTTTATGTGGTGGTTCACCAGACAAACGAAAGAGAGTGGCATTTGATGCCCTTCTGTGGCGACCTGTAAATGAAGAGGGCAGTGGGATGATAAAGAAAGTCGATGCATTAGCGTATATAAAGTTGTTAAGGACTATCTACATTCCTTCCCATGGAATGAGTGAAGTGCTTGAAATCCATGGAGAAACAGAAGATTCAATGGCTTCCTTGACAGAGTTTCTTGTTATGTTTGATGATCCTGACTGGGGGTTTGGTGTCATGTCTACTCTTTTGAAGCTTGAAAGTGGGGACAGAAGTCGTCATGGAAATCATGCTTGTTCTGTTTGCCGGTACCCTATAATTGGGTCTCGCTTCAAGGAAATGAAATCCCACTTCAGTCTATGCAGTCAGTGTTACAGCGAAGGGAAAGTGCCTCCTAACTTGAAGCAGGAAGAGTACAAGTTTAAAGAGTATGTTTGTGAGGGTGAAGCCATGAAAGATAAGTGCAAGTGGTTTAGTTATCAAAAAAGTTCAAATCTGAAGGCAATCAAAGCGTAAGTCTTGGATGATCCTGTAATATTCTTTCTTCTCGTAGATTTAGCTTGTATGGGTGTGAATTATATAACTGACGAATCTGTCAAGAGGATTATCGGCCCGTGATAATCTGATTTGTGTTAACCCTGTATTCGTTGTTTAACAGCCACCTTTTTCTGGAGATTTTTTTGTCTGTATTTGTTATTGATATCGACTTATTGAGCCATAAGAGTGTGTGTTGTTGTACAGTCCCAACTTTCCTAATGTTTCATTTGAAGTTTGTTGAAATATCTACTGAGTTGAGTAGTTTGGATTGTTTGAATGAAAACCCATGCAGAATCAAAAGCAGTAGACAAGAAAACATACACCTAAAACAACTAAGTGGCCTTGTGAACAATGTATACTCCCTCCGTCCCATACTTATCGCTACTTATTTTCATTTTGGGCGTCTCATACTCATCTGTTACTTACCCAAAATGTTCAGCTATCCACTAACTTATTTTCGCTCTCCTACCTACTCACAATTTCAACATATTTTCTTAATCCACGTGCATTCCCATTTGGCAATAGCAATAAGCATGAGACAGAGGGAGTATTAAGGTACAAATAAATGAAACAATTTTTTTTTAAAGTTTGACATGATAAATTTATCTATGAAGCAGGTAATGTACACTTAGGATTGGAAGAAAAAAGAAGAGGGAGGAGATGAATTGATTGTCAATCACATCATAATTAGTTGGCAAAGTTAAGGAGGAGGAGAGTTAGATTTAGTGGTTGCCATGATTTATTATCATTACTCTCTTTCTCTTTCTCCTACCAAACATTAATTAAAAAAATAAACAAGAGTGCAATGTTATTAAACTCTCTACTGGAACTGTCATCCATCATTAGGTTATTTTTATTTGATTGGTGGTTATAATTTTGGGCATTCTTTTCTGTGTTTAATAAATTTTAAATTTTAGTTACTATCAACATCCGTTGTAGTCTAGTTGGTTAGGATACTCGGCTCTCACCCGAGAGACCCGGGTTCAAGTCCCGGCAACGGAAAATATTCTCATATTTTTTTTTTAATTGTTTTTAAATGTTGAATTCTTTTTTTCTCTTTGTTTTGTGTTTTTGTGTTGATATTTAACAGTGACATAAAGATGTACCAACGATCACCCCTTTGTTGTGTATTGCTATGAAACAGCAACTTAATGGTATACTAACAATAACCCCCTTTATAAGCCTTTCGCTTAAGCTACAAATATCAAACGTCTCACTCATACAAAAACCATGAGCGAACAAGCGCCATCCTACACGACTCAATTCTCAATATCGCAAGTTAATTAACCTTAAAACACACTCAACCACCTTAATGCACATTTTGAGGGTCAGGAAATCATCAACCATGAACATCATACTTAGAAACCCGAGGTTGTTCGTGCACACAACACACATGACACCAGCACTTACATTGATGATGATGATTGTCATGTACATGAGTTTTATAGTCGTGTCATCATCATCATCATCCCTAACATCGGAACCTCCATCATCAGCCACTGCACCAGTATCCTATTTCTCATACCCACTTACAAATGTCAAGGCAGAAGAAGGAGGAGGTTCACGAGAGATTCAGACCGGCCTTGAGGTAGAAGAAGAAGACGACTATGGTGTCTGGGATCCAGTACCCTACTATGGTGGAAGTTATGGTGCTCCTGTACCACACACCATTGAAAACTAATTAACTACATTCAGTTTGCATACAAAATGAATCATTTTCTCCAGGTAAGGAATTTCGCAATCTAGTTCTAACAGAAGGTGTGCTTCATTATTACTCAATTATGGCATCATTGTGTCGCTTATACTATTTTCAAAACAATTTAGATTTGTTTGAAGAGGTTATATAGCTCAACCAATATAATGAATGCGGTATATTGCAAATTATTGTTTCATTGGTTGATGATGCCATGTCGTCCGCAGTATCACCATAATACATATGCAAGATCCAACAGAGAAGATGGAAGTTTAACATAAAATGGTCAAAAAATATAGCAATCCAATAAAAGTTCTCCCCAAACGAAGGCGAACCCACAAACAAAAATGTTAGAGACAACATCGCAAACAACAAAAAAGCCTACAAAACTTTATGTCCATCACATTCTTCTATGCCGTGCTTCGCCCCAAAACAAGAAATGAATAAGGAAAGGGATGACTCTGCTGCGAAATGCTGCTCTGCGCTCGCCATAAACTTGTAGCTGCCAATCTCAGTTCTCACTGATAATCATACCTGGGTATCATAAACTGACTACACCTTTTAATGTGTGGAGGAATATCTTTGATGGCTTCTTGCAGCTGATCTTGCATCAAATAGCAAATAAACGAAGATGGAAGATCACTTCTTCTTGCAGGAAATTTATGACTGGGCATTTACCTAACGGAGACAGAAAGAAAGATAATCATCAGGTAATATATCTAACCATTACACCTGCAGACTGGAGAAAAAAGAAAAACTGGTCATTCAGGAAAGATAGATGTCATGTTGATTGTGGGAGTATATGTTAAGACCAACCCTTCCAGATCCGCGGATTAAGTGCAGACGCCATATAGTTCCACGTGTCATATTTTCAGCCCGGGAATTAGCAAGGAGTAGTGGCTTGGAGGATTGAGTAGCGAAAATACCACATGGTCCACTCAGATCAACACGTGGCCTTAGTTAACTGGATAAGGAAGAATTGCGGAAGTGGTATCCAAATATGGCACGTGGAACCATATCACGTGCTCGTACGTTTCAACCAAAAAGGGAATGGCACCTTGCGGTACGAACATGTCACGTGCGTGGTACAGAACCCACCAGCCATCACCTACCTATATATATTCAGCTCATTCCATTTCGGTGAGCTACAGTAACTCCACCCAATAAACCACTATTTCCGCAATACTTGTCTTTTCCTGAGTTAGCTAAGTCCTCTATTGTCACTCCTCTTCTCTTCTAAGCCTTGGTAATTGTGCAAGGCCAGATTTAACCCAACCCCATCATACCCTCGGAAGGGCTACCTCCCTACATTAACTATATACTCCCTCTGTATGCAAATGATCTTCTCATTTGCCATTTTCATTGACCCAAAAAGTTCTTCCTATTTCCACAATTTGGGCTTAAATGTGCATAAAACATGTCTAGTGAAGCAAGTACTCATATTAAAAAGTTTGAATAGTCAAATGAGAAGATCATTTTGGAACGGAGGGAGTACAAGAAACAAGCAAGATATCTGGTCGATTTGCTTAACTCGCTAGTTCTTCCTAATGCATGACATGAATTAGCAAGACATTTTAGGATTTATGATGGAAGCCCTATTGAACTCTTAACCTCACCAGCTTTCACAAGTAAAATAGTCTAAATTTGAAAGTCTGACTTATTATTTTTTTCATTTTTGTATCTTTTACAGTTCGTACTGAAGTTACAATTTTTTCCTACAAAATGTAATAAAACTATCATATATTAAACAGGAAAGAAAGAAATTTCTGTTTTTTTTTAATACTTAAATATAATTTTCGACAAAAGGATTGTTAACCACAACAGTATTTTGCAGAGAGATGAGTGAAACACCTAAACTCCACAAGCATTGCGCAGAAACATTCAAATAGATCTACCTTGAAACTACCACACTAGATATATAGGCTCTTACTTCTGATCCACTGTATTTTAATCCTATCCTTACTATTTCAGAAAAGAAAGTTATAACTGTTTCAAAATTATAATCGAATTAACGGGCAATCATATGGATGGGTTCTGCTATATCTAATGCTAAACCAAACAAAAATATGAGCTTGTTATTTGTGATACATTTTCGAAATCTACAATCATAATGATTGTAATTAACATCAGAAATATCTCCTTAGAATTAATATATAATACAAATGCATATACCAAATTACAAATAGCTGAAATCATATAGTCATCAAAAGTCCTTATAATCTGATGATTCTACTTCAGAAGGAAAAGAAAAATGACTATTGACACGCTTAGTCGCTTACATGAGATGAATGGAAGATGGGCCAGTAAAGGCGGCAACTTTCTGAGCTTGTTGACTTTCACTTTTGTATATCACCTTCAATTCTTTTTTCGCACGGCGTGCCTCTCGTCTTTCATCCTTCACAGCAGCCTGCATGAAAGAACCAACATGTCAATACAAAAAATATGCAAACGAGCACTTGAACATATGAAAAGAGCCCCCTCCCCCCTACATTCTCCTGGTTATACCAGAAAAGATAAAATAAAATAAATAATACAGCATAATCAAGTGGAAAAAGACATGTAGGGGAGAAACATGCGGCCATCAGATACCTTCCGTTCTTTCTTTTCCTCCTTTGACTCGTGACCAAGTTGCTTCTTCTGCAGCTTCCCAGTGGTCAACTTTCTCTCATCTTTTACCGTTTCATCAGCAAGTTTCCTACTATGAGGCAAAAAATCCACTGGAAGCTTTTGCTTCCCTTTAAGAGAGATAACATTAGTGGGAGCAGGCAAAAATCCCCCAACATTTTCAGTCAACTTCTTCTTTCTCCTTGTTTCAGGAGCTCCAATTTTCCCAGGGTGGTTATCCAGATTGGAGTAAGTAGTAATGATAGTCTCACAATCCCAGACTTCCGAATCATCACTGCTTTCCTCTAGAATGAGGACATTGTCATCTTCGTTCTCATTTTCATACTTCTCTCCGTATTCCTTGCACCGATCTATCAAAATTGCAGCAGACTCAAATGAGTTATCATTTTCTCTCTTCTCATCATGCAAAAGATCCGAAGGAGCTTTATATTTTCCATCGAGTTCCAATTCATTCATCACCCGACCCTTGAGGGCGTGATTGAGTTTCTCCGCAAGAGATTCATTATACTCATTTTCTTCAGACATGGCTTCATCATATTCATCGTTACTGTCTGTACCATACTCCTGAAGTTCAAGCTGCGAAAAAAAGATCGCATACGTCTTTATAGTTAGCAACTACAATTCTTCCAGACCCTAAGTATAGCCATACACTCGTAAATAAAAGTTTCAAATAGAACAACTAAAGAGATATTTAGACAACAAACCAGCTGATAGTAGCAGAAATGCATGCTTCATAAACAGACATGAAATATAATAAGATTCTAACCCTATTTATGTGGGCTTCAAGATTTTATTTATATATTTTTGGTACAACGAAATTAAAAGGCAAACATGTAATTTTTTTGGATGGACTTAAATTATGAGGCTCATTAAATCATGAACAGAGGTGCAATTGTGTACATAGTTGGGCCAGTGCCACAACTCTAATCGGATGTAAAATTAAAAGCTTAGACTAATACTCCCTCCACCCTAGAAAGATAGTCCAGGTTTAATTTTGGTGGTCAACCCAGATGAACTTTGACCAAATTTTATGAAATCCTCATGAAATTCTAAAATTTGTTATTAATACCCCCTACAAAGAATACAGTCATTTACAATTTTATAGAATTTCACGAGGATAATCAAAATTTCTGTAAAGATTTGTCGAAGCTCCATTGAATTAACCTCCAAAACCAAAGTGAGACTATCTTTCTGGGTAGAGGGAGTATAACATACTCTACTTTACAAAATAAAAGAGACTCATTCTTTTACTTATATAGATTTAACTTATAACGCACAAAACATAGATCTTTTTTAAAAGGACACGTGCGAGAAAAAAATAAAGAAACAAAAAAAAAAGATTTTGAAAAGATAACGAATAAACATGAGAACTGAACATATTTCCAGGACACCTAAAGTAGGAAATAGGACACTCTTTCATTTGGTGGGGGGGGGGGGGGGGGGGGAGAGAAGGAGTAGTATTTTTAGGATAGAATGAAACTTAATGGAAATTACACCAGTATATAATGATACAAAAAGGATGTAAGCATGTATGGAATTAGACCAAAGGTGCTACTCACCAGATCAAACTGCTCATCCAAATGGCGGCGAACTCTAGTCTTCTCTGCCATCAATTCCACTGCGGCATCAGGGATGCTACTTCTAGCTGAATCTACAAATTTAACAGTATTGTCTTTTGGGCAAGAAACATTAAACTTGTTGTTTTCTTTTTCGGTCACCTCTACCGAACTTAAATTATTCTCAAGTTCTAAATCAGTATCTTCTTCGGGAAGGTTCGCATTAAGCACAAAATCCTCTTCCAAATCTTCAACATCTGAACCAAATCGTGACACATCACTGTCATCCAGCAATGCAGCCACTTCGGGATCAAGCACCTTCTGGATCTTCACCCCAACAGTCTTTGCAGCTACGCTGTAAATTGACTTCTCATATGCATCATCTTTCCCTTTGGCAATCTCTATGCGAGATGCATCATACGCCTGGATAAATAGCATCACAGGACTGTTTATTAATGACAATAAAATATTTATATCTCACTGTACTGTCGAGCAATAAAGTTACATGTTAAGAGTTTGGGCATCAATTCCTTAATATACTTATTACCATACAAATTTCAAGAAAAGAAGAGCAAAGAGAGGGGAGTCAATGGTGCCACTAAAATTTTCAACAACAGGATAAGAAAGATCACAGAGCAAATAACTTGAAGCTTTCCATACTTCTACACAAACAGTCTGTGATAAGTTGTGCAGGCTGTATACTGGGCCTGAGCTTTGTGTCAGGACCGAAAGAAGGCCAGTCGTGAAAGATTCATTTCACATCATCAAAACTGGATAATTATACAATAAGAGTCTGCTTCAAAATATATTCATTTACCTCTTTCATTCTTTATTTCTATTCTTTGGTGTGCTTGTATTTGCTTGGGGGTTGTCACAACATAATCAACAGAAATTTCATGAGTCAAGTAACTAAGAATTAAAAATAATAAGCCTTCAATTTACAACAAAAGTAGAATTGATTTACAAATAAATTTCCAATTTGTCAAAATAAAAAACAAACCTTGACATCACGCGGCAACTGCTCCAGTTTCGCTTTGGGATTTTCGTAGTAAGCTGTACCAGCTCCAGAGTTCTTTATCTCTCTCAAATGAAGCAAATAATTATAGCCATCATCTGGAAACCCTAGCTCAAGTATCTCCCTCCTTACATGATCCGGTAAGGCCGAACTCCCGGATGACGGCGTTCGAAATTGCGTTTTCGGAACCCGGTCCCCAGCTTCATCTTCATCACTGTCGTCGTCATCATCAGCATCAGCGTAGATATCATCCGGGTCAGCGTCAGCCAATTCACCAGAACCAACATCGTTATGGTCATCAAAGAAGCTGTTGACGGTGCGATTGCCGTCGATTCTAACAAAAACTCGGTCGCCGGAGGGTCCTTCGTCGTAATTCGGATCGGAGTAGTCTCGAGAGAGTATTTGGAAAGTTGCTGCCTTCTTTTTATCAATAAATTGCTTCTTCCTACCCATTGTATAGCTGCAAATTGATGATTATTTTTTGTGAATTTAGAAGAAGGGGCTGAGAGAAAGAAAGATTAGGTCTGGCTCAACGGAATAATGCAACCTAGGGTTTTAGGATTTCTAGAACCCTAACGCCGAAACGGGTTAGATCCATATGGTTGACCTCAACTGGGCTTAGTTTTGCTTATCCATTTGTGGCCCGTTATGAACATGGTCCATGGACCAATGGAGCGACTTGTCTTGGATTTAGGCCCAATATAAATTAAAATGTGAAGGGTGTCAATTTAGGTTCTATATAAAAACCCTCTTTTCTCAATTATCCGTTTGTTTGGCGGAAAACAACTTCCGGAAAACATTTTCTCCATTTTCCGGTGTTTGTTAAACACCGGAAAATGGGGAAAATGTTTTCCAAGGAAGTGGTTTTCCTCCATTCCTAAGGAAAACGTTTTCCTTACCTCCACCTAAGGAAAACGTTTTCCGGAAAATGCTAACACTTCAATTGTTGTTTTAACTCCAATTTTTGTTTTACGAAAATTATTTTTTAAATATACCCAGTTAATTAAAAAATGTCTAAAAATATTTTATTTTTATGAATATTTTGCAATATGTTAAATTATTAACTTTAGTCCATTATAATTACAAAACTACATTTCTATTTTACTTTATAATTGAAATTGGAGATAATGACTAATTTATTGATTATTTCTTTTTAATATATACTCTAGGTGATCAAAATTAATGTATCTAAAAAAGTTTTCCGGAAAGCATTTTCTTAATATTCACCAAACAGTGGAAATTACATTTTCCGGAAAACATTTTCCAATAAATCGTTTTCTGGAAAACATTTTCCAAGAAATCGTTTTCCGGAAGTTATTTTCCGCGAAACAAACGGATTAGTCATTTGATAACTTTTTAACAATTATTTTGTACCTTTTATCCCACTATAATCTTTCTCTCTCTTTTTTTTTTGACGTTACTATGAATAAATTTTAAACAATAATTTTACGTGATTTAATTATCCGAATAAATATTTAAAACTTGCTACAGATAGTATTGTTGATGAGATATCAATAACAAGTTTTAGATTTTTATTAAGATATTCAAATCAGTCTAAAATTATTGCTCAAATTTTATTTATTGTAACGATAAAATAATAATAAAGAAAATCATTTTGAGATATATTGAGTATAAGCCTGTCAATTGGGCTGGTCGGGTCGGATCGGGTTCTGGCGGGTTGGCGGTTTAAACCGGGTCTGCCAGCCACAACCCGTTTAAATTTACGGGTCAAACAGGTCGGGTTGAGACGGGTCGGGTAACGAGTCGGGGATGCCAGTCCTAAGACCATAGATAGCTTCACGGTCGACCTGTTTAATTTTTTGAATTTTTTACCTTAGGATGTCGACCCAAGCTATTTGTTCTCGCGGATCAAAACGGGCGGGTTGAGACGGGTCGACCCGTTAAGCTTCGCGGGTTGAAATGAGTGACAAGCTTTAACCCGCTAACTTAAACGAGTTGGTTCGTTTCGGATAATTAGCGGGTTGGGCCGGCGGGTTAGCGGGTAACCGACCAAAATTGCCAAGCCTAATTGAGTAGTATTTAGCTGTAACTAATTAGCAATTTAGCAGTTCGGCTTTAGATTTAATGTCATTGTTATTCATTCAAGCTAAACAAAATACTCCCTCCGTCCCAGCACAATTAAGACTTCTTTCCCTTTTAGGTTGTCCCAAAACAATTGAGACTCCCAAAAATGGAAATGTTTTAATATATTTATATTCAACCAACCCCACCATTTAAATCCACTCAGTCTTTCTCTTCATTTTTCACTACTCAATTTATTCAACTAACACTACTATTTATCATACTCATTCTCTCTATTCATTTTCTACCACACATAAACTACTTTTCTCTTAATTATTGTGCCCAATCCTCTAATCCTACTTGTGCTGTGACGGGGGGAGTACGTTGTTGCACATCATTTATCATCCATATTATATATTAAAGTAGAAGAATTCTTAGGCACCACAGCCCGCCATGTGGCATTATGACGTGGAAAGCCACGTGGCAGTCTTCAATTCGTCCAGAAAAATGTTGTGCTTAAAAAAAAAACTTACAATTTTCTTAATTATTGCAAAAACGGATATGGAAAATGGTAAAATATATATTATTTATACTTTAACTAATAAAATATATGGCAAACTCCGTTTTCATCCATTGTACTTTACATGTTGTTTCATTTTTACCATTATACTTTTTTTCTTTCAAACATACCATTGTAGTTACGAAAATATATCATTTTAACCCCTAATCCGTGGCTAAATCCGCAACTAATCCGTGCCCCAATCCGTGATTTTAGGGTTAAATGATACATTTCCCAAAGTGCAATGGTATTTTTGAAAGAAAAAAAAAATACAATGGTAAAAGTGAAACACACTTGAAAGTACAATTGATGAAAACGGATTTTTCCCTATATTTTATTAGTTAAAGTATAAATAATATATTTTGTGACTAAATTTAGTTATATGTACTCCCTCCGTTCCACCTCACTTGAGACTTATTTCTATTTTGGTCCGTCCCACTTCACTTGAGAGTTTCTAAAATTGTAATCTTTTTATAATTCTATATTCAATCTACCCTACCCACCCATTTATTCTCTCTTCATATTCCACCACACAATTCATTCAATCAACCTACTATTAACCCCACTTATTATCTCTCTTCATTTTCTACCACACATTTTCTTTATTTTATTCTTTTTCTTTAGTTATTGTGTCCACCTCTTAGGTCTCAAGTGAGGTGGGACGGAGGGAGTATATTATATAATTACTTTCTATTATTTTGACAATGGAATGGAGTTGTCTTGCGTCCGGTGGGCCTCATATGGAGATAAATTAAAACAATTTATTGACAAAAGGGTTGAAGATGCGGAAGACCCAGTGATATTAATTTTGCAGTTTGTAATGTTATCTAGATATCAAGGTTTCTTTTTCATATATTTACTTAAATTGTAATAACTTTTTGATTGGGGCTTATTTACATGTGAGTAACATTTATAATCATTATACTGGAAAGACCCGAGTTGGTGCGATGAAGCATGCGTCAAAAATGTATATTAATGCATCCTTTACTGAAGTATCAAATTAGCAAGTAAATGAAGACTAAACCCTTATAAGAATCTATTAATTTGTTACACAAAATTTTATGGTTATGTTAATTTTCATATATCAATTTACAGGTGTGACATTGGATTTTCATCAAATAGTTGTTTTCTGACTACTACCACTAATGATAGTAGTCATATCAATAATGATATATGGTTGAAAACCAGAGAATTCAAGAAGATTGGTGATTTACTCACATACAGAGGTATATAATAATTTAGATAAATGTTTAAGTCAGTTATACTCATGTAAATATTCTTACAATAAACAATCTTTTTAACTTAATCATTTTTATTAGGTTGGCGTATACACTGCATTGGCAACAATATTTGATGTGGATTCACATGGTATTATATATGATGGGTACAGCAATATAAAGTGTGCTAAAGGATTTGAAAAGAGCTCTAAGAACTGTAAAGAATACATCATCGACCGCATGTCCGACATCGACCGCATGTCCGACCGCACCATCGACCGCAACATCGACCGCACGAAACATCCGGACCACATGATCCGGACCCACATGATCATTCCATATCATAGTTTGTTATATTTAGTAAATATCTTCATTTCAAATGTAAAGATTGATATTATCTCTTGTATAGATTAGAAGATTGTGCATATCTTCTGTTAAGAAACCCTAGGATCACTTGTATATATATTGTGTAACTCCATCAATGAAAAGTATCTTTTGCCATTTTCTCTTTATGGTACCAGAACCCTAATCGATCCAAACACATTTCTTATTTTCTTTGGCCACCTCCCACCATGACCAACTCCGGTGCTTCTTCCTCCTCCTACCTTCACAACCCCGCCGACCCCAACAACCCTCTTATTCTTGTCGACCTCTCCAACTGCAAAATGCTCACACCTTTAACCTATCTTGCCTGGGCATCCCAACTTACCTCTCTTCTCTTTGGATTAGACCTTCTCAAGTATGTTGATGGTTCCTACCCCATCCCACCTGAAACAATCACCACCGACGCCAAAACCACCGCAAACCCAGCCCATATCACCTGGCAACGTCAAGACCGACTCATCCTTGGTGCCCTTCTTGGCACCCTTGACACTGCAGTAGCACCCCTTGTTTACCAAGCAAAAACCTCTCATGAAGCCTGGGCCACTCTTCAATCAACCTATGCCAATCCTCCCGTGGCCACATTCTCCAACTCAAAGATCACCTTGCCTCCATCACCAAAGCCTCACTATCAATCACCGACTACATGCAGTCAATCAAAACAACCACTGACAAACTTGCTATTCTTGGAAAACCCATGGATTCCGAAGACATCATAGCCAAAATTCTTCAAGGCCTTGACTATGAACCCTACAAATCCATTATTGACTCTGTCCGTGCTCGTGACAACCCCATATCCTTTGAAGCTCTCCACGAAAAGCTTCTTCACCATGAGCTCACCCTCAAACACCAAAACCCTAACCCGGCCGCACATCAGAACTCCAACCCTACTCTTCCAATGACTGCCCACGCTGCTCAGTTCCAACCCCGATCTACTCCCCGCCCACATAATCCTCCACCCCTTCTACCCACACCCACCACTCCCTCCGCCCACTCCTCCTCCCCTACTACCTTTAAAGGTAAGTGTCAATATTGTCGCTACATTGGCCATGTCATCTCTGAGTGTCACCAATTCCGCCGTGACTACCCAAACGTCACGTTTCCCCCACCCCCTACCTCCAACCGTCGCCCACGTCAGTCCACCGCTCCAACCGCACAAGCCAACACCGCCACCGCTCCTACCCCGCCCCCTCCAGTTTCTTGGCTTATGGACAGTGGTGCCACTCATCATATCACTAGTGACCTCTCCAACCTCTCTCTCCATCACCCTTATAATGGTAGTGGTGATGTTCTCATTGGTGATGGCACTGCTCTTCCCATATCCAACATAGGTTCTTTCTCTCTTACTCTTCCTTCTTCCTCTCTCATTTTCAACAATGTTCTACATGTTCCTCGTATCTCTCGTAACATTCTTTCAGTATCTCAATTTTGCAAAGATAATCATGCCACTGTTGAGTTCTCACAATCTTCCTTTCTTATTAAGGCAATCTCGACCAACAACGTTCTTCTCCAAGGCACCCTTGATCGTGGCGTCTACCTTTGGACTCCTCCCTCTCCACAAGCTCATGTTGCAGCCTCCTCAACACTATCATCTTGGCACCATAGACTAGGCCACCCCTCCCCCCTATTGTTTCCCTCTTAGATAGACAATTTTCTTTATCCATTCCTCCTAGTTCTATTTCTCACTGTAATGCTTGCAAAATCAATAAAAGTCATAAACTTCCCTTTTCTATCTCTACTCTTCACTCCACTGCACCTCTTGATCTTATCTTCTCTGATGTATGGACCTCACCTGTTTACTCATATGACAACTACAAATACTATGTCATTTTCGTTGACCACTATACAAAATACACATGGCTATACCCTCTCAAAAATAAATCCGACACCTACCCGACCTTTTATAGGTTCAAAAACCTTGTCGAAAAATACTTCTCTCGCCCTATCCGATAGTTCTTCTCTGACAATGGTGGCGAGTATCTCAAACTCACTCCCTCTCTTTTACAAGACGGGATCTCTCACCTTACCTCCCCACCCCACACTCCTGAACACAACGGCTTTGCCGAACGCCGACATCGTCACATTGTCGAAACCGGTCTTGCCCTTCTTTCTCATGCCCAACTACCACTCTCATTTTGGTCTCATGCCTTCATCACAGCTGTCTACCTTATCAATCGACTTCCCACTCCTACACTCCAACATGACTCCCCATATCTCCGCCTCTTCCGCACTCCACCCAACTACTCCAAACTTCGCTCCTTTGGGTGTCTCTGTTACCCGTGGCTTCGCCCTTATACATCTCATAAACTTGCTCCCAAATCCGCCCCATGCATCTTTGTTGGCTACTCTCCATCCCAAAATGCAAGACACCTTATGTACATTGATAAGCTCCCCGTTATCGTCCCTGATTCTCTTTTCGACACTTACAATTTTTCTCATTTAAGGTAGTCTGATAATTGATGAATCTAACTACCTCATGTAGTCTTCACATCTTATTCTACTGTTTCGTTCAACATCATTTATCTTCATTTAGGCTTTAGCAATGAAATGGAGTGTTTTCTTTACACTCATAGTATGTTAGAACGAACAACCTGGCCTGAGTTCTTTAGGGCAGGGGGTTGAAGTATGATATTTAACATAATGGGTTATTGAAATTGTATCTAGAAATGTAAATGCTTGTATAGCTTGAGAGCCTGCTTTGCTTCTCAAAGCATTAGTAGTAGTTTTTTTTTTTTTTTTTTTAAACTTGAATATTATGTTAACTTTTATTCCAGTTATTGTTCATGGAGTTTGTAAAGTTGACCTTGGTAATTGGCAAGAGGTATGTTAATGATCAACATTTATGCTCGGTCAGGTATCGTCATACTTTGGTTTGGAATAGCTTTTAACACGCATTTGTTATACCGAATGAGTGATAGCTGGGTTTCTGTCTGTCTCAAACTCTTCTCATATTTCCTGCAAGCTGTTGGCACTGACTTAGGAGTGACTTTGGTGTTTCAGTGATTTTGGCATTCTCTCTTCATTCCAAAAGTTAAACCTTCATCCCGTTCGTTAAAATAAGTTGGTAGAAAAATGCTTTTTCGCTCTCTAAAGTTTATCTAATTTATAGTGTTCCTCTAAGGGCAAATCCAATGGTGGTCCTTACTCCATAGGTATCAAAATCAAATTTTGGTACCTATGTGTACTATTCACATGGTATCAAAAAATCATCTCCAATCATAGGTATCAGAATTTTGGTACCAAATTAATTTTTAATGGTTATTAACTTTATTAATATTTTTAAAATGATAAATAATTTCAATATATGATCATTACTTGAATTAATTATGTTTTAAATTAAAAAAATAATTTTGTAAATAATTATATAAAAACAAAAAAAATATATATTTTAAATTACAATTTTTAACTTGATAATTAATTAACATGATAAATATTTTTGCACTATGTTTAACAATTCTTTAAAACACTAACAATAGATATCAAAAATTTGGTCTGGTACTAAGCAAGGTAGCAAATTTGCTACCTTGCTTAGTACCACACCAAATTTTGGTACCTATTGATAATACCATTGGAGATGCTAGTACTTTATCATAGGTATCAAAATTTGCATTTGATACCTACCATTGGAGTTGCCCTAAGAGTCAAATTTTAGAGATTTTTTTTAAACTAATTAAAAAGTTATTATGCACATGGATACTTAAACAATGTGTTTCATCAAATGTAATATGGAATTTTCATTTTATTTAAGTTGACATAGGTTTCGCAACAATAAATAGCAACTAGGTACAGAGGCGAAGCCAAAATTTTTGGCCGGGGGTCGAGATTGCTTGTGGATTTATTTTTACTTATTATAGAAATTTGGAATAGAAGGGGATCAAAATGATATCATATCAGAAATTTTATAAAAAACAAAGGGGATTAAAATAGACAAAAATAATTTTTTAGTGTATTTATTAAATTTTTTTAGATGTATTAAAATAACATTTTTTTTTAAATTCAAAAGGGTTGAGTGACAACACATTATCTTTAGTCTTTTTTTTAATCCTGAACTATAATTTTAAGACTCTATCTTTCTCTATCTCTCTCTTAGTATGAAAATGCTTTGCATTATATTTTTTTAATTAATTAATTTTATTATTCCCGTCGAAATTCGACGGGTTACACTGGTTAATAATGTATAAAGCAAAACCATAGCTCATAATGAAACTTTATTTTATTTAAAGTCGTGTATCGTGAGGTATGGAGTACCTACATCTTACAACATAATTTTTCAATTTAAAATGTCTAAAAGTGAAAAGTGGGAAAAAAAATTCCCAATTGAGTGTGGGAAGTAGGAAAGTCCAAATAAGTAAGAGTAGGGTTGGTGTTAGCAATTGTTGGAAAATTCTAGTACGGAGGGAGGGAGGGACATGGACGGGGACAATTCGGATCCTAAACTGAGTTCGGAGGGTCCTACAAGTAGTGTCTGAAACCCGACCCCATTTTCAAACTATCAAACTCTCTCCTCTCCTCTCCTCTCCCCTCCCCTCCCCTCCCTTCCTCTCCCAACACTATCTGGTTCAAGAATGGATGCCATACGGAAACAAGCCTCAAGGCTCCGAGAACAGGTCGCTAAGCAGCAACAGGTACACTTTATCATCAACATCTCCCGTTGCTCTCCTTTTTTTTTTTTTACCTCACAATCTTTTTATTTTCACTTTTCTTGTCCTAGTATTTTATTTTTTAAATTTTAGGGTGACACATTTTGATTGAATGCTTGAATCTGATCTCATTGTTGTGTACAGTGATAATTCATTTTCTGTTATGCTTTGTTATTTTGCTCCAAGATTACTATTTTACTTTATAAAGTGATGCTTTTTGTTGGTGGTGCTTAGGGTTTTGGTTCAAGTTGGGGCTAACTTCTGATGCTCAAAATTCTATCGGAACATCATTTGTTTAACTGAATATATCAGGAACCCGATAACTGTTCTAGTTGCCTAATGCAGTTTGGTAGCATGCCTTTGATTTGAGTAGAGGGGAGCTAATGTGGGTGGGTCCTTTTTGGGAGTTTGAGTGCCATGTCTTTAACTCTTTCAACAGACTCTTGATGGTAATCTTGCCATAAAGCTTGAATCTGAAAACTATTACTACTACCTTTGTCCCAAAATGAATGTCCGTTTTTGCTCTTGTTCAGCAAAAACGGACATTCATTTTGGGACGGGGGAGTATATGTTATTTTAGGTTAGTAAACAAGCTACAATTGAGATACCCCCTTTTCGTAAAAGAATGTAACGGAGACTAAAATAAATGAAAAAAAATATTATGCGATTTGGGTGTGTTGGTGTGTTATGGCAGGGTGTGGGTAAAGGAAAGTGATGTGTTCTGGCAACAGGAGCTGCAGAAAGCCCGTGAAAGTATTTGTATTTATTCTCCGCGTATCATAATTTTATAGCAATTTTTAGATCCCTGCCTTGCTCACCATTTCCCTTGACATCACCCCTGTGTAGATGATGTGATTTGTGTTTGTGATCATGAAGTCTTTTCACCTTATCTTTCCTATTAATGTTTTTTTTTTCTTTTTTTCTCGCCATTCTTGGTTTTTTCTTTCTCTAAGAGCATATCGATGAATAGGGTTTGACCATTGCAGGTCCAATGTAGGCATCCTTATCCCACCAAGTGCAGAGGCTGTTTTTGGTAGCTTTAGTTGTAAAGTAAACAGTTTCAATCATTAATTCACAAGAGAGGCCAGCTTGAGCTGCATTTCCTTATTATTAGATCAGTTTATATAATTATACTTAAAGGTCTAAAGTAGCTAGATACCTTACCACCATTGGGTCTGTGGGATGATATTGTTGATTAATGATTGATATCTCAATGTCAGCTCAGTTTATCTTTTTTGGTTTGGGAGAATTTAATACTCCCTCTGTCCCAGAATAAATGTCATAGTTGACAAGTCAATGTTTTTAAGCTTTTAATTATGTTTCCTTGATTGCCCCAATCTATTCATATAGGTGGAGTAGTACTTCCCATGACATTGCATTGGTTGTGTCTATTAACATGGGTAGTATAGGAAAATCACCATCATTTATATCCTACTTTTAGTAATGTGACATTTTTTTTGGGACAAACCAAAATGGAAAGTTGGACATTTGTTCCGGGACAGAGGGAGTATAAGACTTCCTAAACCGACGAGCCAAATTGAACCAAACTGCCGTTCATCTATTAGGTTTTGTTTGGTTTGAAGCCTTGATTGATTGGTTGATTTTGAAACCGATTTGATTCATGCTTTAGAGCTAAAATGAACCACTTGCACTCGTTCCTTGCTACATTGATGATATTTGTGCTTTCATATCTATGGTAGGCTGTTCTCAAGCAATTTTCTGGTGGACTAGGAGGTTCCAATAATTCTGTGTCCAATGAAATAGAACTACAGCAGCATCAGAAGCTAGAGAAACTCTATATATCAACTCGTGCTGCCAAGGTTACCCACCTTTATGTTAATACTTTGACATATACTACCTCCGTTCCAACATGACTGTCTAAAAAGATTTAAGTTTGCTGTTAATCAAGTGTAATCTTGAAAAAGTTTTGAACATTCATTTTGGGAAGGAGGGAGTAACATTAGTGTCTATCTTGACATTTATACCGCGTATTTCTTACTTACCAGCACTTTCAAAGAGATCTAGTCCGAGGTGTGGAAGGGTTTATTGTCACAGGATCAAAGCAACATGAAATTGGTGAGCTATTATTATTTTGTCATCTTTTTGTGGCATTTTATTTCAGGCCAGTGTCCACATTTGTACTATTTCTGCAGGTAACAAATGTGCGGAAGACAGCAGGAAATATGGGTCTGAAAACACTTGCACCAGCAGCGATACCCTATCAAAAGCTGCGTTAAGTTATAGTAAAGGTCAAGCTGAGATTGAAAAGGAACGGGGAAATCTTTTGAAATGCCTTGGCACACAGGCATGTAGACTTTTCTTCCTTTAGTTCAAGTTAAAACTTTCCAACTATTATTAACAAGCCTAACTCGTGATTTCCTTTTAATCATGAATGCGTTTGTGTTACTTTCTTTAAACTTTGTAACAGAATTGATTACGTGACGTGATGCATGTCATTTTGACTGGATAAACATCAGCACGATTACTAGCCAATATCCTTCCCTATCTACTAGATAATCATAGTTCACATTTTTGATAATTACCACTATAAATGGAATGTAGTAAATTCATAAAAAGTGATTCCTTTTAGAAATTCTGAGCAACTGCCAGAATTATTGCCACCACTAATATACATGACTGCTCTTCAGTGCATGACCCTTCAACGGCTAGGAGATCTGTTTAATTGACGTTCTATTAACTTGTTTAGTTTGCTTTTTTTCCATCAATTATCCAAATTCGGACCGTACTGCTCTCCTTTGATTTAGTCTGCTTGATTCTTTTTTCTGCCTTGTCATGGTCTTCTTCTTTTTTGGGAGAAATATGGCGATCATTAACATTAAATCTTGAAATACCAGGTTACATAAATACCACATTTTTGCAGGTATCATTTTCTGTTGTTAATTGATATTCGTAAGTACCTAATGCTTCAGGTTGCAGAGCCTTTGAGAGCAATGGTAACGGGAGCTGCTTTAGAGGATGCCCGACATCTTGCTCAACGATACGATAGAGTGAGACAGGAAGCTGAAGCTCAGGTAGGGCCACAAAGTTACAGTCTCAAGAAAATCTAGGCTCCGTTTATTTGGAGGAAAGCGTTTTCCGGAAAATGTTTTCCCCAATTTTCCGGTGTTTGTTAAGCACCGGAAAATGGGGAAAATATTTTTCACACTTTTCTAAGTAAAATGACTTACGGATTTCTCCTCAGTATGTCATTTTCCAAAAAATGTTAACACCCTCACTCACACAACCACCTCCGCATACACCCCCACACTACCCACCCCCTCCATCCATCCCATCCCCACCCCATTCTACCTTACCCCCACACTACCCACCTCCGCATACACCCCCACACTACCCACCCCCTCCATCCATCCCATCCCCACCCCATTCTACCTTACCCCCCCCCCCCCCAAAAAAAAAAAAATAAAAAAAAAATAAAATAATAGTAATAAATAAATATTATTTTTACTCACATTTTTTAACAACTCCCCCACCCCCACCAACACGTTTACCGTACCCCTACCCCGGTCATTTTTTTTTTCTCATATGAAAATATTTTTAGGAAAACAATTTCTTTAGATTTACCAAACAAGCGAAAACATGTTTATGTCATTTTCCGGAAAACATTTTCCGGGAAATCAGTTTCCGCAAGTCGTTTACGCGGAACATCGGAGCCTAGAGTTTCAGCATTTTCTTCTCAATCCACGCCTTTATGTGTTGCACTTCCTTTTTCTGCAGGTAATTGAAGTTGCGAGACGGCAGGTAAAAGTAAGAGAGTCTAATGGTAATCCCGATAATGTACTTAAATTAGAAGCTGCTGAAGCAAAGCTTCAGGAGCTGAAATCAAGCATGGCTGTATTGGGTAAAGAAGCTACTGTGGCAATGGCTGCTGTCGAAGGTCAACAACAGAGATTGACTCTACAGCGGCTTATAACCATGGTATGTCACCCATTTTGTCTTGTTTTAATTTTTTTCTTTAATATTTTTGGAGATTAGATTCTGAAACTGAAGTTAACATAAGTCTTAATCTGAAGATCGAGGCGGAGCGTGATTATCATCAGAAAGTTGTACATATTCTTGATCTGCTCGAGGGCAAGGTATGGACTAATGTTGGCCCTCTCTTCTTGATGCACACACACACACACACACACACACACACACACACACAAGATAATGGTGCTTGATGTCACTTTTTACTATAGATATTGTCGGAGCGTCAAAGGGTTGAAGCTTCTCCTAGTGCAGCAGTTACCAGCATGAATTTGCCTCCATCCTATGAAGAAGTTGGTGGTGTATTTTCTTCTCGGCCACATGGTGGGTCAACAGATGATAAGGAATACTTCCTGGGAGAGGTGGCCCTTCTGTTTCTTTTGCTTTCTTCTTTGATTTAGTGAAAGGATTGGAATCTTTTATCTGGGTCACGGAACTTCGATGTCACTTTTGTCTTTGTAGGTCGTGCACTCATATCAGGCGGAATCGGAAGCGGAGTTGACACTGTCAGTTGGAGACTGTGTTGTCATCCGGAAGGTCAGTCTTCCTTTCTGATTCATTCTTCTGTAAATGTATCCAGTGTTCGTTTAACATTGTCTATGGCAATATTACAGAGTTGATAATCAGCTTCTTTATGCCGTTTTGTTTCTTAATGACTACATTGAGAGAGATAATCTCCCCCCCCCCCCCCCCCCCGCGAATTGTTATTGTTTATTTTGGGTACAAAGAGATACTCCCTCGACAATAAAAAACCTCATAGTCATATGACAAGTTAAGCTTTTAAAAATATAGCTTTCCTTTTTAGTACCTCCTTAAAATTGCAATAAATTTTAACCTCTTTAGAATGGGACTATATATTTGGTATAAAAAATAGACAGTAGTTTTTTTTGGGGAACAGTAGGAGTATAAATTTCTCTCAAGTTAATGACAATCAAGTTCTTTAACTGTAAAATTTTATATTCATCTGTTATGGGTCTGGAGAAAATTTCCCTAATCTAATTTGTTGAGTCAATTCTTTTTAAACTTGAGGTATTCTCGCCTCTCATGGACAAAATATTGGTGATAAATATGCTTTTAGTTACGTTATTGCTGAATGTCTTTGTTTAGTATGCTATTGGGGATCATTGAGGGTATTTATGTACTTACGTTACTAACAATGCTTAAGTTCAACATTGTTGCAAATGTCCCTCAAAGTGAATTTTGGACATTCATTGAGGGAAGGAGAGAGTATTGCTTATCTCACTTGATTGATGTTTTCTGAATTCTCTTCAGGTATCAAATAATGGTTGGGCTGAAGGTGAATGCCAAGGGAAAGCAGGTTGGTTCCCATACGAGTACGTAGAAAAGCGAGAGAAAATTCTTGCAAGCAAGGTGGCTGAACTGTATTAATTCTAAGTTTGGTATGTATCTCAATGTCTAACTCCTGTAACATCTTAATCTGACCTTATGAAAAGAGATTCTGAAAAAAGCACTTGTGCTTTATTTTCCTTATTTGTACATTATTCTTAACACTAAGGTTTTCCTGAGTAAAGGTCTAAGCTTTCTTAAATGTCGGATGGATTGCCCAAATCGAATTCTTGTTTTTGCAATTGGAACTAAATTCAGCTTCATTGACTCTAGTCTTGGCTTTCGTATTCTATGACGTTACCTAAAAGATGATTATGAGATATATACAATCACTTGTGCCTGTGAGAATGACACGAAAAAGGGATAGAGAGGGAGAAGGGGTTTGGTATGCTTAGATGTGAATGCAATTTTGCGGAAATATTTAGCAACCATGTTTGTTGACTTTATTAGGACGTGGAAAGAAAATGGAAACCCAAGTGTTGAGCAAGTACTTGCACTGACGTAGATTCAAAAGAGGCCTTTTTGAGGGGTTTGTTTGGGAAGGTTCAAGGTTTTTGGTAGAGTGTGTGAACAGGGTTTGACTATGAGGATGAGGACTACCAAGTTTGACCAACTGAAAAGAGTGTCAGCTCATTTCATCCCAGTTATTATCCTGTTATAAATGTCAATTTCCAGTCATTGAATGAATTACAAGTAATCTTTTTTATATGGTATGCTTTTGTTCTTCTTTTCAAGTTATTTCAGTGTGAAGAAAACGTACTGACTATTAATAATTTTACAACAATAATGTTGAAATTGAGTAGTTCTTGATGACACGTCAACCAATACTCCTAAAAAAAACAAGAACAAAGTCTTAGTCCCAAAATAGTTTGGGGTCAGCTAACATGAATCGTCATATGGACTTCTTACAATTGCAATAGACCAAATTGCCCTTCCCTTCTTTTTCTTCCCACGAAAATTTCATTCCAAAATATTTGGCTTCTTAAGATTGAAATCTCATTGCTTTGGATGGATAAAAGCGTGATCCTTGTACAACATTAAGGTTTATGCAACAATAAATTTGTTAGAGGTTATGTGTTTGCAGTATGACTCGGAAAAGGTCGTTTGCTGCTTGTAGGGTATAAAACTACATCAGAGACCCTTTAACAGACCCCCACAAGTTGTTGTTCGTGCATCATGTAGTTGTACCATCGTTATCATGAAATTGATGGTTTTGTATTTCTGGTACCCACTAGTACAAGTACATAAGATTTCCCTGAAATGGACAAAACTATTTAAAAGAGACCCATCCCCATTTTTGTCAATCTGTACTTATCCTTTCCCTCATTCCCATCACCTTCCCCTTCTTCCTTTCTAATATGTCACATTTTATCCAAACATGCATTAGACTTTAGACAGCCCCCATTCCCTTACCTGGATTTTGGAATCTTTTTTCGGAAAAAAGATATTCTTGGAATAGTGACATAAATCAACCTCCCGATTGGGCCTAGATCTTTGCTTGAGCTAGAGTTAGAGCTTTAATGAATCAGAGATTGAAGATTAATTACATTGTTTTGACTGGTTAATAGTCAAATGTGACGTTCGAAAACTTACTCTTACCACCAAAAAGTTAAATTTGAAAAGTTGTAGATATAAATTTAAGGTTTAAGCATTTGGTAGTTTTTAGTCTCATCTCTAGCTTTTCTCATTAACTGAAATTTCAGACTTAGCTTTGGACGCTTAGTTGTGTCGAGATCCAATTTTTATTATCTTAAGGGAAAAACAACAGATTTAGAGTACAATAAACTGCTAGGATGAACCCTTTGAGATAAATAATAATAATAACAAGAATAATTTTGTTATATTGAAAAGTGAACTAGAGAGGCAGCCCAAATTATGTGGGAAAAAGAACAGAGAACAAACATACTCGAGATTTCCTGAAACAAAGGCCTTAAGAAGAAAGTACAACACTATCAGCTTTAAGTACTTTCTATCTGTGACTTCCTTTCCCTTTCAAAACCAAGCCCCACGCATTGTTACTTTGTTTGTCAATCTTGTGAATGAATATTGGATATGTGTTGAGTATCCTCTCAAGGAAAACATGACTTAAATGATAATTTGAACAACCACTACACTAATTGATGTTCTCATTCATTAGCATCCAACAAAAGGGCGATTATTTACAAAATTGTGGTTAGGAAACAGAAAAAGATCAGAACCCATAAATCCTAATCGTCCCAGAAGCATACTAGAAGAGTGAATTCGTTATCCGGGTCGATATACCATTCAATCCAAAAACAAAAAGAGAAAAAAAAAAAAGGGTACCCGAGAACTAATCAAAACTGAAAATGGAAGAAAAGCTAAGGATTTAGAGCTGATACTACCACAAAGTTCTGGATCTCTTGGTTGGATTGGATGGAGGACTGATCTGAGGAACAGTGAACCCATCATCTGATCTTATCCACTTTCGGCTTGATTTGGTGGTGTTGTTTGTGCTGGAAAGTTTCCCTGGCTTGGATCCTCCCATATACCCACCAAATGAACCCATTATGTTTGAGTTGGGAAGGTGGTTGTACTGTTGAGAAATCGGTGGTTGGGGAAGTGGCGGTAGTGGGGCTTGTGGGACCCAAATCCCCATATTTTCCGATGACAGAGGACTCAGGTTTCCCTCTAGTAGATCTCCATCCCAAAATGGCATCACATCAGTGTCACCACTCTGTAGTTCATCAAAACAAACATAAATTAGATCAAATCTTTTTCACATGCCCCTTCCTTTACCAATATTTGTGTCTGTATATATATATATATATAAATATATATATATATATATATATATATATATATAGAGAGAGAGAGAGAGAGAGAGAGAGAGAGAGAGAGAGAAAGAGAGAGTAGGTACCTTGCAGAAAAGAGAAGGGTCATCAAGAAAGTCTTCAACATGCCAACCAGGTAGCGTTTCAATCAAGTACTCAGATATGCTACTCATGTTTGAACCATAACCCGATCCATTAACGAATTGGTTACTATTTTTTGTAGTTACAGATACAGTTTTAGGTGGGTTTGGATTGGAAATTGCAGCTTGGGAAACAGAAACTGAGTTATTGGTAAGGTTTGGTTTAGAACCGTTGTTGACCGTTAGATGGTAATCAGGAACAACATCACATCCATCTGCAGAAGTAGAAGTAGAAGAAGAAGAAGTCGGAGATGGAGAATGAATAGCTGAAGTTGCAGACAGCTTAACTCCGGTGAGCAAGAACCGGTTATGTTTCTGGGTGTGTTCATTCACTTTATGAATAGGAATATCACAGTCTTTGCATAGTATTGCTCTGTCTTGTTGACAGAAGATTAACGCCCTTTTCTCCTGGAAATATTAATTAAAAATAATTGAAATTAATGAAGCATAAAAGAGTGAAGAGATTAAATCTTGATTAAGTTTATACCTTGCAGATGTCACAGAGAGGGAAGTCTTTAGGGGTAGGAGAGAGGAGAGAGAAACGAGGGTGTTTGCTTGCTAGCTTATTAGCATGGTGGACACGGTGGTCGCAGGCGGCACATAGGGCGGCCTCGTCCGCCGTACAATAAATGGAAGCTTCATCTTTGTTGCAAACATCACACTGGATCTTCATTTGGGAGAGAAACAGAGAGTGGGGGAGGGGGGAAATTGAGAAGAAAGGATGGGTTTAAGAGAGAGAGATTTGGGGAGGAGAGAGAAAGATGACTAGGGAAGATCTAGTTGGAGTACTATAATTAGAAATAATGATTTTGATTTATTTAAGAAATTAAAAAGAATAGCATGAAAGTGGAGAAAACAATGAAAGGTAGGTGGGACTGGCATCTGTATAATTTCTGATATTTCTGTATTTTTTTTTTTTTTTTTGGTCTGTGCTTCTGTATATTTAACGGTTTTCATACTACTAGTAGTGCTTGTAGGAGTTGTACATTTTTGGTCAAATGACTGGACCTAGGTCAACATCCTGCAGAATCAGGTAAAAAATTTAGGCTTTTTTCAATGTTAAGGATAGGTATGGCCAATGGCCATCACTGAGTTGAGTGGCAGAGCAAGTCTCATAGTATGTGAAATATATACTCCACCTCCGAAATATGATTTTGGTAGGTTTTTTTTTTTTTTTTTTTGTAATTTAAATAAGAAATAATTATCCTAATATAAATTTGAAAATTGTTATTGAGAGTATTATTAATTGTGATACAATAACAATTTTAACTTTTTTATTTGGATTATTATATTTTCTTCAAAAGACGTGGTCAAAGTAAAGTCAAGTTTACCCCAATCCTATTTTGGACAGGACGGACAGGACGGAAGGAGTATAGTAGTTTCGTACTCTCGTCTCACATATCTTTAAGGACATCAATTTGGAGGAATCCTAAGTGAAAATATTAACATCGGAAAGTAAAAGTAAGTGACATAAGTGACAGTAATTTGAAACAGTTGCAACTATAAATTTGTTGTTTCGTTGTGATGTTTGATGTGTAATATATACACAATATCTAGGTTTAATATCTAAAAGATATTTACAAATATAATTGGAATATATAATATTCTTTATAATTGACATAGGGAGAGTTGGAGCCATTCACACATGAGAGAGAAGGTTTTAATATGAAAGACTCAAGTTTATTATGATACTAGAGGTACATATATACAAATCTAGTCTAGCTTGTTGTACAAGATACAAATCTCATAATTGATATATACACAATATCTAGGTTTAATATCTAAAAGATATTTACAAATATAATTGGAATATATAATATTCCTTATACGCTCCCGCAAGATGGACGATCCTTGGATAAGTCCAATCTTGGAAAGTCATGAGGTGAACCGGGTGTGATGAAGCAGTTGAGGTGGATGAGTTCTCGTATGCGGGTGATGTTGCTGTGATGAATTTGGCAAAGGTTGAAGCACGTGGTGTCACCTTGGTCGTCACCTTTGTAGGGGTTGCACCCCTCACGTGTGAGAAGAATTTTACGTCACAATAACAAAATATGTGATTTTAACCTTGCAAGGAATTGGGTTTGTACTCATAAGAACGGGGTGGATGGTTTTCACGTCGTAATGACGGTTTACTTGTTGGTGAGTGAAGTTGAGACCGGGGGGGGGGGGTGGTTGATGTGGTAAGAAGAGGTGGTGGGCTTGGTGATTGGATCATGCCAAGGGTGATGAGCACTGAGTAGTAACCATAAGAGGCTATGGGTGGTGGTGCTAACACACCATTCATGCCAGAGAAGAGTTTTTAAAAATGAAATGTTGTTCGTACCAGAAGAAGCATCTCGAAATGCGGGTTACCAGACCATAGTGAGGCCGAGGGGTGGTCGTTGTGGAGAGTGATAAGGGTTTTTACCGTAAACAGTGAAAAAAGGGGACATTCCCGTATGTAATTTTGTTTCAGCGCAGCAGTTTTGAAAGTGCGATTCCCGCTTCGTTTGTGGTCCGATCGGGGTGATTTTTTCGCATGGGTTTTCCTAAGAGATAGGGCTTTGATCCTATTGGCGTCGATCAGGATTTTTAGGTCTCTAGATAGGCGATTTTTCTGATTTAATCTGCTGCAGTTTCTGAGTATATTGTTGGGGCTGATAGAGAGGCGGGGTGTGGCGGCTTTAGGGATGTGCCGCTAGGGTTTGTATTGGCGGGTGAGAGGTGGGGGTGGGTGGGGTGGCTAGGGTTTTGCCACAAAGGGTTGTGGTTTCGGCAAAGGGGGAGTGTTTGCCGAGGGGTTTTGGTGGGTGATGAAGATGGGGTTTTGAAGGTGGTGGCGGAAGCATGTGGTGGTGTTGGCGGGTGAAAGGCGGAGATAGGGTGGGTGGCTAGGGTTTGCCGTAAGAGGTGGGGCGGCATAAGGGTTTTTGATGTGAAACGCAGCGGAAATAAACCAAGGATTGATCGAAATCAACCCTTCAAACAACTAGGATAAAGATCCATCTCTAATAATCTCCTAAAAGATTATTCTGCAAGCCAAAGGCTTATGGGTAAAACCCAACAATTGCAAAGCAATCAAAATTTTATTGAATAATGTCTAATTTTCGGAATACACTATAGTGCCCATAAAACTTGAAAAACATTCCTAAACCTTCTAGAATTAACCCTAACCTATATGGTAACATAATAGGAGTCAAAAATAGCAAAATTACTCCTAATCCTACTCTAAAACCTTCTTTAAATGACCTATCAAAATTAAAATTAATGACGAAAATAACAAATAAAATAGAAACTAATGTAAACTAAATCCTAAAATACTAATTAAAATACAAAAGTAATTAATATGTTTGACTTTGTCAATCATTCGCGCGTTAGGGTTTTGGCGGAGAAGTCCCATATGGATCTTTTTGCTCTGATACCATATTAGGATTTAAGAGGGTTAGACGAAGTCAAACATACATGGTGAGAGAATAAGTAATATGAAAGACTTAATTTTATAATGATACTAGAGGTACATATATATAGGGTTATATAGAAAATTCTAGAGTTTTAGTCTAGCTTGTTGTACAAGATACAAATCTCCTAATTGATATATACACAATATCTAAGTTTAATATCTAAAAAATATTTACAAATATAATTGGAATATATTATATTCCTTATATGATGTGTATTTGACAACCTATTTTTTTTTACCCATGTGCTCGGAGATTATGGGCAGAAATAGTATGCGCCTGGATCCCACAAGTAGTCCATTTGATTTTTGTCGCTCATTATGCAAATAGGTAGACTTGATATTTATCTAAATCATTCGGCATATCGTAACCTCGAATCTAATGCTTCAACTATTCTACTCTCTCCGTTCTAGAGTAAGTGTTTACCCATCTATATGCACAAGGATTAAGAAATGGTGGAAGTGATGTAAGTGTTGTGAGTATAAAAAGTGAGGTATAAGATAGAAGGTGGAGTAGAGAATAGTAAATTGATTGGTGTTGTGAGTGTAAACATAAAGTAGGAGAGAGAATGATTGAGAGGAATAGTAAAAATTCTTTGTTATTTTAAGAAATGGATACACTCTACGACAGACTAAAAAGGAAAGGTGAACACTTACTCTTGGACGGAGGGAGTACGTAACGGTGATCATCGACGATAATAATTTCGCAGGTTGAGAAAGAAAAAGGTAAAACAAGATAGGTGGCTCACTAATATAATCAACCACTTTGGAATTTGAGTTCAAATCTTCTGTGTCACTTTGTGTACCATTTCATGTGCTACAAGTGATCTAATGGCTCACAGTTATTGAGATGGGTATTATCGTAATATTATGCAAACATGTGAACGGGTGGATTGCAAGTGGTACATGGAGTGGCACGACTCCCATAACCTGGCCTATTCTATTCAGGAGTATTAAACATAAAATTAATTTTACAGATTCTAACGATTTTTTTTTTTTTTACGATTTCCAAGTTATAAGGAGGCGAGGAGAGAGATGGAACCCTATCGTTCACTGAGGGTGAGACTTGGCTTTACCACTGGACCACTCATTCTAACGTTAAATAGCTTTCATATTAGACACACTAGGGCGTAAAAGCCTCTCCTTATTTTGGCCACCACATAAATACATCATGCATGATGTACTTTTGATCCAATTTTATCATTCTTAAGTTGTTTGCTTCAGGATACTTCTTCTCCAGTCCCAAAGAACTCATTATCTCTTTATTTTTATTGGTCAGCGTACTTTGATCAAAGCTTTAGAATAAAATAACAATTAATTTCAAATATTTATTGTTTATACAATATTATAACTACTACCAATAAGATAAGTGAAAATTATTGATCAAAATTCACTTAAATTAACTTTTAACAACTATGGAACTATATTTCTAAAATTGAGGGAGTTTATTTTCATAAAAGATGGTACCATAATTGTAATCAACATAGAAAGTTGTACTTAATGGTGGCTTGATTGGTATACCAGGTGTATTTTAGTTGTACTGTTTACCATCCAAGTTTAGCTTGATAGATAAAAATATAGACTATTACCAACCACCAAAGTCGGTATACCAACTTAATTGGTACGGTTAGTACTTGGTTGGTACATGGTACTCTACCGAGTGTAAATTGAGAACAAGAAAAGAAAAAGAGATCAAATGCTCTTAAACAATCTTATACATTTCCCATCAATTATAAAAACAAATAAACAATCAAGAATAAAAATTCAATATTTGCATTTATAAATTATACAGATAAACATGCATTATAATTTTATTATATAAAAAATCAATTCAGTAAAGAAACTGATGTAAAGGGTTTGCAGCGGAATTAAAATAAAAGTAACCGGATAACAATTAATCGAATCAACGAATTAATTGACTCAATTCGAATCCACGAATTAGGGTTTGGCAAGAACAACACCAATAATGATGAGGCTCTCGAAATAATGAAGGAATCCACCTTCAACAAAACCAATTAAGGTTTCAATGGTTAAAAACCACAAAGATGCACAAAGCAAACTTTATAAAATATCAAAGACAAAAACGTGTTCAATACAATAAAAGAAAAGAGTGTTTACCAAAAATACCCAAATAATAAACCAAAAAGGAATTCTGCAAGCAATTAATTTCCTGGCGAACATCCGGGCACGGTCGTGCCATTTCATTCGAGCGGCTCTTATCGCTAGGCTGTCGAGGTCCGGGCGGGTCTTTCTCTTGGTCCGGGCGGATCTTTCTCTTGGTCCGGACGTGTTTCTTCCTTGCGCTACATCATACACCCCCTCTTTTGAAAGAACTCGTCTCCGAGTTCGTTCTCTAAGTTTGAAGACGACCACTCCACTTGAAGAGATATGTAGAATAGACACGTGCTTTTCCAGGCATAAAGAAATCTGGTACCTCAGTTCGCCGCCTCCTAAGCACGCCAGATCCAGCCGTGTCGTTGTTCGTGTGCTGCTGGATCAAAGCATTACGTCCGGGAGGGTGTTTCAAAGGGTGCGGTCGGACCCTACAATCAGGTCCGGGCGGGTCAGGAGCTATGTCCGGGGCGGATATGTGGTAGAAAACCCCCTGCCGTTTGATTCTTGGGTTGGGGTCGGGCGACTTTGTACGCGGTTGGTGATTTGCAGGTTGTTGCCTTCCGCATGTACATCCACACACCGAGCCTCCACTATCGCAACAGAAAGTAGCCCTTCGGTCTCCGGATTGAAGGACTCGTTGGCAACATCATCTTCCACCATTACGTCAAAAAGTGGCTCCTCGGATTTCGTTACCGGAGCAATCTCTCCACCTACAGAAAAAGAATTAGTACTAACCTCTTCTTCTTTGAAATCCCCAGCATTACTAACAATCGGATTTGGACAACCACGTCGTAATTTTTGGAAAAGGTCTGTTGTCAAATCATCTAGTTCTTTTTCTAATAATCGACACCGGCGATGCATAAAATCTGCTATTTCGCGCCAATATTGAGCCTCAGCCCAATACATTGCTTCGCGCTCCCTGCCTCGAGCATAGCGTTCTTCGAACCGATATTTCTTAAAAAAATCCATGGATCGTGCAATCTTGTTGTCTGTGTTGGTAGACATCGCTGAATCTTCCAAGGATCGAACCTTTTCTGATACTAACTGATGTAAAGGGTTTGCAGCGGAATTAAAATAAAAGTAACCGGATAACAATTAATCGAATCAACGAATTAATTGACCAAATTCGAACCCATGAATTAGGGTTTGGCAAGAACAACACCAATAATGATGAGGCTCTCGAAATAACGAAGGAATCCACCTTCGACAAAACCAATTAAGGTTTCAATTGTTAAAAACCACAAAGATGCACAAAGCAAACTTTATAAAATATCAAAGACAAAAACGTGTTCAATACAATGAAAGAAAAGAGTATTTAAAAGGCTAGGGAATAACAAAACCCTATTCTAAAAAGGACTCATAATAGTTTACCAAAAATACCCAAATAATAAACCAAAAAGGAATTCTGCAAGCAATTAATTTCCTGGCGAACATCTGGGCACGGTCGTGCCATTTCATTCGAGCGGCTCTTATCGCCAGGCTGTCGAGGTCCGGGCGGATCTTTCTCTTGGTCCGGGCGTGTTTCTTCCTTGCACTACGTCAAAAACTTTAGGACGATATGCATGCAAGGGAAAATTATTGTCCTTAGCTTATAAATCAAATATGAATCTCAACCAATTGGCCATATAATTAATAATTTAACATTTATTCTTTGAATAAGTACGTGGTATACCAACCAAGTTTAAAAATACATATCATATACCAACCGAATTTACAAAATCGGTACAGTACCAAAATTGGATATTTGTACTATGTACCAATCTTTGGTATACCAATTACAATTACACTTGATACGGTTAGTATAGTACATAGTTGATTAGTTTGGATTTGTGTCATTTGTCACCCTAATTGTAATGAGAGTAGAATTTCTTATACCAATAAATGAAAAACTAAAACATAGTAAAAAATGAGAGTAGTTTCTAAGACAACCAAAACATATTATAAATTTTCATTTATTTTCTTTTGGGGGAAGAGGTGGCATAAAGTACAATGTTAGATATAATAAGCTATATGCTTGTACATAAAATTAATGGACAATATTAACTGGCATTCATAAAAAAAACATTGGCCGACCTCTTGAAGCATATGATGCGATGCATTACAATTATTTTCAACATTATTTCTCTCCATTAAAATAAATTATTAATCCATCCAATAGACAACTTCTTCTCTTTCGTGCTTGCACACTCATAGAACAAATATAATTAAAAAAGACCCAATTGCTTATGTTGAGTGTGACTCTCAATTGGACTTGGTTTTAATCGGTCTTGCAACGAAGAAGGAAGACGCCGACAGCATAGGTGGGCGGCCGCACAAAGGGATATGGGCGACCGCACACATCGGCTTGTTCAAGGCCAGAATCGTTCCAGCTTGCTTGGGCGACCGCACATGTTGTTTTGGGCGGTCGCACATGATGTCGGGACTGGGTTTCCGAATTCAAAAAGGAACTGATTTTGGCTGTGATTTGGACTCCTATTCTTTTAGGGTTGGGTCTATATTTCGTGTATAAATATAGACAAGCCTCCAGACCTATTCTTGTGACTTGGAAGCCTTGTAGAGAGAGAGATTGATAGAAAAGCTAGGTTATTCACTATTGTGAGAGATTGTGAGATTGTGTAAAAGGTTTTCACCTTGATTCTCCTTGTACTCTTCTTGATTATAGTGAATTGATTTTCCGTCGCCCGTGGACGTAACCAAGTTGGTGAACCACGTAAAATCTCTTGTGTTCATCTATTTTTCGATTTTGTTTCTTTCTTGCTATTTTATTATTTTGTGCTTTCATCTTTATCAATCAAGCAATTGTGTTTGGGCCTTAAAATCCTTACAATTGGTATCTAGAGCTCCGGTTTGTGGATCTTGTATTGCTTATTGGTAACGATGGCAGGGAAGTACGAAATTGAGAAATTCGACCTCAAGGTCAATTTTGGTTTGTGGCAAGTGAAGATGCGAGCAATCTTGGTGGGTAAAAATTGTGTCAAGGCTTTGCTTGGGAAGGTGAGAAAGCCGGCAAGATTGACGGATGAACAATTTGATGATATGGACGAGAAAGCTTTATCTCTCTTACACTTGAGTCTCAAAGATGAGGTATTGAGGGAGGTTGTGAGTGAGAAGACTGCGGCAGGGCTCTGGGTTAGGCTTGAGCAATTGTACATGACCAAGAGCATTAGTAACAGGTTGCTACTAATGAAGAAACTCGAGGAGTGCAAACTCAAAACAGGTGAGTCCTTGAAAAATTATCTTGATGAGTTTGATGGCTTGGTTATGGACTTGAAGAATGTCGATGTCGTGATTGATGATGAGCAATTGGCGGTAAAATTGCTTTGTTCTCTACCTCCGGAATACATGCATTTTAGAGAGATAGTGTTGTATGGCAAGGATGAGACCTCTATGGAAGAGATCAAGAACGCTCTACTACAACGGAAAGTCATTGAGACGCACTTGACCTCAACAAGTGCCGAATCTCAAGGTGATGGGTTAGTAGCTAGAAGCGGCAGAAAGTCAAGGAAGGGTCAATCCGGTTCAAGTGAATGGCAAAAGAATGTGATATGTCATGGTTGCAAGGAGAAGGGACACATTAGAATGTTTTGTCCAAACCAAGGGGATACAACCGCAAAGACAAAAGGTGAAGCTGGAGTAGTGTTTGAAAACACTAGTAATGACAGTGACTGTGATGCACTTACTGCTTGTGATTCGGGTACCGAAATTCATGATAGTTGGATTTTGGATTCAGGTTGTTCTTATCATATTAGTCCCAACCGGGCATGGTTTTGTTCGTATAAGTCTGCCAGTGGAGTAGTCTTGTTGGGGAATAATACTGCATGCAAGGTTGTTGGTATTGGGGCTATTAAGGTTAAGATGTTTGATGGAGTAGTGAGGAAATTGCAGAATGTCAGGTATGTTCCTGAACTGAAGAAGAACCTGATTTCTCTAGGCACTTTGGATAGCCTTGGGTATAGTTTATCCATTGCGAATGGCGAGCTATCGGCTATTAAAGGTGACTTGGTGGTATTGAAGGGAAAGAAGGTGGGGACATTGTACAAGCTTCTTGGGTCTACGGTTGTTGATGATGTGTCTATTGCAACGGGGTCAATGGTTGAGGCGGAGGTTACTCAATCCTGGGACATGACATTGGGTCACATTGGCTTGAATGGAATGACAGAAAAGGCTTGGTATTTGTTGTCACAAGCATTGTTAGGTACAGAATTTTGTGTGGAGGCGATTAGGATGACTGCTCACTTGGCTAATCGTACTCTAAATTATGGTATTGGGATGAAGGCTCTGTTAGAGATGTGGTCAGGATCTCTATGAGATTACTCAAGATTGTATATATGTGGGTGTCCCGTGTATGCTTGTGTGAACAACAAATTGGAATCAAGGGCCAAAGGATGTTCCTTTGTGGGTGATACTACTGGAGTGAAAGGATTCCCGTCATGGGATCCGGTGGCATCTAAGTTCCTGACATGTAGAGATGTTGCTCTACTTCTCCGTGGAAAAGGTTGTCCTGCAGGACGGATACACAAACATGTGGAGTTGTTCGGAAATGGTAAAGAGATGGTGGAACTTGACTTAGATGTTAATGGTGTGTCTGATGAAACGACTCCAATTGATGCTCCAGTTCAAGAGGAGGAGACCAACAAGCAGGTGGAGACTACCATTGTTTTTGGTAGAGTTCGATATGGTTTGGAGGAGATGGTGACTTATGCATTGTCCGCTGCGAAAACAGTAAGTATGCATAAATTAATTTCTTTCAATGAAGATATATCGTGTGATAAATCTGCTATGTGGTCGGTCGTTGTGAAAGAAGAGATGGTATCTCTTATTGAAAGTCAGACATGGGAATTTGTTAGATCACCACCAAAGAAGGTGTTAGCCAGTCACAAGTGGATCTACAAGTTCAAAGATGGTACTCCAATGTTTGGGGTAGACTACAATGAGGTTAGTTCACCGGTTGTTAAACACTTATCTATTCAAAATTTGTTGAGCATTGTGGCAATGAGAGATCTAGTGCTTGAGGTGGAGATCTACATGCGCCGGCCTGAAGGGTTTGTTGTCGAGGGTAAGGATCATGTTTGCCTGTTAGAGAGGTCCTTGTGTGATTTGGAGCAGTCAACTCGACAGTGTTATAAAAGGTTCGACACTTTTATTATTACCCATGGTTATGCTAGGAGTGGATATGATTGTTGTGTTTACTTGATGGTTTGAAGTGATGGCACATTGATTTATCTTGTTAATGTCGATGGCACTCTTGTGGCTGCAATAGATATCAACAATGCTTACCAGGTGAAATGGTTATCTTCTTTAGATAGTCCCAAGTCTAAAGATGATGTGTCACGGGTTCCGTATTCAAATGCTTGTGTGTGCATTGTGTATGGCAAGAACAGTGATGGTTTTATTGGGTATATTATGGCTATAACGGAGGCGGTCATGTTGACAAAGCCGGGTTCGAAGGTTTCGATTGCTAAGTTCAAGAAGTTCTTGGACTTAGTTGGTGTTATTAGTCATTGAGGCCCGTAGGGGCGGGGCGGCGGAGATAGAGATGTTCTCTTGATGTACTAGCTTTTCGGGAATTGATCGTCAAGGTGGAGAATTGTTGAGTGTGACTCTCATAGGGATATGGGCGACCGCACTCATCGGCTTGTTCAAGGCCAGAATCGTTCCAGCTTGCTTGGGTGACCGCACATGTTGTTTTGGGCGGTCGCACATGGTGTCGGGACTGGGTTTTCGAATTCAAAAAGGAAACTGATTTTGGCTGTGATTTGGACTCCTATTCTTCTAGGGTTGGGTCTATATTTCGTGTATAAATATAGACAAGCCTCCAGACATATTCTTGTGACCTGGAAGCCTTGTAGAGAGAGAGATTGATAAAAAAATCTAGGTTATTCACTATTGTGAGAGATTGTGAGATTGTGTGAAAGGTTTTCACCTTGATTCTCGTTGTACTCTTCTTGATTATAGTGAATTGATTCTCCGTCGCCCGTGGACGTAACCAAGTTGGTGAAGCACGTAAAATCTCTTGTGTTCATCTATTTTTTAATTTTGTTTCGTTCTTGCTATTTTGTTATTTTGTGCTTTAATCTTTATCAATCAATCAATTGTGTTTGGGCCTTAAAATCCTTACAGCTTAAAATCAATTACTCCCTCCGTCCCAAAATGATTTTCACATTTGACTATTCAAACATTTTAAGGATAGGAACACTTAGTTCACTAGTCATGTTGTGTTTATGAACATTTAAGCCTAAATTGTAGAAATGAGAAGAACTTTTTGGGACAATGAAAAATGGCAAATGAGAAGATTATTTTAAGGCAGAGGGAGTACTTTATAATAAATAATTTGATTAGACTTCCTGCCAATGAGAGTAGTTTAACTTAAGAAAGATTGCCAAATCAATTACGATTTAGAAAAATCTGATTTAAATTACAAATAAAAATGGTGAGCAGTTAAAAATGTGTGTAGCCAGCCTAGCTAAACACAAGAAGACAAGTTTTCACTTTTGGGGTTCAGACATTTTGCTAATAGTTTAGCTGATAATTTTTTTGAATAATTGTACTACTACTTGAATAGTCTACATATTTCTAAAATAATATAAATAATAATATTAAATATTAAATTAATCTAAGATTAAAAAAAAAATAAAACAGTTGTAAGGTATCACATTCACACTGTCAAGGATAAGAAAGATTGAATAATTATTTGTTTCAGAGTTGAGGTTTTGGTTCAAATTCGATTCATCAGAATCAGACCATCTTTTTCTTTTTGGTTTAGTGGGGACTCAAAACGTTATCAGCATATTTCATGTACAAATTAAATTAATCCCTTCAAAAATAAAAAGTTTTCATTTTTGCTATTGATCAAAAAATTAAAAAGTGAATGTTCATGATAAAATAAATATTACTCTCTCTGTCCCCATATGAATGTCAAAATGTTATTTTGAGGGACATCTGAAAATCTCTACATTTCATACAATTTAGTGACAAAGATTCATGTAATTCTCTCTCTAAATGTTTAGTTTTGCAAGTATAAAAAAACTAGTAAATTTTTTTTGGTAAAAAGACAATTAGGAACAAAGTTACTTTCAAAACAGACATTCATTTTGAGACATAAATTTCTCAAAAATGAATATTCATTTAGGTTTAGGGGTAGAGAGAGTATAAAGATAGAAATAATAACAAATGTAGTAACAAGCCTAAGCAATAGATACAGATCCTGTGATATCCCCCCAATCCTGACTAGTAAGAAATGGACTTTATTAATAATGTAATACTCAATCCCATGTCCGCTAGGTGTGAGAGTTTTATGTATTGTTTGAAGCTCACAAAGCTACTACTGAGCACCAACATCATCAATAAACATTTTTGCGAACTTGTGGTAATCAAAGTGGATCCGAAGTGTTTGTATTCTGTACGTATTGTTTGAAGCTCACAAAGCTACTACTGAGCACCAACATCATCAATAAACATTTTTGCGAACTTGTGGTAATCAAAGTGGATCCGAAGTGTTTGTATTCTGTACGTAAGGCCAGTGTGTGATGCTTATATAGCAAACCGGGTCGTTGCATATAAGTATCCACAAACTACCGCTACAAGAACCACATGACACCAACATCATCCATAAACTTTTGGATAAACATGAAATAAGTGCAACTGGCCCAAAATGTTTGTGTTCAATAGATTCTAATATAGGAGTTTGTAATAGATAGGGCAATAGATCTGTAATAGACTTCATAGGAGTTTGTAACACGATGGCAATTGCCTTAAATGATATGATACAAACTTTAAAAAAAAAAAAAAACAAAAAAAAAAAAAAAACAGGCAAAGTGCGTAATGCTTGCAGTAAACCCGGTTTTCTTGCTCAGATCATTAGAGATCCTTACCAGTTTCTATCCATCAAAATCAAATGGAGAAAACCTAGATGCACCCAAAATAGTAGGGGTGGCCAATGGTACAAATCTAAACCAACCAACCACGTACCAACCGTACCAAACGCAATTGGTATACCAAAAGTTGGTACATGGTATAAATATCTTATTTTGGTTGGTATACCGTACCAACTTTGAAAATTTGGTCGGTACACGGTATGAATATTTGACTTTGGTTGGTATACCAAGTACCAACATTAATTTAAAAAAATATGTTAAATTATTAATTATATACCTTGATGACCTTTGATTGGTTGAGATGTATATTTAGTTTTTTATTTAAAGACTATTTTTTCCATTACATGTATTTCTATGTGAAAGTTCCTCACAAGTCAAGTTGTAAAAATCTCCAGTAAATTGATTTATTTTCTATTGTATAATAAAATTGTAGTGCATGTTTGCTTTTACCATTTTTAAATGCATGGTTCACCTTTTGTTCTTTATATTGTTCACTAATTAATGAAAAATGCAAAAAATTGTTCAAATAACATTTTTTATTATTATTTAGTACTTCAATTCATACTTGGTAGAGTATCACGTACCGACCATACCAACCAAGTACCAACCGTACCAATAAGTTGGTATACCGACTTTGATGGTTGGTAATTGTATGCATTTTCTTGTACCATGCTTAATTTGGTTGGTACACGGTATATGCAAAATACACTTGGTATACCAACCAAGCCACCCCTACAAAATAATGGAGGATGGCTATTTGAATAATACTCCCTCTGTCCCAGAATGATAGTCCCCCTATTTTCATGGGTTTACGAATGAACTTTGAGTAATAATTAAGGCTACTTTTAATTATTCTAATGAAATTTTTGAAATTGTTCTTGATACACCATTATAAATACTATTAATATCAATTTTTAAATTCACATTAACATAATTATAAGTAGCATTTATAACTGCTCAAAGTTCCCTCGTAGTAACAACAAAAAAAGGTGGACTATCTTTCTGGGACGGAGGGAGTATAAATATAAATACTCCCTCCGTCCCAAAATGATATTCCTATTTTCCATTTCTCATTGTCCCAAAAAGTTTTTCACGTTTCTACAATTTAGGCTTAAAAGTGTATAAAGTTTTCTTTATACACTTTTAAGCCTAAATTGTAGAAACGTGAAGAACTTTTTGAGACGGAGAGAGTATATAGTGACGGATTTCGAACCGCTGCACCGGGCGGTTAGCTCCACCCAATGGTGGAGATTGGAGCCACCTCATTTTAGCTCCACCCAACGGTTGAGATGTGTCCAAACTCGGTGGGACCCACAAAAAATTGAAATCATCTTAGCCGCACACCCAAACCGCTCGCCTATGTGGCTTTGATCGGAGCCGTTGGGTGAAGGGGTGTAGCAAACTTGGGTGGAGCGGTTCCAGGTACTGCAGTGACTAGTGAGATTAAAATGGTCAAAGACTAGAACCATCCCATAAGACATGGATCAAGAGAGGGGCCACATTGGGGATAGGACCAAATAAAATATACTGACTGGCTGATAAAGTTAACATCTGAGAGAGAGAGAGGGGCATTCAAAAGTCCCACATAGAGAGTATGGGGAGCAACCCAAAAAGTTATGGGTAGAGAGAGGAGATAAGTGCATGATACATAAAACTTATGTATGACAGAGAGTATCTATGAAATATCAATAACCCATCTATTATTATTATTATTCTATTCTTTTAGGTTTCAACACTTGCCCATTCAATTTTCAGGTATGGGGAACAATTAGGCTCTTTCCCCACCATCAAGGTTCCCCCACCACCACCATCTTCATTTAAATAACATACACAAATACTCCATCTCTCCCGGAAATAAATTTTGTCCCATTTTGACTTTTCATGATCAATACAAATGAACTTTGACCAAACATTTGTGTCGATCTAATTATTCTAGTAAAATTTTACAAAAATGTAATTAATAATTTATTAAGTGATTTATCATTTTTAGAATTCATTGTGATCATTAAATTGACACTAATCTTTGATCAAAGTTCATTTATGTTGACCATAAAAATTCAGAATAAATTCAAAATGAGACAAACATTCCGGAACAGAGTGAGTAGTACAATCATTAAACACAAGAGGTTGGGTGTGGCTCACCATTTGACATAATTAGGCTTTAAATTTATTTATTTTTAAAAAAGAGCTCCTACTACGCGTGGGGTACAGGGAAGAGTCGGGCCAAACACAGCAATTTCAAAAGCAAAGAAGAGAAGATGGTTCATAGCTATTATGAGTACAAGGCTATTGACCTTACCGAAACAAGAAATAGTTTCAACATGCTGGCTGTGAATGATTCAACAGTCCTTTTCTTTTCACCTTCCTTTCCCTATCCTACACGTGGTTGTATCTATTTTCTAAGCTAACGGGATGATCTCTAATTGGGATATATCTTACTGTGCGACTTTAGGAAAATTACAGCTGTTCCATGTTGAGAAAATTGCAACCTAAAAACCGGTGCTCGGTTCGCTGTAATCTTGAAATCTAATGGTACTGTGACATAGGAATACCGATAACAAGGAGCTACTGCAGATAACAAACAAGGGGTACGGAAAGTGCAGTTAAAATGTAGCACCTTCAAGAACCCTTCCAAGCCTTTAAACACGAGCACTCCAAACTCTTTATCCTCCGGAATCAGCTTTCATTTTTTTATTTCATCCAAGTATTGTTTAATACAAGTTTCATTTGTTTCAAATATAAATGGAATCCCTCTTACCTGCAAATAAGAAAGATTCAGACCACATTAACCACTTTGCTTTTTCTAAGAAAATGCATTCTCAGCAGAGAGTTAATCTCTTAGCAAGCAGTGAATTTTTGGCTAATCAATCGAAGTAGAGATTTTCTTACTGACAAGTTTAAAACAAGAATTACATATAAAAATAGCCTCTAATCCGATTCACTAAAACAAAAATATCAGCTTAGGATGACCGGTACCGGTATATCCACACTTCAAGAACCACAAAATTCAAAGTTAGCAATAGAAAACATGACTTGGCCGACCTCTTGAAACATATGATGTGATGTTTTACAATGCATTATGTCATTATTTTCAACATTACTTGCATCCAGTAAAATACTAAATAAATAACCTATTTAATAGACAACTTTTTTGCTTTCGTGCTTGCATACTCATAAGAAAAAATATAATAAGAAAAAGACTCAATTCCTTATAATCAAATACTTGTAATAAATAATTTGATTAGCCTTTCTGCCAATGGGAGTAGTAAAGTGTGAGAGATAGCAATGAATCTGGTCATAAATCCAGGGTAAATACAATTTGTCAAGGATGACGGGAGATCAACCATGGTGCTATGCAGTGCATAGGCAACGACATCGTTTGGCTATAAATTAGTTAACAATCAGGTTGTTCGTTAATTGGTTTGTTAGTCAGTTAGTGGTATAATCGTAAATACAATGCTGTAAATAGTTTAGTTAGTGAAGGACAAAGTTGTAAATATGCTAGGCTATTTAAGGTTAGTTGTAGCTTGATGAGTCCACAGTATAGTATTTACAATTATACTACTTAAGCAACCACAAAGATACAGTTCCAAATTATTTATTTGAAAAGAAGTTTATTTTATTTTTTTAAAAAAAGAGTCTCACTATCTGCTGATTAAATAGATATGCATAATTGTGTATAAGGCGAAGGTTATAGCATACCTCAATCAAGCAACCAGGAGAAAGGCTCAGGCTGTGTTTAGGAGCCACTTCTTTGTCATTCACAAAGATCGAGTGTCTACCAAGATTCCTGAGAACAAAAGATCCATCCTCGTCCATTGATATAATTGCCTAAAAATTGAACGACAAAATGTTTAGATCCAATGTGTAATGATGTAGAAAACGCAGACACCAGCAAGTAAACCATGAAAGAAAAGAATTCTTCTTTCTGATGGTATATTTTCTTTCAATACTTCGCATATGAACAAGAAAGGAATACTCCATGCGTCCCATTATTAACTAGGCACTTTGAGTTGGACACAGAGGTTAAGAAAGAATGTTAATATAATATTAGTAGTGGAGTAGGTGTTGTGAGTATGAAAAAAATGAAGTATGAGTATGACACAGAAAGTGGGGTAGGGAATAATAAGTGAATTTGAGTATGAGAAGTGGGTCCCATTGGATAAATAGGTATTTATAAAATATCCATTATGGGTAAGTGTAGTCTCTAACGGAACACCCAAAAGGGAAATATGCTAAGTTCTTTATGGGACGGAGGGAGTATACAAGAGGATGAATGAGAAGATCAGCATTATGAAGAAACAGAACAAAACAAAGAACAGTAAAGAAATAAGCACAGCCCAGTCTTGCTGAATGTTTGAGAGTTGAAGTCCGAGGAAAGCATCCTTAGCTGATGCCCACAAGGGATACATGAACATCACTCTAATCCGAAAAAGGTAACAGGCAGAGTGTATAATCACCACCGTTTCCGGAACCACTCGATCAATATAATTGCAAGAGAAACATTTTGACAGAAAAAGATGAACCAAGTGTAGCAACCAAATTAATATTCACATATTTTCTTCAAATCAAATATGAGGTTAAAGGATTAATGGTAATGTTGTTTTAGATCCATATACCAGAACTAAAAAACATTGTCTTCATCACATCGGTAGGCGGCACAAATCCTTCTCTCCCTATAAATTTTTATATTTAATGGACGGAGTAATATCTTTGAAGATGGTAATGGTGGTCTTCTGCTATTTAGCATTGTCGGTCATATATATTACTTTGCACTCATTCACCTCCCCATCTATTTCCAGACACTAGTGTTGTTCATTATCACAAAAATCCTTCTAATTTTATCTTTACTATTTTTGAAATTATCAACAAGCTCATCACTTAATTCATTTTGTGAACATGTTGCTTATTAGAAGCTCAACATCGTGAACCATAAGGATGAAATGAAAAAACTAACCATCTTCCTGAATTTCCGTCCAATTCATGTCTATATCAATAAAAAGAACAATTCCAGAAGCGCTTCTCTGATTGACCAACTTCCAAACTTAACTGACTTCTATGCAATGATTTGTGGAGAGAGACATGAGTGACAATGTGATATGGGCAAGGGCAAGGTGACCTTCAAATCCAAGACAAAGAGACATGGTCCTATGTGTGTGCATGTATAAACATATGATATCAAAATAATTATAAAAAATATGTACGACATAGGTTCTTCTAGAAGCTCCTGAAGCTACTTACTCCCTCCGTCGCAAAATACTTGCTGTTTAAGGAGTTAAAACTTGTCCCAATTTACTAGTTGTTTCACTATTACCTAAACATTTTTACCATTGTTTACCAAGTATACCCTTTTTTATGATTATGAATACTCCTTGTACAAGCATTTAACCTAGATAATTGAAGTATTTAAGGTAACTTAGTCTATTTCAAATGTATTGATTACATTTCTTAATATGTGTAAACAGTCTAAAACAGAAAGTATTTTGGGACGGTGGGAGTAAATCCTATTTTTCAGAATGTCATTTCATTTTATAAGGCAAAACTTTGCGAGAATTCGGTAAAACAATTACCATTCCACGGAGCAAAACCCTACTGTTTTTATAGAAACCCTAATTTCACGGATCAGCATGTATTGGCACATACGCATGTCCAACGAGCTACTTCACCAATATAAGATGGCCCCTAGATCATAGCTTTAACACTAACCCTAATGACTCCCTCTCTATTTACGAGGGAGACAATTAATATGATCTTTTGGTAGTGTGTACGGAGACAATTGAGCTTAGCAGCCCATATGCTTGGTTCTGCTCCAGCTTCTTTGACCCCTCTAGATTCATTAATCAGCATAATCATAGGTCACAGATTTTAAGCCCTTGGTTGTAATTTTGATTAATGAACCCTGGTGCTTCCAGTTCCGTAAAGCTATAGATCAAAGTTAAGCCGTTATTTGTGTCATGCACGACTTAAGGAGAGGATAGAAAGAAAATAGTTCTACGCTTGAAGAAACTTGGTGTCTAAAATAGATTACCTGTCGTCGTGATACTTTACTATTTTGACCTTCTCTACCCAAGTCAACGTCGACAATGATATCCTCGGTTGATCTTCCAAGTAAAACCTGCACAATAATATACTAGATGAAAGTGAAGAAAATAACCAAGCAAAAGGGAAAGATTTTTCAGAAAAGAGGATCAGATAGTATACCAAAGAGCTCTAGCTCAAGTGGTATCCGGTGTTAGCTTTCTATGCGGAGGTCACGATTTTGAATCCCGTTAGGAAAATTTGTGTTAGCCTATTTATAGGCCTAGTTGTAGCCTTCATGGCATTACAATTTAATACAAATAAAAAAACATATCAGATAGTATGATATAACGTCAAGAAGGGCAACTAACAAATTTACTGATAACCAAGCATTTACCTTAAAACTTTTGCCTGTGTAATGCTGGTCAGAATGCATAATATTAATATTATCAACATAGGAAACCAACTGACTCCCACTCTGATGCCCAAACCAGATCATCAGATTTAAAGGGCGTAATTTCCTTTCAAACCTGAGCCCGGTCAGAAAACAAAATAACCATAGCTGAACCAAGCTAGGCAAACCTCTAATCAGCTTGGTCCATTTATTCCCCTAGGTCCGTCAATTATTTTCTCTTTTTCATGCTATGCAACATCAGTTGAGTTGCTTAAATGAGGTATTTTTAGGCGGGGAGTATTCTGAAGCTATGTGGAATTTAGATAAATCTGTTCATTGAGTGCGACTGCAACACTATCACTAAAAAATGTTTTGGGACGAGACATTTATTTCGGCATGGACCAAAAAGGGAAGTACAACATTTATTATGGTATGGGGGGAGTACATCAGAGCATATCAAAACATACCACTGTTGTCTAATCACACAACCAAAAGCACTCTACTCTCTATGTTATAAAATGATTAATTATCTGCGGTGGATTGAGTTTTACTCAATAGAGATACTGCCATAATGATCTTATACATTACCTTAAAAATAGGGGCCTTTAAACCAAGAAGTACATATTAATACCAATTCTGGACATTGTCAAGCTCGAGAGACAATCGAAAGCCTGATAATAACTAAGACACCACAAAACAGTTTTGGTATTGATGGTGAAAAGAATATAAAACTGCTACTAAATAAACCTGGATTCTCAATGATAAGGTGAGTTATAACAATAATGACATTCTATACCAGTTTGCTTAGAAACTATTACGTTCTTGCCTAAAAACAGTAATTTTTAAGGGGTTACAATTGAAGGTTACATCACAGTTCACATGTTTGCCTAACTTGTTGATGTGCCCTCACAAAAACATCAGGTGGTTCTGAACATCATAAAGTATCTCTCCATTTTACTACAAGAATATTAATTTCTATTTTGAACATTCTACTCCCTTTGTCCCAGAATGATAGTCCCTCTTTCCATTTTTGTTTGTCCCACAAAGTTAGTCTCAAAATTGAACGTTAAATATCACTTAACTTCCTAAACTACCCACGACAAATAATACTCCTCACTTCACTTGCGTCATTCTTGTTTCTATAGGAACCATGGTGCTAATGTGATTGTTTAACACCACCAAGGATAGTTGAGGAATAAATCACTAAAATGGTTGAATAGTCAAGGGGACTATCATTCTAGGACATAGGAAGTACAAAATTTTGTAAAACAACCTAATTAGGTTTTTGAATCTCCAACTTTATCTTCAGATGGACTCCTATCAGGAAAACTACACAAGTCCTTAAAATGAAGTGTAATAGCAAATCAATCTTATCCTCAAGGTTATGTGACGTCTGGCTTTCAAAGGTGGACGACTGATTTCCCTGAGTGGGATGGATGTGTATATTATTCATTTGCCGAAACATATTGTATATGATATCCCTGCATACAATAATTCACTTGGTTTTCACATATAACACATTTGGTTGATGTTTCTAAATGTTGTTTCCCAAGCATTGGAAATAATTTTTCCGGTCCATCGTATTTTCGATTTCGTAATCAGCAATATGGGAATTCAACCACTTTTCTTGACTAGGCATGAAACAACATGAAATCACATACAATGGGGCTCAAAAATGCGGATCAACATGGCCAGTGAACATAAAGTTTAAGGTAAAACCGTAAACTTGTAAAAGTACCTCAGGTTTATTGATATAATAATCAGAGTCGCGGCCATATAAAACAGCAAAAGCTCTCCGTGATGACATGTTTCTTTGCATACAAGCAGCAGCAGTCTGCTCCAACCTAATGATCGCTCTCTTAGTGTCCTCGGGCTCATATTTTAGGACTGCAAAATTACATTAATGGGAACAGTAAGAACATAAAAAGATAACGCGAAAGTAGTAAAATAACGCTTTAATTTCGATAACAATCCAAAAGTTTCACAAAATAAGAGTACATGAATCTCCAAGGACTTGGAAGCTACGCTTTTGACAAGGATTCAGACTTTGGATCAAGATCTAAGCAAATGCAGCCATTGTGTGCATGCAACTGATGTAAGTTTTCAAGAGCTTCGATGTGATGTCTTGTTTCTCTATATTGCTTTTGCTTTTGCGGATAAAATTATGCTGAGTGTGGAGAGTAGGGGTCACAACACAAAGAAACACGGTATAGTCAGACTTTCACTCTGGATGTAACTCCTTCACCTTACGTTGAAAATAGCAATAACAATTTATGTGCTAATAAGAAGGAAAATAAAGGGCATTTACTACGAACTCGTCTGGTTAATTAAGCAACCTTTTTTTACCAAAAGGTAGCAGGAATCTTTTTGGTAATTAATTAATTCCAAAATCTAACACGAGTTTTTACCCTTCAGATTGTTATGGTGATGTCCAATTTTCCAATCTTGCAGTTTTCATTGAACAATAAAACAGCTATAAAAGAATCAATTTCTAAATCAAACTGGATGCTGTTACTAAGAATTGAACAAAAACAACTGCCCGGGGGGAGGGGCATTACACATGGATCAGGTGCTCAGCACATTTAACTTGTTCATTTTTCAATATAACTTCCAATGATTCGCACACATCCTGGATTTCACTGCTTACACGATGTAATTTTTATTTGAAAAAAATTAATCAGCGAACAAAACAAAGATGCAGCTAACAAAATTGTGAAGAAATAGTTAAGCATATCAGAGATGCTGATGGCTACCGGTCCTCCTGGGGTATATTTCCTGGTCATCTGGACTCAAATCCATGTCAAGTATCTGCAAGATCCCACAAAAGAAATGTGCAACCTCGTCATCTGTGACAACTGGATAAGAGACGTATCTTTTTAAGGACAATGACTTAAGATGGCGAAAAACTTACCATTGCTTCAACATCAGAAAAACAGGGAACATCATCTTCATTCCAGGTCGAAAACTCATCCTGATTTGTCACAGAATTTTTAACTGCAAGGTCATGAACAGTTAGGTCGGTGGGGTCCACTTCAGCCTTCAATGTTTCTTCATTTAGATTGGTCACTGGGATTTGTGTTTCCTGATTACTGCCAATGCCGTTATTTTGAGGAAAGCTTATCAAGCGATCAAAACCACCAACTTGCTTGTCTAAACAAAAGCCATCAGGATTATAACTCAGACAAGTAGCCTGTTCAGCTTTTACAACCGTCTTGTTCAAGGGCTGGGGAGTGAAATTGCACCCACCAAGATTTACTGAGCTTGATTGAGTGGGACCATCCAAAGGATTATTCGCTTTCCGTGCCACGCTGTGGTTATCAGTTCGAGGTGATTCCATGTTCAGCCCACTTCCCCAGTTAGGAAGGTTTGCACCGATTTCAGTTTTGAGAGATCCTTTAAAGCTGTTTCTTTCACACATTTTCTGGTTTGGATCACCAGATTTGACTTTTTGACCAAGTGAATCTCTACTAAATGAGGAAGTTGGATGAGGTGGACGTTCATATATTTTCCATTGCATTTCAAAAGGAAGTGCTTCAGATAATGATGGATGGGTGAGTAGAAAAACGTCATCATTACACGGGATGTCAGGGTCTTCAGTGTTCAAGACACAGCAAATAACCCCGTTACGGTATTCAGGATTCAAAGCGGATGGCCTCTCTTGTCCGTCTGGATGCCCAATAACTTCTGCCCGACATGTATTATCAAAAATATTTGGGCAATCATCTGAAGGTACCGATACAGCAACTTTACCATTATGGCTAGGAGAATCCAACAAAAGTGAGCTTAAATCATCAATGTAAGACTTGTGCATAATATTTTCATCAGAACCCATCAAAAGAATCTCTTCCACATTTGTAAAGTCGAAAAGGGAATTCGAGAGCTCCGCCAAGTAGTCATCAGTGCTTGAAACTGACAGTTGGTTATCCACCATAACATCTGACAATGTCACATCGTATCCCAATTCACTTGTGGCGAATACAAAGTCGCCACCTGTACCTATGTCGGGAAATATTGGGCTAGAAATGCCCTCTATTTCATTCCAAATTGGCGAATCTGGAAGTGCACACAAGTACTCACGGGAGTGAAATGATGCACCACAATCTGGAATAGTCGAGTTCAAGACCTGACCACCTCCAAATCCACTCACCTCACCTGTTTGAGATTGATCAGTAATGGATGGAACTTTTGCCCCTCCGTCAGTCTTTTCTTCAACTCTGTTAGCAATTACGTTCTTGATGTTATTTTGATCATCAGAAATGTCTTCTCCATCACAAAAACCATTATCAATGGCTTCAATGTTGGAGGCATCACCATTTCCATCTTTAGTCAAGGCTGGATCCACAATATCAAAGTTTGAGTCTTGAAGTCTGACAACATCCTGTAAAGAGTTTGTCAGAATGCATCCGGAAGTTAGAGGCTGCTCTCCATTTCCAATTGTGTTATTACTATCAGATTCGATAGTATAACCTAGATCAGCTGAATCTAAAGGCTCGTTACAAATTCTTTTCCGCATGGCATAGTATTGTTGCCTCACACTATCAAACTTTCTCTTTTCACAGAAGCAGTTATTCTCTTTAGAGTGTTCAACCTCTGTCATCCGAGCCGAGGCCTCTGTAGAGACAAGGGGGTCGTATAAAAGACCATTCCAGCGATCTTGAAGTTCTTGAACAGTGAATCTTCGAGAAAAATCTGCTGCACCTTTTGCAAGAGATTCCAAAGAAGCGCCAGCCTGGAACAGAAGACAAACACTTTATCTTAATTACTTTCACAGTTTCACATGAGTTGTATAACCTCATCTATATTTCTCTCTCTGGATTTCTCAGTTTAAACAAAAATTAAACGAAAAGAAAATCAAAGCATCAGTAAAAATTCAACATCAGGGGGTGTAGGTGATTGAGTCTGGCACCACCCATAGCAGCCATATTACTTTGACCAAGCTATGAGTCATCCATACGCAATTCAGGCAGCAGGTTCAAGTCTCGTGTGGAGGGAGGCTAACCCCCCCCCCCCCCCGAAAAAAAAATAAAAATAAAAAAATATTCGTCTCACGAAAAGAAAATGCAAGCAAACTTTGTTGGAGTGAAATCACAGCAGGGAAGTTACATTTAACAGAATTTGTAAGACCTGCTTTTCACACGACTTATATTTCTCTAGCTGAACGTGGAAGTGAGTTAACAGTGGTTTCTCTTATCCCTTGGCTGATACCCTTTCATTTAAACAACATTTTGCAAACAAAGACTCAAAAATCATTTCACGCATTTTGGACAAGAGACTTCCCCCTGATGACTTGGTGAGCCAACCCAATTAAAATCACCTGGTTGTTCGGAGGGTTTCAGACCTAAACTCCAATGGTTGCATTGTGTAAGGCCCTTTACTAGGTACACACATTTTAAAGTACCAAAAAAGGATGGAACGAGCTCATTTGAGACCAAAAGAAAAATCGGTTTGATCAATATTTGTTAGAATTGGAAGTTGCAAAGGGTGTATATTCTAACAGCAACTGCTGGCTGTTTGAAGTCTTGGTAAAGGGTTACACACAACATGTAACCTGATTATGAAGGAAATGATGCTTCAAGGCTTATGTTCTAATGAGTCGAATCTTGGTTAATCAAATCGCTAATGGTTTTCTTCAAAAAATACCAGTTAAACAAATTCATCGCATGTAGCAACATTTACTTGAAAAAAAAACAAACAGGTAATCCAGTTTTCACCTTAAATGAGCTCAGATTGCATGCTATCGCTTTCCTAACCAACATGCATATGCTCACATAAAGACATTGGAACAAATAGTCATTTATTGTTCAAAGGAAACTTTATAACATAATGCATGAGCAATTAATGACAGTGTTATCCCCTCATAGGCTTTCTAAATGTAGCTACCGGTCACACAACATTCCCCGAGAACTGTTTGCTATGTGTGTGAAAAGAGACAGTCTGTCAACTCTTGTTCCTGCCCCTCAATCTCCCTATGTACAGGACTGCATGGTTTGATTTTGAGCTACCATTTGATATAGCAACAAAATGGGAAACCTCGGGGGGGGGGGGGGGTTACACTGTTGACTTACTAATGTCATGCATCCACCAAATCAACTAAAAACTTAAATGTCAACTGAAACCATTTCATGGTCCTTAATCTAAACCAACCAGTTTTATGCAGACATTCAAATACATTTTCAGGACATACAATCTAGCAACTAGAATATCAGAAAACAGAAATTTATAAACCTTAAGTTTAGATAATTCACACAACACACACACAGCCCCGAGAATTGAAGACCAGAACACCAATTTTCCAACAAAAAAAAAATAAAAAAAAATTGAAGAGCAAGAACAACAATCTATGTTTAAAAGACCCAAAATGAACACATACATACACATTCCTATAAATTCAAGACCAGAACACTGAATTTCAAAAAACCTGAAAAAACAGGAACAACTATGTAGCGTTCCATAACACAAAATGGACAAACCAATTACAATACCAGTAAACATAAATACTCCAAGTTTACAAAAAAACAGATAAAACCCATAAAATTCAAACCAATTTCAGCACAAAAACACACGAAAAGACAGAAACAGTAGAAAGAACAAAAAATAACGAAAATCAATGTAGGGTTTAACCTCAACAGCGGTTTTCAACAAGATATCATCTTGAGGAATCCAAGAAATGTCCTGAGGCTGAGCCAGCGCCCCCATTCTTTCTCTGAGTCTGCCGCTGTACTTGGAGGGAGAAGAAGAAGAAGGAAAAAGAAAATAAAATAAAAATTTGTATATACTCGTATGAAGGAAAAGAAGGGTTTAAAGAGAGTGGGGACACGCACCAAACGGCGGTGACTGATAGTGAATACAACAACGTTGGATCCGCATTTATATAGTGATGTTGGTGTAAGTAATAATGTTGGATTTGTCGAAGGTCAATCCTAGGCTTACAAAAGAAGTTTACAAAATGAAGAATACAAGATGTGATGACGATATTTTATTGGTTACATCGATAGTGGACCCGTCACACTCCACCTAAAAATACCAACACAATTATGCCGCCCCATTTTGTAAGCCACATTTTGTAGTCATTTTTTGTAACTTTATTATTTGAATAATATTATGGGCACAAAAACTTGCTCACAAAATCCTAGGTGTAATAATTTTATTGGTGTTTTTAATTAGAGCGTGGCTGGTCCATTATCGATTCAACCAATAAAATATCGCCACTTTATGTTGTGAGCAAGATTTTGTGACTTTATTTTATTCCCCTAGCATTCTCTTATCATTTCCCTTTGTCAAATCTAATTCTTCTAATTTCAGTGTCCTCAAAGGGGTGTTCCAGTGGTGAAGTCAAGCCTCACATTCAGTAGCGTTAGGGTTTAATCCCTCTTCTCGCTTCCCTATGGCGTGGACATCGTCAAAAAAAAATCTTCTGATTTTAGTAATATATTTAGTTTCTAATGCCATTATTTTCATGATATTGACTTTTCACTCGTTAATTCATTTTTGAGTAAATTATCCCTTTTAAGAACACTATTTACTTGCTTGTGTTGATTGTGGAAATTTTATTTATTTGTTATTGCTTTAATCTCATTTCCCTTTTCGTTATTCAGTTTCGAATTTGTAACATGTAGTTTTTCCAAAAATGTGTCGATGACAACCTAATGTGAAGCATGGAGTACCAATTAAATTAACTGTATTGTGAAATTTTTTAACATGGTTCTTATTGAAATAGTTCATTTACTTTATTTTATCATTTATTTTTAGTTCTAAAATGAGTGTTCATTTATGTTTTTGATAGAGAATAATATAAAGAGGACGAATGTAGTATTCCAATTCGATTTTTCCATCGCTATCCAAGTTCATTAGTAATTTCATTTCTTTTTCAAAGAAAGGATGAAATTATTCTTTCAAAGTTATAAATATCTTACCGCCGCGTCAATTTTTTTTTTCAATAATTGTTTTCCTATTTTTTGCATTTACTCACCGTTCAAAATCCATTTCCCAAAAAAAAAATGAATGATTTTTTGTAAAGTACTTTGTCATTAAGTGCTTTATCATTTTTTCGTACTCTTTTATTATATTATTTAAATAAATAACCTGAATGACAAATTTATACTATCTTTTCAGGAAAAAAAAATATTAAGAAAATTAAGTGTTAAGAATTTCCCTCAAACGAAGATGTGATAATCATTTATAAGGAAGAAGTACTTTCGTTCGTTCTGTCAGACATCTAAGATCATGTTTAACGGTGAACCAAAATTGGTTCACCAAGAGCAATTTTGTGAATCAAAATTGGTTCATGCCAATTAGTGGTGAATGAATATTCGTTCATGGCCATGAACAAAAATTTTCGTTCATTTCATGAACGAATCCGTGAACGAAAATTGGTTTGAGTTATATGTGTATTTTGTAATTTTGTCATTTTTAAATTCTACTATTTAAATAAAAATACTATAAATGTTTATAATGTACTCCATCCGTCCCAAAATGATCTTCATACTTTTTTTCAACTTTACCACGAAGGAACTTTGAGCAATGATTTTTGGTTGATTAAATTATCCTAATGAAAATCTAAAACTTGTTATTGATAGTATTGATGATGATGTGTCAATAACAATTTTTAGATTTTCATTAGTATAATTGAGTCAACCTAAAATTATTGCTCAAAGATCCTTCGTAATAACGTTGAAAAAAATATGAAGATCATTTTGGGACGGATGGAGTATTTTTCTCTATAAATGGAGTCTAATTTTGTAATATTTGACATAATTTAATCTTTTACTATTTATAAATGATTAAAAAAATATTGAATATGTTTTACATGATTTTAAATAATTTTAATATTCTATATATTTAATTTTTTTTCTTGCGCCAAACGACATCGTTTGTATCAAAATATCAAAACGCTTACTTACTATTTTTCCTATAAATAGAGCTGAAGATTGCTTAGGTTATGTAAATTTTCTTTTTTTGTGTGTTGTATTTTTTCATGTGTGTAATGCTTTAAATATCATATTTTGAAGTTTATTTATGAGTTTTTATTTTCAAAGTTATACAATTAAGTAAAGTAATAAAATAAATAATTAATTGTTTTTATTTTTAATGACGTTAATTAAAAATAATGTTTTAATTATTTATATTATAATTTTATAACATCAAATTACTAATTTAAAAATATATATGTGAACGAAAATTCGTTCACCACTATATAATGTGAGCTGGCGTGAACGAAGTTTTGTTCACAAGCCAGTTTCGTTCACATGGTGAACGGAAAATTCGTTCACCATTGTGCATGCTCTAATGGTAATCTGTGGCATCTCCTTTGTCACGCTAAAAATCATTTTGATACAAAAAAGGAAGAGAAAAAAAAAGAGCATGAAAAGAAAAGATTTTGAAAAATAGAGAATTTGACGTTTATTTTACGAGGAGTGAGTGCTTTCGTTCTCGGACAGATACAATAGCTAATAGCTGGTTATAATTTTTGGATGTGATCTACTACAACGGAGCATTAGATCATCTCCAATGGAACTCTATAATTTTAAAAATTAAAATCTAAATTATGATTTATGAATGAACTCTAACGAAACGCTAAATCTTCTCTATTATAGAGTAACTTTATCCTTTGTTTCAAATTTGGTGCAAGAAGTAGTGTTGTGCTATCCCATTTTGTTTTGGAAATAACTTTTTTATATATGAAAATATCTTATTATATTACATATTTATAACCTAATATTATTTATATTTCAAAAATAAGCAATATATTAATGAAACAAAAAAATGGTAGAATATTTAAAGCAAACGGTTAAAGATGCTTGTTGCGAAAATTGCACTATTATTGAGAACCAGTGCAATTTTCGCACTAAACCAGTGGAGATGCTCTAAGCTTCATCACTCAACACCAAACAACGGGATGTGAAAAAATACTACTTAATGTCAAATATTTGGTACGAATATCAAAACATATTTCTGTACTAAAATGTCATGTAAATTCTTTAGTACTACATATAAAATTTACATTAAGAATGTAAAAAATTTATTTATTTTTTACATTGTGTAGTACTTTTTTACGTGCAATTGTTTGTTTTCTATCACAAAGTGAAGTGGCAATAGTCCTACCCTTAGGAAGTATTCATAATATTTCAATAATACTTCTCTTGAAGAAAACAATATGTCTTACGTTGACTTTTATAAAGTCAACTTGATTATATTATCACATTAGAAATACCCTCATTTTTTTAAAAGAAAGTGACAAGTGTTACTCCCTCGTCTCTTAACGAATATTTAAATTTAATTTTAAAAGAAATCTAAAAATTTATATTTTTTTAGAGAATTTAGTTGTAATAACCTGAATTTTTAAGTTATTTATTTATATTAATTTCGGTTTTGTCAAATTAATTAAATGATAATTAGAGTTACAAAGTAATTGAAAGAAGTGGGCCCAAGGAGTTTGCATTGGCCCAAAATTGTATTAGTAAACCCAACCCAATTAGGAATTAACCCAAGGTATAAATTAAGGAGTTAGTCAACTTGGGAATTCCTTATTATCATAAACTCAAAAAAAAAAAAAAAAAAACAAACCCTAATTCTAGAGCAGCCGCCGGCCGAGCACAAGGAGGGAGGAGAAGAAAAATTTCAGCCATCGTTGTTGAAGATTAATCCGTTCTAACTCAAGGTAATATCGAAACTCACATCCTAAAATTTATTTCATTGGATTTGGATGTTTAAAACATAAGTTATACATGTTTTAAGAATACAAGTATTAAGGTTTTGCATGCTAGTGATTAACGATAAATTTTAAAGGGTTAATGAAGTTGATCTAAATACTATGGAAAAGATATAGTAATCTACATACTAGTTTATATTTAAGATTGAGTTTTATAATCTTGAATCGAATTGATTTATATTATACAAGGCTTAGGAATTTAATATATAAATCATTGAGGTTGAATTGGGTTTATCGAAAGAAAAAAAAAAATGGATTCCCCAAGGACATGGTTCGGCCGAATGGTCTAAGCCATGGAAGAATTGATTTTGTTGATTTGATTGATCCTCGTTAAGTGTATTGTAAATAATATTGATGTTTGGGAATTTAGAAAAATTTAAAGAACTAGAAAATTGATCAAATAAATGGATCTTGGATCATGCATGTTTCGGCAATGATGACCTAACTTGGGTGTTGATTCTTGATTGAAGATGTTAAGAATTGGGACGAAAAGTTAGTGTTTCCGTTAAGTTTCTAATGGAAAGAAAACAAAATCATTCAAAGTATTGTTAACAAGTTAGAAAGTTAACTTGAAGAAATAGAACAAGTACTTGTAAGACCTTGAAAGTGGAAAGTTAACGAGGAAGGAAAAGATTAGAAATTTCAGTTAGTTTCCTAACGGGAAAGGACTAAACTGAAAAGAATTAAAGTTAGAAGAAAGAAAAAGGGAAACTTTGAAGTTAAAAGGGCCTAAGTAATTAAAAGAGAAACTTAGGGGACCTTATGAATAAAACCAAAGTCCAAGGACCTTTCTGTAATTAAAGGAAAGTCGAAGGACTGAATTGTAATTAATCCAAAGTGAAGGACCAAATTACAATTAAACTAAAGTTAAAGGACTAAATTACAATTAATCCAAAGTTGAAGGACTAAATTGTAATTGAACTGAAGTTGAAGGACTAAATTGCAATTCATCCAAAGTTGAAGGACCAATTTGCAATTAACCCAAAGTTGAGGGACTAAATTGTAATTAACCCAAAGTCAGAGGACTTAATTGCAATTGTATCAAAGTTAAAGGACTGACTCGTAAATCAAAGTCAGAAACTTAAACGTAAGAAAAGAAGTAATGAAGTAAAGAAGTTAAAACGCATCTCTCAGTTAACTAAGTAGAAATAGTTAACAATGTAGAGAGTACTAAAGTAAATTACTCCGTGCCTTGTAGATTTGCACAGAGAGGAGATTGCGAGGAAAAAGCAATTCAGGTAAGGGATTACGTTCCTTACAGTATTTGAACTCCTGTTTATTGGAATTCGGTATTTCCTTCTAAAGTTAGCTATCAGTATGGCATGATAGTATTTGAATGAACTCTGCGTTATTGAACGTTCCTTGAAAGAATCTATACTTAGTGATGTTCCCATCGATCTACTAAGTATCGAAGTTTGAAACTTGTATCACATACTTGTACCATGGTATGTTCCAATTTTAACTAGTAAGATAATCGCTTACTCGTTAAGGCATCTAATTTTAACTTGTAAGTTAATCGCTTACTCGTTAAGGCATTTAATTTTAACTTGTAAGTTAATCGCTTACTCGTTAAGGCATCCAATGTCCAGTTAGAAAAGACATTGACGGACAGTCCAGTTAGAAAAGACTCGTCCTTAAACAAGGGATTGCATGAGTGATCACATGCCTTCTCTCAGGAATTGTCTGATTACAAGGATGATTCTAGACCCCGAGCATATGTGTGTGGATACCATATATGTTACGACCCACACTATTGGCTTGAGAAGCTAGGTGTACAAATTGTACCTTTGGCATTGAGGTTATAATGTACGTTACCAAGGAATTGACGAAACTTGAATGAATCCCATTGGATTGTAGTGCCATAATCCTTTGAAAGTAAAATCTTAAAAGTAACACGACTGTATTGTTCTGCAGTCCTGAATCCAAAAGTAACTGAACCTATCTTTGCAAAAGTTATTCGAAGTATTCGTTCTGGTCGTCTCTCCTTAGTAACCGGAGAGGCCACGTATGAACTTACTGAGCATTCGTTCGCTCATCCCTTCTCTATAAATTTTGTTTTCAGGATTTAAGTAGAAGGACAAGACAAGGAAAGCAGCCGTAGGAAGACGGTGGATTGAAGATTCTTCAATTAGTAGTTTTAAGTACATTTATTTTGATGTAAGTTGAAGTACATTAATGGTTAGGGTTGTTACCTACCAAGACAAGTTTAAGTTACGCTTCCGCTATTGTTTGAATTTATGGTTAAATAAGGGACCGTTGTGAACCCTAAATTGAAGTATTTATTATTGTTATTTATGGATATTTAATGCCATTAAATGCTCAGATATTATAAGAAAATTCGGGGTGTTACATTAGTGGCAAAGACTTATATAATGATGTAATCCTCTTTTCATCATTAAGTTTTGAATCTATAAAGAGATTAGTGAATTTTATTTTATTTTTTGATAAAAGAACACATAGGAACAATTTTTTTTACAAAAAAAAAACATTTACTTTGAGACAAAAAATTCTTAAAAAAGAACATTCATTTAGGAACAGAGAGCGTATATCATTAGTAATTTTTAAAATCCCATTTAGATAATCAAGTATTCATAAATAACTTGGTCAAAATTTTATTAACCAGTAAAAATCAATAAAACTATCCTTTGAAAACACATGAAATATTATTTTGTTTTATTTTTGAAGCTATGAAATACTATTCCAAAGACTAAGGCTCCGTTTGTTTCGCGTAAAATAACTTCCGGAAAATGTTTTCCCCATTTTCCGGTGTTTGTTACCCACCGAAAAATGAGGAAAATATTTTCCGGAAAATGGTTTTCCCTCTTTTCTAAGTAAAATGACTTACGGATTTTTACTAAGTAAATCATTTTCCAGAAAATGTTAACTATCTCACTCACACCCAACTCTCCATAAAACCCCACCCTACCCACTACACCTCTAACACCACCCTCTTCATCCATCCTATCCACCAGCCCCAACTACCCCAGCACCCACCCCCACCCTACCCCACCACCCCACCCAAAAATATATATATATATATATATATATATATATATTTTCACTCATATTAAAAAAAAAATGAATATCTCCACCACCCCACCAAAAAAAAAAAAAAAAAAAAAAAAAAAAACTTCTTTTCACTCATACTAAAAAAACATTGAACCTCTCCACCACCCCCAACTACCCCAGCACCCCACCCCACCCCACCCCCCACCCCACAAAAAAAAAAATAAAAAAAAATGAACACCTCCAACTACCCTTACCAAACATTGGTGTCGATCTAATCATTCTAATGAAATTCTAAAAATTGTTATTGATAACTAATTAAGTAATTTATCAATAAAAAAATTGAAATTTCATTGTGATCGTTAGAAAATCACATCGTAATATAACATGATCCGTACAAGTTCAAGAGAAAATGTGGATGATAGACTGGACTAGATAGATAGATAGATAGATAGATAGATACACTGCTGATACAATCACCACGAGGCCAGGGCGGGCTACTCAGGGCTTACCTTGATCTTATATATCCGATCAAGAGGGCTAGAACCAGCTACTCGAGCAAAGCAAAAGTAGTAAGATCGGATCCTGCAGCAGCGGAGTGAAGACTGTGATGACCAGGGTGCACGCGTAGAGTAACTAAGCGCGGGCCCCCGAAATGCGAGTATCCTAGAACAGTTTCATACTCCCCTCCATCATCAACTAAGCCATAGTGTGGATCCTCCCCTCTCAAATCCTACACACACCAAAGATGAGTTAAATAAGAAACGTTGCTTTAACAATTCTAAAGAGCAATACTACGGTTCCAAAATGAGTTTACGAAAATTTGGTTACAAATAAAGTTGGTAGTAAATAAATGGATATTAAATTAGTGAGTAGTGGGGTTTAGTAACACAACATCCAATCAATCATTGTCAACTGTATTTGTAACCAAAATTTTGTAAATTGTAACTTTAATTTCTTCTGAAATCTAAAAACAGGAGAAATCGAAATTGATATATACATACAAATTCATGAAGGAGATTTCTGTGTATCTCTTCAGCATTTTTGACCTGAAACAAAGTAAGATGCAATTCCGTTTGTCAAGGAGCTTGATATGAAAAGCTTTAACGAGTGAGCAAATTGTGAAGTGGTCACTCTACCTTCTTCTTGGTTGTGTCTGTCTGATTAGAAATCACTTTCATCTGTTTTTCATGATTCAAGGATGTTAATTTCCCAGGAAGCAAATGGAGAAATCTATAATGCACGCATCATGAGTGAATGAAATGAATAAAGCAGCTACAGCATAAATATTCTCTTTCGGCCACCACTGGGATGTTAAAGGGAGGGCAAGACGTTCTATTCTTGATTAAGAAGCTAAAAGGTACAGCCTCAACATCCAAGATTTGATTAATATGAAATACTATGAGTCAAAAAAATTGAAGCGTAAGAATATTGAAGACAACTAAGTTACCCATGATATGAATTAGTGTTTAACAAGACGCCTATAAACATAGCAGCCTGTGCCCTTCAACCTTGCTCCCCTTCCCCAAACATACTGACACGCACAAAAACGTATATCAACGTAGTGAGAAGACGCTTTTATATATATCCTACAGATGAAAAGTCCGAATCTAAGGCAATTTCGTCTCCCTACCAAGACAATTGTACATAATGCCGTGCCAAATCTTTCTCAAAGCCTAAAACGGTTGCGAGATTCAAGATTTGGAGGACTATTGCAAGTTTTGGAAGAATTTAAATAAATTGGCGGTTACTACATCTAGAAATATGTATAGTAGAGGATATGCGCGAGAAGGTTGAGAGAAATATTTAGAGTAAGGCTAGGGGCACAAAATAAAGTCACAAAATCTTGCTCACAAAATGAGGTGGCGATATTTAATTGGTTGCATCGTAGTGGACCCGCCACACTCTAATTAAAAACACCAATAACATTATTACACCTAGGATTTTGTGAGCAAGTTTTTGTGAGTTTTTTTGTACCCCTAGTGTTATTCAAATATTTAAGAGAAAAACTAGAGAGTATGCACCAAATAGTAGCTAGCTAGCAAAAAAAAAAAAAAGAGGTACTAAAATGTAGAATAAGTCCAAAGCAATGTTTCATATTATACGTAGCAGTTTTAAGAAAACTCAACCTTCCTTTCACGGATGAGTCTAACAGAGTTCTCGACATCTTCCTCAAGAGCATGCAGTTCTTGAAAGTTTAAATCATTCAAGCTCTCTCCCATCCTCTGCCTATCAAATTAAATCAAGAAATCACCAAACTGTTAAAAGCGCTTGAACAAAAAAATTGAAAAATTAAAAATAGTAGCCATATTATTATACGTAGTACCTTATCTCCCTCCTAAGATTTCTATTCACATCTTTCTGCTTCCTTAGACTCTCTTGCATACTCTGGACCATCAAGCACATTAACATCAACATACTCTAAGCATAAAATCTGAACATTGTGAAAAAATCACACTTTTCGTTCATCATACTGCAGTTTTTATAACCTGAGTATGTGTTATATTTTTACAATTTCCAAAAGGAATTAATTTCGAGATTAATCAGATAGTTAAAGAGATTCTTGGAGACATAGGAACAAATATTCAGACTGGAGAAGAATTTGTTATTCTAGACACAGGTGGAGCCACCCTAAGCATTAAGGGGGCAGTTGCCCTCATTCATCTTTCACAAAGCACATATTAGCACTGGCAATAGTGAGTTAAAATGAGTTATTAGTATACACAATCATATTTTCACCAATTTTGGACCCTTCGGATTAAAATAAAATAAAATACTCCCTCTGTCCCAAAATGATCTTCGCGTTTGACTATTCAAACTTTTTAAGGATATGCACACTTGCTTCACTAGCCATGTTTTGTGTATGCACTTTTAAGCTTAAATTGTAGAATTGTGAAGAACTTTTTGGGACAATGAGAAATGACAAATGAGAAGATCGTTTTGGGACGGAGGGAGTAATACACTACACTATATTTTGCCCTCCCCCCTTTAAACTGCATTCAAGTGATTTTAATAGTCCATATAACTACACCCCCTTTCAGGGGCGGATTTAATAGTGTGCCTACCATTGCCCGGGCAATGGTAAAATATATATATATATATATATATATATATATATATATATATATATTTTTGAAAAACGACGTCGTTTTGGGTGTTAAATATTTTTATTTTTAATTTTTTTTTTCAAAACGGCGTCGTTTCGAGTGTTAAGTTTTTTTTTTTTTAAAAAATATATAGATACCAGGCATCGCAGAACAGAACAGAAGGAAAATAGAAAAATCAATTTTGGGTCTGTCTCTCTGCGGCTCCTTGCGATCTCGGCGTTCGACGACTACAGTCCAGTCCACCGCCGCCGCCCACCGCTCCCTCACCGCCGCCCACCGCCGCCCTCGTTGAAATGGACGGAAATACTTCCCCTCCGCAGCCCCCTCAAGAAAACAAAAAGAAATGCTCCAATCAAAGGTAAACCCTAATGGCCTAAAATCTAAAATTGATTTCAATTCTTTCCTAATTTTGTTGTTATTTCTGTCTCAAATTCCTTATTGTTAATCTTCTCATTTGATAACATTGGTAATAGGTTGTTGGATCGGTTCATTACGGTGACTCCAAGAAATAAACCAAGCCCTAGTGTTCCAATTGCTCAAGAGGAGCCGGAGGTAGTTTTTCAAGAAACACAAGGACCACAACCTACAATACGATTAAGAGGCGGAGATGTGACCCTACAAAGTGATCCCGGGAAAAGGGAGCCAATTTCGGTTTTTCATCCGGATGATGTTGAAAGAGTTAGAAGAACGTACCTCCTCAAAGGACCGGAACAACCAAATCTACCGGTATATCCGACCACTCTCATCTCAAGTAAAAAGCGTAAATTTAATTATGGGTGGTTTAGTGAATATAAAGATTGGTTGGAATATAGTGAATCGAAAGATGCCTTGTTTTGTTTGCCATGCTATTTGTTTAAAGATGTGAGTAAGTATGGTGGTGAATCTTTTGTTGGTAAAGAGGATGGTTTTAGGTGTTGGTCTAGAATGAAGAACGGACTTGACTTGCACGCTAGTAGGGATTGTCATCAAGCAAGTAAAGCAAAATGTACAATTCTCATGAACTCGGCGCAAAGCATCAGAACATGTATGAATAGACAAACTGAACAAGAAGATAATGATTATGTAATGAACTTGAAGACATCACTTAGAGTAACTAAATTACTTTTGAGGGGTGGGCAAGCTTTTCGGGGACATAACGAGGCAAAAGATTCTTCTTATCAAGGTCATTTTCTTGAATATGTAAATTTGTTAAGAGAGGCTCATGGTCAACATGTGAGTCGTAAGATGACCTCCCCTGCCATTCAAAAAGAACTTGCAAAGGCATGTGCCTTTTTAATCACTTCAAAAATTTGTAGAGAGATTGGGGATGATGTATTCACTATTTTAGCTGATGAATCTGGTGATTTTTCTATGAAAGAACAAATGGGGCTTGTTGTGCGTTATGTTGATTCCAAAGGCGGTGTTGTGGAAAGATTTTTGGGGGTAGCACATGTGAAAGAAACAAATGCCATAGCACTTAAAAATGCAATTGAAGACCTTTTGACTAAGAATAACTTGAGTATGTCTAAGATTAGAGGTCAAGGGTATGATGGAGCAAGCAATATGAGTGGTCGTGAAAATGGATTAAGAACTTTAATTCAAAAAGAGAATCCTTCTGCATTTTATGTTCATTGTTTTGCTCATCAACTTCAATTGGCACTAGTTGCGCCTGTCAAGCGTAATATTGATGTGGGTGCTTTTTTCGGATTGGTTAATGATGTTGTGAATATTATTGGTTGTTCTAACAAAAGACAAGAGTTGCTTCGAGACAAACAATTTGCCCATTTAGCCGAAATAATTGAGGAGGGTTTGGTAGAAACCGGTAGAGGTTTAAATCAACAATCATCACTTGCGAGGCCGGGTGATACTTGTTGGGGGTCCCATTTCAAGACTCTTACGAGTATTATGAGTTTGTATGGTCCGGTGATTAAAGTACTTGAAACAATTGTTGAAGATGCTTCTTGTGATGTTCGTGGTCAAGCAAGCACTTTGATAAATGGGTTACATGATTTTCGTTTTATTTTCATGTTGTATTTGATGGTTGATGTTCTAGGGATTACTCATGATTTGAATTTGGCTTTACAAAGGCGTGAGCAAGATCTCTTGAATGCTTTGAATCTTGTAACAATTGCCAAACGGCGACTTCAACAAAAGAGGGATAGTGGATGGGAAGTCCTCTTGAATAATGTTGTTGAAATTTGTAAGAGACATGACATTGATGTGCCGGACATGGATGGACCCTATTACTTGTTGAAGAAATCCCGTCGTCAAAGTTCATTTGTTACTAATCTACATCATTACAAGAATGATTGTTTTTTTAGTATTTTGGACGTGCAATTGAAAGAACTTGATGAAAGATTTAATGTGGAAAGCACTGAACTATTACAATGTGTAGCATGCTTGAGTCCTTCTTTGTCGTTTGCTTCTTTTGATGAAGACAAATTGATGAGGATGACGCGATTGTATCCTAATGATTTTTTGGAGGAATGTGAATCATCTATCCGCAATCAATTGGCTAATTATATTATGGATATGCGCTTAGACTCTCGTTTTTCAGATTTGAAAGGGCTTGTTGATCTTTCAACGACACTTGTGGCAACAAAAAAGAATGAGACTTACCGTGTGGTTTATAAGCTTGTGAAGCTTGCTTTGCTTTTGCCGGTAGCAACCGCAAGTGTTGAGCGGGTCTTTTCAGCTATGAAGCATGTAAAGAGCGATTTGAGGTCTAAGATGGGGGACGAATGGTTAAATGACCGATTGGTAACTTTTGTAGAAAGAGATGTATTCATGACTATTAGTGAGGATGAGATTTTAACTTATTTTCAAAAGATGAATCCTAGGAAACATCAATTGTAAATTGCGTTTGTTTAATATAATGTTGACATATTGAAGCCTATTATATTTATAATTGTAAACGTGTTGAATTTTAGTATCGCGTCTTTTTTTTTTTTTTAAAGGAAAGAATAGGCAATGGCAAACTTTTTGGTGTAGATCCGCCCTTGCCCCCTTTACAAAAAATTCCTGGCTCTGTCTGTCACTGACTCTAGAATTTTATCATCATTTGGCTCTCTAGAAAACTCTCAAAAAGCATCTCTTACAAAAATATGATAAGGAATCTTAGTAAGATCATGGCTGGCAAGTGGCGACTAATGTTCCTGCATGTACTGAATGGTGCAACTAATATAATCTTTCTTTATTCGGAGCTCTCTAATTTACCAATCATATGCATAACACGTTAATTAAGATTTAATATTATGTGTGCTATGAAGGTTTTAGTTCAAATATAACTACTTGAGACGTTACAAAAAACAGGAACTAGGAGTAAACTGAAGTTCTTTACCGGGATACACACTAGATAACATTTTAGTTTTCATCACAACTTCTAAGAATCGATAAACTAATTTGGAAATACTAGTTTACTACCAAATACTAGTACTGTACTACCTTCGTTCAAACATAAATGTTCATTTTGTTCATGATATCCCAAAAATAAATGTCTATATCTGTATTTTAAATGGACAATCATTTTGAGGCACGCATCACGTTTTTCCTCGACACACTAGGTATTATTTTAAGACGGTCTCACAAGTGAGGCGGATCTCGACGAGGAAGAGGAAATGGGTTTGCCTGCCCCGCCCATAGGGGGCAAACCATTTGCTCTCTAACGAGATCCGTCACCGCCTCGCACAAGTTTTTGTGTATTATATTTATGTGACATGGTAAAGAGTTTTGTAAAATTGATAGAGAATAACCTCATATTTGGAGTTCCAAAGGTCGGTTCCCGTTATCTTCTGGTACTGATCGAAGAACTGTTTGGTCCTGACCATAATAATCAAAAACAAAAAGTTAGGGTTTCAAATTTAGACAAAAATACATACAGCATATAAATACATAAACGTATAAATATCTGAAATTAAGGTTGCATACTCAATGGAGGGGCTGATGTACTCATGAAGCTTGCTGGTGGTAGAAATCATGATAATGGACACCTTGGCATCGCAAAGGACGGTGAGTTCGGCGGCTTTCTTAAACAAACCGTTCCTCCGTTTCGAATAAGTAACCTGCCGGTTGGTCGAGTTCTCAATCTTCTTGATCTGGATCTTCCCCCTCGCCATCTCGATTCGAAATTTCTCTCTCTAGAATGTGGTTGCTTGCTATTATGTGTGGAGCTAAAATTAGCTCCGATTTTGCAGGTTCCGTGAAGAAGAGGAGAAAAAGGACAAGTCCATTATTGCTTGAAATGGAGAGAATTGCCAAATTGGTGAAAGAGTGAAGAGGGTTTGATTAAAGTGGTTTTAAGAATGAGTCATTTTTGTAGGGTAGTAGCTTTGCTGTATCTATCAGTTTATCAATCACCGTTGCTTGATATTAACCACTGTGTTGTTCATTGATTTTCTTAGGTTCTCTCCACTTTAGCTTTCGGGTTTGTTGTTTGTCTTCTCAACAAAATTACATGAGCATGAGCATGCAAATTGCAATTTTGTACCATAAAAATTTACCCAATTGCAACGTGATACACAATGTACCAAAACTTGCTTAAGTTCATATTCCTCTAGGATGTATAGCATCTACAGTTTAAAAATAAAATTGATCGGGCCAAAAATGTGATCAACGTGTCAGATCCACGGTTGGATATCTGGTATGCTTTTGTTTAGCCTGAAAAGAAAAACAAACGTGAACTAAGCCGGAGCTTCACCGACGAAGGCCCTCCGGCGTGAGAATAAGTCAGTTGTTTTTTGGTAAAAGGATCAAGAGAAAGAGAGAGTGCTAGGAGAAAGAAGTTAACCCGCCCAAATAGGGTTGAGGCCCCTATTTATGTCACAAAACATGCCTCGTCACCAAGATTTTATCCCTAAAATCTAGGGATTTGGATCTATCTTCATGGTGAGGTCTTGTCCGTACTAGGGCAACGTTTCTAGAAGCTGGCCGGAAGAAACGTTGGTGGGCCTATGTTGTGGGCTGGGCCGGGACTTCGGTCTTCATACTTGTGATGGGGACACTGCCAAAGTTTCTAACAGTTCAGCTCGTTGGTGCCGAGCTGCGGTACACCGAGGAACGACCTAGGGAGGATCATAGGAGTAACCGAGGACAACTTGGTGGAACCTCCTCGAGTCCTAGATGAAGAAGAAGTCTCTTCCTCGTTTATTAGTTAGTACCGAGCCGAGCATAAGGGGGAACGATTAACTGTCCCATCCCAACTAGGTTAAACGGGTCGAGAAGCGTACCCATACGTCCCATGTCGGGTTATCCCTTTCAAAAACAAAGTTAATTAATGATGAACCTGACTTTGATTTTATATCATATTCAATTTATTTAAATTAAAATTCATTCTAACTCAAATTAAGAGAATTTTGATAATCTCAATTTTTTTTTTTTAATGTTCCATCTTATAAAACTTATTATATGCACATGTATTCATTACATGTTTTAATCTTTAACTTAATTTGATTCATAAATAAGAAAATTTTGATAATCTAAATTCACCTACTCATTCATCTCCATTTAAGATTTATAACATGATGAATCTAACCTTTGAGTTCATATCACTTTTGATATTTAATTCAATTAATTTACATTATTATTCCATCTAATGTTTTATTTTCTTAAACTTATTCTATGCACATATATTTATAAGATATTTTAATTTTTAATTTAATTTGATTAATAAAAAAGACTTTTGATAATCCAAATATTATTTGACCTAATGATTCATCTCCCTTAAAGACTTATTATGTTAATAAATAAAATTGATTCATGATAAATCTAACATTTGATTTCATATCACTTATTATATAAATTAAATTACATTAATAATATAAATTGAAATAAATTTGATAATCTCTATTTTTCATTGCTTTATGTTTCATCTTCAATTAGCAATATAAAATTTGACCCTTTGACGAAACGAAAGGGAGAGAAATGTAGGAAGGTAACAAAGCTGAAAAGGATTGAATTGTTGATGGAAAAGATATGTTTTTAGTGTATTCGTTTTAATTCAAGTTTTCTATTTATTTGACAAAAGCTTGTACGAGACAGTGTCATACATGAAACCTTGTTTCGTTAAGAGAGTAAATGGTTTACTTTTTATGAACGGGACGAGGTGGGGCAAGCCCATTTCATTTCTCATCGAGATACATCTCATGTGTGATACCGTCTCATTCAAGGCTTTCTTCTTATTACATTTTATATGGTTGTAGAAACTGTGTAATGCTTTGATTTCTTATGATTTTATCAGCATTTTGTACTTTTAATATTACTTTTTAGTTTTAAATAAATGAAAATAAGTTGGATTGGGGGAAAACTAATTTCTCTCTAAATTACATAAAATCCACGCTTTTTCTACTTACAAACATGGCGAACATTTAAAAACAGTTTTGAAAACATAATTTTTTTATAATTTTGGGAAAAACTAGTTTCCCCAAAATCTCGTATTTTAAAAAATTAGGTTTTGGGGAAACTAGTTTAGCTCCAAATTACATAAAGTTCACTTTTTTCAACTTACAAACATTTGACGATTATTTAACAACAAATTGAAAAACAAGACTTTTTATGATTTTAGAAAAAAAAAAATCCACCCAAAATCATGTGTTTGAAATTTCATTTTAGAACAAATGAATGTGTATAAAACAACTCTTTGAAAACAAATATTGGTAAGATATGTCAAGTTTCTGATCCCTCATCAATATAACAACTTTTAATTTACATTTATACTAATGATGCAATATGATGAGATGATTTAGTATTTATGTACTTATGCTACTAAAAATACTTAATTAAAACTTTCATAATTTTATTCAATGCTAAAAATTTATTTTTAAGACAAAAAGAGTATTTTTTTTGTTTAGAGGCGAAAACACATTTTAAAATTTATAGTTTTGCCATTATATAATAAATAGTGATTTTGTTTTTGGTAAAATATCATTTATGGCTAAAGTTTGTTTCTTAAATATATTCCATTACCAAACATGATTTAGCGGTATTCGTGTAACTTTTTAAACGCTTTTTACACAATAGGTACAAAATATAATTCCTCGCCAAACTATTTAAACAGGAAGGTCAAACAATAAACATGCATTTCATTATTGTTTTACCATCCTGAATTTGTTATCTGGACAAATTATTTAAACAGTCGCTATATTTTACGTATTTTACGAGAGTAGTTCAGGTACTCAAATTTTAAAATTAATCACGCTTATACCTCTCAAGTTCAACGCAATTGGTCTCTCCATTCAATTTCATTACTTTTGAATCGTTAAATCATGACAAGTACAATTCAAGTGATATTTAACAGGGGTAAAATTACCATCATAATAAAAATAGTATAACATAAGCACACAGTACAAGGACTAATTGAATAAAGATAATTACCATTGTATGTTACTATTATCACTCTACTTGTAATATTGAACATTATAATAGTAAATTAACTCAAACTAAATTTCTCGCAAGGATGAATATTTATTGCCACTAGGGGTGAGCACAAAAACCGAAAAACCGAGCCAAGGCTTTAATAACCCGTCTGGTTTAATGAATTTAGAGAAACCGAATATTGCGGTTCGGTTTAGGTGTGCGTTTAGGCGAAACCGCTAAGAAGCCGAACCGTTAAGGGAAAACTACGTCGTTTTAGTTATACTATATATATTCTTTTACTTCCCTTTACACACAGTTACACGCCAAGCCTCATTTTCATAGCCGAGTTGGATTCGCCCTAGCTCTCTTCAAGCCGACCACGCCGGCGCTCAAGATGACAGCGCTCAAGTCAAGGACGACGCATCATGGTGATTCGAATCCAATTTTCTGTTTATCCTACTCTTAACCTAAACCGAGGTGATTCAAATCCAATTTGCTGTTTACCCTAAGACGGCGCAGGAGATTCAATTGGACTTCCTAAATCGACGACGTCGCTTGAGATTCAATCGGACTTCGGAATCCTGACTTCCATCGCCGGCGATTACATACCTTCTGATATATGATACGTAACTCTTTCTCTCTACACTATCTTTATTCTCTAAGATTCTAAATCGCTGTTTTTTCTTTCTTGTATGACTGCATTATTTCTTTGTGTTTTGTTGATTTTGAAACGCAGTAGGAATTTCTTTCTCTGTTTCTTGAAACCCAATTTCGCACCGAACTGAACCGAATCCAAAGCCGAAACCGATCGAGTCGAACCACTAAGAAACCAAAGCTTGGCGGTTCTAATAACCTAAAACCGATATCTAACGGCTCGGTGTCGGTTTTGGCCTAAAACCAAGCCAAACCGGGCCGAGCACACCCCTAATTGCCACATTGACATTCGGGGAACCACGGTGATCTCCCATACTAATTACAACCGATGTCGATATTTTTTACTATGCAAATCGTTTGGTAAGCCTATTACACGATGATTAACACATTGATTATTGATTTAACGAATATAAATACATGAATTTTGTTTCATAAGAAGTTCATTCAAGCACCTATCATAACATAGAGTTTTACACATGAAAATGTCTATTATCTGTTCTCTATCATACATTGACTTAAATGATTTATGACTTAAAATTTATCATAGTATACACCCATACAACCATGTTTAATACGACAAAGGTGAATAATAAAAACACAAAATTAGGTTTACTCAATTAGTCCTCATAATATTTTACTGTAAGGACAAGTTTACCCCTGCTAATATTACTTGAATTGCACATTACAAGATTAACGACTTAAATTTAACATATTTGGATGGAGTGACCAATTACGTTTAATTTAAGTGGTTGAACATTTGCATTCTCTACATCGTCGAGAGCCTTTGTTTCTATCCATTGTCGAGAGCCTCTGTCTTTGATCCATTGTGTTGAAAGCCTTTATGTGACGTTTGGATTTTTTTTCTTGGAATACTTTGGATGCTTGGTTGGACATGTATTGCCGACCTAAATGGTTTGTGTTATCAATTCTTCAACGCCAAATATTATCAGCGTGGGGATTTTTCGAAGGCCAGTGTTGTGCCGTATCTTTTTAATATATATTTTTATTTATATTAATTCATAATGCCATGAAAGCTACATATGGGCCTAAAAATTGGCTAACACAAATCTCTTTAACAGGATCTGAACTCGTGACCTCCGCATATCATATGAAGCTAATACAAGATACCGCTTGAGCTAGAGCTCTTTGGTGTTGTTGTGCCGTATCCAAATTATACTTAGAGAAACATTTATGCATTTAATATCATTGCACGTAGGAGTCTTCAATGGAGATTTGGTTCAATGTTGGGTTTCATTATTCGTGATGAGAGTTTTTTTCACGGAGGCGGGCATTTTGTCAGTAATTGCACACATTAATGAAAATCTTCAACTTGGGATGAGATTTGGATTATTGTGGAATGCCATCTTTTTAAAGTCTATTAATGAAAATTTGTTTGTTTGCTAAAAAATAAATTGACTACCTCTACCTCTATCCTTAAATGAGTGTCCAAATTTCATTTTAAGGGGCATAACTTTTTGTACAATTTGGTGGCAAAATTCAGTATATAATCTTGGAATCCTCTTTACAAACATTTAGGTTTTGCAAGTATAAAGAGACTAGTGTTTTTTTTTTTTTGAAAAAAATAACATTTAGAGACAAAGTTATGATCAACATGAACACTTTTTTGGGATAAAAAATTTCTGAAATTGGACACTCATTTAGGGACAGATGAGTAATTTACTAGTATAGAGCAAGTACCGTTTTCTGTTTAGGAGAGAATGATTCAGATCGAAATGTTCAGGCCCAGAAAGTTAATGGGCCTTCTTGTCATTGAATACTAGGGAATAGATTAAATTACTTTCTAGTCCCTCAATTATTAATTAGTTTTATGTTTGTCCACTGTTGAATTTTATATACACATTCGGTCATAAACCGTTACTTTCTCCTAACGCTTACTCTTTTTTTCACCGTTTCTGTTTATTTTTTCCCGTCAAAATGTAAAATTGTAATTTAATCCCCCAAAAAACTGATCTTTCAATTCGCTCAGATCTAATAAACACAGTTACAGAGTGTGGATCCGCCTGCACTCTCCATTCTTCTCTCTCTCTCTCTCCCCTTCAATGAGCACAAACAAACTCGCTGCTCCTTAACCACCTCCACCGCGATCGTTTATCCAATCCTCGAATCAACGACCATAATTCTCAGATCTGAGGTAAATTCTTCAAACATTTCGATTAGGTTTTTCGATGTTGCGAAAATGGTGTTTTTTTTTCTTATTTGATTCAATGTTTTTCTTGATTTCAAGGGATTAGGAATTGTGATTCGGCTAAAATAATGTTGACCAAGTTCGAAACCAAGAGTAATAGAGTGAAAGGGCTGAGTTTCCATAGCAAGCGCCCATGGATCTTGTCTAGTCTTCATAGTGGCGTGATCCAGCTATGGGATTATAGGATGGGCACTCTCATTGATCGATTTGATGAGCATGATGGTCCTGTTCGTGGCGTCCATTTCCACAAGTCCCAGCCTTTATTCGTCTCCGGAGGTTCGTCAATTCTCTATTATTTGTTTTCTGTGTGTTTCATCATTGATTGATCTTGTTTGATTTCTCAATGTGGAGCATTTCCTCATTTCGGACCGATCTGGTCATGAAATGTTATACCATTGTATAATTTTAAAAAAATTATAGCTTCATTGGGCTTGTGGAGAAGTATTGTAGTGGAATTTTATAATTCAGTTGTTTGGATGCATATTCTTTTTTTTTTTTTGTTTCTTTCTCTCTACTGATGGATCTCCTTGGAATTTTCAATTCATAGATTATTGAGTTCTGAAGTGACTGATCTAGCAATTCAATGTTTACGTCATTGTTTTATTTTGTCAGTCTCTTTCATTGAATTTGTGGAAATGTAGTAGAAGGCTTGAATAATATATTGGATTGCAAGCTTTAGGATCTTAGCTGTACTACTCTAATAGGACAATACCAGGAGAGGAATTGTTTGTAACATGTAATAAAATTTAAGCTCTTCTTATTGCTAATTTTCCATGGTTCCTGAATAATAAGCAGGATCTGATGGATATTTGATGTTTGACATCAAGTTTTGAGGTTGTATTTTTGATTTATATTAATCATGATCAATGCAGGAGATGATTACAAGATCAAGGTGTGGAACTACAAATTGCATCGCTGTTTGTTTACTCTCCTTGGACATCTTGATTACATCCGCACAGTTCAGTTTCACCATGAATATCCTTGGATTGTTAGTGCGAGTGATGATCAGACTATCCGTATATGGAATTGGCAGTCTCGTACTTGTATATCTGTGTTAACAGGACATAACCATTATGTTATGTGCGCTTTGTTCCACCCAAAGGAGGACCTTGTTTTATCAGCCTCGTTGGATCAGACTGTTCGAGTATGGGATATTGGTGCTTTGAGGAAGAAAACAGTTTCCCCGGCTGATGACATCCTTCGGTTGAGTCAGATGAATGCAGATTTTTTTGGTGGCGTTGATGCCGTTGTCAAGTACGTTTTGGAGGGTCATGATCGAGGAGTCAACTGGGCCTCATTTCACCCTACCCTTCCTCTTATTGTCTCAGGAGCTGATGATCGGCAAGTGAAGATTTGGAGAATGAATGGTATGCATGCCTGCTTGGATTGATTTTTTTTTTTTTTTTTTTTTGTACATTTGGTCCGCTTAGAAAGGAACAGGCTGAAAATAAGAACTAAAATCCTGGTGTCAATGCGAAAAATAGTTTTCTATTGTATGCCCGCTAAGATCTAGTGATTACTGATTACTGCTCGGTACATTTGGAGAGGAACAAATTGAAAATAAAAACTAGAATTTTTATCTGCCATTCATTGAAGAACATACGTTTTCTACTGCATGCTTAAGCCTTAACGTGGAAGAATATTAGAACAGATTTTAAGGGTTTATTATTCGTGATAGAAGCTTTTAATGTACAAAATATGCTGCAATTGCTGATGGTAATGTGGCATTACAGGGAACGTCTAAATTCTACATCTGAGCTAAAAATCGTTGGTATCATATTTTAATACGAAAATGACCTATTTGGTTACAATGGTAGGTTTGCAGTAATAGGCCCATGTCAGTGGTAGGTGCCTTTTGTGCCATATTTTCCTAGATTACGCTCAAAACACCTTTCGTTAAAGCCTATCGTTTGATTATAATGTTGGGCAGGTGTTGTGAGAGCAGTGGAGTATATATTGGTAATTGTTGAAATGGAATTATGTGAACAATATGGTGGAAGTATGGTTAGGCATTTTTTGTTTAGTTTCTTTTCCACCATCCTTATCTTTTCTTCTTGTTCTTACTGTGGGTGATAAAGAATTTGGCATGTTATTGATGGCATAATGAATGCTGCATTTTATGCACATTAACTTGTAGGGGACGGAAATCATTGGCCATTACGTAGGTCGTTGCAGCAGTTAGGAGGTAGTCAGGCATGGTCCTTGACTTGACAAAGATGTGACATCAGTGCTACTTGAGCTGTGACTCAAAACAGATTGCCAATTGTGTAAAACATTTGGCTTTCCATTTTGTTATCTTCTTTTGCTATCCGCTAACACAAAGTATGAGGCACAAATGCAGTTCAAGTAGTTTCCAATGCTTCTTGAAATACACGTTCCATTAACCCTGTTTATGGAAGTTCCTATTCTTCTTGAATCTGGAAATATGAACTTCACAAGACATTTTTGTTAAGAGTATGGACACTTAAATGCAATTTAGTTTTCATATGCTATTGTTTTTGGACTTTTGTATCTATTTCAAGTTTTAAGCTACTCAAAGATGATGAAATGCCCTTCATGTTTTCAGATACAAAAGCTTGGGAAGTAGACACCTTGAGAGGGCACATGAACAATGTGTCTTGTGTTCTGTTCCATGCAAGGCAGGATATTATTGTGTCAAATTCAGAAGACAAGAGTATACGTGTTTGGGATGCTACAAAAAGAACTGGCCTACAAACATTTCGCAGGGAACATGACAGATTCTGGATTCTTTCATGTCATCCAGAGCTGAACCTTCTGGCAGCTGGCCATGATAGTGGCATGATAGTTTTCAAGTTAGAGAGGGAACGCCCAGCTTTTTCTGTGAGTTCTGATTCGTTGTTCTATGTGAAAGACCGTTTTCTGCGCTTCTTTGAGTACTCAACTCAAAAAGACACGCAAGTAATTCCTATTCGTAGGCCTGGCTCTACCAGCTTGAACCAAGGCCCAAGAACTCTATCTTATAGCCCTACTGAAAATGCTGTGTTGATATGTTCAGACGTAGATGGGGGAGCTTATGAACTTTATGTTATTCCCAAAGACAGCTTTAGCAGGGGTGATACTGTTCAAGAGGCAAAAAGAGGTGTGGGGGGCTCTGCAGTTTTTGTAGCTAGAAATCGATTTGCTGTGCTTGAAAAGAGCACCAACCAGGTGTTGGTAAAGAACTTGAAAAATGAGATTGTCAAGAAGAGTTCCCTTCCTGTTGCTGCTGATGCAATATTCTACGCCGGCACGGGGAACTTGCTATGCAGGGCCGAGGATAGAGTTGTAATTTTTGACCTTCAACAGAGGATTGTTCTTGGGGATCTTCAGACCTCTTTCGTAAGGTATATTGTTTGGTCAAATGACATGGAGAGTGTTGCTTTATTGAGCAAACATTCAATAGTCATAGCAGATAAGAAACTCGTTCATCGTTCCACTCTTCATGAGACGATTCGGGTGAAGAGTGGAGCTTGGGACGACAATGGTGTCTTCATATATACTACTCTTACGCATATCAAATACTGCCTCCCTAATGGGGACTCTGGAATCATAAGGACCCTAGATGTCCCTGTATACATCACCAAAATATTTGGAAATACAATCTTTTGCTTGGACCGAGATGGGAAAAACCGCCCCATTGTTATTGATTCAACTGAATATGTTTTCAAGCTATCTCTTCTGAGGAAGAGATATGACCAGGTTATGAGCATGATAAGGAACTCGGAGCTCTGTGGGCAAGCAATGATCGCATATCTCCAGCAGAAGGGATTTCCAGAGGTTGCTCTCCATTTCGTGAAGGATGAAAGAACTCGCTTCAATTTAGCACTTGAAAGTGGAAATATTCAGATAGCTGTTGCTTCAGCGAAAGAGATTGATGAGAAAGACCATTGGTATAGGTTGGGTGTAGAAGCTCTTCGTCAGGGTAATGCAGGAATTGTTGAATATGCATACCAGAGAACAAAGAACTTTGAGAGGCTATCCTTCCTATATCTCATAACAGGAAATTTGGATAAGCTGTCGAAAATGCTGAAAATTGCTGAGGTCAAGAACGATGTTATGGGCCAATTCCACAATGCGTTATACTTGGGCGATATCAAGGAGAGAATCAAGATTTTGGAGAATGCTGATCATTTGCCTCTTGCATACACCACCGCCAAGGTCCATGGGATGAACGACGTTGCTGAACGTCTTGCTGCTGAACTAGGGGATAATGTTCCTACTTTGCCCAGTGGGAGGTCAACCTCTCTTTTGATGCCGCCAACTCCGGTCCTGTGTGGTGGAGACTGGCCTTTACTGAGGGTCATGAAAGGTATCTTTGAGGGTGGTCTTGATAATGTTGGAAGGGGAGCACAGGAAGAGTATGAAGATGCAGCAGATGCTGATTGGGGTGAGGATCTCGATATTGTTGATGTGGAGAACTTACAGAATGGGGATATCAGTATGGTGCTGGATGATGAGGAAGCAAATGAAGAAAATGATGAAGGAGGCTGGGATCTTGAGGATCTTGAGCTCCCTCCTGAACTTGACACCCCAAAGACCGCTACCACTGCACGCTCATCGGTGTTCATTGCCCCGACTGCTGGTATGCCGGTGAGCCAAATTTGGGTCCAAAAATCATCTCTTGCTGCTGAACATGCAGCAGCTGGAAATTTCGACACTGCAATGCGTTTGCTGAGCCGGCAGCTGGGAATAAAGAACTTTGCTCCGCTGAAATCATTGTTTGCTGATCTTCACTTGGGCAGTCATTCTTACTTGCGTGCCTTCTCATCAGCTCCATTAATCTCCTTGGCGATTGAGAGGGGTTGGAGTGAGTCAGCAAGTCCTAATGTCAGGGCCCCCCCAGCACTAGTATTCAATTTCTCTCAATTGGAAGAAAAGCTGAAGGCGGGTTATAAAGCCACAACTGGGGGGAAATTTACCGAAGCCTTGCGACTTTTCTTGAGTATTCTTCACACCATTCCCCTGATAGTTGTTGAATCACGGAGAGAAGTCGATGAAGTCAAAGAATTGATTATTATAGTGAAAGAGTATGTATTGGGTTTACAGATGGAACTGAAGAGGAGAGAACTAAAAGGGGACCCCATCCGTCAACAGGAACTGGCAGCTTACTTTACTCACTGTAACCTTCAGCTGCCTCATTTGAGACTTGCTCTGTTGAACGCAATGACTGTATGTTACAAGTCGGGTAATCTAAGCACAGCAGCCAACTTTGCTAGGAGACTTTTGGAGACCAACCCAACTGTTGAAACACAAGCCAAAACAGCCCGCCAGGTTCTTCAGGCTGCTGAGAGGAACATGACTGATGCAAAGCAGTTGAATTACGACTTCAGAAATCCTTTTGTGGTTTGTGGGGCAACTTATGTCCCTATATACAGAGGACAGAAGGATGTAACATGCCCTTACTGCAGTTCACATTTTGTTCTGGGCCAAGAAGGGCAGCTTTGTACTGTTTGTGATCTTGCAGTGGTTGGATCGGATGCGTCTGGTTTACTCTGTTCTCCTGCACAGATCAGATGATTTCAACTTTTTTCTGACACTTCGCTCTAGTATCAGGTAACCTCCCTCTCTCGCTCTCTCTCTTTCGTGCATGTGCGCATATATCCCACCGTTGTCCGTATCTCCTGCTTTTTTTCGTATTCATTGATTGGTTTTTGGTAGTGTTGAAGGCGGTAAGCAGGCTCGAGATTTGTTTTATTCTTTTACCCCATCAGTATTATCCTATACTGGTCCAGTTTTGTTCTATTAATTCAGATAATTTAACTGCAACTTTTTCGAGACTTTAATTGCATTTGAAGATCTTATGCAATGAACATACAGGAACTTTGTTACTTATCTTCTTAGCCTAAAGTCTTTAGAACTTAGTCCTCAGTCCTATATCCACCAGTTCTCAGCTGTGCTGTAGTATGCCCTTTCTCAATAAAGTGCTCTTACTAATAGAAGCAGGAAAATGAGCAGAGATTGTCTTATTTTGTGGGCTGTTTATTTTGTTATGGTTTAGAGGAAGTTTTATCCTACTCAGCTTCTCTTGGAAAAGTTGTCTTAAGATTCTCTATGTTTGACAGATAACGGGATACAAGAAGTTGGGAACTTCTAGAACCCCGAAAGAAGAACTCTGGGAGAGAAATGTAACACATCCACAGTAGGAATGGGCAGTGTGGGAGTGAAAATAGATCTCCATTAAAGTTCATGTGAAATTTCTGATATAGAAAATGAATTGTTCATGTAATTGGTTCCTTGCAATGCAGTTCAACTATATATTCGGTTGTTTTCCGGGATGCTCGATAAGTGATAACAGATGACATCATTTTTCATCTACAAATATTGATTAAAATAGATTTTATGATTATCTTGGAGAGAAAATTCTTAAGATAGTTTGGAGACAACAAAAATCATTAAGTGCTCTCATCCGAAAGTGTGGTAGTATCAGCTTTTTAACTGGTAAAGGTAGGAGGATGAACCAAGCAAACATGGATAACAGTGATAAAAGAAGGTTACGGATGAGTGTGCTTGTGTATTGTCATTGCATTGGACAGTTTCAAATTGTGAATAACCCACTTACCCGACCAAATGTAGGGCCTTTAAAGATCACAAATTGAGCGCTAGTTGTATTACTCCCTCTGTCCTGGAATAAATGTCATAGTTAACAAGTCAATGTTTTTAAGCTTTTAGTTATGTTTCCATGATTGCCTCAATCTATTCATATGGGTGGAGTAACACTCTCATGGCATTGCAAATGCTTGTGCCTATCTATTAGAATGGGTAGTACATGAAGATCACCAAACTTCATACCCTAGTTTTAGTAAGACGACATTTATTTTGGGACAAGTGAAAATAGAAAGTAGGACATTTATTCCGAGACAGAGGGAGTATTAAAAAATTCAAATTAGTAGTACTACATTAAAGAAACACCTTTCTTGTTCATTTTAAAAGTTAACAGCTGTACTAATTGCCTGGTCAAGGACAATATTGGAAGTATACTAATTTGATTTGCTGCAGTTTACATATTGGTCGGATTTCTGAGTCAAAATTCATCGTTTCCAGCAGAGACCCATCTGTCTTACTAGCTGTGTTGCTGATCCTGTTAGCTGCTGGCTGGTACATTTCAATTTTTCCTGCCGCTGGTGTTTTGAACATCATGAGTCCCTTAGCGGAACTGAAGTTGATTTTGGAATTAGGAGGTAGAGCTTCGAAGATTTGAGATTGTTTTCCTTTTTATTGGAGAACCGGAAATTGTTGGCGTAATTTTTCCCCTTGTCATAAAGCTTGGATAGTATATTTTTCAAAATTTTTTGTTGCCTATGACCTTTGGTTGAGATTTAATTTTATATATATGTTCACAGTTTATTAGACATTTAGTTTTGTGGGGCTGATTCTATTCTACCAATGGGATGTTGTCACGGAGCTTGCCTGTTTAATCTAGGCTTTCTCAAAGGACAAAGGTATTCATAGATTTGCTTGTATCTAGTATGCAGAATTTGCAATAATAATTTTTGTATTATTTGGTTTCACTCTTTTGTCGTTGGACGAATGCCCCGTTCTATCTTCTTCGTACTGGATCATGATTTATTCCTCTACCACTTTACCGATTCTAGTTGATCCTCATTCAACAATTCTGGGGTTTTATTGATAGTGAATTATGGGAACTATGTTTGTTACTTATTTCATGGCCCCATCAATTCAACAATCTTGAGATTATATTTCTGCAGAATCTCAGCACCTTTTTATTGATCCTCAAAAAGATGTCTGATTCTTGGGCTTCTATCAAGAAGTTTTCGTGTTGGTGCAATTTCAGCATCAGCATTATATTTGTATCTCATCCTGAAGTACATTGGTGATGAGATACGTTCAAATGGAGGAGACCAAATTTGGAACTCTGCGACTACATCAGTCGCGAGTTAGGCCACTGTTTTTTTTTTTTTTTACACAAGTCGCGATTTAGGTCAATGTCTTTTTGGGCAATGAAAAAATTGGTCCAAAAATAAATGTTGAACCGCTCATTGCCAAAAAACGGCGTTATGGCCAAAATAACAATCGACGAAATCACATGTACCACTGATGATGATGTTATGATGACGTTAGTTCTAATAACTAATAGCCATTGAATCATATGTGGTACACAAAAGTGATACGTGTGATCTCATTTTTGTGTTAATGAAGCAGCCGGGTGTAGAGGAAACCATCAAAGGTAGAAAATGCCAAAAGGCATGTTTGTGTGGTTGATGACAAAAGAAAAAAAAAAAGCAATTTAGAAATTAGAACCTTCTTGATGCCTTTTAGTAGAGCCCAGGTTGATGGAGACCTACTATTAAACTTGAATTAACAATGTCAATTCATTATTAGATCATAAAAGTTGGTGGTAATCACGTGATTAGGAGGAGTCCTTTTAACCTTTTTCCCAACCCAAATTATGACTGCTCAATGGCCAACACTCCTCCACTCCAATAATATGTCCAAAGTAATGCCTATATGGTCTATAAATTAACAACAACAACAAAATAATAATAATAATAATAATAATAATAATAATAATAAAACACTATATTCCAATGCCCTGCACATGGGGAAAGGTTAGTGATAAGCAATGGAGACTTCTTTTTCCCGTAGGTTGGATAGGAATGAGATAGACAAATAATTTTTAGTGGCCATTTTGTTGTTAAGTTAGAGAATAGTGGACGTGGTTTGATCATATATTCATCTACTCAAGTTATGCGATCAAAATTAATTTGACTATATGAAAAGCTAAACAAACACCCGATTATCTTAACCACATACATAGCTTGCGAAATGGAGATAATGTTTTATCGCAGTCACTTTCTTAAGTGTAACACCAATGATTATTACATCAGCCTTAAATCCCGATTAATAGAATATGGATGATTGATGACATAGTATTTGCCATGGCGTTATTTAGGAGGGAATACTTTTTTTTTTCTTGAGAAATTAGGAGAGAGCACGTTAGTGAAAAGTAATATTGAAAATACCAATCCTATAAAAGTAAAATTTAAATAAAGTCTTTAATTGCATAACAGAAAGTTAATTAAAATGGTCAGATTATTATTCTTTATAGAGACCGGGTATAGTGGAGAAAAGAATCAAGGGGTTTTATTTAAAAGAACAAATTATGAACGAGTTGCTTTTTAAACATGAGAAATCTACTAAAACCTTAAAAGTGATGGACTTGTCTATTTTAATTAGGAAGACTTGAGTGAGACGGTCTCACACATGAGATAGATCTCAACAAGAGAGGAAAAGGGCTTGCCGCGCCCCGCTCATAGGAGGCAAATTTTCTCTCTCAACAAGATCCGTCTCACACAATTTTTTTTTTCTATTTTAGTTGCCCTTATACTTTCATCAAGTCGTTGCATGTACATATACGTTAGATTTCTTGTGGCATCAAAATTTTCACTAGTACTTTCTAGGATACCTTATTTATAATTCAAGAAAAGGAGAATAGTTTCGTATTAGGAAAGTATTAAGTTAGGATGGAGTATTTGATACAGTCCAAAATGTAAATCTATATTGTATCTGTCCGAAATAAATACTCCTATCTAATTTTACTCGATCACGAGAAAAAAGAAAAATCCATTATGGAAGTATGAAATAGCTATAGAGAAAATAGACGGGTAGTGATGCAGTGATGGGGACTAACTCATTGTCATGCATTTCTCACGGCAAAAAGAATTGATAGTACAAATAACTAAGGGTGAGTATGGCTGGCCATTTGTACCAAACTAAACCAACCGAGTACCTACTGAACTAAAGCGTTTGGTATACCGAACTTCGGTATACCGAAAGTTTGGTACGGTACTACCGTACCGATTATGTATTCTTGGTTGGTACACGGTACACAAATATGAGTATGGTTGGTATACCGTGTACCGAGTATATTTTTATAAAATCATTTTTATTATATATTTAATAGAAAATATATATTAAAAAAAAAACTAAAATCTTATCTAATCTAACCCCAAATACGTAATTCAGATTTCATTGAGCCGTATTCTATTTTCAAGTGTTGAAACAAGCAAAAGAACTAAGAATACATTTATCGTGGAAACTGAGGCCCCATTTCATTAAGTTGTTTTTAATTTTTATGGTGACAATTATGTAGTTGAAGGCTTGCAGCAACTTAAATACTCCCTCCGTCCCAAACTAATAGTTACTACTCCCTCCGTCTCAAAATGAATTTCTAAAAAAATATTCAAATGTACTATCGATAAAGAGCGAATTTCAAATTACTTTGGACATTCATTTTGGGACAGCGTGAGTAATTTTTTTGCACAAATGCTCTCCACTTTCAGAAACTTTTCTAATCAACAAAAATCTGAGAGTGAAACTAATTTCTTTTACTTTTTGATTTTGGGACGGAAGTTGTAACAGTTTCCTTTGTTGGGCCAAGTAATGAAGTGAAATACTGTCTTAAGAGGTAAAGTTTGAAGTTTTTGCCTTCATTTTGGGACAGAGGTAGTAACATTTTCTTTTGTTATGATCAATTGGTATCAACATGAGACTCTTGCCTTGTTGACTAGCTTTATGTCAATGTTGAATTAAATAATCAATATTTTTTTGTTTTTGACTCGTCGTTCATCTTTGTTTTATAGTCGTTTTTGCATTATATTCCACATTTGGTATAAGCTAGTACCAACCGTACCAACTAAGTTGGTATACCGACTTAGTTGGTTGGTAATGGTACATATTTTTATGTACCAAATTAAACTTGGTTGGTACTGGTATAAGCAAAATATAACTGATATACCTACCAATTCAGCCCTAAGGGTGAGTTTTGGCTGTACGTATTTCTGATTATTCAAAATTGATTTATGATAAGTGATTCTTGTAAAAGTAATTATGCAAAACTCGGTTTTTCTGTTTGGCTTACAAATCTCAAAATGGTTTTTATGCCAAAAATGATTATGAAATATGTTTGGATACCACATAATATAAACGATATAAATGATTGTGAAATCTATATTACCTAAATACCCTTACACATGTCAAACTAATAAGAATTACTCTTAACTTAACAAAGTCGCGAATTAATTTCAAGACACAAAGTTCATATAAATAAAATGCACTCTTTATTTTCATTGTGATTTACGGGGAGTAGATTTATAAACACAGAAGTAGGGTCATATCATACGTATATTGAAGTCATATTGACGTCCATGTGGTGCGACTTTAAAGTGTTTTTCTTCTTAATTGTTTGGTTTTTTTTTTTTTTTTTTTTTTGGAAATAAACAATGGACAAACAAAACAAAAGATTCGGTGCTTTTTTGTTCTAACGAGCAATGTCGCAACATAGTTATAAGATTCTACTTAAAAACTTAATGGTAGTGGTTGATTGATTGCGAGTCTATGAGACCATTAAAAATATACTCAATTTAATTTATTTTTTATTTATAATATTATTTATCATGTATCAATAATACTTTTAATAGTCAAATGAGGATACGATGTTCCATATATGAAGCAACGTAGATTATTAGTTTGAGAATAATAACTCATGTTGTCCTAAAAGTGTTAGACAAAGACTCAGGTGCGACAGGCCGCACCTCGTGAGACGGAGCTATCTACGGGTCGAAACCCCCTCTCCAGCTTAACGCGTGCTTTCCAAATCGCGACACGTGTCGCGGGTAAAAAAAAAAAAGAAACGCCAATAACTTTTAAATGCTACTCCCTCCGTCCCAGACTAAGAGTCCTACTTTCCATTTTGGTACGTCCCAGACCAAGAGTCATATTCCTAAAATGGCAAAGAATCTTTACTATTCACCCCACTCATTCTCTCTCATATTTTGCTTTTATACTCACAACACCAATCAATTCACTATTCTCTCCCACTCATTCTCTCTCCTACTTTACTTTTACACTCACAACATTTACATCATTTCCAATATTTATTAATAAGCGTGCAAATGAGGGGTAAGACTCTTACTCTGGGACGGAGGGAGTATATTTTTTTATTTTGAAGTCGGGAAAAAAATATCTAAAAACACCGTTGTGTTCGTCTCGACGAGACGAATAAAACTATACTCGCTCCGTCCCAGCACAAGTAGGACTAGAGGAGTTTGCACACTAATTAAGAAAAACTAGCAAATACTGTATGTGATAGAAAACACAATAACCTTGGAATCCACCAAGAAAGATAAATAAATCTCCAAGAACAAAAGTTCAATCGATAAAATAAAAGTTGTAACCCTAAAACAATGAAAGGAAAAAAATATTTATACTCCTAACAAAATAACATAACCTAGATAAAACATAAATCCCGAAAATATCCCAAGTCTGCGCTAAAAACGAGAAAAAACGCGAACTGGTACTATTCTGCCGCACAACCGAGCGGGCACTTGAATTGGGCCAAGCGGGCGCTCGATCACGGCAGAAACAAAAGCCGTTTAGAAATTAATTCCAGGCGGGCGCCTGGTCTTGTTCAGGCGGGCGCTCGCTATGTTGCTTCGCTGGAATTCCTCCTACATCAGTCACCTCTTCTTCAAAAGAACTCGTCCCCAAGTTCATCTCCGATGTTTGGAAATTTCCGTCCCACTTGAATAAATATTTCGAGTAGAACCGCTCCTTAAGCACAATTTGATGTAGAAATTTTTTTTCCATATAAATGATCAACCCTTCAGCCATACTTTTGCGAGTGAAAACCCAATATCCCTTGTGTAACTGAGAAAGTGGTATAAAAAACTTGTAATAGTGTGTAATCAGAATTGTACCACACCATGCCGAGTTCTTTGAGGCAACCAAAACCGATTCTAAAATTGTTTTTTCTGAAGCTGAATCTTCAACCACGGACATAAAATTATTATTAATCTTCTCTCCTTTGAAACTTCCATTCAATATTTGTAGATCCTGATTCGCGGACTTGACTGCAACTAAATCTCCTCCGTTTGAATCTGATCATTTCCCTTCAATCGGCTCGACGCGGTGGAGGCTTTCCCCGCGACGTTCTTCTTGAGCACAATTTTTGTTATTCTGCAACAAGACCTCGAACTGACCCCGATGTTCTTCTTCAGCACATTCATAGACTGCAGATCTACGCGCTTCCAGTTTCTGAATTTTGGTAGTGTAGTGATCGGCTTTGACACCATAAAATTTGGCTTCCATCCTATGTCGCTGCCTAAGCACTCGCTCCCTTGCTACCCCGATTCAGATCTCTGATTGATTTATATTTCTGCACACGTCGATTATGCTTGTCCGCTTCGTCGAGTTCTTCGTCCTCTAACGCTAGGAAATATTGTTCCTGTTGTCGAGCACGATCCAATCGAAGATCGATTTCATGAATAACCTCGTCATCAGATCTGGAACTGGAATCCCCATTATCCCGATTTTCTGTCCCATGCGGACGTCGTCTTGGATCAACCCTGTCTCTCTCACCATGACAGTTTTGATTAGCGTTTTGTCCTTGTTGAGCGGTTTCCAACGCAGCGATCTGCGTTGTTAAAACAGCGATAGCGTTGGTGATAGCGGTGGTCATACCCTCGATATCACCTTTTGTTGCTCCTTGATCCCCCATAACGAATCAGTGATGCAAAAGACAGGATATGGCCTGCTCTGATGCCAACTGACGCAGCACGGAAGCGATAGTATTTGTGATTTAGCGCACTAAACACAAGAATTCACAAGCAATAAATCCTCAAACACAATAACCTTGGAATCCACCAAGAAGAAGAAATAAATCTCCAATAACAAAAGTTCAATTGATAAAATAAAAGTTGTAACCTTAAAACAATGAAAGAAAAAGAGTATTTATACTCCTAACAAAATAACATAACCTAGATAAAACATAATTCACGAAAATATCCCAAGTCTGCGCTAAAAACGAGAAAAAATGCGAACTGGTACTATTCTGCCGCACAACCGAGCGGGCGCTTGAATTGGGCCAAGCGGGCGCTCGATCACGGCAGAAACAAAAGCCGTTTAGAAATTAATTCCAGGCGGGCGCCTGGTCTTGTTCAGGCGGGCGCTCGCTATGCTGCTTCGCTGGAATTCCTCCTACATCATGAAGAGAGAGAGAGAGTGAGTGGAGTAAATAGTAGTGTTAGTTGAATAAATTGAGTGGTGAAAAATGAAAAGAGAGAATGAGTGGGATAAATAGTAGTGTTGGTTGAAAAAATTGAGTGGTGAAAAATGAAAAGAGAGAATGAGTGGGGTTAAAACATTTCCATTTTAGGTAGTCTTACTTTTAGTTGGACGAACCAAAAAGTAAAGAAGTCTCACTTGTGCTGGGACGGAGGGAGTATATGTCATGATATTTTTTTATTTTTTTTTGTTCTTTTAAAAACATGCTTTTTAAACACAAAAAAGTGAGTTGCTTGTCATAAAAAATGTAATACGTTTTTATGAAGAAAGTAACAATTTAGTCTTAAAAAAGTAACACTTTATTGTAAGATGTAACAGCAGTTTCGCAAAAATAATTGAAGTGCAACACAGTGCATATATGTTTGTAATTTGCTATATAGATGAATGTAACAGTTTTTATAGAATAAATATTATTATTTTTTCTTTAAAAAAAGAGGAAAAATTAATGCATATAATTGTTTTGCATTTCAATTGAATGTAAAACCCTAGAAAAGTGTTACAATTGTGGGAAAAAAAAAGAAGGTTACATTCATTATAAAATGTAATATTAGTTTAGTTATCAATCTTATGTTATCTTTAATTTATTTCAGCAAAATTGTGGTACATTTCTGGAAAAAAAGTGTTGCATTTTTTTTTATATAAAATGTTACTTTTGTTTGCGAGCAAAAAAATGGCGTGGAAAAAAAAATGGAGGAAAAAAAAAAAATCGGCTCAGCTTGGCAGCTTGGCGGCTCGGCTTGAATGTGAGCCGTCGCACGCCGTGAGACGTTCTCCTAAGACTCCAGCCCAAAGTGTTATGTGTTAAAATATTGGTATCTTTACATGTTGACAAAAATTAATGATTACTAAAAATTTAAAAAAATATTTTGTTATTTTAACAATATACTAGTAGTTATTATATTTAGAAATTTCATTGACAATTATACTTTCATTTTGAGAAGTCTCAAGTGAAGTGAGACGAAAAATAAGTTTCTAGTGGTGAGACGGAGGGAGTATATTTTTAAGATAAAGTTATTTGATCGACATAAAAAATAATACAAATATTTAAATATAGTGCCCTAAAAACTTATGCATACAAATTATTCCCTCCGTCCCAAAAGAGGTGGTCTCCCATGAGAACAAGGGGATCCGTCTCATGTATGAGACGGGTTGACCCATGACCTATGGGGCATGACCCGCCACGTGGCAGCCTCCCAGAGGTCCATTTTTTTTTTTTTTTAGTTTTTATATTATTTTTTCGGTTTTTTAACCCTTTCACCAAAAGTAATAGTTACCATAACTTAATGTAATGACTGTATACATATTAGGGGTGTAAACGGTTCGGTTTAGCTCGGTTTGGGCGGTTTTAGAGACCGAACCGCTAGTCATCGGTTTGAGAAAATCTCAAGCCGAGCCGAACCGCCAAAACCTCCAAACCGAACTGAACCAAACCACAATGGTTCGGTTCGGTTCAGCTCAAACCGCGGTTTAATATATCGGTTCAAACCGCGGTCTGAACCGCGGTTTGAACCAATTGTTATGATCTGGGTTGATTTATTAAATTCGTCGAACTTGAAAATGGAATTAGAATTAATAATCAGAATGGGTAGAAGAGTATTAGATGGATTGAGGAGTGAGTGGTCATTACCAGAATCAAGCAATCCCTTCAATGTTTCTCCTGGGCATTTTATTGAACAGTTGGTGTGACTTTCTTTAGACTGCTTTCCTATTAAAAATTGACTGTTGCTTGAACCATCCGACATTGCTGCAACAGATTCCACACCTCTCTCAACACTTATAACATATTTTTCATAAGTAGAATCTGCACAAGGGTAAGAACCGGCTCTAAAACTCGCTCCATTGTCATCAGGTTTCAGGTCCAGTAGCTTCAATTCACTCACTAAGGTATCGAAATCCCGATCAACATCGCCGGCACCATCCTCGTAGGCGCGCCGCAAACCATCGTATGTTAGCCCTTCCTTACCCTCAATGAATTGAATAGGGTTCTGAGTTCTGACTTGAGAGACGTAGAGCTCTATCATGGACGCTTGAGAGATGGAGGAAGGTGGAGGCGGAGGAAGAGGGAGGCGATGGGGAGAGGAAGAATGGAGTCGACGAGGTAGAGCTTCAGCGGCTGATCTAAATGAAATGAAACTTGAACTTGAATAATAAAAATAGGGTTTCCATAAAATGAACGGTGGATAATAACATAGGTAAAATATCAATGGTCCAAGTTACCTGGTTCGGTTTAGGGGTTCAGTTCCTCGGTTCTGTTCATCGGTTTGGTTTGAACGGTTCGGTTTAGCTCGGTTTAGTTCGACTTCAGTGGTGAGACCGTGAGCTGAACCGAACCACACGGTTTATTGATTTTCAAAACCGTAGCTGAACCACTGGTGTGTAAAAATCGAACCAAACCATACGGTTCGGTTCGGTTCGGTCTCGAACCGCGGTTCGAGCCGAACCACTTACACCCCTAATACATATAAAGTAACATTGTTTATAAGTAAACGTAACACCTGTTTTAGAAAAACAAAAGCTCGTTTTACCCATTTTTTTCAAATGTAATACTAACTATAATTACATGTAACCCAAACAATATCTAAATGTAATTATCATTTATACTGAAATGTAATAACGCTTTTGCAAAAATGTAAAATATTGTGTTTTTTGATTTAATTTTTTGAAAGAAAGTAACATTTGAAAAGTAACAATTCATATATATGAATGTAATTGTTTGTACAAGTAAATGTAACACTTTAATAAAAGAAATTATAACATATTTCTATAGATAATGTAATACTTTTACATGTAACACTAATAAAGTGTTTTTAGCTCTAAAAATGTAAATTGTTGAATTATTACTTTTTCTATACATGTGTTACAATTATGTATAAACATTATTACATATAAGTAACACGTTCGTTACATTTTAGTTGTAATAAGTATTACTTTTGGCAAACGAATAAAACATAGAAAAAAAATGTTACTTTTCTGTATATATGTATTACTTTTATGTATACAAACTGTTACTTTATATGAATACAGTCATTACTTTAAGTTATAGTAACTATTACTTTTGACAAACCGAAAAAAACAAAAAAAAACAATATAAAAATTTTAAAAAAAGCAATTTTTTTTAATTTTTTTTTGCCTATGAGAGACTGCCACGTGGCAGGGTCGACCCCTGGGTCCTGGAGCCGGTTCAATGGGCCGGGCCGGGCGGGTCAAAAAAACCCGTCTCATGGATGAGACGGGTATGGCATGATGCACGTAAGTTTTTGTCGTCCCAAAATACATAGAGTTTAAGGGGTTGAAATTTATCCCAAAATGTTTGTAGTTTTGCTTTTATCTAGACATCTTTGACATTGTTTGTCAAATATACTCTTATTTATGATGGTAGTTGTCATTGTAAAAGCATTTAATTGTCTTGATACTTGAAATATTTCAAGGGTAATTTAGTCCATTAGCCATGCATTGATTGCTTTTTTTAATTTGTGTGAAAATCCTAAAACTACAAGTATTTTGGGACGGAGGGAGTAATTACTAGACAGAAAAATAATTTACTATATTACTCCCTCCGTCCCAAAATGATATTCTCATTTGTCATTTTTCATTGTCCAAAAAAATTCTTCACATTTCTACAATCTAAGCTTAAAAGTGCCCAAACAAAACATGACTAGTGAATCAAGTGTTCATATCCTTAAAAAATTTGAATAGTCAAATGTGAAGATCATTTTGGAACGAAAGGAGTATTTTGAAAAAAAATACTCCCTCCGTCCCAAAATATATGTAGTTTAAGGGCTTGAAATTTGTCTTAAAATGTTTGTAGTTTTGCTTTTATCTAGACATCTTTGACATTGTTTGTCAAATATACTCTTATTTATGATGGTAGTTGTCATTGTAAAAGCATTTAATTGTCTTGATACTTGAAATATTTCAAGGGCAATTTAGTCCATTAGACATGTATTGATTGATTTTTTTAATTTGTGTGAAAATCCTAAAACTACAAATATTTTGGAACGGATGGAATAATAATTTACTATTAAAAAGTCGCTTATTTTAATCATATAAAATAAAAGCACATTTATTTGGATCAAATGAGTACTGTACAGTGCAGTATTTATTTTGGTACGTGAATAGAAAAACGCGTAATTGGTCACTCATTCGATAGTGTAACACGGCGGAAGAGAGTCAACGGCGTATAAAGATAGAGGCTGCGTAGGGCTCGAGATTGACAGAGACCATAGTTGTTGGGAACCGCTAAACCCTTCTTTCTTTCTCTCACGCACCATCACCCGAGTCCAAATCTTCTATGCCACTTCATGTATCATTTTGTGTGTCACAAGTCATCTAATGGCTTACAGTTATTGAGATTGCTATTATTGTAATGCAAACATGTGAACGGTTGGAATAGAAGTGATACATGGAGTGGCACACAGAAGTGGTACAGGAGATCTCAACTCCCATCCATCGCCTTACCCCTTTGATTTATAATCACTCCGTCCCGGAATAAGGTTCTTAGTTTGATTTTACACGGAGATTAAGAAAAAATGAATGTTGTGAGTATGAAAAGTAAAGTAGGAGAAAGTATGAGAGAGAAAATGGGTAGAAAGTTTTTTTTGTGAGAATGATAAGTGGGTCCCATTGTCCATTTAAGGTAATAAAACAACTAAGAACCTTAGTCTAGGACAAACCAAAAAGGAAAGTAAGAACCTTAATCTGGGACGGAGGGAGTATCAAAAACAAAGGGTGAAATTTATACTCTATCCGTCCTTCTTTAATTTACAAAAATGAGTTTTGATATAAGAATTATGAAAATGATTGAAACAGTGATATGTTATGAGTGTAGATAGTTGAGTGGAAAAGAGAAAGTGGGGTAAAGAATAATAAGTGGATAGTTGGTGTGAGTATGACAAGTGAGTCCCACTATTTAAAAAATATTAATACATTTCCATTTTGAGACTTTGTAGATTAAAGTGAGACTATCCAAACGACAATGTGAGCATGAAGGAAAGTGAAATAAAATAGTAGTAAGTAATTTATTTTTATGAGTAAGTGAGTTTCATAAATAAATAAGTAATATAAAATTTCATTTTATAAAATGAAAATTTTCATTTAAACATCCAAAATAATAAAATGAATCATTTGTTATGAGACTGGAGGAGGGAGTAGGGATGGCCAAACCGAACCGGAATCGGAAAACCGGACCGGAAAAACCCGGAACCGGAGCAAACCGGGGAGGAAACCGGAATCGGACGAACCGGAACCGCAAGGCATCCGGGTCGGTTCAGGGTCACATATATGCCGAACCGGACCGGAACCGAAACCGTAACCGGACCGAAAATCCCTTGTTTTTCAATAATTTTAAAGGGGGGACCGGAACCGGATTGTGCCAAACCGGAACCGGAACCGGGGTAAGCGCGGGCCGGTTCAAGGTCACCGTTTTGCCGAACCGGAACCGGCGGTTCCGAACCGGAACCGGTTTTGGCCATGGAGGGAGTACTAATAATTCGGGATTTTTATTACTTGATTCCCTCATTTTTTTAACATAATAATTTTGGAGAATTACCACATATTCCTCCATCCTAACTAAACTATCATTAAAAATAAGCATTTTAAAAATTATCCATCTAATCCATAAGTTTTTCTTTGACAAATATATCATTTTCCACATTATTAAAAGAGCCCTCCCCGTTTATCATCATTTTACTTTCTCTCTCCAACCACCACCACCACCACTTTTGGCCACCCCTCCCCATCTCTTTATTCAACAACTCTGACGACCAACTTCAGTTACCTCTCAACTACGGCCGCTGGCAACCAACCACTGTTAACTTCTCAAAAGTTTCAATTGTTCACCGATCTTAGCTTTTCTCAGCTGTAAACTAAGAAAGCGACCAACTCCGACGACCAACAACTGAGAACAACTACCGAGAACCTCTCAAAAGTTCTTAGTTGTCAACCGAGTGCGCGACCAACTCCAGCGACCAACAACTGAGAAGTTCACAAAGCAAGAACAATAAAGAAGTCAGCGGCCAACTCAGCTATTCACTTTTCAGCTGTTCACAAATCCTAGTTGTTCTCGATTGTAATCTGGATCGATGACCACTACGGCTGGCTACCAACTCCGACGACCAACAAAAAAATATTCTCAGAAGCTTTCATCTATTCTCAGTTGTCAAACTGAGAATTGTTTTCTAAAACATTTTTACTATTCATTATATATTTGTAAAAATAGAAATTTAGAAAGTGAATAATAAATATTTTCATACACTTTTATTATCAAAAATTTATACAAAGTTGAAATCATTAAATTGCAGCAAAATTAAAAATTTCTGGTAAGGAAGGAGGGAGTAATTTTTGTTTCTCTCAAAAGATTGCAACATTATAAATTGGTACAAAAACCATCAAACTAAGAAACTCGTTCAAAAAGAACATTACAAAAAATTACAGAATGCGTTCTTTTCCTCGTGTATTGGATGAGAGAGATTAGGCCTAAAAATTTAGTAGGATGAATGGTGGCAAAAGAAGGTCAAATACTTTAAAAACAAAGTAGAGGCAGTCGAGTCGACTAGCCTCGGGCCCCTAAAAACCACCAAAATATTACTCCGTTCCAAATTATCACAATTTAGATCATTGCATTTTGGGATGTATTATTGCTGACTCCTCCTCACGCTTTATTTGCTTTAATAATTATATGTTGTGGTCCTTTTCTATACCACCATTAACTTCCTCTTATATATTTGTGCAATTTAAAGATTCACCTACTTATTTTTGTACCAATTTTGCTGTGAAAAATCATTTCAAGGTGCATCAATATATCCAGTTACTTACGATTTACGAGTCATGGTATTAAAGAATAATAATATCTTTACTTTGAAAAAATATCTCATTTTAATTTAATCCATTTAATTAAATTTCAGCTACAATTTATGTTAATTTATTTATTTCAATATAATTCTAAAAAATGTACCCGTATACTTAATGGTTTGGATAGTAAATTTTTATTGAGATAAATTTTTATTGATAATATATATATATATATATATATATATATGTGTATGTGTGTGTGTGTGTGTGTGTGCTCAAATGAGAACCACAATTGCGTGAGAACCGTGAGAACCAAGCATAACCATTAGATTAGAATCAAAATCAAGGGTCCAAATTATAGATACATTGGATACACTTGGATACAATTCATCAATTTTGATATTGCATTTGGATACAGTAGCTAAACAAGTACTGCATACAAGTGTTGCACTTGCATACAATAGGTTAAAAACTAACGAATCAAATTGTATTTTCGAAAATTAGCTACTGTATCCAAGTGTATCTATAATCTGGACCCTTGATTTTGTATTTAATCAAACGGTTATGATTGGTTCTCACGGTTCTCATTTAAAATGGTTCTTACAAGAGCGCGACCACATATATACTACATATAGGGTCGCGCTCCAATGAGAACCAAATAAAATAATAACCATATGAACCAATTACAGCCGTTAGATTAGAAAATAATAGATGACTGAGATTAGACTTTCATTAAAACATGTGGCGGTGACATTGTTGTAATTATTTGTTCATCTTTGTGAAATCGAGGGTACTAATGTAAAACAGGCGCGGTGGCATTTTTGTAATCAACGTCGTACGTGAGCGCCTTGGAGCGCGCTGGCATTTTTGTTATTACGATGTGAGTGCCTTGGACCTAGTACTAAATCCATGTACATACAGTACTGAATCCATGTGTTTCAAAATTCAACATGAATTCAGTGGATACTCATGTACAGTACTGAGTCCATCCATTGAACACATATGTGCTTTCAACATGAATATGGATTCAGTGGATACTCATCTACTAAATCTAGCATTGCAGTTGGATTCAATAGATATTTATGTATTGAATCCATCCACTGAACCTATGTGTATTTTCAACATGAATATGGATTCAATAATTATACTGTAATTGAAATAATATATAAATATGTACTCTCTTAGTCTCTAATCCATGTAAAAAAAATAGTCTCACTTCTCTAAAAGAAAATATATAATATCACTTTAAAAGTACTTATGTTGTAATTGAAATAATATATAAATACGTACTCTCTTAGTCTCTAGATGTTCGTTTTCGATAAAATTTTGTATTAAAATAAATGTTTTGCCATAAAAAACTTTATCCCGTATTTTTTTTTAAAGTCTCTTTATACTTGCAAACTTAAATGTTTAGAATGTGGACAAGACAAACTTATGTTTTCTTGTCCACATTGAACATTTAAGTACATACTATTTCAATTTCAAAATAATATTGTTAATTTTTCAGCAATGTTACTTTGAATTTGAACAATAATTTTAACTTAATTTAATTATACCAATAAAAAATTAAAATGTATTATTGATACATTGTTAACAATACTATCAAAAATAAATTTTAAATTTTTATTAAATAAATATATCAAAATTTTTATTTAAAATTTATCCATAATAATAATAATTAAAATTATATATATATATATATATATATCCAGGTGCTCAAATGAGAACTATAATTGCGTGAGAACCGTGAGAACCAAGCATAACCATTAGATTAGAATCAAAATCAAGGGTCCAGATTATAGATACATTGGATACACTAAGATACAATACATAAATTTTTATATTGCACTTGGATACATTAGCTAAACAAGTACTGTATCCAAGTGTTGCACTTGGATACAGTAGGTTAAAACCTAATGTATCCAATTGTATTTTTGAAAATTAGCTATTGTATCCAAGTGTATCAAATGTATCTATAATATGGACCATTGATTGTGCATTTAATCAAACGGTTATGATTGGTTCTCACAGTTCTCATTTAGAATGGTTCTCAAAGGAGCACGACTATATATATATATATATATATATTTCCTCCGGTCACAAATATAAGCAAAAGTAACTAAAATTACACTTATTAAGAAAGTAGTTAAATTTAGTTAATTTTCTTAATTTTATGATAAAAATATATTAAAATTACTAATATATCCTCATATTAAATGTGTTATAAATATACACTTTTATTTGAAAATGAGTAATTAATTCAGGGTATTTGTGGTAAAAGAGTATTAAATACAATTACATTTAATGAGTTTTGTATTGAAACTCAACTTTTTAGCTTATATTTATGCCCGGATGTAATATATATATATATATATATATATATATATAAATACATATATATATATATATATATATATATATATATATGAATAATGAAATATAGTTATTATGAAATTAGGTAGTAAAAATATTGGGAAAACGCGTTTTTCCAAACGCTTAGGAAAAACATGTTTTAAAAAATAATGCGGTGGCATTTTTGTACATAATCAGAACTTCTCAACGGTTCTGGATATCAATATAAAGGCTTCTGGATATGAGATTGATAGCCAGAACCTTTGAAAGTGATAGCCAGATTGGTTCTGGATATCAATATAAAGCCTTCTGGATATGAGATTGATAGCCAGAACTTTTGAAAGTAATAGCCAGAAGGGTCCTGGATATCATTACAAAGCCTTCTGGATATCAATATAAGACAAAAACTTGTGTGAGAACACTCCAACCCGTCTCATGGGTGAGACGGGTCATTTTTTTGACCCATTACCTGACCCACAACCCTGCTCCAGGACCCATGGGGGGACCCTGCCACGTGGCAGCCCCTCATTGGCCCCCAAATTTTTTTTTATTTTTTTATTTTATTAATTTTTTTAAAAAAATTTTTATATTTTTATTTTTGGTTTTTTTCGGTTTGTGAAAAGTAATAGTTACCATCTCTTAAAGTAATAGTGTATATTCCTATGTTTTCTTCGTTTGCCAAAAGTAATACTTATTATAACTAAAATGTAACAAACGTGTTATTTATATGTAATAGTATTTGTAAATAATTGTAATACATATGTATAGATATCTATTTGTTTTCAAACAATAAGTTACAATGGGGTCAAATTTATCATGATACATGTAAAAGTATTACATTATCTATAGAAATCTGTTACAATTTCGTCAATCAAAGTGTTACATTTACTTGTATAAACTTACTATTGCATTCATATACATAAGTTATTACTTTTCAAATGGGTAAAAACGAGCTTTTGTTTTTTTAAAACAAGTATTACGTTTACTTATGAACAATGTTACTTTAAGAGATGGTAACTATTATTTTTTTCTAAACCACTGAAAAGCCGAAAAAAAAATATAAAAACTAAAAAAAAAAAAAAAATTTTTTTTTTTTTTTTTTCCGGCCAATGGTGGGTTGCCACGTGGCGGGTTCGGCCCATGGGTCATGGGGCGACCCGTCTCATGCATGAGACGGATCCCCTTGTTCTCATGGGAGACCACCTCTCAATATAAAGTCTTCTGGAGGTTTTGTAAAACACGTTTTTCCTAACCAATAGGAAAAACGCGTTTTTTACAAAAGACCAACCCAATTAGGTAACTTTAAATTCAATTAGGCAATAAATAAAATCCTTGTTATTGTTTCCTATTTATAATATACTACTGCTCAATTTATATCCTAACTGATTTATATAACCGATCGATGTATTCTACGGATATTATTTCACACATCTCATCGTCTCCTTACCCTTCATGCCTCTCAATCAACGCCGATAATTCTTCATTCTTCCCCTCAACGTCTTCCCCCCCCCCCCTTTTTTTTTATTGATAGTGGCTCGCTTCCGAAAAACCAAATCAACATCTTTGATATTTTCTCATACGTCTCATCTTTGATCTCTCCTTTGTGAATTTTCTCTTGTGAAATCCGATTAACACCATTGCAGTAGACAGTAGTGATATTTTACTTCTCGTCTAGTCCAAGTCCACTCCAGGCCATTGCAACGATATTCTTCTTTTCGTCCATAAATTCCGACAACCACCTCTATTCGTCGCAAATTTTGCCAGACTCTTTTGTTCTTTTGTAGTTTCAGAAATTTTTGTACTTCGTTTACATGAAATACATGTAAAATTATATTGCTATAATATATTATTTGTATTTTACTATTTTAATTATTTTAGGGTCTCATTTTAATTTTTCGAACAGGGCCTCTAAAATCTCCGAACCGGCCCTATGGAATCCGCTTGTCATACTAACATCAACTATCAACTACTTTTCATACCGCACTTTATCCTCACTTCACTTTTCATATTCACTTTTTTTAAAACTAAATATACTCCATTTGTAAATTTAATGCAACTTAAAATGTTGATTAACTTAAATACTTTCTTTGTCCTTAAATGTATGTCCAAATTTCATTTTAATGGATATCTGAAAATATCAACTTTTTATACAATTTGGTGACAAAAATTCATATACTCCATCCGTCCAATTTAAAACTTCAAATTTTCATTCTTGTTGTTCCATTTTAAACTTCAAAACCTAAAAAAGATTTTTTACGCTTCTTTATTTGTGGACCCATATGCCATACTCACAACAATTATCCACTAACTATCCCCTACTCCACTTTTTCTCTCCGACGAAACCATCTACATGTACCCTTCCATTTTAAAGTTTAAAATGTGATGGAGGGAGTATAATCTTGTAATCTTCTTTCCAAATATTCAGTTTTGCAAGTAGAAAAAGACTGGTGATTTTTTTTTGAAAAAAAAACATTTATAGAGAAAGTTATGTTAAAAAAAAGACATTTTATGACGGTTTTTTTTTTTTTTTTTTTTTTTTTTTTAAAATTGACATTCATTTATATCATCCTGCACAATGTGAGCTTTTTTTGAGCTTTTTTATTTTCATGAAACAGCTCTATAGTGTTTTTTACAATTGTAGAATTACTTAAAAATCTCTTTACTAAAGAGCAACTCTTTCTAGAAAGGCTCTCAAAATGCTCTTGTATCGAACACTTCCATTAATTTTCTTCAATTTCCCATATAGGAAAAAAGCTCTATTATTGTGGAAATTTTTTGTGTTTTTATTTGTAACTTAGGCCTCATTTGGTAGAGCGGCGTGTTTAAAATGGAGTGGAAAAAAAAATCATCTTTTTGCTAATTACGCGTCTCAATGTAGAGTTTTCGAGTGGAGCTTTTTAAAAATCTTGGCCAAAATACTAGAGTAAAAAAATTGTTTTGAAAAATCTTAGTTTTTAAAACTGCGTAACAAATGAGTCCTTAGTGAGGATGTAACATATGAAAATTACAAAAAAGCTAGTACTTGGAAAAAAGCTCTACCGTTGTGGATGTTCTTAAGGCTTGCCAGACGGAGTACTCCCCCGGTCTCAAAATAGATGTCGTTTTGGAATGTTTTACACATAATAAGAAATGCCATTGATGTATGTGAAGAAGTCTCAAATACCCCTAAAGTAATTCAACTACCTAGGTAATTAAATGGTTAGGTAAGAGATGGTTCACTATCATTATTAATGGTATAATTGGTATAAAGCAATAAAAAAGCTTTAAGAATGGTGAAACGACAAGTATTTTAAGACAAAATTTAACTCCCAAAATGATATCTATTTTGAGACGGAAGGAGTATTGAATAATCAATCCGTTTCAAAATATCTGGCGCTTTAGACTTTTTCACACATATTAAGAAATGTAATTAATGCATGTTAAGAAGACCCATTTGCCCCTAAATAATTCAACTTTTTAGGTGATTAAATGCTTGCATGAGAGATACTTTCATCATCATTAATAAGGGTATAATTGAGATGAAATGGTAAAAATGCATTGATAATAGTAAAGCGAGAAATATTTTGAAACAATTTTTTACTCCTAAGAAGAAGGAGTAGTATCGGAGTACATAGAGTAAATAAACAAAACCTAAGACTAAAAGTTAAAAGTCAATCATAAAATGATTACACAGAGAATTAGTGGAATACGAGGCGATATCATCTCACGTACTTCAATTACTCCTACTTAATACTACCAGTCCACCACAAACATACTTTTATACCCTCGAGATTAACTAATTATTACTACTGCTTTTACCACTCTACTCATCGCCATTGGAGTCCGAACTACAGTATCCTTTATTATCATGTTCAACAAAAACAACGTAAAACCCTACTAATTAACCCAACACTCTGTGACGAGTCCTTGTCACAGCCATTCTATGAACCGTTAGATCGACTGATTCGACCGTGATTAAGGTTAATAAAGATGTGCATGCGACCGTACGATTCCTCTTTTGGTACTAGATTTTTGGTAAAACGAAAGATTATGGGGAAACTGGGACCCGGAACCGCTCCACCCAAAACCGCTGCACTCCTCCACCCAATGGCTCAGATCGAGGCCACATATGCGAGCTCATCATCTGTGCGGTTAAGATGTTTCAATTTTTTTTTGGGTCTCACCGAGCTCGCACACATCTCATCAGTTGGGTGGAGCAAAAATGAGGTGGCTCCAATCGAAACTATTGGGTGGAGCTAACTAGAGGTGCAGCGGTTCGAAATCCAAGCTTGAGTCGGGGGAGGAAGGAGGGAGGGGCCAGGGCAGCTGAGAGAAAAGTAGAGCGTATTTTCCGGTGCAAGGACGAATATGTAAAAGCTGTTGCTTTGCCACGTGGAGACTGTGTGAGCAGTCGGATTGAGAAGAAACGGTTGGGATTGAAGAGGGTGTTATTACAACTGGCAGAGAACTGTAGAGGAAATTTAGGGAGGGAAGATTGAAGAGAATTTGTGCAAAAAAAGAAGGGAGGAGAACGAAAATCAGAAAAGTGAGTGTGTGTGTGAAGTGTGTGTGAGAGAGAGAGGGGAGAGAAGGGGTGTTGTATTAAATTGAGGAAGCAGGAGTGAGGGGTGTTGCAGAAGGCTATGGCGGCGTTGCAGAGAGCGTGATTTTAATGCATCCAAACAATAGAAGAGAATTCAAATGATTAGGATTTCTACATTATTTTCTCTCTCATCAGATGAGTCTCAAGTCTCTCTCATAATCTTATTTTAATTTAGAGAGAGAAAGTAGAGCAATCAAAACTCTATTCTTGCCCTAAAATTTATTTGTTTATATTTTATTTTCAAGAAAAAAGAAAAGAAAATAGCTAGAAGAGAGTGTCACACCTTAAAAACCCACGAAATTAAGGAGAGCCCAGATCGAGAGGGTATGTGTAGTTGACTTTTTTTTTTGCCAGCCATTTTTATATAATTTGAGCTAGTAGGGGAGGGGGGGTTATTGCTATGGATTTGGTGTTGAAATTGAGGGTAGTGTTTAGAAATATTAGGGGTGGAAAATGTCAGGGTTTTTCTCACTAGGTACTGGAATCGGGATCGGAATCGAAAAAGACGAGGACGAAGAAGAACATCATCAACAACAACAAGAGCAAGGAGGAGGAGGAGGAGGAGAAGGAAGTGGGTTGTATTTGTTCAAAAACGAAGAGATCTACAACAAGGGTTTTGAGATATGGCAACAATATTATCAGCTGCACCAGCACACCAGAGTAGTAAGCCAAACCCATCACCACCATTTGCAGCATCATCAGCAACAATTACAAGATCACCATGATTCCATCCTACTGGGTGTGGGTCCCAGTAGAAGGAACACCAACAACAACATCACTAGTTTCACTCTCGGAAATTCTGATTCTTCTTATGATCATCACAACAACAATAACACCACAACAAAAGCTATAATCATGAGACAGGCGGCCGGATTCGGAGAAGGAGGGAGTGGAAGTGGAGGAGGAATGAATTGTCAAGATTGCGGGAACCAAGCGAAGAAAGACTGCAGCCACATGAGGTGCAGGACTTGCTGCAAAAGCCGAGGGTTTCCTTGTCAAACTCATGTTAAGAGCACTTGGGTCCCTGCAGCTAAAAGACGCGAGCGGCAACAGCAGCTCGCGTCTTTAACACAGTCACAATCGCAACAACAACAACAACAACAAAGTTTACACCAGAACCAACAATTGAGCTTAATGATGAGAGGGGGGAGCAGTGATCAGAATCCAAAGAGGCAGAGAGAAGAAAACCCATCTCATCATCTTTCTTTGCCTACACAACTTCACCACTCTACTGGTAATCTTCACAAATTTATATATGAAAAATTACCCTATAATTATTGGGTTTCAAGATCAATTTTTTTAGACCATTAGCCTTTAAATGATTTGATGGGCTCATTTTTATAGCTTGGAATTTCAAGATTTTTAGACTTTGAAATACTCAACATATCTACTGTGTTTGTTTGTTTGTTGTGGCTATGGAGGCAATTTTTCTTTGCGTGTTTATAGATTAAGCCTACATCATATCCCCACCACACCCAATTACCTTCTTCCTTTTTTTTTTAAATTTATTTTTTTAGATTTATGTACACCATTTCTTTTCTTTTTTCCCGTAGAACACTGTTTCTAGGTAAAACTGACGAACAAAGGGTACAGAATTTAGTAAACCACACTTTCTAACGTTTGAATTCCTTGTCATGTCAGGTCTTCTTTTTTTCTTTCTTGTTTTAGATTTTCTTATAATGTTTCCTTGATTTGCTGACTTTTGTTACGTATTCTTTCTTCTTGTTGTTGACTGACTAGGGTTAGAGTTGGGAAACTTCCCAGCTGAGGTGAGCTCGCCGGCGGTGTTCCGTTGTGTACGTGTCAGCGCAATGAACGATGCCGAGTTTGCTTATCAGACGGCTGTGAATATTGCGGGCCACACATTCAAGGGAATTCTCTATGATCAAGGTCCTGAGGGTCGGTACAACTCCGGTGGCGGAGAGAGCTCATCCGGTGGCGGCGCTGTTGGAAGCCACCATCAACAACCACCACAAGCACTTAATCTCATTACGTCGGCAGCAGCAACCGGTGTCGCCACTAGTAATATTCCGGCTGTCACTTTCATTGACCCGGCTTCCATTTATCCAACTCCACTCAGTGCTTTCATGGCCGGTACGCAATTCTTTCCATCACCAAGACCTTGAAAAAAAAAAGAACGGAAAATATGCACCAAAATTGCTAGGTTAAGGTTACTTAATCAGGTAAGCTTTCTTTAATTTGTTCTAACGAGATCTTGATCATTTTCATGGCTAATGGTTTATTTTGTTACACATTTGTTTGAATTAATTAACACCCGCATTGAGCTAGGAAAAGGGAAATGAGAATGTATGCGATTATTATTTTTGGATGATTATGATGAATGTTAAACTCTTCTTTTGTTAAGAATTTTAGTTAATTATATTAATTATATTTGACGTTTTTGGAAAAATGAATAATCAATCTGATCATCTAATTGAGGATGAGGAACTGAATGCGTGATATTTGTTACTCACTCCGTTAAAATAGATCTCCGAAATTGCTTTCGATCAATAACATCTTGAAACATTCGTTTTGAAATTTTGAGACAAAGGTAGTACTATTATTTATTTCGGTTAGGGATTATAGGGTTTCAGGACCGGTGACATTAGACTAAGCAAGTTTGGATGTTGGATATGTTAAATACTCTCTTTCCTGGAATAAATGTCTTACTTGCCATTTTTGTTTGTTCCAAAATAAATGTCGCCTTGCTAAAAATAGGGTATGAAGTTTGGTGATTTTCCTATAATACAATTCTAATAGGCACAAGCATTGCAATGTCACATGAGGCATCACTCTATCCATATGAATAGATTTGTACAATCAAGTAAAATAACTAAAAGCTTAAAAACATTAACTTGTTAACTATGATATTTATTCCGAAACAGAAAGCAAGCGTAGCAGTAAGATCACTTTTTGATCAACCCATGTTCACCAACAGTGTTTATCTATGTGATTATGGACTGATAAGATATTGTGGAGTGTACAGTAATCTTAACACAGGAGACCCAAATATAATGCATAATTCTAGTATTGTTCTACATATGGATGTGTGCATATATATGAAACATTATTGTACATGTGGGGTTTTGGTGGTGGCATTCCTTTCTTTGTGTGGGAATTTTCTAAATCGGGTTTGAATTTCAGTTTACTTTCTGGTTGGTTTTTGGACTCGAGGTTGCTTTTCCCCGTTTACCCGTTTGCTTGCCGGACAAATTAAAGACTTTTTGTAACATGTCTTAATAATTCAAAGCTTTCAATTTTTATTTTATCCTTAATTTGTTTGAATTTAGTTTTCAAAATAAACTTGTCTATAATAAACTTTTCCCTTTCCATGCATTGGCTATTCTCACCAATTAAGCTCTTCCTTTTCACAATGTGATAATCTTCTCTCTCTCTCTCTCTCTCTCTCTCTCCCCTTAGAAGCCTGCTTCATCTTCATGTATAACTACAATGGTAGGTAGGTTGCAATTTCATCTCATCTAAACCCTAGACAGATATAAACTTCTAGTTACACTAAAACATCTTTAATTTGTCCATATAGTATTCCAAATCTCTTTCATGTATACACACACTATGATATCTCTTATTTCACATCAGAAAGATATGTACTTTCATTTCATTGTGGTATATAAGTCTCCACGTACAACATACCACTCACCAAATAGACCCAAATTATTTGTGTTCACTGAGTCAGTGTATGGGCTTTATGTAGCGGACCGCGCAATCTCTTGAATTCCCGATCCATGAAATTGGTACTGGTAGTAATTGATAAGAACAAGCTAGAATGAGCTGGTAGAATACAAATCCCAAGAAGAAGGAGAAAGGGTGGAGAAATTAAAGTAGGTTGAAATAGACATGAGTAAAAGAGAAAGGTTTTTATAAATGCAGTAGCTAGCAATATGAACAAATAAATGTAAATGCATGTGATGGGGTTATTATATGTGGACTTAAGTAGTATGTAGGGATGTAGAGTAAGGTACATATAATATGGTAAGATTAAAGAGGCTTTTGTTTTATAGGTTACTTGATTTGGGTACAATGTAGTTGAAACTGAAATTTTAAGAAGTTTTCCTTAATTTTGAAATTTCTGATTCATATCAAGTACTGTTGTTTGTTTCTTACTCATTAAGACATCTATGCCCTTTTGTGATCAGCTTACTTTCTTGGGGTTCTTTTTCTTCAATTCCTGATCTGCTGTTTTTTTCTTTTGTTTGTTTATTGAATTTATTTTGACAGATGGCATATTAAGCATATTAAGAAACGACAAAAACTTGTGTGAGAAGACTCCAACCCGTCTCATGGGTGAGACGGGTCATTTTTTTGACCCATTACCCGACCCACAACCCTGCTCCAGGACCCATGGGGGGACCCTGCCACGTGGCAGCCCCTCATTGGCCCCAAAAAAAAAAATTTTTTTTTTTTTTTTTTTTTTAAAAAATTTTTATATTCTTTTTTTTTGATTTTTTTCGGTTTGTGAAAAGTAATAGTTACCATCTCTTAAAGTAATAGTGTATATTCATATGTTTTCTTCGTTTGCCAAAAGTAATACTTATTATAACTAAAATGTAACAAACGTGTTATTTATATGTAATAGTATTTGTAAATAATTGTAATACATATGTATAGATATCTATTTGTTTTCAAACAATAAGTTACAATGGGGTCAAATTTATCATGATACATGTAAAAGTATTACATTATCTATAGAAATCTGTTACAATTTCGTCAATCAAAGTGTTACATTTACTTGTATAAACTTACTATTACATTCATATACACAAGTTATTACTTTTCAAATGGGTAAAAACGAGCTTTTGTTTTTTTAAAACAAGTATTACGTTTACTTATGAACAATGTTACTTTAAGAGATGGTAACTATTATTTTTTGCTAAACCACTGAAAAGCCGGAAAAAAAATATAAAAACTAAAAAAAAAACCAAAAAAAAAAAAAATAAAAAAAAAAAAAAAAAAAAAAAAAATTCGGCCAATGGTGGGTTGCCACGTGGCGGGTTCGGCCCATGAGACGGATCCCCTTGTTCTCATGGGAGACCACCTCTTAAGAAACTGCAGTAGTTTTGTAGTTTTTTTTTATGTATATAAAACATCTGTCCCAGAAAGATAGTCTTCTATTGACTTTTTATGGTCAACGTATATGAACTTTGACCAAGCATTGGTGTCAATCTAATGTTCACAATAAAATTTTAAAATTTGTTATTGAAAAATCACTTAATGATTTGTCAATTACAATTTTTAGAATTTCACTAGAATGAGTAAATCAACATCAATATTTGGTCAAAGTTCATTTATATCGACCATAAAAGTCAATATGAGACTATCTTTCTGGGACATAGAGAGTATTTGCCTATTTATTGATGGTTTCCATATACTCCTTCCATCCCACACCAATGGACACTTTTGGTCAAACTGCTTAAACTTTGATTAACATTTTATGCTAAATAATTTATCTCCATAAAAATTTGAAAATAGTTATTGATAATGTTTCTATCACTAATTTAGTAACTTTTTTAAAAAAAAAATTATGTAGATTAATAATTTAGCATAGAATGTTAGTCATAGTTTAAGTTGGTTTGACCAAAAGTGTCTATTGGTATGGGACAGGGAGTATTATAAAAAGATCATGTTGTCAAGATATATAAACTTTCACTGAAAATAATTTCCTTAATTTACAGGGAATGATTACTCTCTTCGTCCCAAAGTTAATATTAGATTGATTGTCATTCTTTTAAGAATGTCTTTTTATTATTTTTATATTGATAGTACTAATGTGAAATTGCACTAATATAGTTTCTTTTTTAGAAATGGTATATTTTTATTTTTTGTTTTGGGGTGGGGGGACAAAACAAAAAGAAACACATTAGTTATTATGTGACGGAGGGAGAATACCATTCTCAGTATCAATTTTTTTTGTAAAATATTATGCATAACTTATGAGACCATAGTTAAATGGCAGCCCAAACAATATAGGAATTAGTCTATTGTGTTTATACTCTCTTTATAAATAGGAGGTCATTCTGAGAGTAGAGGGATAAAATCATGTGTTTATATTTTAATTTTGATCTACCTCAGTGGCGGAGCCAAGAATTTTCATCAATGAGGGCAAAACTTACACAATAAAAAAAAATTAACTGTATTTTCATCAATGGGTGCAAAAAAAAAAATTCTAATGCATTATTAATTTTATTTTAAAAGGGGCAAATTTCAATAAATTGCACTAAACCCTCAAAATTTTAAAAAATTTGCTCCAGTAAATTTTTTTTTTTTTTTAAATCAATGGGGGCAATTGCCCCCTTTGACATGTGGGTAGCTCCGCTACTAATCTACCTAAAAATCACGTTTTAAATATTATAATAACATTCTTAATTATTTTTTTACCTATATATTGAACCCAATTGTTATGCACACTTATGTGTTTATATGTAAGTGGTATTTTAAGTTATTACTAGCGGGTAACCCGTGCTCTGCACGGAAAACCAATACTATATCTTAAAAAAAATATGTTAACTATAGTTAATTAATACTATAGGAATCATATCGTCATTTTAACTAATACTAATAATAATAATAATTAATCTGTATGATTACTATTATTTTAATTATTATTATTATTAACTAATTTTATTGATAGTAATTAATATATACTAATAGCAATGATTAATGGCAAATTCTCGTTTGCGGCCGTCTCACACCGTGCGACGGGCGCGTGAGACGGGCGCGCCATTTTCCACGTGTGTTAAAAAAAAAATCTTTAAAATGCTATATTTTGAGATTTATAAGTCAAAAAAATATTTTAAAATACCGTTGTGTTCGTCTCGACGAGACGAATAAAACTACATAGGTCATGATATGGTTTGATTTTTTTTTTTTTAAACATTTTTTTACACATAAAAAAGTTTGAGGTGCTTGCCAGCTGAAATGTAACACTCTGTTCTGATAAATGTAACACTTTCATCTTCAAAAAGTAACACTTTTTCTACTGTCAAATGTCACATCAATTTTACAAAAAAAAAAAATTGTTTGCATTTCAATTGTTACTTTCTCAATAAAAAATTGTTACATTTCATATATAATGTTACATTAAGGAATATAAACTGTTACAATTGAGAAAAAAAATGTTACATTCATTTTTTATAAAATGTAACATTAGTTTAGTTGTCAATCCTATGTTATTTCGGAGAAAAAAAATGTTACATTTGAAAAAATGAGTGTTACATTCCCTTATAAAAAGTGTTACATTAATTTAGTTGTCAATCTTTATGTTATCTTTATCTATTGTAGCAAAATTGTGGTATATTTTTTTTTTTAAAAAGTGTTACATTTTGAATAAAAAAGTGTTACATTTTGTTATAATAAGTGTTACTTTTGTTGGAAGGAAAAAAAGTATGGGTGGTACATTTTGAAAAAAAGTGTTACATTTGAAAAAAGAATGTTACATTCCTTTATAAAAAGTGTTACATTAATTTAGTCGTTAATTTTTATGTTATTTTTAATCTATTGCATCAAAATTGTGGTACATTTTTGAAAGAAAAAAAAGTGTTACATTTGAAAAACAAAAGTGTTACATTTCATTATAAGAAGTGTTACTTTTGGTGGGAGGAAAAAAGGTTGTGGGGGCAAAAAAAAAAAAAAAAAGGTATGGTCGGCGCCGCACCCCATGCGACCGCCGCACCAGAGACCTTCTCATGATTAATTTATATAATAATTGTAGTTTGATTTATGGTGTGGGTGTGGATGTGGGTTGAGTTTTTTTTTTCCCTCAGAAGTTAAAGGATAATGATATGTATAGTGAAAATTCAAAGGGAAAACTCATAGCGAAACTCTGTAATCCGTTGGATTGTAATAAATCTTTGTGGACCCCACTGCTAAAAACTCATCCAACGGATTAGAGTGTTTCACTATGAGTTTTCCCTTTGAGTTTTCACTACGTGTATCATTGTCCGAAGTTAAATCGAAATTCACTAATCAATTGCCAATACAATTCGGAAGGACTAGCATCTCCAAAACACATAAAAGGATCTACTCAAGGATAAGGTTTCGTTATTCAGGCAAACAACTTTTGGTGGTGTACTAGACGCCTATTGCAGTGCTTTTAAATGGTTAAGATTTTGCCACACTTTATTTATTTTTGAAGCAATGAATGATTTTAATTTGACGTGAGTTTCACTTATAATCTTATATGAAATTTATTTTGATCGTTCAGCCCTAACAGAGAGCGTGGCCAATTATGGACCGCTAACACCTGCATGAGCAAATCTAGTACCAATCAACCACACGTGTGTGGGAATAAATATACGTTTGTTTTGGCTGATAAAAAATGTGTGTTTAAAATATGTTAGTATAGACACAAATACACATTGGTGGATGGATACATGCTAGGTTAGCAACTTATAACACAAGCACAAACACAAACACAAACACAATATATATATATATATATAGGGCGAATTACATTTTAGGCCCCCAAGTTTGGGGGTCGTTCCTATGATGGGCTCTAAAGTATCTCCGTTAGCATTTTGGGCCCCAAAGTTGTCATTCTGTTAGTATTTTAGGTCTTTTAACCAGTTTTGTAAGAAAAACCCGTTAAATGATCACGTGCCACACACATGCCACCTAACGGAGGATAGTTTGAAATTGATTTAACTTATAGGGGGTTTACTGCACATTCTTAAATTTAATGGGCTTAAATATTAAAAATTCTTTTCCAAATTTAAAAAACCACAAATGAGTTCTAAAAAAAAAAAGAGTTTAGTTATTTAAAAAACTGATTTAATTTTTCATATAATCTAATATTCGTCAATACTCGCTCCGTCCCACTCAAATTAGGACAAAATTCTATTTTGGGTGTCCCATTCGAATTAGGACAACCAAAAAATGAAAATGTTTTATTTAATGGGACCCATATTCACACTCACAACACTTTTCCTTTAATCCCCGTGTCCAACCCAAAAATCCCAATTCGGGTGGGACGGAGGGAGTATGTTGATTGTCACTATTATACTTATTTTTTAGACATTGTTATAGTTTTCTTAGTAGAAAATGTGTTTTTTTTTTTAAATTAATATCCTTAAATAAATATTAACTTCTCAAGCAAATCAGCTCCACCATCTTTCAAAACAAAAAAAAAAAACAAAAAAAATCTGCTCCACAACATATTACCACTCTATGTGCCACGAACCCATCACCTCCATACTACCACCATCTCACAACCACCACCGCCGCTGCCCTCCCACCACCAATCAAAATCATCCAAGAAAATCCCATAGAAAATGGGGTAATCAAGAAGGAAAACCCTAAGAAATTCAACAATGGGGCTTTCAATATGTAACAAAACACCAAAATAATTCAAAATCCCAGATCTGGGATTTTCGGATTTACTGACGACGAAGATGGAGACGACGTCGGTGAAGACATGAGTAGATCGGGCTAGGGTTTCGCAGATCTGAACTTGGACAGGAATTAAAGGTCGCCGGTGTAGGGGAAGATGGTCGCCGACACCGGATAAAGTGGCCGGAGTGTGGCTGTGTGAGAGAGAGAAGGTCGTTGGAGTTTGGTCGGAGGTGAGGGAAGCGGAGGAAGGTTGTCGGAGGGAGAGTAAAGGAGTCGCCGGAGAAGGGAGGGGTCGCCGGAGAGGGGAGGGGTCGCCGGTGAGGAACTAGAGAGAGGGTCGCCTGAGTTTTGCGAAGGTTAAGGGCCACCGGAACTAGTACAGTCGCCTGGGATTTCGCCGGAGATATTGAAGACGACCGGACGACGGCAAGGGGAAGGGCGGCCGGAGTGGAGGGGATGGGGGAGGATCTGAGATAGGAGGGTGGAGAGAGATAGTGCGTGTATGTGCGTGTAGAATGAGTACAGAGGGGGAAGGGAGGGTGGTTTTGTTTCAGTAAAGGGTAATTCTGTCATTTAATCATATTAATGGACCCATTAAATTTAAGAATGTGCAGTAAACCCCCTATAAGTTAAATCAATTTCAAACTATCTTCCGTTAGGTGGCATGTGCGTGGCACGTGCCTACTTAACTGGTTTTTGTAACAAAATTGGTTAAAAAACCCAACTCGACAACTTTGGGGCCCAAAATGCTAACGGGGATACTTTAGAGCCCATCATAGGAACGCCCTCCAAACTTTGGGGCCTAAAATGTAATTCGCCCATATATATATATGTAAAGGAATATAATAATTTGAAAGACATATAATTTAATTTAGAAATATACTATTTTTCCTTCGAAAATGGGTATTAATTTAAATATTGTTCGAAGTTGATGATTTGATGACTACTATAGCATAATAATGCTATGAATTGTGAATCATGCAAAAGAGCGAACATTAATTTATAATTACTTCAGCAGTTCCCCCAAATAAATGTATATTTTATATTTTTTTATCTCAAAACAATCTTTATATTTAACTATTTAAACTTTTTCAGGGCAGAAAGAGTATTACAGAAGTGGAAGGAGTGAGTACAGTTTGGGGAGTCATAATGTTTGGAAAGCATTAGGGTGGATGGTAGAGTGATGGCCCGGGCAAGCCCGATAGGGCGTGGAATTTATACTGTGCCCAGATCTTCTTCTTATTATTATTATTAAATGTAAGTAAATGAAAATGTGGTCCAAAAACCAAACTTTATTTTTACAATAATTCTACTTGTATTCCTCTTTGTGCAGTCTACAATCTTGTGTGGCCATTTATTATTATCCAATATCCAGTCTGTTCATTTTTGCATGTCAATGCCATTAGTCAAGGGGCTATTGTTCATCTTCAATTTTTGAGCCTGATTACAAACATACCCAACCAATGAACCAAAATCTTGCATTTTATTTGTTTTGTTTTGTTTTTTTGTTTTGTTTTTTTGTTTCGGTAATAGGTGATTCTCTTGCATTTCAAGATTAGTTTTGAATTGACTATCGATGATGTTCAATTTATATCCTATGTTCTGGAAAGTCAATCCTAATCACTATGACAAATAAATAATACTCCCCCGTCCCACCCGAACTAAGATTTTTGGGTTGGGGACGGGAATTAAGGAAAATTGTTAGTGGAGTAGGTGTTGACGTGTTGTGAGTATGAAACGTGAATTAGGAGAGAGAAAGTGTGGTAGGAAATAATGAGTGAAAAGTTATTGTAAGTGTGAATGTGGGTCCTATTAAATAAAATACTTCCATTTTTAGGCTGTCCTAATTCGAATGAGACACTCAAAATATAAATTTTTCATAATTCGAGTAGGACAGAGAGTAAATAAATAAATATATACTCCATATATAGAAAAACAACATCCTAATGAAAATTTAATAATGATAAATTGCATTGAAAATCATCCAATTATTCGGAATGTGTGGATATACTCACTTATATATATATATATATATATATATATATATATATATATATATATATATATATATTTATATATATTTATATATATATATATTCATGATCGCCACGACTAATGACGTCACATTTTGTTGTTCAGATGTCATGTGTATTGTATAATATGAAAAAAACTTTAAAGCTACAATTGAAAAATCAAGATAGTATTAAATAAAAGAGGCTTTGACCAATAAATCCATAGGTCAAATAAAAACTAACAATAAGGACAGACATTTTGAAACCTACCAAAAAGCCCTTGATTTTTTTCCTAGGCAAGAATACCCTTCGCATGAGCATGCGCTCCCAACCCCAGCCCCCAACGTGTTTTGCTCCCTCACTTTCTCTCTTCCTGTTTCTCACTCACTCTTTATTTTTCTTTTTCTTTTTTTTTCCACCTAAAATTTTAAAATGACATATATCAAAATTTATAAACTGAAAAAATGATCCGAAATCATTGTTTTAATCGTGTCGACAATACGAATCAAACAAGTACACTCAACACATAATTCAAAATTTATAAATAAAAAAATCACTTTTCACTTGTAGAAATTTGAAAAAAAACATTTTTAATTTCACAATTAAAAAAAAAAAAAAAATCACTTGTAAAATCATTTTTCAACTGATTTCTCAGTTGTGTGATTTCACAGTTGTGTCATTTTTTCATTTTTCATTTTTAAAAACTAATAAATTCATCTCTCAATTTTTTCACAATCATTATAATAACTGAGACATGCATTTCACAGTTGTTCACACATGATTTTGAATATAATAACTGAGACATTCATTTAACAATTATTCATAATTAAATAAAAACTGATAAAACCACCTCTCATTTTTCTCAATTGATGACTCAATTTATCGGTTTAATTATATAATATAAATGAGACATTCATTTCTCAGTTATTCACATATGAATTTGAGTACAAAACTGGTACATTCATTTCTCAGTTATCAATTTTTCTCTGTTGTTAATATAATAATGAGATATTCATTTCTCAGTTATTCACACACGAGTTTAATATAAGAACTGGTAAATCTATTTCTCAGTTGTTAACACGTGAGTTGAGTGTAACAACTAAGAAATTCATCGCACGGTTTTTATAAAGGATACTCATTTTCAGAACTATGTGTTGTCAAATGCTCTTTAAACAATTGTGAAATAAATTTATCTCATTTTTTTAATTAAAAATGAGTAATTGTCCAATTGTGAAGAATTAATACCCCTAACCCAAAAAAAAATAAAAAAATATGTGAGGTTGTAGTGTTAAATATATAACAGTCTACTAATAAAACAAGTAAGAAGCTTAGCATAGTGGTTAGGAGTCTTCGCTAAGACCAAGAGGTTTTGGGTTCAAACCCTCCCAAGAGCAAATAATTTTTATTTATAATACTTGGAGTTGCAGATGGTTGTGGCGGTAGTGGGTGAGGTTCGGCGGCGGGTGGAGGTCCGGTGGCGGCTGATGGCGGCGGGTGGCGGCTGACGGCTGACGACGGCGTGTGGAGGTCCGGCGACAGCAGGTGGCGGCGCCGGCGGCTGGTGGCGGTGGTGGGTGGCGGACCTCAGTCAAAGTCAAAGGTCTAGTAGGTGGTCAATGGTTAAAGGTGTAATATGATTTTATTTGGGCTGGTGGTATTTTTGCCATTTAAAAAGGGTGAGGGATTTATTGGTAAAATTGATTTCAACCCAAAGACCCTAAGGTAGATTATGAAATATTGTGGTTTTATTGGCAAATACCATCTTCCCCAAAGGACTTATTTGTAAAAATCCATAAATAAAATAACATGTCTCAGTTTAATGTGTGTGTGTGTGTGTGTGTGGGTGGGTGTGTGAGTTGAATAAAAAAAAATATATATATATATATTATAAAGTAATAGATGAATCATGCTTTTCATTATTTGATCATTTTAATTAAGTATGAAAGAAAGAAGGCCCAAAATTTGGAGGAAAAATATATTGATCCAAAAATAATTGCAAAAAATATTATTGGTACATTTATTCAACAAAATATATACACATGATTTAATCATTTTATGTATGAATATATAAACCAAAATTACTATGTACTCATAACATTATTTGAGTTTAACTTGTTCCTAGAAAAGATGTTAATACTAGTTGGATTTCGAACCGCTCTACTGAGCGGTTAGCTCCACCCCGATCCACCTACTACCGGAAAAAAAAAGTAATAGATGAATCATGTTTTTTTTTATGTTTTATTCGTTTGCCAAAAGTAATACTTATTACGACTAAAATGTAACGAACGTGTTACTTATATGTAACAGTGTTTATACATAATTGTAACACATATGTATAGAAAAAGTAATAATTCAATCATTTACATTTTTAGAGCTAAAAACACTTGATTAGTATTACATGTAAAAGTATTACATTATCTATATAAATATGTTATAATTTCTTTTATTAAAGTGTTACATTTACTTGTATAAACAATTACATTCATGTATATGAGTTGTTACTTTTCAAATGTTACTTTCTTTCAAAAAATTAAATCAAAATACACAATATTTTACATTTTTGCAAAAGCACTATTACATTTCAGTATAAATGATAATTACATTTAGATATTGTTTGGGTTACACGTAATTATAGTTAGTAGTATTACATTTGAAAAAAATTGTAACGACCCGAAACCCCGGCACTATTTTTAGTCATAAGTTGAGCACTTGTGGGTGACGACCCGTCCCAATTTTATATAAATTTTACACTGAATACTATTTTATAATTTAAATTTTGTTAGTTTGATTATTTTAAAAGGACTTATTTGATTCTAGTAAAATATTAAATAAAAGTATTTGAGTTGCAAAAAGATTTATTAGCTTAACTAGAAGCTAAAATAGTTGAGTTAGTATTTGTGATTAATGTCAAGGGGTTTAAGTGTTAAAGTTGAAACCTTGGGGTTTAAATGTAATTGATCAACCTTGAGGGGCCTAAGTGTAACTTGGCAATTATTTAACCCATTTACCCGATCTTTCTCCTTCTCGGCGACATTTCCCAATTCTCTCCAAATTTCTCCATTTCTACTCCTTCTGTTCTACGAGGAGTTCATCCACTCTTTCTTCAATTACTCCTTAAATATTTCTCTGTTTCAAGATCCGACTTCACCAAAATGTTCGTGGCGTCGAGTAGATCAAGTCCAGCTATTCAGAAAAATATGTCATCGGTATTATTTTCGGTACTATTTTTGTAACAAGTAAGTTACTTACCCCTTTTCTTGTATATTAACGCTCATAATTATGATCTATGATGCTTGGGTTATTAATTGTTGGTTTATAGGAAGTTTGGAATTTATTTGTGTTTTGGGTAGTTTTAGGATAAATTGTTGTTGGGTTCCAATCGTGGTATAAATGGTTTGTTGTTGTTTTGGAAAGCTTTTATAAGCTTAGAGGTCATTTTTAGACTTCATTATACAAATTAGATATTGTGAATTACAGGTGAAATCCGGGTTGGATGAGTAGTAATGGACCACAAGTACCATTTGTTAACGTTGATATCACTCCCTATATGTATTTGGTTCTTGAATTGAAACTAGGTTGAGTCAAAAATGTTGAGTTTGAGTGTTAGGATGAAAGGAGGAAATTCCTGGTAGTTCGATGGAGTTGTGCGGCCGCCCAGTTTGGGTGTGCGACCGCACAATCTTCTGAAAGGTTTTGTTCTTGGAAAATACCAAAGTGTGCGACCGCACAGATCATTCCGGGCGACCGCACAGTGTCCTGAAAAACTGACAATTCCTAGAATCAATGTGTTTAGGTCCCGACTTGGTCTAGAACCTAGGGGTTGACCTCGAATAGCTAGATAAGCGTATTGTGAGCTAAGTAGCTTCGAAGAGTGGCTAATAATGGGTGTGTTTAATGTGTATTATCTTAGGAATGTACCTAGGAGTACGGATTCAAATTGTGAATGGAATAGTTAACAATTATTTGACTATGATGATTGTATTGAGATTATTTTAGACACTTAATGTGCTAAATGCGTACCTGTGAATGTGCAATGATTACATGCCACATTATTAAAGAAAAAGGGCTAGTCCACTACTTTTGGATTTGCCCCAAGTTGAAATTTGTTTCCCGTATTTCAAATCAAGTAAATACTACTTGTGTGAATTTTATGTGTGTCCAGCTGGTTTACTTGTCGGGGGTGTATAGGTTTACGCATATTGTGAGAGCTGGGGCTAAGCAATAAACGTAGGCCTATGCATCTGTGGCCGTTGCTCTTACTTTTGGCCAAAGTAAGGGTCTTGCTTCCCTAATTATTGGAGCAATCATGCACAATAGTTAGATAGCTTTTATTTGTTCTTGGGTTGGGGCACTGGGTAACAGGTCTCCACCAATATTGTGAAGCTACATCAAATATGAGAGCTGACTTCAACGACTGCAACATCGTCAGTTATGGTATATGAATGGGTTGGAGGAATAAGGTGCAAGAAATATCTTTTGTAATGTGTGCTTCCGCTTTATATGTTGCATAATGGGTTGGTATAACTACCCGTGTTGTATGCTACTTGATGATACGTGATACGTGATGTTATTTCTTGTTCATGCTTACATGTATGCATATCATGTAGTTAATGTAGTAACTTACTGAGATTTATCTCACCCCGTTTTTTTTATCTTTGTTTCCTTAACCCCCCCCCCCCAGGAAGCAAGTGATAGTACGTTGTGAGATCGCATGTGGCTGAGATCGGTCGTCGAGCAGGTTACCTTCTCTTAGGGTAATGCCCATGGCGCTTTTGTATATCATTCGTTGAGATCGTGGTCGTATAAAGTATGTATGTCCGGTTGTACTTTGGTTATATCTGCTGCTAGATGTTCTTTCTTCCGCCTTTGTAAGTTGTCTCCGAGTTGTAATCTCATTGAGGTGTTATTTGATGGTATTGGTTTGATGGTTGGATTCACGCGCCAAGTTTGGTATTTAGTATTTTGGAGTTGCATATTATGTAAAGTTTATATATATGGAATTATTGATTTCCGGGGCGTGATAAAAATGGGTAAAACGAGTTTTTGTTTTTTTAAAACAGGTGTTACGTTTACTTATGAACATGTTACTTTATATGTAACAGCCATTACATTAAGTTATGGTAACTATTACTTTTGGTAAACGACGGAAAAGTCAAAAAAATATATATAAAAACTAAAAAAAAGGCAATATATATATATATATATATATATATATATATATATATATATGGGCCAATGGGTGATTTCCACGTGGCAAGACGGGTCATGGATCCGGGTCATGGGTCAAAAATGACCCGTCTCTACCATGAGACGGATCCCTTTGTTTTGTTCTCACAGTAGACTTGCAGACTTGCTCAACTTTATTTACCGTAATTATCTATATTACAATAGAAAGCAAGAATAACCGCTACACAAAGAGCGGCTAAGATTGAAACTTAGAAAATGATCTAACGGCCTAAAATTAATTTAAGTAACCCACTATCCCACTCCCCACGGTAGTTATGTAACCTTTCCACTTTAAAAAGAGAAACTTTCAGTGATTCGGATTGGTACAAGAGATTATTTTTTGAAAAAAATGACAGGTACAAACATGATAGAAATGCAAAATATAATAATAATTAGGGGTGGAAATGGTTCGGCTCAAACCGCGGTTCGGAACCGAGCCGAGCCAAACCGTGCGGTTTAGCTCTGTTTTTATACTTATGCAGTTCAGCTCGGTTTCGAAAATTGATAAACCACACGGTTCGGTTCGGCTCACGGTCTGACCCTTCAAGCCGAACCGAGCCAAACCGAGCCGAACCGTTTCGAGCTGAACCACGAGCCGAACCATGGAGCTGAACCGTAGAGCTCGGTTTTAGTGAAACTTCTCTTCCTGATAGGTTCAGATTCACCCCAAATTTGTGTCGTCCCTGGTTGCCTTATGCCCTTGGTAAGTTTCTTCCCTTTAAACGTTGCTCCGTTTGATTTTATTGCAGTTTTTGCATTTCTGTTTGTGTGTTTTAAGTCAAAAATTGGTTTTGATTGATATTATGAGTATATGTTCCATCTGTTTCAAATTGGGTTTTTATTTTTGCTACAACACCAGTCTGTATTCATTTTTAATGGAAAATTATGGGGCAAATAGCACATTACTGCCCCAAAGTTTCACACGAATTGCAATGTAGATCCCAACGTACCATTTGTTGCAATTTCATTCACCATGTTGTCAATTTGTGGCAAAGTGAGGCATTTTCTGACGGCCGTTAAATAAATCTAACAGGAGGTAACATAATGGATGGAAAACTTAACGAACTTTCATGGAAATTACATTATACACCCCCAATTTTCAATAAATTATAATTTGCCACCATTTTGTTAATATATTTACATCACACAAACTCACACCACCAACAAGTTTAGTCATTCATCACACACTATTACCCACCACCACCATCACTAACACCACAGCCTCCACCTTCACTGACAGCCACTAACACTGACGCAACCCAACATCCTTCTCAAACCCAACAACCACCCCATCACCTCCACCCACCGCATCTACCTACCCAAATCGCAGCAGCAACGACAACAAATTCTACTTCAAAGAGAAAATTAACGGCAAGAAAAAAGCTAAGATTTTGAAAACAAAATCAAGCACGTTCATTTTGTATGACCTAACTTCATAGCTTGGTATTGGAATTGGGGAACTGGATATTAATTCTTTGCTTCGTTAACCAGATTTTCCTTAGATTTAGGATTGAATTGCAATTTGATAAATGGAAAACAAATTCATGAAACTTACGCACTGCACGCACAAATGAGGAAAATATAGTAGGAATAGTTGGCAGGATGGGGACATGACAGATCTGTCTTGAATTTGGGTTGGGGGAGGTGACGGCGCCGGAGGGACAGCTGAGGCTCATGAAGTAGGGAGGTGGGCAAAAGTCGAGGGGTTGAACGACGGGAGAAGAGGCACAGCGGGGTAGGGGTTGCCGGAGATGAAGACTTGGAATGTGGAGCCGTGGAAGTGAGAGACTGTAAAGAAACCTCTTTTCTCTTTCCCAGATCCATGTTTATGGTACTGTAGTTCAAATTAGGGTTATTGGTTTTTATTTAATTCCTTAATAGTTTAATAATTACTATTGTTACCCCTTATATTACCATATGAACGAACTTTTACAATATCATTAACCATTGGTGGTACATAGATTTTTTTAAAAATTTCAAGGATGGACAGTATTGTTTTAAGAACCTCGTTAAATTTCTCGTCTATTCTGTTACATCCGTCCAGTTTTTTTAACTGCCATCCAAAAATACGCTATTTTGCCACAAATTGACAACATGGTGAATGAAATTGCAACAAATGGTACGTTGGGATCTACATTGCAATTCATGTAAAACTTTGTGGTAGTAACTTGCTATTTGCCCAAAATTATGAAAGGTGGCTGCTGCTTCTTCTTCCTTTTTTTTTTTTTTTTTTTTTTTGAAACATTGAAATGTGGCTTTTAACAATTTTTTAGTTGCAACTATACATATATAAACTCTTAATAATAAGCAAATAAGACTGGAGTTATATTAGGACTGAAGTTTTTTTTTTTTTTTTTTTTATTTTTTTTTATGGGTACTCATTTAGACAGAGGGAATAGTATTGTTATTTTGTTCATGATCATGAACTAGAAATGGATACCAACTTTAAGGATTTATTGGATTTATTTGCACTGTAACTTAAGATTGTAGTCCTTGCTAGTGCTAAGTGGTATAGTATGGTGTAAGAGTTGTGTTTCAAACCGCGGTTTAAGCCACGGTTTAAACCGTAAAATCAAACCGTGGTTCAAACCGAGCCGAGCCGAGCCGAACCGTGATGGTTTAGCTCAGCTCGGCTTGGACTATTTTGTGGTTCAGCTCGGTTTGGGATTTCTCCAAACCGATGTATAGCGGGTTGGCATCTAAATTACCCCAAACCGAGCTAAACCGAACCATTTTCACCCCTAATAATAATAATAATAATAATAATAATAATAATAATAATAATAATAATAATTAATGTGATTTTGGGTTATGAAAAAGAGGAAATTGAGTTGAGGTTAAGGGGTTTTATGTGAGAGGATAAAATTAAATGGGATTCTTTCTTTTTTTCATACTGTCACCATGCCAGTGGCACGGGTAAGAATACTAGTTACTTTAGGTAAACGACGGAAAAGTCAAAAAAATATATATAAAAACTCAAAAAAAAGGCAATATATATATATATATATATATATATATATATATATATATATATATATATATATATATATATAATGATGAAGATAATAAACAAAAAATAAATATCAAACTGAAATTTGCGGAATGAATAGTAACCCGTGAATAGTAACTTTTTGAAAATTTTTGAAAAATTCGTTTTGTAAAATAATTTGTAAATAACAATTCTAAATACTCGAGGCAGGAGTAGAAGAACTTACTAATTGTTTTCTTCATCAAAAGCTTTTTCATATGGTAGAGTAATCACATGTTTCTTTCTTTCCAAAAAAGCTGTTGGTAAATCAGAACATAAGTCTTTTTCAAACTTGTCAAGTTTTGTTGAGATTATGTTTTTGTATTTTTGAAGTTCTAATTTTTCTTCTATTTTGACATTTTGTAATTCTTCTTTAAGGAAGTTCATTTGGTTTTGTAAGTTAATATTTTGTCCTAACATTCGTGTTTTTATTCCTTTTTTAGAGACTGTAAAAGGATATAACATTTGTAAGAAATGGTTTCCTAATATTACTTTTGTATTTAAATATTTTACAAGCATTAAACTTGTTTTAAAACAAATATTGTTGTTACATACATGAGCTTCTGGTATTTTGTATTTAACTTGTAGTTTTGATGAATTGGCTGCTGAAAGATTTTGTTTTGTTTTTTCAAAATATTTTGTTGATATTAAACCTTGTTCTACGCAATTTAGGTCGGCTCCTAGTTGGTCTTTTGTATTCAAAATCTTTTATTTTCATTTGTATGTTGACATACCATTTTGGTATCTAACTTTAGTTAGTGCATATATGTTTTCTTTTGGGGTCTGTGGAAGAGTTTATTTTTGATGTGAATTTTGTATTTTTAATTTCTGGTGATGCCAGTTTTGTTTCTATTTCTTTTTGTGTTTTTTATATGTCTAGGTTGTTTTTTAATATTTTTTAGGACACGAAATAACCAATAACACCATAATACCAATTCAAAGGTCCATAGACTCTCATACACATTCCACTGTAACCATTGTAACCATCCACTGTACTCAATCAACAAATCAATAAACAAAAATCGATCCACTCTGATCCATTGTAACCATCCACTGTACTCAATCAACAAATCAATATCAAAGTAAGTTCTTTTACTCCTGCCTCGAGTATTTAGAATTGTTTACCAGTTGTTATTTACAAATTATTTTACAAAAATTTTCAAAAGTTACTATTCACGATTACTATTCATTCCGCAATTTCATTTTGATACTTATTTTTTGTTTATTATCATCTTCAATTTTTATGTTAGAAACAATCCACTCTGATCCATTGGTATATATATATATATTTGGGTCAATGGGTGATTGCCACATGGCAAGACGGGTCAGGGATCCGGATCATGAGTCAAAAATGACCCGTCTCTACCGTGAGACGGATCCCTTTGTTTTGTTCTCAAAGTAGACTTGCAGACTTGCTCAACTTTATTTACCGTAATTAACAACGGCTATGAGGTTTTTCACGCGGAACTGAAAGGACACGTCACATCAAGGAGGGTTAAGAGTACCGCGTAAGAAAGCAGCTACCACCATCTATAAATACAGCTTAGCGACTAAGCATCCCTCCTATTTCTCATCACCGGCGCCAAAATTAGAGTGTGAGCGAGAGAGGATGTTGTCCGACGATGGATCGGAGGGATTACACCGGCCATATTTACGGTCAATTCTACAGTTTTTCTTGTTTTTTGTTGCTAACAGTTAACGAGTATTGCAATTATTTGTTGTTGATTTAATCACATTTGAAATGATTTGCGTTGAATTTTCTCTTTGTAAATTTTATTTTGATTCTTTCTATCAATGATTCGTGGTCAGGTATACATGCTTGATGTCTAATTCGCTGTTAATTTCTCGAAATTTATTTGTTTAATAGCATGCAACTTTTGTTGATAAGTTTCCATCAGCATTCGGATAGAATAATTGTTGATAGTTTTTCATAAATACTCAGCATCAGGGATAGAATAATTCAACCGTTCGTAGGAAGTGAGCTCACTTTTATCTAGTTGTTAATTCATGCTTTGTTTTGTCACATGGTTAATAGTTTTTTTTTTTTTTTTTAATGTACTACCTTGGTCAGATCACCTTAGTGTGGGTGGCTTACAGGCTAAACTGATTCCTAGACTTGATGAAACTTTGCTTACTTAGTTTTGTGGATATCATTGCAAGTTTCGGAGGCCTAATTCACAAGTTCAAAGAAGAAATTTTTGGTGTATAATTGCAATTCTCAACTGCAATGCTTGTATTTTAATGGTGCAGGAGTTTCTTGCTCTGCTTGCAGGGATAATTATTTTATTTCTTGTCGTCTCTGTCAGATTTTTGTGTTTGTTTTATTATACTTTGGTTTCAAAAAGAAGAAAACATGTTTTGATCGATGTAGAGGATTACCAAGTAAGTAGTTGAACAGACATTTACATTGATTCTGGAAACTGGAAACTTTAAATGTTGTTTGGGATAAAATTTATTGGTGAACCTTAATCTATATCACATGACAGAGAACAGTCCAACATATGATGTTGGTGAGACTTTTGGTAATCAGATTATTTTTATGGTTTTAAGTTAGTAAATTTTCTTCTTTTGAAACCAGAGTATAGTTGCAGGGCATATGTAGTTAATATTGATGAGGAACTCACGAAAAGATAGTTGCAGGGCTGGCATATATCTGTTTTCCCTTGCTAGAGCAGTTAAAATGGAAAAAAAAAATATGGAAGTCGTTGTCATGGATATGAAGGAAGAGGTACAGTCAGGAAATGACAGTAATAGTTAGTTGATTTTGTTTGGGCGGGTGTCTTGTCGTTTTTATGGGTGAGCAATGATGATGATGGGATGCCTCATTTTAAACCATCGTTGGAATGAGCATTACATTCATGCATAACTTCCACACCAAGGTTAGCCCGGTTAATAATATCAGCCCAAGTATTAATTATGCGGCCTTGACTATCAACAACCGATTGGAAGTGCTCTTGATTTAAGGAATTGTTATTTTGAACTTCACACTATGTAACCCCTTCACATCAAGAGCAATCTGAAAGGCATCTTTGGAATTGTTCCTTATTGGCTATTCTAACTTGGGTAAATAAAGAAATTTATGAAAGGGAAGGAAAGGAAAGTTACAAATCCACCCAAAAGACAACCATAAAATATAGTACACACACACACACATATATATGTGTATGAACAAACACTGTTCTCTTATGCGTTCTGGTGATATACATGACCATAAATCAAACACTAGGTTCTCGGTATCTGTTCATTTTGATTGTTACCGTGTTTGTGATGATTCTACTTTGCGATTGCTCTATGATGAATTTCTGAAGTCCCTCGTGAGTCATAACTGTTAAGAGTGCTGAATGGTCATTGTGACTTCTAAAGAATAAGTTCTCTTCTACATGCGACGTTGATGGCAATGTTTCTAAATTCCTCCCTTCGATGGAATGAAAATATGCACCATAATTTTGCATGGTTGCTTTATTTATTTGCCTGGTTTGGTTGGCTTTGCATCATCTAAATTTATTTGGGTCAACTGATGGATGGAGAAAGTGTATGAAACATATGCAATTATAGCTTCTATACATGGAAACAGTTTCCTGATCTGCATGTAACAAAGTGAAACTGATATTGTAAGTCCACATTGCAAAATTTTAATATGTTTAATGTTATTAACTTGCTACTACTGTTGGTGTTAGATTTACTTATTTGATTATTTCGCTCTTTCTTAAGCAATTTCTGTGTTTCACGGAGTGTGTGACATAAACCATGGATTATTAATGACATATATCCTTCTTCTTTTGTGGGTAACAGAAGCTTTGTGACATAATGGAGACGACCTTTGATGGCGTTATGTTAGAATAATGATACTTCTCTTGATATATATGGGCCTGATATACAATGAATGTTTCATTCCCATTGGGTGCTCTGTGTATGAATGCTGCCTGCAGGGGCTAGTGCCCAAAAATGTTTGCTATCATCTCTCACATTTGCCTACAATCACAATCCCTTTATGTTACTACCAGTGATGCTCCTACAATGGGCTTGATTAAGGGGCGTGACATTACCTTTTTGCTTTGGATGCATGGATCCACAGTGAATGGCCTTTCCTCAACTCATTGAAGATGAAGATTGCGATTTTAACTGGGAGTAGCTCAGATGAATCTTTGAATCATTCAGCTACTTCAAGGCCAAATTCTTCCGCTATGAAATCAATATCTGGTAGGTTGGATGCCCTGATTGGACTCTAGTTAGTAGCATGCATATGTAAATGTCACTTCTTGGATGGCGTGCAGAATGCATGTGCATTTCTTATTGACGAAACATGATTCAAGATAATAGGAGTGAGAGAGGTTTGGTCTGATTTGGTTTGTGCCAAAACTGACCTTGCATGATTTGGTTGTTTTCCCATTCCTGAAAAGGCTAACCGGATCTGACAGCCATAACATTGAAACTGAATTGAACCGAATCAATTCGGTTAGATTCAGCTCGGTTCAGTTCAGTCCAAAGGTTCAATTCATTTGTTATTGTTACTAAATATTGTTTGATTAACCAACTGATTTAATACATAACTATCAAACAATCAAACCTTTTAAATTCAAAAAAGGGCAAACTCCGTTTTCATCCATTGTACTTTAAGGTGCGTTTCACTTTTACCATTATACTTTTTTTCATTCAAAAATACCATTGCACTTTGGGAAATGTATCATTTTAACCCTAAGATCACGGAGTGGGGCACGGATTAGTTGCGGATTTAGACACGGATTTGGGGTTAAAATGATACATTTTCGTAACTATTATTGTATTTTTTAAAGATAAAAAGTAGAATGGTAAAAATGAAACATGATGTAAAGTACATTGGATGAAAACGGGGTTAGCCCAATTAAAAAAAAATCCAGTGTGCTTCCAGAAGGCAGCTGAAGTATGGAGCAGCCTTTTATCCTTTATTATTTTCAGAGAATTGATGACAATTGTGAATTGGAGTCTCATACTGATTCGCATGTGAATGAGGATTTGAGTTCAGTGAAGTTTTTGTGCATCAACCACACTACTGAGTTTGTTCTAGGTGCGGTGTGTCATACAGCTCCGTACCTACGTTGGTGGGCCCTAAGGTATGCAACTAGAAACTTTAAACTACATCATTGGAGATCTTATGCATGCACCAAAATGCATACACAGTTCAGAAATACTGATTACTGTGGTTTCTTCTCATAGTACCAATGAATATTTAGGCAAGGAAAATGGTCCTTGGCGAGAAACTGTCTTGATAGTTTTGACGAAACTGTGGTCTTCCATGAGCTCACTTCTCTTGCAATTTATCTAGCAAGATCGAATTGTTCTCGTGAACAGTGTGATCTCACGGGAATAGAATCGAGAAAAAAGTCGAATGGACCACGAGTTCCTGTAAACAATCAAAAAGGGTCTCACCGTAGAACTTCTATTCCCTAGAACTGTTAACTTTCTTGGTTTGATAAGACCGCCTTCACTATTTGACGCCAAACAAGAAAGTATGGTTGTCTTGCATTCTTTTAATGTGGTGATTCTGATACCAATATACCATTGAACAAACCCTAATTATGAGGAGCCATAACCTTGACTAGTTTGGTGAAACAGATTATATTTTCCTTTCTTCTCACATATACTCCATATTATAAGTACACCTGTTAGAAAATTTGAATTTACACTCATATACTCCCTCCGTCCCATTTGAAGCTTCACCATTTTGGTGATGGCACATAAATTAAGGAAAGGGATGAGTGTAAGAAGGGTTGTGAGAGGGAAGAAGTTAGTGGTTATGACAAGTGGGGCCTACAATTTAAATATGTGAGAAGGGAAAGTTAGTGGGTATGACAAGTGGGCCCCATAATTTAAATATGTGAGAGGAAGAAGTGAGTGGGTATGACAAGTGGGGCCTACATTTTTTTTGCCATTTTAGGAAAGGATGAAGCTTTTAACGGGACACCCATTTGGGTAAAAGGTGAAGCTTCAAATGGGACGGAGGGAGTATTCCCCATCATTATAACTACACTTCGTATACTTTTAGAATTAACACAGCAGTATTGGATGTTGATATGCTAGAAAATCTTTGAATTTGAAGTATCTCCTTTATGTATTTTCCCTTGTGTCCGTGCAAATATTCAGCTCCCCTTCATGTTTAGTTTTACATTACAGTAATTATGGAATTGGATTTTTCATGATAAAGATAATTATTCTCATCCTCTAATGGACAGGACTCTATAATCTCTGTTGGTTATAGAAGGCTTCTATTTTCTACTTTGTCTTCAAGCAATTGTAGAAATTTTCCATTTACTAGGTTTCTAAGAGAATTCCCTACATGTAGATGTTATATTGCATCGCAGCAGCTTTTTGGTTGGTGCTAGGATTATGTGAGGCAGCATATCTGTTGTTGGCATGTGAATGCTATATGGTACTTTTCCCTGGTTTGTCTTTTGTGTTCACAATATATCACTATGTTCATTACTATGCATTTGAGGCATATCTCCATATTATTTTTATTTTTTTTGGCATGTAGTGTTACGAGATCAAGGTGGTTGGTGTTGGTCGTAGTAGTGAGGTAAATTTAAAAAGAATTAATCCAATGCAAAAGTCAACCAGAATCAGGGGCTTTTGGTGTCTATCAGACTATCACAGCCATTGTAAAATGCCATATTTCAGTACCACAGAGGTTTTATCTTTTAAAAAAAGTGCAAAAGGTGTCGTGCAAGAAAAAAAAGGGGAAATGAGAGAAAGGGGGAGAGTGAGGCGAATGGAGTCTGCTGATTCTTACATTTATTAATTTACGCATTTGTTCTCCTTTATGAAGTTCTTACTTTCTACTGATTGGGTTCACATATTATCTTGACTCACAGCATATTCAGAGCTGTCCAGTGTCTTCTGCAAAAAATGTTCTGCTTCTCACTTGAGGGTAAGTTATTTTCTTCACCTTCTTTTCTGTTATAATGTCGTTGGGGGATAAAAAGTTTTTTTTTTTTTTTTTTTTTTTTTCTGTCTGATGTAAGATAACAGAGTATGTAGACCGTGATCCCAGGTTCAAACATGTCGTTATCCTCATTATTGACATAATTGTAGTACTCCTTCCGTTCCAAAATGAATGACCTTTTCGTGAAAAACTTTGTCCCTGAGGTTTTTTTTTTCAGTTTTTTTCTCTATTCATTATTTACTTGCAATATTAGAAGTTCCGAAAATAGGTAGCAAAGACTTTCATACACCTTTGGAACTAAATTTTCTGCAAAAAATGTTCTGCTTCTCACTTGAGGGTAAGTTATTTTCTTCACCTTCTTTTCTGTTATAATGTCGTTGGGGGATAATTTTTTTTTTTTTTTTTTCTGTCTGATGTAAGATAACAGAGTATGTAGACCGTGATCCCAGGTTCAAAAATGTCGTTATCCTCATTATTGACATAATTGTAGTACTCCTTCCTTTCCAAAATGAATGACCTTTTCGTGAAAAACTTTGTCCCTGAGGTTTTTTTTTTCAGTTTTTTTCTCTATTCATTATTTACTTGCAATATTAGAAGTTCCGAAAATAGGTAGCAAAGACTTTCATACACCTTTGGAACTAAATTTTACCAAAGGTTGAATTTCTTAAAATGAAAAAAGGACATTCATTTTGGGACGGAGGGAGTATTATTTCTGGACTGTTGGTGTGTTACTTGTTATGGAAACCTTAAGTGCATTCCCGCATGCTTTGAGGCTTTAGGGGTTAGACTTCTAGAACAAGTTTTATGAGGGAGACTGTTACAAATACTACCGTTTTCGTTTATGAAGAATAATGTAGCCTGGATACATTCTACTCTTATGTGTGGACGAGAGTTACCAGAAAGCGATAGAGCCCTGGACTTTTAGTTACTGTATCGAGTTTGTTAAGGTTCAGGTTGGATGAAGATATAGTTGATTCTTTCACGTGGATGGATACCCTTTATTCATAAGTAGAAAATGCCGAGGGGAGCGTATTCAAGTGTGAGAAGGTGCGCTTTCTCTCCATTTATCTGGTTTTCTAGTTCCATAAGTGGACATTCATTTAGTTTCTTTGAAGTTGAGGATTTTCAATTTGTTGATCTTATGTGTGTGTTTTTTTCCTTTATGGGATTGCTGATTATGTTCCTTGTATGATATTCATTTTCTCTTAATGCACATTAGATTTGTATGATGGTGCATCATATGCATTGATCAGAATGCTTTTATTTCCTCTTGTAAGAATGTAGTAGATTCTATTTTCAGTTACATTTTCTTCATGTTCTATTCTGGTGAACGGGCAAAGAGAAAGATCTTGATATATGCATGCATTTGCAGCAATCGTTATCCATTTACAGATGACGGGGAAGCAGTATGAGATGATCTCAGATACTCCCTCCGTCCCATTTCAAGTTTCACCATTTTGGTGATGCACGCAAATTAAGAAAAGCTATTTGTGTAAGAAAGGTTGTGAGAGGGAAGAAGTTAGTGGGTATGACAAGTGGGGCCTACAATTTAAATGTGTGAGAGGGGAAAGTTAGTGGGTATGACAAGTGGGGCCTACATTTTAATTATGTGAGAGGGGAAAGCTAGTGGGTATGACAAGTGGGCCCCCATGTTTTTTCCATTTTAGGAAATGGTGAAGCAATCAACGGGACATCCATTTGGGTAATTGGTGAAACTTGAAATGGGACGGAGGGAGTATATGGTTATTGGTTAGTGACAAGAGGCTCTTGACTTTGTATGTAGAATGTTATTCAAATTATGTTTCTCTGACGTTCTTACATATTGTTCCCCGTAAAATGGTTCACTTTTGGCTCTTAATATTATTTTTTCCCAGTCACATGGCTATTATTTATATATTACTTGTACCTACTTCAGCTGTGCTTTATGGTTTAAGAGAATACAAAAAAGAAAGAAGTGCTGCAAACTAACTTCATAGAAAGGCATTGATATCGGTGATGTCCCTTTTTTGGGTTACTCATGAAGGTTTTGTGCTGGGTTACTTATGCCTACATATTATTAGATGGTCTAAATAAATAATACTACTTGATAGCAGTATCTGCTTTGGTCCTTGGGTTCATGATCTGGCTCTTATTATAACCCATTAGCAATGGTTAAAGTTATTATGCTGAGATTTCGGGTTCATTTACAGTTAAGATTTATCACTAGCCAGCTCGGAAGCATAAATATTCAGTAACTTAGATATTAATTTTTCAAGATGAATAGAGCTGAATATCTTTACAGATGGACTTGAAAAATACAAAATGAGAAGTGGGGGCAGTGACGAAAGATAGAAATTTGTTCCAGCAAGCAGATATGTCCCAAGGGAAAGGCGAGATGAGCGACTTGGCACATGCTAAGTGCTTCAGCGTTTGGGAGTAAGTCCAAGGTTTGACTCATGATGTCCTCATTTTGTATGCTTTCATCATAATATTTTATATTGCAACTTTTTGGGCATTCATATTTATTGGTTCTTTCATATTTTGTTGTATACAATCTTTTCTTTCATTTTTAGGCCCTTATATTCAATCATTTTTTATTATTATTTTCATAGTTTTACTGTACATAATATAATCTTTTCCTCCTGCAATTTTTCGGGTCTTCTAATTTGTTTTCTTCATAGTTTTATCTAGATAATATTTAACTCTTGCAAATTTTTTTGAGGCCTCATTATTTTACTAAATATTATATTTTCTTTTGAAGTATTTTACGTCTGTATGTATGTTTTCTTTATGTTCTTTCATATTTCGTTGTATATAATTTTTATTTTATTTTTTCATTTTGAGCCCTTATATTCGCTCATATTTATTATTATTTTCATAAGTTTACTGTACATAATATAATTTTTTCCTACTGCAATTTGGGAGTAAGTCCAAGGTTTGATTCATGATGTCCTCATTTTGTACGCTTTCATATTTGCTTTTCATAATCATTTATATTGCAACTTTTTGGGCATTCATATTTATTGGTTCTTTCATATTTTGTTGTATATAATCTTTTCTTTCATATTTGGGCCTTTATCATTTTTGGTCCCTTATATTCACTCATATATATTATTATTATTTTCATATTTTTAGTGTACATAACATAATATTTTCCTCCTGCAATTTTACGGGTCTTCAAATTTGTTTTCTTCGTATTTTTATCTAGATATTATTTAACTCTTGCAATTTTCTCGAGGCCCTCATGTTATTTTATTTTACTAAATATTATATTTTCTTTTGAAGTATTTTATGTCTGTATGTATGTTTTCTTTATGTTCTTTCATATTTTTTTTGTATATAATCTTTTCTTTCATTTCGAGCCCTTACATTCGCTCATATATAAAATCTTTTCCAATTGCAATTTTATGGGTTTTCAAATTTATTTTGTTCATATTTTTATGTATAAAAAATTTCTTTTGAACCTTTATTTTGCAATATATTCGAGCCCTCATTTTTTCTCCTTACTTTTGTTGGATGTAATAGAATATAATGAAAGTTTGGTGCAAGGTGTACTTTTATTCATTGTACTGCAATAGATATATATACAAGTGTGTACGTGTCTATTACATAAGTTTAGGAGTAAATCAAGCTATGTACAAGGAAACTTCTCTAATCCAACTAAGGTACAATCTCCAGTAATATATTATAGTTGACCATATGCACATCTTTTCTATGTATAGCAGCAGATTCTTTCTGTGTATGATGGCAGCAATATATCAGCAAGATGTGATATGGATTTCATGGTTGTGTAACACTCCCCCTCAAGTTCATGTGGGTGGACGATACATGAACTTGGAAACTAAGTGGCAATGAGGCGCTGGCAGGAGAGCTTTTGTGAAAACATCTGCGATTTGCTGAACTGAAGGAACAAAAGTGGTGCGAAGATGTCCGCTGGTAATTTTGTCTCTTACAAAATGGCAATCTATCTCAACATGCTTCGTCCGTTCGTGAAATACGGGGTTGTTGGCTATGTGAAGAGCGGCTTGGTTGTCACATGAGAGAGTTGCTGGATGCTTAGAAATGCCTAATTCTCGTAGAAGTTCCTGTAACCAAGTGAGTTCACTAATGGCGTGAGCCATTGCTCGATACTCAGCTTCAGCAGATGATCGAGATACCGTATTTTGCTTTTTTGTGCGCCAAGAGATGGGACTAGGACCCAAGAAAGTGCAGTAGCCAGTGGTAGACCGTCGAGAGGTAGGACAAGAGGCCCAATCGGCATCACAATAGGCATGTAGATGTAGAGATGAAGCTGAAGATAACATGATTCCATGATCAGGGGCTCCTTTAATATACTTGACTACTCGGAGTGCTGCTTGCCAATGCGTATCATGAGGATGGGCCATAAATTGAGACAGCAGATTCACTGCATAGGATATGTCTGGCCGTGTCACTGTAAGATAAAGCAATCTTCCAACTAGTCTACGATACGAAGCGGGATCAGACATAGGCTTCCCAAAGTCAGCAGATAGTGAATGATTATAGTCCAACGGGGTTGCAACAGGTTTACTAGCAAGCAGTCCAGTATCTTGTAAAATTTCGAGTGCATACTTTCGCTGATTGAGAAAGATACCTGCCTTCGACCGTGCTACTTCAATGCCCAAAAAGTACTTTAATGGGCCTAAGTATTTCATTTGAAAACGGCAAGACAAATATTTCTTGAGAATAGAAATAACCAGCATATCATCACCTGTTATGACAATGTCATCAACATAAACGAGTAGAACGGTGAGAAATGAACCACGAGAGAAAGTGAACATTGAATAGTCAGCCTTAGATTGAGTAAAACCAGCTGCAAGTAAAGCCTTAGAAAATGTGTTAAACCATGTACGGGAGGCTTGTTTAAGTCCATAAAGGGACTTATTTAACCGACAAACTCTAGTCTCCCCCTTACGATTAAAACTGGGAGGGAGTTGCATGTAGACCTCCTCTTGTAAATCACCATGCAAAAAGGCGTTAGAAACATCCATTTGATGTGTTTGCCATTGTTTAGCTGCAGCAATACTTAAAACAGTTCTAACAGTAGCCAATTTCGTAACAGGGGCAAAAACATCAGTAAAATCAAATCCTTCCAACTGAGAATACCCCTTTGCTACTAAGCACGCCTTATAGCGTTCAATGGAACCGTCTGGGTTATACTTGATTCGGTATACCCATTTACAACCGATAGCCTGTTTGCCTGGGGGTAAGACAGCCAAAGTCCAAGTATTGTTAGTCTCTAATGCCTTTATTTCATCCTCCATTGCCTTACGCCAATTGGGGTCTTTACGGGCAACAGAAAAAGAACTAGGTTCAATTTGTTTAGTGATGGAATTAATGAAATGTAAATGGCCCATGGAGTAGGAATTGAGACATAAATAATGAGAAATGGGATATTGCGTACCTGATGACGACGAAAGAGATTGAGTGGAGGCCATGTTGCAATGGTAATTAGCCAAGTGAGCTGGTGGTCGACGCGGGCGTTGAAAGCGCCGTGGTGGAGATGATGGGAGTGTGTGATTGATGGAGTCTATTGAACTGGATGAAGGGTTGGAATTTTCAATATCATTTTGTATGAGTTGAGATGGTGATGCAGTTTTTGGGTTTGACTGAGATGGGACTTGAGGACTGGAAGGTGATTCAGAGGTGGGAGATGGCATGTCCAAATCAGGAATTGGCAAAGGGATGGGGACTGGGTTTGAATCGAAATCCTTCAAGGCAGAATCACTTTTAAAAGGAAAGATATTTTCATAAAACAATACATCCCGACTAACAAAAAATGTGCGGGTGTCAAGATCGTACAGGCGATAAGCCTTTTGGCCAGCGGGGTAACCAACAAAAACACAACGCCTAGCACGTGGTTCAAATTTATTCGGATGATGGGTTGCAGTAGATGCATAACATAAGCAACCGAATATTCGTAGATGGGAAAAGTCAGGGGCCTTTCCATGTAAGATTTCAAAGGGGGTTTTACCATGTAAGAGTTTTGTGGGTGTCCGATTGATCAAATGTGTGGCAGTTAAAATGCAATCACCCCAAAAACGAAGAGGCAAACCAGCTTGGAAACGTATTGCACGTGCTATGTTCAGAAGATGACGGTGTTTTCGTTCAACGACTCCATTTTGTTGAGGAGTGCCCGGACAACTAAGGTGTTGTAAAATGCCGGACTCAAGAAGAATTTTCTGAAAGTTATGATTAGTGAATTCAGTGCCGTTATCTGAACGAAATGTTTTGACATTTTTATTGAAGTGGTTACGAACATAGGCCAAAAAATAAACGAGTAAAGAAAAAGCATCAGATTTATATTTCATGAGATAAGTCCATGTGGCGCGAGAAAAATCGTCAACAATGGTTAAAAAATAACAATGACCATTTCGGGTGGGAGTAACATATTTACCCCAAACATCAACATGTATGAGATCGAAAATTGAAGTGCTTGCAGATTGATGCAATGGAAAAGGAAGACGAGTCTGTTTGGAGAAATGGCAAATATCACAAGGAGTACTGTGAACATTATTAAAACCTAAAACAGGACTTAAAACTCTAAGAACATCTGCAGATGGGTGGCCGAAACGAGCATGCCAAGTATTCGAAGATGTGGTGGATAGTAAAGCAGCGGAAGAATTTGATCCATCAAGGAAATAGAGACCACCTCGTTTATGGCCCCGACCAATCTCCTTCTTCGTCAAAAGGTCCTGAAAGATACAATGATCAGGATAAAAAATCACAACGCAATTAGATGTTTGAGTGAGTTTTGTTACAGATAAGAGATTAAACTTGAATGAAGGCACCCAAAGAACATTAGATAGAATAATTTGAGAATTGACATGTACTGTACCAATGCCATGGATGGGAACAGATTTTCCATCAGGTACATAAATATTAGAAGAAGAAAGGAGAGGTGTGGGGGGTGCACGGAATGGAGAAAGAGAGCAAGAAACATGATCAGTTGCGCCGGTGTCAATGACCCATTGATGAGGCAAACAGAGAAACGAATAAAGAGCAAGAGACTCACCTGTGAGATTGGCTTTGGGTTGATTTACCTCCCTTAGTAAGCGGAGGAATTGTTGAAGAGATTCTGCTGTAAGAGGATCAATAACAGTTCCACAGATTCGGAAGTTGTGGTCTGATTTGCAGAGGTAGAGGTAGAGGACTGCCCATGAGTGTTGCCTTTGCGATAGTATCGATGACCCGGTGGGTAACCATGAAGCTTGTAGCACTTGTCTTTAGTGTGGCCTTGAATACCACAATGTGTGCAGCGAGTGCGGTTGCGATTATTGACTGAACGACCCAAGAGAGCTTGATGCGAGTAGTTGGTGGTTGCAGCAGAATCAAAAGAAGAAGGTGCAGCAGGAACATGGACCTGAAGTGCCGCTTGTTCAGAAATGATTGGAGGGTGGGCGTGTGAACGCTGAGCTTCATCTTGCAAAAGCAAAGAATATGCATGAGAAACGGCTGGAAGGTTAGAAGTTAGCAACAACTGACTTCGAGGTTGGCTAAAAGTATCATTGAGCCCCATCAAGAATTGCATCAGTCGGCGCTTGTTTTGTTGAGAAAGATAGGATTCCTTTGCTCCGCAAGTGCATCCGTTGCAAGTGCAGTTGGGTGGGGGATCAATAAGGGACAATTCATCCCAAATTGCGAAGCTGATTGAAATATTGGGCGATGGATGAGTTATTCTGTTGAAGAGTAGCAATTCGCCTCTCGAGCTCATATATGCGTGGCCCATTATTAGTAGAAAAACGAGCCTTGAGATCTGCCCAAACCATGGCAGCAGAGTCGGCATAAAGGACGATATGAGCAAGAGAGCGATCTATGGAGTTGAGAATCCAAGACATGACCATATTGTTGACACGAGTCCAGCGGGCAGAGTTATGATCGGTGGAAGTAGGCATGGAAAGGGAACCATCAACAAAAACAAATTTATTTTTGCCTTTGAGGGCCATTGTCATGGCGAGAGCCCATGGATTGTAATCATCGAGACCGGTGAGAACGTTGGTCACAAGAGTTTGCCCGGGATTGTCAGATGGGTGGAGATAGTAGGGACTATCCATATCAGGGGTTTCAAGGGTAGTTTTTGGATCAGCAGAAGGCTCTTTAGAGGAGTCGTTAGTCATGACTAAAGAAAAACTTCTGATACCATGAAAGTTTGGTGCAAGGTGTACTTTTATTCATTGTACTGCAATAGATATATATACAAGTGTGTACGTGTCTATTACATAATTTTAGGAGTAAATCAAGCTATGTACAAGGAAACTTCTCTAATCCAACTAAGGTACAATCTCCAGTAATATATTATAGTTGACCATATGCACATCTTTTCTATGTATAGCAGCAGATTCTTTCTGTGTATGATGGCAGCAATATATCAGCAAGATGTGATATGGATTTCATGGTTGTGTAACATATAAAATTTTGTTTTGTTGTCTTTTTGGATCCTTTTATATTTTTGTTATCCGTATATTTTCCTTCGAAGCTTTTTCCAGGCCATAACATTTAATAATTTTTCATGCTTGTTATGCATAATACTTTTTTTCCTTTTTAACATTTTCTTGGGTCTATAGATTTTACCTTTGCTTGGATGTATTTTATTAAATTATTATGTTATAGATATTTTTTCCTTATATTATTTTTTATATTTTTATTATACATAATCTTTTCTTTTGTAGCTTCACACCTTTTTTTTGTGTTATATATAATATTTTATTTTGTCATTTTTTCGGGAGCTTATGTTTCTTTATTTTTCATATTTTGTTGTACATAACCTTTTATTTTTTAACTCTTTTATGTGAACCTAATATTTTTTTCTTTATATGATTTGTACATAATATATGTCTTTGGTTTTTTAAGTACTATTATAAGCATGATTTTTTCCATCACATATATTTTGGTATCACAAATATGCGTTTATGTTTTCAAACTATTTTATCATAGATCGCCTGGGCCCAAGGGACTATAAAATGGAAGGGACGCCCTCCCATCAAGCATCTTACACAACCACAAGCATGCTTATGGCACTATTATGCTAGCTTTTTGATCGGTCCCTCAATCTGTAACGCCCATCCTTAATCTCGTTAAATATTTGACTTATTTGTTAAATTTTTGACTTGCTTGTTAAATTCTTGACTAGCATATTTATATGCTATTTTATTTGAGTTAATTATTTAATTACTTTAGAAAATTAAGGTGGTTAAATGTCAAAGTTGAAATTTTAGGGGCCTTTTTGTTAAAAGTAGAACTTGAGGGGCCAAATTGCAATTCTTGGATAGTTGCAAGTATATCTACTTGGTTTGCTTTCTCTGAGAAAGATTATTTCTCAAACATTCTCGTACTCCTTCTGTTCTAAAGCTAAGGTTAGAATTCTTCCTATTCTCGACTCCTCGAGTTTAATTAATCCTCTGTTCGTGATTCCGGTCCCGGATAAATATCCGTGGCGTTGAATAGAGCGTTTCCGACCGATTAGAAATTAATTTGGGTCAACTTGATTTCGGACTAGGTAAGCTATTGGCTCCCCCTTCCTTGTAATAACATGCATATATGTTATTCTTAATACTTGTGCTTGTTAATTTCGTGATTTGAATGAGTTTTGTGATACTTGTTAAATTGGGACGAATGGAGTATAACCTACTCTGTAAATAATGAAAAAATTACACTTGAAATAAGTGTTTAGAAATTAGGGGTGTGCACACAAAACCGAAAACCGACCCGAACCGACCAAAACCGACAAAAACCGAGCCGATATGAACCGACGCCGACCAATAGTATAGGACACGGTTTGGTTTTTTAAGAAAACCGATCAAACCGGGACGGTTTCGGATGAAGCCTGAGTAAACCGACTCAGCTACCGAACCGAACCGATCATCAATACTACGTCGTTTTACTTTAAGTATATATACGTATTACCCTAATTAATCTCAGTATCTCATTGCTCCTCTTCTCGACTTCGCGTTCTCTCTCACTCAGATCGCCGCTCCATCTCTCTCTCAACCCCGACGACAACTCTCTCAGATTCGCCATCGATTCATCAAGTTCAAGCCTCAAGTCATCACCCATCACCATTTCCGGTAAGATTCCATTCACTCTTCGTTTTTTGTGTGGTAAATCAATGGAAAATTGGAAACCCTAACTCGAATTTTTCAATTTAGGGATGGATTGCAGCGCCTCAAGGCTCAATCTTGGAAATTAATTTCTCCCGTTCACTCTTTCTTCCGGTAAGCTTCCGTTCACTCTTTCTCTCGTTCACTCTTTCTTCCGTTCACTCTGTCCATGAATCTCTCACTCTTTCAATTGAAAAAGATTTGGACTAGTTATTTCCATTGTGGGCATTTTTTTTGGACTGTTTTTTGGGACTGTGTTTTTGGGACTGTTTTTGAACTGTGTTTTTGGGACTGCTGTTTGGGACTGTTTTTTGGTACTATTTTTTGGGACTGTTTTAGTGTTTATTGGGTGTGTGTAAATCTGATAAAATTTCAATTTGTTATTTCTTCTCTAGATGGAGCCTATTGATGTTGATAATAGGGATGCAAATGAGAATAATGAGAGATATAATGATGGAATGACTCTTAATGAGATGCTTCGAAACAATGCCGAGATTGAAATAGATGAAGGTGATGATAATGGTGAGCCTAAACAGTCTCGAAAAAAATCAATTGCATGGGAGCATTTTGTTAGGATAGATCCGATAGAGGGTGAGGGGGGTAAGGAGGCTAAGGGATCTAAGGGAGGTAAGGGGGGTAAGGAACCATATGCAAAATGTAAGCATTGTGGGCAAGGAATGAAATGTGATTCAAAGAAAAATGGTACTGGGGGTTTATTGAACCATTTGAGGCATCATTGTCCTACCTCTCCCCTTTCAGTAAAGAAGGGTGATATGAAGAAACAATCAACCTTATCTTTTAAACCTGTCGGGAAGGGAGAAGGTACTTCTCTAGCTACTCATTCATATAGTTATGAGAAGTGTAAACGTGCACTTGCAAGAATGTGCATAAAGGACAATAGGCCTTTTAGTATTGTTGATGATGAGGGATTTAGAGAATTTTCTTGGGAGATGAATCCATTGTTTAAAGTTCCTTCAAGGTGGACAATAGCTAGAGAGTGTATGAAGGTTTTCAATGAGGAGGCAGCAATTGTTAAAAAAATGTTAAAGAATCAAACAGTTTCTCTCACTACTGATACGTGGTCATCCGTTCAAAATATTAACTATATGTGTCTTACCGCGCATTGGGTTAATGATGAATGGGTTTTGGTGAAGAAGCTTTTGAATTTTTGTCCCATAACTAATCATAAGGGGGTAACAATTGGAAAGTTGGTTTATGGATGCTTACAAGAGTGGGGTATTGATCGTGTTTTTACCGTGACCGTAGATAATGCTTCTTCAAACGATGGAGCTATTCGTTATTTGAAAACTATGCTTAAAGGACCCAATGCCATTCTAGATTGTAATTATTTGCATTTGAGATGTTGTGCTCACATTATAAATCTTGTTGTAAGAGATGGGTTAGAGGAGCATGATATGTCAATCTCTCGAATTAGACATGCCGTGAGGTATATTAGGTCATCTCCGGCAAGGGGTGCAAAGTTTAGAGAATGTGTTGAGAAAGTGAACATAGAATGCAAAAAGAAGCCTAGTCTTGATGTAGAAACTAGATGGAATTCAACTTATTTAATGTTGGAAAGTGCGTTGAGGTATAAAGATGCTTTTAAAAGGTTGGAGGATATTGATTCCAACTTTACAAATTACTTTTATGTTGGTGGTGATGAACAACTTGAGGTTGAGGGTAGTACAAGAAAAAGGAAGAGAAAAGAAAGAGTTTCACAACCTCCGGATGTAGATGATTGGAAGACGGCAACGCAATTTGTTGAATACTTGAAGGTATTTTATGATGTAACAAACTTAATTTCCGGGTCCAAGTATGTCACATCCAATTTGTTTTTTGGCCAACTTGTGGAAATGCATGCAAGTATATCTTTAATGTGCATGGATGAGGATGCGGGAAAGAAAAAAATGGCCCTTGCAATGAAAGAAAAATATGACAAATATTGGGACAACATGAATAATATGAATTTCTTGTTGTATGTGGCCGTGATTTTAGATCCCCGTAATAAGTTGCAATTTCTTGGGTATTTGGTAAGTCAAATTTATGGAGATAATTCATCGAAGGCCAAGGAAATTTCCGAAAGAGCGGTTAAAACTTTGAATGATTTTTTTTATCACTATAAAATGAAAGCCGGTAATGTAAATCTTGGGAAAAAAGCACCTTCATCTTCCCGTGATGGCTCTTCTTTTGCAAACCTTGTTGGTAAAGTTAATATTGAAGCAAACTTCAAGAAATACTTACAAGAGCAAGGAGGGGTGGTTGATAAGTCGGAAGTTGAAAAATATTTGTCCGACGGTTTGGAAAGTAGAGAAGAGAGCTTTGATGTTCTAAAATGGTGGAAACTCAATTCTACAAAATTTCCCATCCTTTCCCAAATTGCTAAGCATGTTTTGGCCATGCCAATCTCCACCGTTGCATCGGAGTCGGCATTTAGCACCGGAGGTAGGGTGATTGATCCTTTTAGGAGCTCTCTTACTCCAAAGACGGCCGAAGCATTAATTTGTACACAAGATTGGATACGCGACAAACCATTGGATCTTGAGCTTCCGGATGTGTATGCTAAGGCTATGGCGGAAATACAAGATAAGTTAGAGGAACTTGAACTTGGTATAAACTTTTCTCCTTTCATCTTTCTTTTTTATGGAATTCAACTTAAGTTTTTGTTATTTATATTTATTCCTTTTTGTCATTGTTAGATGAGTTTGGAGGTCAACCGAAGTTCTTTGAATCGTGCATGGTTGATGATGAATGAAAAGAGAAAGGTATGCCATCAATAAATTTTTCTTACTTTTTTTTTCGCAATATTGCTATGATACTTGTATACAGTATATTGATCAGATATTTTGTTGGGTTTTACTTTTGCAATAGCTCAGCTGTTTTTTGTGGCATTTTCAGACAATATCTTTTGATAAGAACAACTAGATAGAACTTTCATATATACTTTTTGTCGCAATATTGCTATGATACTTGTATACAGTCAAATTTCCCGCCTTTGTCCGGTTCTCATTATTTTACAGTTAACTCTCCCAAATCCAATGAAACTGGAAGAAAAAAAATACTACAAACTTAGGAAGACTGGAAGCTCAACTAATTGAGGTTTTTTCATGAAAAAAAAACCCACAAATATGTACAAGATGATATTGAGTATAAGTTTTAAACTTTAATCTGTGATCCGATAGGCTAAGTTAGGCAGCTGCAGCTAGGGGTACAGATCTGTGACAAGCTCTCTTAGCTGCACGAACAATATCTTCAACCTGCAGGAAAACCACAGGGATAGTTGACGGAAAGATGTTCGATTAGAAAATTACTTCCAAAGTGAACTCCTAAAAGTGACCTACTTTCTAATCTTTAAAATTCCACTAAATGGTTGCAATTTGAAACACTATTAAGTAACAGATTCATTAAACTTACGAGTTCTCCTTGTTGCAAATGCTGCTATGGCATCTTGATCTGTACACTTTATTCATGTTCATTAATCCTAAGTTTGGTAAGCTATAAGTTGTACTCCCTCCGTTCCAAAATGATATTTTCATTTGCCATTTCTCATTGAGTTAAATGTTTTATTACCACTAGAGAACTTCTTCTACACTGCTGTAAATTGTAGAAGGATCTTTTGTCTATCAAAAATGCTAATCAGATTATGAAAAATCTGACTTTTTCTTTTTTTCCTTTGAATTTTGCAAATGCTGCTATGTAACTGTTTTTTTTTTTTTTTTTTTTTGCTTTGCTACTGTAAGTGTAACTATTTGTTTTTGTATAACAGGTCTACCCATTTACCATGTTGAAGTCTCAGATTTGCTGCAGCTAATTGGTTATTGAGAAGATCTATTGTGTTTAATTTTTTTGAAGCCTCAGATTTGCATGATTTAGTAGTTTGTTTGTTTGTTTGTTTATTTATTTAGCATTCTGAAACAATAGTTGTAGTTTGTTTTGGGGCCTGGATCATTTTTATGCTAAACTCAGTTGAACTATTGTATTTTATTTTTTCTTGCATCATTTGAACTATTGTAATTGGCTTGACAATGTTAAATTGTGGGTTTTATTTCCATTGCATTTTTAAATTTTTATTTTGGGCCTGGATCATTTTTTTCCTATTCAGCCCAAACAGGCCCAATTAAGCCCATTAGCCCAATAGCATTAATCACAAGAAACCGACACCTACCGATACCGACCATACCGAACCCAAAAACCGATCATGCCGATACCGACCAAAAACCGAAGGTGTCGAATTTTGTTATTCAGAAACCGACTAATTCGGTACAGTAGCGGTTTTGCCCAAAAACCGAGCCGTACCGAACCGAGCACACCCCTATTAGAAATTGTCTAGCACTCCTGGGTTTATTATATGTTGTTAGAAATTATACTCCTATTCGTGAGACGGTAAAATAGTAACTTGATTTAAATATTATTAGAAAAATTGTACCATTATTTGTGGTACGGGAAAATGAATGGAAGTATCCCTAAATGTTTATACTAGTATATTAGAAAATTATACTTATACTTTTGGGACGGTGAAATATTGAAATAGAATAAAGGAAAATTATTCTATTACTTGTGGGACGGTGATAAATTAATAAAGTGTCCCTATAGAAGTGTTCTGAGCATGTTAAAATGCACTCTTGAATGTTAGAAAGTGTTAGTGGGTTTATACTCCTACACTTGGGACGGAAAATTTGTAACTATAAAAGTCTCTGTTGAAATAAGAAAGTATAATTGAAATAAGTGATTTAAGCTTATTATTATGTCCTGGGTAATGTTAAATTGTGAGTAAAAGTATACTCCTACGCTTGGGACGGAGAAGTTTAGGCCTGGAAAGAAATTTGATATTTGCTGAAAATTGTACCAGGCGCCCGCCTGGTGGTCCTTCGAGCGCCCGCCCATTTGGCCAGAAGTTTTGGTTTTAAAAACGCTTGGATGAGTGGCCGCCCGGTCTACCTTAGGCGCCCGCCCGGTCCCCTGTTCCAACCAAAGTGTTTTAAATCTAAATTAAATTGAAAGCTTATCCCTCCTAAGGTATATAGCCTTAAGATAAGATGTCCTAGCAAGTGTTGTGACACCTTAGGGGTATCAGAAGTGAGTCTTGAACATGATTACTCATTAAATTAAAATGAGAACTTGAGTATAAAAGGAAGAACTCTTCTTTATGTCTTGAAAGTGCTATGAACAAGCACTTATGTGTTATGCTTGTCTTGGAACCTATGTTTGTGCACCTTGAGGGCACCAAATTACTGTCTTGAGCTTGAATATCCTATGTAGGGGATTATGAACTTGTAAGTATGAGTTGTATAGCTCATTTACTTAATTTGAACTCGAAGTATTCTTGGTCTAGGTTTAGGGTACTACCCTAGATGGCCTAGGTGAGTGTTGTAGAGCACTCTAGTACTGAAAAATAGTCCCTTTGTGAACAAATGAAATGTGGACTTGAATCATAATTAAATGATAACTTGAAGTATAAGATAATTAACTCTTGTACATGTTTAACCATCCAAAGAAATGGATTGAGAACTTGGATATAAGATGATAAAATCTTGTATATGTCTTGAATGTCCTGAATGTCTTGAATGTCTTAAGTTGAGACAGTAACTTGAAGTATAAGACAATAAAATCTTGTACATGACTTGAACATCCAAATAATTGGATTAAGACTTGAATATAAGATTTTAAAATCTTGTACGTGCCTTGACACCAATATATGTGTATGGTAATAAACTTGAAAGATTCTTGATGTGTATATGCAAATCTTGTATATATTTACTTGATAGAATGTTACTTCTTGATTACTTGATACATGGTATGAATAACCGAAAGAGTTGGGATATGGGATTAGATAGAGAATAATTAACTCTACTACACATTTGAATTTGATACGTGTATATTGGAAGTGTTATGAATAAGCACTAAAATGCTAGTGATTGGTTTTAATCGTGTATATACTCAATGAAGTATATAAAGAATAAAGAGGATATCTTGTCTTGAAATGGGTTCCTATAGAAAATAGGGACTAGTGTGATATGAAGATAATTCATATAATCGTGAATACTACAAATTAAGTTAATAAGAATAACTATAGAACACAATATGTGTTGGAAAAGGTATTCGATTATTAACGATACATATACGTGAGATATGACTGTGACTAGGTATGATATGACCTATTCTTCTGCGTATTTAGAGTCTAAGGTATTGGGCTGTATTTGATAGTAAGGGTATCGTGATAGACACTTTAATGTGTTAAACGTGATATGAATATGTACGTGCAAACTTGGCATGTGACAAAGTGATATAGAATGATATACCCTACTACTTGTTTGAGGTCTATTATTAATAGACTCTAACTTGGATTGACCGTGTTATATGGACACTCTACGTGCCATTGTTAGATTGATTTGTCTTCGCAATGATTGCGTATGTGTACTTGTATTCTCGTGAGCACATGATACATGATTACATGGTGCATATTCTCGTGAGCACATGATATATGATTACATGGTGCATATTCTCATGAGCACATGATACATGATTACATGGTGCATAAAGACTGGTCCACTAAAATGGGACTTAGTTCTATTCTCGTAGTTCAAGTAAACATCTACTTGTGCATTCTCGTGTGAGTCCAGCTGGCTTATTTGGTTCAGAGGGGTGTATAGGTTCACGCTTATCGCGAGAGCTGGGGCATAAGTGATAATCGTGGGTCTATGCATTCGGTCTGTTTTTCCCTTACTAGCGGCCATAGTAAGGGCTTAGCATCCTATATTGGAGCAATACGCCTGATATAAGTGAATGCTAAACTCGTGAACACCTCGTGAATCTTGTTCTTGTGAATGACACTGGTTACCGGGTCTTCTTATATACTGCATAGCAGTCTCTTGATCTTGATCGTGGTTGTCCTCAGCTATACAAGCATCGACAACAATGGTATTCTTGGAAGGAATAAGGAAGGATTCAGGTAATGATACGTGATAGGCCTATGTGCATCTTGGTGAGTTGGTCTAGCCTCTCACACTACTTGACTACTTGTTACCTGATCATATCTTGAGCTTGATTACTTGTAGAGTTGGCTTAGCCTCTCCTATACTTGTTACTTGATGATACTTGATATATGATTACTTGAGTATCTATTGGAATTGCGTGATAACATGTCATGTAGTTGCATGTTAATAGCTTACTGAGATTTATCTCACCCTTTATTTGTCCCCCCCCCCTCCAGGAAAGAAGGGGATAGTACGCAGTGAGGCTCGACATAGCTGGGAACGTACTCCGCAGGATGTTCTTGTTTGAGACTAGTGTCCTTTTACACTTTGGTAAGGACGATGTTGTATGAGTTGTTAAACTCAGGGCTTGTTGGGGTAGACTTGTGTAGTACTTGTTGTCTCTAGACATGTCTTCCGCTGTATGTAACCATGTTTGGTTTTAATTTTCTTGGTCTAGAACTCGTCGTGAGCTATCTTAGCTCCTCACTCTTGAGTATATATATCATGTCAGTTTGTTTCTAACAGGTATTGTTCCTGTTTCCCGTTAGTTTCTTGTTTCTTGTTAGTTACGCGCACCAGGTTCGAGGTTCTATTAGGGGATCCCGGGACCTGGGAACGTGTCACAATCGGCATGGAACTGTCGTTCCTTTTACCTCCTTGAAATTACACTAAAATCATAGCCTGCCTTAGAAATTTTTCTATTTTTTGGGACACGCCAAAAATGGAAGTAGCGAGATATTTTCGAGGAGGGAGTATGTGCATTTATTGCTCCAGAGATTGAAACAGAATCTTATTGTGGGAGTATGTGCATTTATTGCTCCAGAGATTGAAACAAAATCTTATTGCACTACGCATCAACTGTTCTTTGGTGGAAGGTTCGCTGCTTCTTGATTCTGGCCTTGTTATTTGTGTAATCGGATATGATTCTTCACTCATCTCCATATACTTTCAGAACAGAAGCTACTCAAACTTAACCTTGTTCTCATTACTTGGGTTTCGCTAATTTGTACTCCCTCTGGCCCAAAATGATATTTGCATTTGGCTATTCAAACTTTTTAAAAATATGAACACTTGTTTCACTGGTCATGTGTTGCTTATGCACTTTTTAGCTTAAATTGCAGAAATAGGAAGAACTTTTTGGGACAATGAGAAATGGCAAATGAGAAGATCATTTTGGGACGGAGGGAGTACTTTAAAAGAATGATATAGCTGAAGGAATGGAAAAACTCTTATCACCCCCTTGATCACAGCAGAAGATATGATAATTATTTATTTACTTTCATGAGAGCACGACTTAATAGTTTTTTGTTTGTAGCATCACAGTTTGCAGACTTCGCCGACTTAAATGTGTATTTTCCAGGAAAAACATTGAAGAATGGAACAATCATTGGCATAGACAGTTTACAGACTTCGCAGACTTAAATGTGTATTTTTCTGATTATTTTCATTGTAGGTTTGGGCAAATATGTGCTAAAACGTTGCCAAAGCACCTATAGCACAGTGCTGGGCCCAGTATTTATTTCAGTCACCTGTGAAACTCAATGCTTCATACTTACAGGTATCTGGAAAACTTGAGAGCTGAAACCACTAGAGTTAGGCTACATCATTGGGGAAGTCTAATACTCCCTCATGCCACAATAAATGTCCTATTTTACTTCTTAGTTCGTCCCAAAATAAATGTCGCATTTACATGAGGAAATTGTTACATTGCAATTTTACCATTTTACAAGAAATGTACAAACAAGTAAAGCAAATTCGTTAAAAACGTTGACAAGTCAAATGTGACATTTATTATGGATGGAGTACAAACTATTGGCCATTGATTCGAGCAGTGGAACAATCTGGTTAGTTAAGTTTTGGTATGCATTTGCTGTTAATGCTTTAGATATATTCTTTCATCTTTACCTGCGTATTATGAAGGGGGCAAAAGTTTTGCTTGTGCATAGAGCTTTCTTTTTGAAATTTCCTCTGTTCGTCTGAACTCATAAAGGTAAAGCAGGTGAAATCCATATTTCATACTCTAAACATGCTCAGCTTTGATGTGATGAAGCAGTGGCTTGTGGCGGAAGGCTGATGTCCTGTTTTTTGCAACAAGACAGGTATGTTCTGAATGCCTAACAAGTCTGTCATTTTGTCTGCAATTTTAGCTGATTGCTTAACACTCACTCCATTTTCAGATTCAAAATGCATTACAGTAGGCAGCTATTGACAGCAACTCACAAGTTGTGGCTATATTCCAAGGAATCACCGCCTACATATTTGAGCACAAATCAATTATTCTTTTTACTAAATTGTGGATGATTATGGGTGAATTTCTCCTGTTCATCTAATGTAACTAGGACTAGTGAATGTTAGATGGATATGTCCATGGTCCTCCATAGGTCTAAACCAATTCCTGCTCCAGTTAGAACCCGTTGGGAATCAATGTAAGATAGAAATTTATTACTTAACATTTCATTCTTCTCTGTAGTACAAATATTAGATATAGTGATCGAAGTACATATAAGAAGAGTGGAAAATGAGAGAGACAGGGAGAGAGGAGTGCACGTTCATGCAATTAATGATGCTAAACTTACCACCAATCTTTAAAAAGTTGAGAATTTGTTTGTTCATTACATCATTATTTGCATTAACTCTTGTTGATAGATTTTCACAAATTTTGGGTATTAGGGTAAAATAACTCAGAGTTTTGTAGGAATAGGAAGTGATCTCTCTTTATATATTATGTTGGAAGGACAAAAACAAGATCCCCGATCTCCTCTAACAAGCTAAACAAGACTCCCGGAATCAGGAGCCATAGATTAAGCTCTTTCTATGCTAAAATTTTCACTTGGGTAATGATTTGTCTGAATTATTCTAGCATAGTCAACACATGATTCTGACATTTGAGTTTTTCAGTTTTCTTATCAGTGTGGGTGTAGGCAAAATTGATTCCTAAACTTGATTAACATTTAGGTGTAAATTCACTCGCTAAATTGAGTGCAAAGAGCAAGATTGGGACTCATTTAAGGGTGGAGGTATTATGTCATGGTATTACATGTGGACTTAAAGAATATGGGATTTGTCAGTGGCCTTGTCCCTGTAGACAAATCAGTTGCTTTTGAGAGGATCATATATGTTCAACGAGAGGTAATGTGTTTCTGAAGATCATGTTACCGATCTCGTGTCCGGAGCGATGGTTATTCTGCAAATTACTTTTTATTTTTATACTCCCTCCATCACAATATGGATGTCTAAAACATTTTCAAATTTGCTCTTGATCAAGAGTGAATTTTAATATTTTTTGGACATTCATTTTTGGGACGGAGGGAGCAATTGTTTTGAAGTTGAGGATTTTTAGTTAGTTGATCTTATGTGGATGTTTTCTTTTTTCGTTTATAGGATTGCTGATTATGCTCTTTTTATAATTTTCATTCTCTTAATGCTCATTTAAACACGCGTGATGGCGCATTTTTGTGTCTGAACTTCTTCATGTTCTCCTTTGTTCGGCCAAAAGGATTGTTTTATCCACCAGCTTGCACCTGCATACCTATGACAATACTGTGTGTTTGTACCCTTTCAATTTCATTTTCTTTATGTACATCAATAGTATTGATCTGATGCTTTCATTTCCTCTTGTAAGAATTTAATAGATTGTACTTGCAGGCCGAGAAAAATGTATTTGTCATTTTATATTCTGGAAAAGGGCAAAAAGCAAGATCTTGAAAATGTGCGTGCAGTTGCAGCAAATCGTTAACCATTTACAGATGATGTAGGGATGCAGTATGAGATGGTCACAGAGATATGGTTATCGGCAAGAGGCTTTTGACAAAAAAGGTAGAATTTTATTTTTAAAAATATGTTTTTCTGACGTTCTTATTTATTATTTTCCTGATCTTATTTTTTTCCTTTATCAAAAAAAAATAAAAATCTTGTCGTTCTTATTTATTATTTTGGCCCCTAATATTATATTTTTTCATTTCTAAAAAAAAATAAAATTCCAGTCACATGGTTATTATATACTCCCTACATCCCATACTTATTGTCACTGAAAATGAGTGCACGGCGATTAAGATTTTTTTTTTGGAAAAGTATTGTGAGTGGGTAGGAGAGAGGAAATAAGCTAGTGGATAGTTGTTGTGAGTGGGTAGGAGAGAGAAAATTGAACATGTTGGGTAAGTAGCAATAAGTATGGGTGTATGGGACGCCCGAAACGGAAATAAGTAGCGATAAGTTTGGGACGGACAGAGTATTTCATACTACTTATACCTCTCCAGTTGTGCTATATGGTTGAAGAGAAAACAAATAAAAGTATTGCTGCAAACTTACTTTATAGCAGGAATTGTAATCAGTGATGTCCCTTTTTTGGGTAACTCATGAAGGTTTTATGCTTGGGTTACTCAAGCCAGCATATTACTAAACCGGCTAAATAAGTAATACTTGATAAAAGTTCAGGATTTGGTTCTTTAGCGCATGATCTGGCTCTTATTATAAGTTTATAACCCATTAGCGTTGGTTGAAGTTATATGGTGATGTTTTGGGTTCATTTAGAGTTAAGAGTTTGAATCACTGGCCAGCACAGAAGCATAAAGTGCATTTATAGTCAGTAGCTTGGATATTGATTTCTGAAAATGAATACCTTGGAGTTGAAAATCTTAATGGACTTAAAATGAGAACTGGAGTTGTGAGGATAGATGAATTTTTTTCCCCAGCAAGTAGGGATGACAAGGGAGAGGGCGGGATGGGCGACTGCCCAAGGCCTATTATTAATTTTAGTGCATCGGTATAGTGCTTCAGCATTTAGGAACAAGTCTAAGGTTTGATCCATTATGTCTTCATTTTGTATGTTTTCAAGTTTTCTTTGTTTATAATTTTTTATGTTGCAATTTGTTCTTTCGTGTTTTTGTATACTCCCTCCATTCCGGTAGAAGCTTCACCTTTTACCCAAAAAGGCATTTCCTAAAATGGTTATAAATGTTGGTTTCAAAAAAAAAAAAAAATGGTTATAAATGTAGGCCCCACTTGTCAACCCCACTCAGTTTTTCCTCTCACATACTTAAATTATGGTCCCCACTTGTCATATGACCAATACCTTTTTCCCCTCACACATGTAAATTATGGGTCCCACTTGTCATACCCTCTCACTTCTTCCCTCTCACAACCCATTTCCCACTAATCACTTTTCTTAATTCTTGTTACTCCCAAAATGGTGAAGATTTTACTGGGACGGGGGGAGTATAAACTTTTCTTTTTATAATTGTCTCCATAGTTTTGGGTGGTTATAATTTTTTATTCATATTTTATTATACATATCTTCAATTTTAAAGCTCTTTTTGACCCTCTTATTTAATATTGTTTCATACTCACTATCTCAGAAAGTTTGTCCCATTTTAACTTTTTATGGTCAACGTAAATGGACTTTGACCAAACAGTTTTTAGAATTTGATTGGGTCGCATACTCCCAATCCTCTTTTCTGTGTTCTAATTGTGATGGGGACAAATTTTTTCTCTAACTGTTGCAAGATGACAAAGCATGTAAGTCATGGTTTCAGACTAACAATTTTATTATCCATGTTATTGCCATGATTGTACTCCCTCCGTCCCATTAAAAAATGTAGCACTTTCGTTTTTTTTTTTTTTGTCCCTAAATAAAAGCACATTTCTAAATAAGGATAGAGTCTTGGTCCAATTTTATCACAATACAAGCAATGCACAAACAAGTAAAGCACGTTCTTAAAAAAATATTGACAAGTCAAACCCGACATGTATTTTGGGTTGGAGGAACTATTTATTGGACCCGGAACCGCTCCACCCAATTTGCTACACCTCTCCACCCAATGGCTAAGATGAAGGCCACATACACACACAAATCAGGGGCGGTCAAGATAGCTCCCACTTTTGTGGGTCCCACCGAATTTGGCTCTATCTGAACCGTTGGGTGTAGGAAAAATGAGGTGGCATTGATCTCCACCATTGGGTGGAGCTAACTCCTTGGTGGAGCAGTTCGAAATCCCTATTTATTTTTGCGACTGTTGGCGTGTTACTTGTTATGGAAACCTTAAGTGCATTACTACATGCCTTGAGACTTCACTAGTTGGAATTGTAGAACAAGTTTTTATGGGGGAGATGGTTACAAATTTTACATGTTTTCATTTGCTTTGATAAGTAAAGATGAAAAATGATGTAGGCTGCATTCATAATATTCTTTTGTAAGAACAGGAGTTACCAACAAGCAATAAAGAGCCTGGACTATCGAGTGGACGTAGATATAGTTGATTCTTTCACGTGGATCGTGGAAAGGTACAAGAAACTGACGAGAGGAGCCTATTCTTCAAGTGTGAGAAGGTGCGCTCTGCTTTTCTACTTCCTCACTGTGCCGTTCATTTAATTTCTTTGTTACCACAATTTTTTTTAGCATCCCAATTATTCATATCATTATCATGGTCTAGACTTAATGTTGGGCAAGACGCATTGTTTAATGTAATGGCTTTTTGGTGGAGAAAAGACGAATTGTAATGTATTTTTCATTATATGAAGGGGAGAAATGAGAAGAAAAATGATGTACGATGCCAATCATTCTTCATCCATTTGATTTTTACTGTTGTAAAGTTATAAAAACTATTTCCTAATTTAGAAACCCATCGAATATTATGGGATAGATCGAACTTAAGGAGAAAATTATCAAGGCTTATCTTTTGCTTATGCTTTAAAATGCATGTGAATTATACAAAAAAAAAAAAAAAGCCCTCTGCAACAACACTCATTGAGCAAATTACTGTTTTCAGTGCCTCTCTATAAGATCTTAAATCTTTACTAACAAGCCAAATCCAACACAATGACATTTATAATTAAGAAACTAGTGACGGTAGTTGCCAAGAGAGCTACAACGTACTAGAGTGTAATACAACTGAAGCTTGAATTGTTAAGATGACATTAGACAATGAAACATTCAAGTCCAAATATGTTAATAAGAAACATAAAGAGCAGACAGAGATCTAGAGCTGTCAGCTTTAACGATACATATTTGCAGCAGTATATATACACAAATGATAAGCTTGATCCAACTATAACACAGGATCAATACATGATGACCAAGGTGGAGAACTTGTAGCTAGCTTACTGAGTGGTAATTGGGACAGCAGCTACAGTTGAGACCATGGAATCTACCCCACATACGTCACGCCCCCTGCAGATCTTGTAGTATCCTTCCTCTCCCCAGCTCTCTCCCCACGAGTTCTTAAGGATCCAGTAAGGCTTATTCTTAAACCTGATTGGAGCATATCCAGCAGATCCGTACCCAACTAGAAGTACCGCGTGGTCTATGTTCTTCCCACAAATGTACGGGCATGAAACTTTCCCAATGTATGTTTGCATGAACGCTGCATCGATTCCAACTGCATAGGTAGGGAGGAGAAAATGTTGAAAGTTTGTCATTTAATTGCCCATTAGCCCATTTTCATTGAATCAAACATGTTGGAATAGAGATACTCCCATAACGATGGTTTTGTTTAACTATTCAAGCATATTAACAACATATTGTCATTTTCATTACTACCCTTAAGTAAGGTCAAATTATAACTTCCACTAAAATCTCTATTGCGACAACTATGCATTACTCAATAGATTCATCGCGAAGTTAAGTCTGGAAGTTCAATCCTTTTAACACACCAATTGTAGAAATAGGACTATCTTTTTGGGACAAACATAAATAAATAGAAAGAGGGACTATCATTTTGGAACCGGGGGAGGGGGGGGTATAAGTTTTGTATGGATGTTGGGCATCTGACTTACTTGCAAGGGGTCCGTTCTTGACCAAGTTGGCAGCAATTTGGTCTTCATTTACGGAAATGACGCTGAAATTGGTAACAGATGCAGCAATTTTGCTATTGTCGAACTTGCACTGACCGTCTTTTCCAGTATATGGATAATCTGCTTCTCGTTGAAGTCCACCGGCCTTGAGTGCATACTCAAAGGCATTATTCATGAGACCCCCATTGCAACCTGAATCACAGGAATCACGCTCTTCTGGATCACACTGCAAAGAATCAAGACATCACTTGGTTAGAAGCAACCACTAGTGACATCAAGGCATAATATAATTTCTTTTGATGTCTAACAAAGTTTGATCTAGCATTTCATGGGATCTCAGCAATTTAGATTGTCAAGAGGTGCATTCTTCTCATTCCAAACGTAGTAGTTCTGTTTCTCAAATTTGAAAATAACGTGAGTGAAGACATGAGCAAGATAAAGATATTTGCTTGTTAAAGAACATGAAAACATTGAATCAATGAGACATTAGGCATGTACGAAAGTAAGATACATTTCACATTAAATTTAGGATCGTTACTTGTATAATTTCACACAATATAAACAAATCAAGTGCTCGCCTCTGGCAACAGACCGGTACGAAATGGGTTTCACCAACTGATGAGCAACTTTGTAGAAATAGACAGCCAAGAACATTAGTCAGAACCACAGGCTAACCGGAGACTACAATTGGGAAACAACCTCAACTTACAAATCCCTCCATCCTTATAGTGTTAGACAAAATATCCCACATTTAATTGAGAAACATGGACCAGTTCATGTCACACTTGGACCTCTCTCTACTTTAATTCTAAGACATAGTTCTATCACTCTCTACATTTTATTACGCCTACACGGAAGATCTGAAGCCTTTGATGTGTCACGTACAGTTAATTTGTTACTCAAAGCTAGAGAGCTAGTAACTATTGTACAGTACATGATTATTATCAATGGGATCCAAAGGTTTTGAAGACGCAAACCAATCAGAAATACCATAACATTTGCAGAAGGATTAAATTTTATTAAAGCAGGTTTAAGTTAGTCTAACAATATTGCCGGAAAAAGAGAGAGGCGTGTAAATAATTTAACATAAACAAGGACAAGAATAAGCTGTAGATCAAATTCAAAGGCGAACCTCATGATCGCAATCCACGAGCTGTTGCTCACTGAGGCTGACTAGCTCTCCTGTTGAAAGGTAGTGAGCTCCTTCTAAGGCTCCCGTAGTACTAAACGACCAACACGATCCACATGAACCCTATAGATTACAAATACTATCAATCAGTACATAAATTAGTATTAGTATTAAAATCAAAATTAAATCACATGCCCTGCCGGATCCCATTTAAAATAAATATTATCTCATCTACAGCACTATTTTTAGATTCTCGTTTTATGAAAGTATACAGTATAATCTAATCTAGTACATTAAAGCAAAAAGTGCATTAAATAGAAATAATGAATTTACCTGATCCTTAACGCCGGTGACGGCGCCATGCTCTCTCCAGTCAAAATCAGCTGGAAGATCGTTGGTGGGGAGGATAGGAGCCTTGTGAGCATCAGCTGGCAGCTTAAGCCTCTTCAAGCCAAGGTAGGTCCGGCGGAACTCCGATGCCGTCAAGTCGGAGAACTTAGTGACTCCGTGATCCGCGGTAGGGTCAAGCAACTGGTGACGCTTAGCACGGCGCAGGTTAGACTTGAACACCGACAATCTGTAATCGTGTTCCTCTTGAGTGGCATAAGTCCTGCCGAACTTGGACTTGAAGAGTGAGAAGTGGTGCTCGGCGTTGAGGAGTCGATCGTCGTGGTTGACCTCCGGCACCACTTGGCGAATCAACTGATCGTCGGAGGAATCGCCGGCAGTTGCGGTGGACGCGACGATGGCGGATAACAAGAGGAGGGAGATGAGAGAGAATCTGTCCATGATTTTTGAGTGAGAAGAGGGAGAGATATTTTTGGGTGCTTTCCCTGCTCCAATTATACTGTTTCCAAGAACACAGTGAACCGTTTAGATCATGACACGTGTTGACTGCTCTGATTTATTATAAACAAGGACGAAAACTTGCCACGAAATGGTCAAGCATTTGCTGGTTTCATTTTGAGGTTTAATCCAATACACGAAATCCTTTGTTTGAAAATGCTTTGCCATGTACTTTCTATTTTTTGATTTATTTTATTTTTTTTTGAAAAAAATTACATACTTATTTCATTTAAAAGCTGACCCGGGTCTATAAAGTGTTGATTCATATTTCTACCATATAGTACTTAGCATTTATATGCGCAAAGTAACTTTCATATCTACTTTAATAAAATTTAACCTATTACATTTGGAAGACATAATTGTAATGTCTGAAACGATAGTTTTCAGAATAGTCTCGATTTGTTGGTTACTTGATTTAGTCTCGTGCTTGTATAGAATTTGTCAAGATGATGGTAATGGCGTGGTTGTTGTAGACCGCTCATTTTAGGCTTTTCCATACAACTAGCTATTCGGTTTGGAGAGGGGAGAAAGTCTCCATTTCTTGTTTTATAAATTAAATTTATTTAATTATTCATTTGTCATATAGCAAATACTTCATCGATCTCGAATAGAAAAATACATGTTTTAAAATGGACATTATTATCAAAGAAAAGTGTTAGGGATTGAGTTGGTATTGTGAGTGTGAAAGTGAGGTAATAAGAAAGCGAACTGGAGTATGGAATAATAAATAGAAATTTGTTGTGACGATGAAAGTGAGTTTAATTTAGTGAAGAAGTATTATCATATTTTTATTATTGAAAGTATGAAGGGAGTATTCATTTTTAGTCGGTCTCAAACTAAGTGCTACCTTACATTTTCTAATAAGAAAATAGTTTTAATTGACAATTTTATCTTTATGCAAATTATATATAAATAAGTAAAATATATTTTTATTAGATTTTTTAAGATATATTTTTATTAATTCAGTAAGCTAAATATTTGTATTTCTTGTTGGTTGGACATTTCTTGTTTAAGTCTCCGATGTAAATTCTATCCTTCTCTGGCTGTAAGTGGGATGTTATCTTTACTGAAGTTGGAAGAATAATTAGCAATACTTTTGCCTCACATATGTCCATGTATAATATATTAATAATACATATGAAATTAAAAAAAAAAAATTATGCATCATAATAACAAAGATAATATAAACAAGGGTCCTAGAAGTATTAGTTATGAAATTATTTTAAGAAAAATTTAATGATTACGATTTGTTTTTTTGTTTTTTTTTTTTGTTTTTTGAGAGAATGATTACGATTTGTTTATAATTTAATTTTTAATGATGATAAACTAAATAAATCATAGGAAAATAACTTGGTGGTGGGTTCAACAAGGAAGAATAGCCTTTGTTTTTGGGATAAAATTAGAATAAATTTAATATAAAATATACTCCATATAATTGAAGTTAAAGTTTCAAAATACTTAATCGGTCACATAAAAACACTTTATCTTTTAAGGTTAATGTGATTGAACTTTACTCAAACTGTATTTAAAATATTAGTTATTCAATGAACTTTTAAATATAATTACTGGTAATATTTATGATTGCATATATTACTATTTTAAAAGTTTTATATAATATTATTATTTTAAAACTTTATCAAAATTTAATTAAATGGACATTAAAAATAAGAAGATAGTTTTTGCACGAGAGTAGAAATCGTGAACTTAAAAGTCTTAGAACTGGAAAATATCCCATTATCAAGAAAGCAACTGAAAGTGTCCTTTGTTATAATATATTATTATGTGGATGTCCTTCGAACCAGAAGTGTACAAGAGAAGCTTTGCAAGATTATCTTTCGCGAAGCTTACTAAGGAAGCTTTGTAAATATCTTCAGTGAAGCTTACAATGGAAGCTTGGTAAATATCTTCAGAGAAGCTTACTAAGGAAGCCTTACTAAAGGATAGTGTTTATCCTTATGGAAGCTTATAGTGGAAGCCAATTTCCACCTTTAAATAGTAGGCTCTAGTTTTCATTTCAATGGACTTCAGAAGTTCTTAACTTCTACCTTTCTCTCTTGTACACTCTCTCTATAATAGTTTTGAAATAAAATAATATCTATTGAGATTATGCTCTTGGTTCTTCGGTTTTATAACACGTTATCAGCACGACTACGTTCTAGTTCCACATCCTGAGCTAGTCACCGAAGTAGGTACGGTATCGGTAAGATCTACCTAGTCTATTTTCAAGTTATTTCAAAATTATATCTTATATATGTTTGCAGGATTATAAAATAATAAGTGAATATAATTCTACGATGTTTAAAATTACATCACAGTTAAAACTATGTGGAGAAAGAATAACTGATAACGATATGCTAGAGAAAACTTTCTCCACATTCCTTCTTTGATTTGCTCCTGCAGTAGCAATATTGAGAAAAATGTTTTAAAAGACATTCTGATTTGATCTCATGTGGCTGAGCAAAATAATGAGATCTTATTAAAAACCACGAAGCCCGCCCCACTGGCTCTACTCTGTTCCCTGAAGTGAACGCGAGTATATATGATAATATTGAACGAGGCCGAAAACGTGGTCGTGGACGTGGCCGTTGACGTAATCGCGACCGTGGTCCGGGGAAATTTTATAATCGGTATCATAATGACAATCACCTCAATAATGATGGAAATATTTCTCGCCACCAGAAGTGGAATAGATAAGGTAAGAATGAAATATCATCGACTAGACAAATTGAGCAACCGATAAAAATTGAGAATTTATGTTATCGGTGCAGAATGAAAGGCCATTGAGCCCGTACCTGTCGTACGCCTAAACATATTGTTAAGTTGTATCAAGCATCAATGCTGAATAAAGGGAAAGATGTTGAAACAAATTTTGTCTATGAAAACGATGACGTAAATCAAGATCCATCTACAAGTATACATCTGGATATATCAGATTTTCTCAATCCAGATGTAAATGATTACATACTTAATGGGGGAGAAACCCAAACTAACTAAAGTATCTGACTCATTATAATTTACTTAAGTGTGTTCTATTATGTCAGTGTGTGTGTTTTCTAACATATTTAACTTTTACTTATAAGTATATTTGTAAATGATGTTAATATTAGTACAATATGTGGTAGTACAAAGATAATTGATGGCTTCAGAAGAGCTAACATAGTACTACTAAAAGGAACAAAAATCAGTATAAAAATGCATTACTTTCATTTATGTCTCAAAGAAATTTACTATGATTTAAAGATATTCGGGAAAATGGATATCATATTGAGACAAGTAATGAAGGAGAGATGAAATATTTATGCATTACAAAGACTGAATCAGGTAACAAATATGTGGTAGAAAAGTTACATGTATTTTCCTCTAAAGTATGCTATACAAAGATTAGCATAATTGAAGTACAAATGACAGTAAACCAAAAGTTTACTTATATAAATGGTCTTACCAGTAAACCAGAAGTTTACTAATATAAATATTTTTAACAGTAAACCAGAAGTTTACTAATATAAATGGTTTTACCAGTAAACCAGAAGTTTACTGATATAAATGGTTCTACTATATGGCATGACCGGTTGGGGCATCCCGGTTCTAATATGATGCGAAGAATTATGGAAAATTCACATGGGCATCCATTGAAAAACCAGAAGATTTTTCAATTTAATGAATTCTCATGTGCTGCTTGCTCTCAAGGCAAATTGATAATTAAGCCATCACCAACAAAAGTTGGAGTTGAATCTCCAAAGTTTTTAGAGCGAATTCAAGGTAATATATGTGGACCGATTGATCCACCGTGTGGACCATTTAGGTATTTTATGGTTTTAGTAGATACATCTACTAAATGGTCATACATAAGTTTATTATCAACTCGCAACCTGACGTTTGCGAGAAATTCGATTACGATCACAATTTTCAGATTATGTGATCAAGACAATTAGTGTTGATAATACTGGTGAATTTACATCAGAGGCTTTTAATAACTATTGTACATCTATTGGAATAGATGTTGAACATCTAGTTGCTTATGTTCACACACAAAATGGTTTAGCTGAAGCATTTATTAAGCGAATTCAGTTAATAGCTAAACCATTGCTTATGAGAGCAAAGCTACCTGTCGTAGCTTGGGGACATGCTGTTTTTACATGCAGCAACACTTATACGCATCATGCCATCGAGTTATCATAAGTTCTCCCCATTAGAATTGGTTTATGGTCAGGAGCCAAATATTTCCCATCTAAGAATTTTTGGGTGTACGCTATATGTTCCAATTGCTCCACCACAACGCACCAAAATGGGACCCCAACGGAGATTGGGGATATATGTTGGGTATGATTCTTCTTCTATTATACGATATCTTGAACCATTAACATGAGATCTATTTGCGGCACATTTTGCCGATTGTCATTTTGATGAAAAAAAAATATTCCCAACATTAGGGGGAGAAAGTAATAAGCTGGAAAAAGAAATCAAGTGGAATATATTGCAATATTATCTTTATCCTCGTACAAAGAAAAGTGAACCAGAAGTTCAAAAGATAATCCACTTACAAGAGATAGCGTATCAATTTCCAGACGCATTTACTGACCTAAAAAGAGTGACAAAGTCACATGTTCCAGCTGTAAATGCTCCTATACGGATTGATGTCCCGATTGGACAATACACTAATGAATCTAAACCATGCCTGAAGCGTGGAAGGCCTATCGGTTCAAAGACAAAAATCCTCGAAAGAGAAAATGAGCAAATTATGAGAAAAGCCCCGTCGAGGTATATGAATCTCCTGAAGAGATACATGACAAATCTGATCAAATACTTCCAGAAGAAGTTCAGGTACCTGTAATCATTAAGAATGATGAGATATCGATCAGTTATGTCAGTACAGAAAAAAGATGGAACCGGGAGGAAACAATTGTCAACAATATTTTTGCATATAATATAGCGCTTAATGTTATGGAAAATAACGAGGATCACAAACCTAGGTGTATCGACGAGTATCGATATTGAAATGATTGGCCTAAGAGGAAAGACGCAATTCAAGCAGAATTCAACTCACTTAAGAAGCGTGAGTTTTCCGGACCTATAGTCCATACACCCGAATGTGTAAAACTAGTAGAATACAAATGGGTCTTTGTGCGAAAAAAAAATATAAAGTACGTCTTGTTGCACAAGAATAAAGCACGTCTTGTTGAATAATAATAAAGCACGTCTTGTTGCACAAGGTTTTTCGCAAAGACCTGGAATTGATTATTAGGAGATATACTCTCCTATGGTGGATGCAATTACATTTCGCTATCTCATTAGTCTGGCAATACATGAAAAGCTTGATATGCGTTTAATGGATGTTATCACTGTATATTTGTATGGCAGACTTGACAATGATATTTATATAAGAATCCTAGAAGGATTCAAGATGTATGATGCATGCAATTCAAATTCTTGAGAAGTTTGTTAAATTAAATTACAAAGATCTTTGTATGGTTTAAAACGATCTGGACGGATGTGGTATAACCGTCTCAGTGAATACTTGGCGAAAGAATGATACAAGAATGATCCTATTTACCCATGTATTTTTCATTAGAAAATCTGTTTCAGGATTTGTTATAACGGCTATTTATATTAATCTAAATGTTATTGGAAGTCCAGAAGAACTTCCAATAGCTGTTAAGCTGCAAATGTGCCTACGAGGATAGAACTCCCAGAAGGAGTATTATCAGGAAGGCCAGTGATCTCACCTAATGAAATACATACCCCTGCCCAGAAGAGAGGGAGGCCAATTGGTTCCAAGGATTCGTATCCCCGTAAACGGGTGAGTGTACAAAAGTCGAATCCCGTTAGCGATAATAAAATTGGAATCTCATCCGATCTATCTCATGATACTGTTTCAGATTATGGATTCGTTTGGAAAACGAAGTCGGGGGACGCCTCGACATTGACATCCGTTTCTGAGAATAAAGAAATATCAGTTAGTCATGCATGCATATATGAGATATGTAATCGGGTTGAAACAATTATTAACGATGTATTTACTTATACAGTAGCAACTGAGATTATATACGGTAATGATATTGAACCTCGCTCCGTAAATGAGTGTAAACAAAGAATTGATTGGCCTAAATGAGAGAAAGCAATCCAATCAAAGTTCGATTCCTTAAAGAAAAGAGTAGTGTTTGGACCAGTAGTTCCTACACCTCTTAGGGTTATAGCCATGTGATATAAATGGGTATTTACGAGAAAAAAGAATGAGGGAAATGAGATTACGAGATATAAAGCCCGCCTTGTGGTACAAGGTTTCTCTCAACGGCTTGGGATTGACTTTGATAAGACATACTCTCACGTTATGGAAGTTATTAGATTCTGATATTTTGTCAGATAATGATCCAGCAGATCAGAAGTCAAGACAATTGCGGTGACTGATTCACGAACTCACTACCTAAAGCCACTTTTGAGAAGTATGTGAAAACAATTAGCTTACGCAGATTGTTAGAGCTTCCACCCTTGTAGTTTTCAGGGGGAGTATCCAGACGATACTCAGATTTCATTGTACTCTTTTTCCTTCGCGCGGGGTTATTTTTTCCACTGGGTTTTGTTACCCGCCAAGGTTTTAACGAGGCAATGAGCGTTTATTGAAAAGATTGTGAGTTGTACTCTTTTCCTTCGAGATTATTTTTCCTAAAGGGTTTTTTTTTTGCTCGGAAGGTTTTTAATGAGGCAACACGTGCGGCACAATTACCATTCAATAGGAATCTCGAAGGAGGAGTAGGCGACTAAGAGATCACGAGTAATGTTTTGTTTAAGGGGAGCATCATGAAGCTAAGAAATCGTGTACTCTTTTTCCTTCACTAGAGTTTTTATCCCACAGGGTTTTTCTCTGGTAAGGTTTTAATGAGGCATGCTACTTAGGTGCGGACATCCAAGGGGGAGTGTTATAATATATTATTATGTGGATGTCCTTCGAACCAGAAGTGTACAAGAGAATCTTTGCAAGATTATCTTTCGCGAAGCTTACTAAGGAAGCTTTGTAAATATCTTCAGTGAAGCTTACAAGGGAAGCTTGGTAAATATCTTCAGAGAAGCTTACTAAGGAAGCCTTACTAAATGATAGTGTTTATCCTTATGGAAGCTTATAGTGGAAGCCAATTTCCACCTATAAATAGTAGGCTCTAGTTTTCATTTCAATGGACTTCAGAAGTTCTTAACTTCTACCTTTCTCTCTTGTACACTCTCTCTATAATAGTTTTGAAATAAAATAATATCTATTGAGATTATGCTCTTGGTTCTTCAGTTTTATAACATCCTTGATTTTAATTGTTGATTGTTCCCTTTTATCTGTCAAAAAATAAATATCTTTCCTAAGTGACACCTCACGGATGACATACTCCCTCCGTCCCTATTTACCTTACAAAAATGAGATTTTGCACAAAAATTAAGAAAATGATTGTAAAGTGGATGTGTTGTGAGTGTATATGGTTGAGGGGGAGAGAGAAAGTGGGTAGGGAAAAGTAAGTGGATAGTTGTTATGAGTATGACAAGTGGGTCCCACTATTTAAAAAATGTTTAAAAGTTTCCTTTTTGGGATTTTGTAATGTAAATAGAGACACCAAAAATGACAATTTTTGTAAGGTAAATAGGAACGGAGGGAGTATACTCCTACTCCCCCAAAAAGGAAGAGAAGCAAGATTATTAAAGTGGATAAGAAATACTCCTTCCGCCCCAAAATGACCTACATATTTTTTTCGTTGTTATTGCGAAGGAACTTTGAACAAAAATTTAAGGTTGATTTAATTGTCCAAATGAAAATCTAAAACTTGTTATTGATACACCATCAACAATGCTATCAATGACAAATTCTTATATGCGGCAAGGGCCGCTCCATGCGGCGGGCCAACCCGCCTGACCCGGCCCAGTGACCCGACCGACCCACATATCCTCCAGTCCCATTACGACACGTGGCGCGCTGTGAGCCACTCGTTGGTTCACCCAGCCGCGCGCTGCCACGTGTCACCTTAGAAAAAAAAAAAAAAACCTCATTAACTTTAAAATGTTATATCTTGAGATTTATAACTCATAAAAAAAATTTAAAAATACCGTTGTGTTCGTCTCGACGAGACGAAAAAATCTACATAGGTCATAATATGGTTTGATTTTTTTTTTTAAAAAAAACATTTTTTTACACACAAAAAATTTGAGTTGCTTTGTCAACTGAGATGTAACACTCTGTTCTAATAAAAGTAACAATTTCATATTGAAAAAGTAACACTTTTACAGTCAAATGTAACATGAGTTTTACAAAAAATAAATTGGATTTGCATTTCAATTGTTACTTTCTCAATAAAAAATTGTTACATTTCATATATAATGTTACATTTAAGAATAAAAACTGTTACAATTGAGAAGAAAAAATGTTACATTCATTTTTTATAAAATGTAACATTAGTTTAGTTGTCAATCATATGTTAATTTTCGGAGAAAAAAAGTGTTACATTTGAAAAAATGAGTGTTACATCCCTTTATAAAATGTGTTACATTAGTTTAGTTGCCAATCTTTATGTTATCTTTATCTATTGCAGCAAAATTGTAGTACATTTTTTTTTTTTTAAAGTGTTACATTTGAATAAAAAAAATGTTACATTTCGTTATAATAAGTGTTACTTATGTTGGAGGGAAAAAAGTTGGGGTTGCAAAAAAAAATAAAAAATAAATAAATAAAAAATTCGGCTCGGCTCTGCGCCGTCGCACGCCGTACACCCGTTGTACAGGAGACGGGCTCACTATCAATAACAAGTTTTAAATTTTGATTAGGACAATTAAATCAACTTACAATAATTGCTCAAAGTTCATTCGCAATAACAGCGAAAAAAATATGAAGATCATTTAGGGGACAGGGGGAGTAGTACATTAAGGCAATAATTATTTTGTCCCTTCCATTTGAAAACGTTTACGTATTTTGGGGGTTTAGTATAATGCAACAATAGGCATAGACCTTAACAGAATTCCGGTTTGACAAATTTTTATATTCTCCGTCCCATTTTTATTTTTTAATAATAAAAAACTTGGCAAGCAATTAAGGAAAGTATGCTATATTACAAAAAAAAAAAAAAAATGTAACTAATGAAAGAATTGAGAGTGTGTTAATATTATAATCAATATACTCCCTCCGTTTCAAAATGATTTTCGCGCTTGACTATTCAAACTTTTTTAAGGATATGAACACTTGCTTCACTAGCCATGCTTTGTTTAAGCCTAAAATGTAAAAATGTGAAGAACTTTTTAAGACAGCGAGAAATGGCAAATGAGAAAATCATTTTGGGACGGAGGAAGTATAAAATTTTCAATTGCTTTTGTATACTCATCTAATGACAACATTTACTGATATTTGAAAGGCTTACTCATATTAAATTAAACCAAGACAATTACATACTCCTCCGTACACTAGTTATTTTTTCATGAATGAATATTTTATAAATTATGTTAAAAGAGAGTGTGTCATTTTTTCATTATTACATAATTATAAACAATACATTTTGAGGAATTAGAATGGGCCAAACTACATTTACCCCCCTAATGTATACACCGAATCCCACTTTGCACCCCTGCACGAATTTTGTCCCAAAGTCATACCTAATGTTTAAATAATCCCACTTTCCCCCCTAAATCCAAACGGACGTTAGAAATTTAATGAAATTCGTCATGTGCGTGGCACGTGACGAATATCTATGTATTTGATGGGAAAACTTAAGTGCATAAATGTCATTTTATGTTGAAGAATTCTCAAGGCTTCATCACCGTGACTACCACAACCGCCGCCACCAAACCACTCCTACCATCACCACTAGACTGCCACCACAACTAAACCACCACCATAAATTAATTCATAGTCTTTCAACATAACATCAAAATAGTAATGACATCTGAAATCAACAATCATTAAAAGAAAAACTCAGTTAAGTGATTCAGATTTGGTGTTCCCATGGTGTTGTTAAAAACCCATTAATTTTGTGAGAAACAGAGGGATCGAGATTTTGTAGAGAGAAAGAGCAAGAGTGCGGTCGAAGAGCTAGGTCGGTGGTGTTAGATAGAGAGAGGGGGGAATAACCTTCGATTGAGGAAAGGCGTCAACGACAGATGAATTTGGATGTGGTTGCCGGACTTGTGAAGGGTTTGTGTGAAAATGAGTGGTTCGACTTTAAAATTGGGGAAGAAAATGGCGATCGAAAGAAGGAAGAACGAAAGGTGGAGGATGGAAGAAGGAAGAAGGAAAGGTGGAGGATGGAGGAGGAGGCTGGGACCTGGGAGGAAAATGGGGAAAAGACGGTGGTGGGGTGCTAGGGTAGGGGAAAGAGATACAGAACTGGGTTGTGGGTTCGATTTTTCATTCTTTTTGTATTTTTTTTTTTCCTTTTTTTTTTTTTTGGTTATTTGGTGTCACAAAAATGTATTTTGCCTTTTCCTTAAAAGACATATTTTTCTTTTATTTTATTCCAAGTTTCTGTATTTTATTTGTTACTAACATATTATATCTACATAAGAGACCAAAAAAAAAAAAAAAGAGACCAAAAAAAATATTATATCTACGTAAATCTTTAGGAAGAGACTATTTTGTTACATAATATTTCTTTATTTTCAAAAACAATTTTCATAATATTTCAAAAATATATATTTATTAAAAACATAAAAGTGTAATTTTGTGATGAATATCATAATTTTCTAGTTTTGATTAATAAATAAACAAGGTATAAATATATTTTTTATGATTTATTGTACATGATAAAAGTGAGAAACTAAATTAAAGGGAAATTAAAAATTAAAACTAGAATGACTGTAATACCCATCATGTGCTATGCACATGTCAATTCTGTTAGGGTTTTAACATTTGTTAGGAGTCAGGGGGTAAAGTGGGATTATTTAAACATCGGGTATGACATTGGGGCAAAATTCACGCGGGGGTGCAAAGTGGGATTCGGTGTATACATTGGGGGTATTTTGGCCAATTAGACTGATTTGCCATTTTAAGAAAGCCCTAGGGATTAACCCGTGTTTTGCACGTGTTTTGCACAGGTGTTTTATTTTGTGTGTGGATATTTATGATTGCATTATATAATTATTAAATATTTTAAATAAATTTAAAGATATATATAAATCTACTTGTGATTTTTTAATAATAGTTGAAATAGTTTCAGTTACTATAGTATAAATATTAAGATTGGTTAATAGTATTGGTTAAGAATAACTTTTTTAAAAAAAAAAAAAAAAAAAAAAAAAACTTTGTTTTGCTTGTCTCATAATGATGTCAATTTTTACTCTTGAACGATTGAGAAAATAATGTTTTAATTATAGTTAACATTATAGTAATTATGAGCTTAAATAGAAAATTAAAAGATTATGGTTACCTAAGTAGTACTCTCCACGTCTCAGAGTAAGAGTCCTAGCTCTTAAATGCACGGATAATAAGAAATTATGGAAGTGATTTAAGTGTTGTGAGTGTAAAAGCAAAGTAAGAGAGATAATGAGTTGGAAGAAATAGTGAATTGATTGGTGTTGTGAGTATAAATGTAAAGTATGAGAGAGAATGAGTGAGATGAATAGTAAAGATTCTTTGCCATTTTAGGAAAAAGACTTACTCTAAGATGTACCAAAATAGAAAGTATGATTCTTACCCTGAGACGGAGGGAATAACTTTTATCATAAATAATAAGTTAAAAGTAATAGTTACTATATATAGTAGGGATGACCAACGCCGGTTCCGGTTCCAGTTCGCCATTTATGTGAACCTTAACCGGCCCTTGGTTACACCGGTTCTGGTTAACTCGCCGGTTCGCTCTGGTTCCGGGCTTCTCCAGTCCGGTTCCGGTCCGATTTTCCGGTTCCGGACCGGTTTGGTCATCCCTATATAGTAGTAACTAATACTAATAATAATAATAGTTACAATATATTGTAACTATTCTAATTAGTTAATATTATGGTTAATAATAGTTACTTTATATAGTAACTATTACACTTAACTAATCTATTGTTATATTAAAGCAATGTTTTCGTAATTTTTTACACATTTTGAGGAGCATTTTCGTCATTTTGTGGGCTGGAGGTAAATGCTCCATGTGTCCTATTTTTGTCCGACAAATTCTCAAATACACCGGGTGTACGGCGTGCGACGGGCCGCTCCACGGGCCGACCCGCCCGCCCCGCCAGCCCGCCTCTCCTCCACTCCAGAAGTGACACGTGGCGCGCTGTGAGCCACACCTGGTTCACCCAACCGCGCGCTGCCACGTGTCGTCTTTAAAAAAAAACTCAATAACTTTAAAATGCTATATCTTGAGATGTATAACTCAGAAAAAAATATAAAAATACCGTTCTGTTCGTCTCGACGAGACGAATAAAACTACATAGGTTATGATATGGTTTGATTTTTTAAAAAAAAAAAACATATTTTTTTACACACAAAAAGTTTTAGTTGCTTGTCAGCTGAGATGTAACACTCTGTTCTGATAAAAGTAACACTTTCATATTCAAAAAGTAACACTTTTTACAGTCAAATGTAACAACAATTTTTTTTTTAAAAAAAATGGGTTTGCATTTCAATTGTTACTTTCTCAATAAAAAATTGTTACATTTCATATATAATGTTACATTTAAGAATATAAAATGTTACAATTGAGAAAAATAAATGTTACATTCATTTTTTATAAAATGTAATATTAGTTTAGTTGTCAATTCCTATGTTAATTTTCAGAGAAAAAATTGTTACATTTGAAAAAAAAAAGTTTTACATTCATTTTTAAAAAGTGTTACATTAATTTAGTTGTCAATCTTTTATGTTATCTTTAATCTATTGCAGCAAAATTGTGGTACATTTTTTTAAAAAATTGTTACATTTGAATAAAACAAGTGTTACATTTCATTATAATAAGTGTTACTTTTGTTGGAGGAAAAAAAATTGGGGTGACAAAAAAAAAAAAAAAAACAGAAACGGTCGGGTCGGCTCGGTTCGGCGCCGTCGCACAGCCGTGCGACGGTTTTACATGAGACTTCCTCTTTTTGTCCAAGTGTTGAAAGGTACTTGACATGTGGCAACAAAAGTTGAAGAAACTGGGACCCTTCTTTCTCTTTGAAATTCAAACTCACACACGACACACACAATAGATGTAAAAACAAAGAAGAATACACCCGATCAAGAGAAAGAATGAGAATAACACAATTGAAAGCGACGAAGATTGAGGGTCGTTGTACAGTTTTCTCAAATTAGTATCCAGCAGAAACAACAGGATGATGGTGGTTTCTCTGCTATGACCTCGCCGCCGGCCGTCGTTGCCTCCGTTCCCGTGAGTCCGGCAGGGGCGGTAATTGGGGACTACGCCAATCGTGATCGGGCTGTTTCTGATGATGAAAGATCCGAACAGGGGATCCAAATTGGCTACATAAACCCCCCACTACAAGTGCTTCAGCAGCAGCAACATCCGCCATTGATGCACCCTCAGTTGCAACAAAAACAAAGTTCCGGGTTTGATCTCGCTCACCTCTTATCTGAATTTCAATCTGGGTTTAGATTTTTCATTTTAGGGTATTGAATTTTAAGGATTTCCAGCCTTAGCTTTAGGGCTTTTGATTTTCCTTTTTTTTTTTTTTAATTTTAAGGATTTCAACTTCTGATTTCGATTGTAACCCTTGATTTTATTTTAATTTTGGTGTTTTGATTTCCGATCTTTGATGTAAGTGTTTGGCCCCATTGTTTAGCATCATTCATTCATGTCAGCAATTTGTCTCTCTAACTCTTTCAGTTGTTTTGTTGTTAATCGTGAATCACTGACTCAAATTGTCTCTGTGTGGGAAATTGCAGGGCTTTTTAACTCTGTTAAGATCGAGGATCGCTTATGGGTCTTAGGTATATTAGACTTGAACATCCTTTGAAATCTACTATTTACATGTTTCGACAAAATAGTCTCTCTATTTTTGTTTGTACCTAAGAGATTGATCGTGTAAATTTTGGTAGAATTTGGTTTTTTGATGTTGATTTTTGTTTGGCCCTTGGACTCTCTCTAGCGCCCCTGAGCCCAGATTCAAACCCAACTAAGGAAAATCCAGATGGAAAATTCCTCATACACCCCTCACTAGCAAAATGATATAAGAAGACTAAAATACCCTCATATCTCTTCCCAACTTTACTTTTTTGGTCAAATTTTAGTCAACTCTTATAACTTACACATAATTATCATATAAGAGTTTAAAATTTTACTTTTTTCATTTTTTTACAAAAAAATAATAATATTTTGGGTCAAATTTGGTCAAACAGCAGTCAAACTCTTATAACTAACACATAAGAGTAAAAATTTTCACTTTTTCCATTTTTTTACAAAAAAATAATAATAAATTTTTTGGTCAAACTTGGTCAAACAGCAGTCAAACTCTTATAACTAACTAACACATAATTATCATATAAGAGTTACCAAAAATTATTTTTTTCATTTTTTTACAAAAATAATAATAATTTTTTTTGGTCAAATTTGGTCAAACAACAATCAAACTCTTATAACTAAACTAACACATAAGAGTAAAAAAAATAATCACTTTTTCCATTTTTTTACAAAAAAATAACAAAATTTTTTGGTCAAACAGCAGTCAAACTCTTATTACTTACACATAATTATCAAATAAGAGTTACAAAAAAAAAAAAAAAAAACTTTTTTCATTTTTTTACAAAAAAATAATAATTTTTTTTATCAAATTTGGTCAAACTCGGTCAAACAGCAATCAAACTCTTATAAAAAGTGTATAAGACCAATTTTTCTCTTGTAACTGAAGTAGAAAAGTCATTTCTTCACTTTTTTTTCACAAATAAATTAAAATAATAAAATTTTCTTATTGTTGACTTTCATATTCGGGAAAACAACAATCAACTCTGATAACTGACACATAAGATATGTCCACCTCTTATAATTAACATATAAGAGGAAAAAATATTCATTTTTTTACATTTTTGAGAAAAAAAAGTTAATATTATCTTATCAAACTTAGTCAAACTCTTATAGCTGACATATAAGACTTGTCTGTCTCTTATTATTTTTAAGAAAAATAATAATAATATTTGATCTAATTTGGTTAAACTCAGTCAAACTCTTATAACTAGTGTATAAGACCAATTATTCTCTTATAATTGAAGTATAAGAGCAATTTTTCACATTTTTCAAAAAAAAATTATTTTTATTAGCGTTGACTTTCATATTCAGTCAACCAGCAGTCAACTCTTATATATGACACATAAGACTCGTAAATCTCTTGTATTTAAGATATAAGAGTAAACATATACTTCAACTTTTTCACTTTTCTTAAAAAAAAAGTTAATATTATTTTGTCAAATTTGATAACACTCAGTCAAACTCTTATAACTATTGGAACAAAAAGACTTGCTGATAAAAACCTAAATGATAAATGTAAAACCAGCATGCAGCAGAAGAGGAAACACTTGGCCATCAATAATTTTACAATCCAAATCTTATTTCCAAACTAACTGTCCATGAACTATTTATGGTAAGAAACAATTTCTGCAAATGTATCGTGTGTTATGCAGTAGCTAACCTTAAGTAATCATTTTTTTTTTTTATATTTGTTAAAATAATTCCTTGTATTATTAACCATACATTTGCATTGTCTCACTTTCAGGAAGCTCAAAATCAGAATTTTAGAGGTACCAGACCTTAGTTGGAGTACAAGGGGATTAGACACTGATTGAGAGAGAGAGAGAGAGAGAGAGAGAGAGAGAGAGAGAGAGAGAGAGAAAACGAGTGTTTGTGTGTGTGAGTCAGTCGGAGACTCTCACCAAAGAAAATGGAGGTACGCCGGAGACAACGGATGTGCGTCGGAGATGAAGAAATTGCCGCCGAATCTCTCCAGATCTGAGAGAGAGACGGATCTGGACAGTGAGAGACGGATCGAGAAGAAGTCGACGGCGCCGGATTTGGATTTCCCGGAGAACACGTCGCCAGATCTGGATTTCGCCGGAGAAAAATGAGGGAACTATGTTAGACTGGTGGTGTGAGGAGGCCAGATCTGTACACGAAGGTGGGGAGTTGAAGGTCCCCGTCGCCAGAAAAATGGGGAGTCCGAGAGGTGTGGTGAGAGAGAGAGAGAGAAAATTGTGTGTGTGTGTGTGTTTTTAGAGAGAGAGTGTGTGTGTGTTGTGTGCTGTGCCCGTGAATGAGGTGAGGAAAGGGTTTTGTTTGAGGGTTGGGGCAGTTTGGGTATTTAGGAGATATATTTGACTGGTCAATGTAGCCCTAGGGGTGTATGGGGAATTTGGATCTCGGCCCAACTCCTTATTTGGTATTTGATCTGGGCTGGGATTTATGTGTAATTAAATCTGGGAGTGGGGGCCCTAGGGGAAAAATTCCATTTTTGTTTGGGTTTGTGTGGTTTGTTGAATTTTGGGGATTCTGATAAGTTCTAGGGTTTTGATGTTGTTTAGATGAAGAGGGACACTACTGTTCGAGAAATGGTGGGGCTGGCTGAGGCGGGTAAGTCTGATCTTCTTTTGGGTTTGAAGCAAAGGGAGGCGTTTATGTACAAGCTTAAATTTGGTTAGTCTTTCTCATCAAGAACTTTTGTTTATCCTATGTTTTCTTCTTTCTCTCTCTCTCTCTTTTTTTTTTTTTTTTTTTTCCAGTTATGTGGTAGACACTGGGTCATACTAGGTAAATTTTCGTGCAATTGAGTGATTGCTTGGAGTAATCCTAAAAAAGAAAAGAAACAAAAAGAAAAAGAGAAAGATAGTGTGTGCCAAAGAAACCCTCATTCGTCATGCAAAGTAAATGAGTTGCATTCAGGCCATTCAATACCTAATCTTCCCCATAACATTAACTACAAACACCATGCTCATTCTTTGTAGTTTCTTTTACTTACCAACATCATCACCTAACAAAGAGACATGTAAATGTCATGAATATATTAAAACACATACATCCACAAGTATAAAGTTTTTAAGTGGAATTGAGGATTGGTCTAGTGGTACTCCTCTTCAGTATTTTCGCAGCTAGCAAGCATGGATGAAGCCAGCAACTTCTCTAAATTTGCGCTCTTTCTGTTTTGTTTGCTCCATTGTATTAGAAAGTTAATTTACTTTCCAAAATATTTTGACGATAGCAATGCGATATGATAATGAAATGCAGGTTGTCATAAGCTGGGGTGGTGGCGTGGGGAAACCGTAGATAAAGTATACTGCAAACAGTCAAAATTAGTTAATCTTTGACGGTATGAATGTGGTTTTAAATGTTTACTAACCTTTTGATAAGTCGGGCGAGTACTCATGGTCTTTATTGATTTTCCGTTTCTTTTCATGCAGCCGTTTGAAATTGATTGAGGAATTTTGATAGGATTTTGTACGTTCCCATAGCATATAAAGTTGATGATAGTTTGTTGAAGGAGAGGCTACATAATTTTCAAGCAACTACAATTCGCTCCCATTTTGCTTCACATTTTATCTGGGTGGAATAACTTGATTTTGCATGTGGAAGTTGCTTTTAAGGTTAACATTTATGTTGTGGTTTATTTTTTTCCCTCTAACTAGACATAATTATGTAGTTTTCATATATAATAGTCTCAATATTTTTCTACCAAATGGTTTAGATTAGTTCTTTCTAATAGATCGAGTGGCCCAAATTCAACCCTCACCGGAGTTTTCATCGTTTATACACATGGCGGCGGAGGAAGGTGCTGGAAGGTGGTCGATGGGGCTTTGGGAGGGTTGAAAAGGCGTAAGTATATCTGACCGCCTTAGTGTTCTGTTCAATGAACTCCACGAATATTGTTAAGTTTTTTTTGTTTTTTTCTTCTTTTTTTGTTTTTTTTAATCTTAATGTTGGTGTGAATACTTGACAGCACATAATGTTTTGGTTGTGTGACTTTTTGTTACCAAAACTATTTTTTATATGGGTATTTTGTTTACGCTGGGGTATCAAGTGGTTTATTTAGACATAGTTTTGGTGTTGTAGACATTGTAAATGGATTAATTAATATACTCTTCTTTTTTACCAGCAAGATAGGTAGATTCCATGAGATTGATCTCAAGGTCCAGCGCGGGTATGAATTGGATCAATATGGAGTTGTGGCAACTTCAAAGAGGTATGTATATATCAGTTTGAGTGACATATGTTAGTTGTATATTCTAGCAATGATATTATGTTAGGTTTTAGATCAGTGTTTTGATTATTTTGGATGAAGAAACTGCTCTTTCGAAAGATGTCATAAACAAGCATGATGAATTGGACCAAACAATTTGGTTTGTGTCTCTTAATTCCTTTTTGTTGTTGAGGGCCTATGGAGTGACTTTTCCCCCCTAAATTGAGCGAGCATCAGTTTTGAATTTTTTTGCTGATGCAAAATACTAAATTTTAAAGATTGTTGTAATATTAACAATAACTGCTTCATGCTTTACTTTGTCAATAGAGCACCAGAGCTGTTCAAACTTCAACGAGTAACTCTAGAGGTATGAAAAAACTGCCAATTTGTTTGACAGACTGGAATGAAGACCGTTAAAAATTTTGAGTCCCGAGTGTAATTATTGGAGGATCATTTTGTAAGAACATGGCTTGCAACACAAGTCATTTAGTAATTCCATACATGAAATCATACCTATAATGTTAATATATAGTGAATTAATATAATGTGTAGAATTCCTGAATGTAATATTACCTATTTTTGATGGGCAAAGTGGTAATTTAACATCACTAAAGGTTGAAAGGGTGTAGTCCCTAAATGAGGTGCCTTTTGGTTTCATATATAAAGGGTTCTCCATCAACCCTAGAAATCACTCCATTCATTTTATTTTCTCTCCTAAATAATCTTCATATTGCTAGAAACATTAGAGAGAAAAGGCACAATCATTTAGAAGAACTCCGTCCCCTTAATTCTTCTTCTTCTTCTTCTTTTTCTCCCTACAACATCTGTAATGGATTCAACAGGTATATTATTATCGCTTCCGCTTCATCTTCTTCCTCAATCTTATTCTGAAATGTACGTGGCATTCAGGGATATAAAAATTGTTCCAACAATTGGTATCAGAGCCCCGTTTATTTTGGTTTAAGTTTGGGTTCTTCTTTGAGAAAGTTTTGTACTTCCAATTTGATTCATTTTCCCTGTTGAATCATTAAGTTTTAATGTTGATTAGGGACTCTAATTCGTTCATAGAGTACTGATAATCATCATCTAAAATTCAGAAAATAGTTTGAAAGTGTTTTGTTCATTAAATTAAAATGGTTCAAGTTAGATTATCCCTTCATAACATGATTTTATGTTTTAAGTACATACCATGTGGATCTACTTACTTGATTCCATTAATTTTAAAAGCAAGATTATCCTAAATAACATGGTTTTATGTTTTAAGTACATACCATGTGGATCTACTTGTTATTCATGCATTTTGGGACAAAATATGGAAAAAGTGCAGCAAAAATGCATGAAATGGTGGCTTTAACCCGGTCGGGTATTATGTTCCGCCCGGTCGGGTCTTATGTTCCACCCGGTTGGACTAAATGTGTTTGCCCGGTCGGGCATTGTATGTTGCCCGGTCGGGTATTAGGCGTTGCCCGGTCGCGCATATTCACTATTCATAGAATTTTTGCCTTTTTCAAGATGTTGCACAATTTTGTTTCCCCTTTTGAATAAAACCATAATTATTTTCAAACCTTAAAGTTTTGATTAATTATATGCTTTGATAATTTTATTCATTGTTTAAATAATATTGTCGCCTAAGTGATTTACGTTATTTAAACCCTAAAATTATAAAGTGTTGGATGTTTGAGTTGATATGTGAATGGCTTGAATTTTCCAAAGAAGATCTTGACATTTGACTAAACTTGGGCATTCATGTGGTAACAAGTAAAATGAACATTAGGTTATTTTCTTAGATGCTTATGTCGGCCCAAAGGAAAATTAAGTATTTATTAAAATATAAGTTCAAATTACTTGTTACCTAAGGCAATCATTTATGAGTCAACTCGCAATCCAAAGATTAGTTTTGATGTCATGTTGATGGATTTCGTTGATATAGTTAATCATTTTTCATTATGTAGTATCTTATACATGTTTTGTATTCATTCTTGTTCTCGAAATTCCAACAGATTTACTTATAGCTTCATCCGTGATTACTGCTATGAGTACCTTACCGATGCTTAATGGGACTAATTTTAAAACTTGGAAAAATAAAATGATTATGATCTTGGGCTATATAGACCTAGAACTCGCATTAAGGGATTCGTTTTCTCTTCTTATTGCTTAAGTGCTGAGAAGTGAAAATAATCCAACCGCGTGAGCCTAATGATAATAAAGAATGTTGTCCCGGAGATATTTTGGATAGAGTCTCCGAGGATGTTGATGCTGAAACGTTCATTGATACCCTTAAAAAAGCTTGTTTTCATAAGGAATAAGAGTACCGGGAATTTAAGGGAGTACATTTAGAAAGAGATCACCTATCGACAAAACTAAAAGCACTTAAGTCCGGGATATCCAAAGATATTCTTATGCATTTAGTTTTGATCTTTCTTCCTTCTCAGTTTGGTCACTTTGAGGTGACCTATAATTGTCAAATGATAAGTGAAATATTAATGAATTATTTTCACTTATGACACAAGAGGAAGATATGTTAAAAGTGATTTAGAACTAAATGTGTTCATTTAGCATCTATCTTTTCTCATGGGACAAGAGAAGAGGGAAAGAAACTGTGGTTGCAAGTAATGAGAAGTCTAAAGGATCATCTAATGATCATAAAGAAATGCTTCTTTTGCAAGGACCTTACTAATATGAAGTTCGATTACCCTAAGTATCACGCTTGGCATGAAAGGTATATCATTTGGTCTTGTTTGTATTGTATTGAGGCTAATTTGGTTTCAATTCCTACATATACATGGTGATTGGATTTTGGTGCGACCAATCACATAAAGATGTTTAAGTAGGATTGCCTAAATTACCGAAGACCTAAGTAAAGATGAAGAAATTCATCTATATGGAAACTAGGAATCCGGTTGAAGTTATAGGCATAAGGATCCTTTAGGTTATTGTTAAAGTACTAAGTATTATTTGTATTAATAATACATTCATTGTACCATCATTTGAACGGAATTTAATATATATATATCACAATATTGAATAAAGAAGGTTATTTTGTTCATTTTTTGTGACCTTTATTTTAAATTCCAAGGTTGTTGGTACTAGTACTTTGTAAAGTGTTCTTTATTTACTTGACATTATTCAAACAATAAATGTGTCCCTTAATGATGAAATCAAAACTAGAAAGCAAAAGTTATCAAGTAAATTTTATTTCATTAAGACATAAGCATTTGGGTCATATTTCCAAGAGGAAAATTGATAAGCTTATGTTAAAGGAAATCTTAAACAAACTTGATATTTTGGAAAGTACTTTTGCATTAAATGCCTTAAAGGAAATTTACAAACATTAAAAGAATAATATTTTCGAGAGCATCAAGTGTCTCAAAGAACTAATACATTTGAATTTTGTGGGCCATTCATTATTCTTTCGTGGAAAAGGTCAACAATAGTTATTACGTTCATAGATGACTACTCTCAATATGGATACATTTATTACTTCATAAAAGTTTTAAGTTTTGGACGTTTTTCAAGTCTTATAAGGTCAAAGTTGGAAATCAACTTTGAAAGACTATTAAGAACATTAGGTCCAATCATGATAGTGTATATCATAGTTGGATTAATTGTTAAAGGGAACAACGTCTAGGTCCTTTTACTCGCTATGTTGAAGAGTGTGGGATTGTCTCCATCTACATTAAGCCGGGTACGCCTAGCATGAATGATGTACACAAGAGACATAATAAAATCCTTAAGGAAATGGTAATAAGTATGTTTTGTACTTCTTTTACCTCACTCATTATGGGCGATACATTAAAACCGCAGCCCTTATTCTCATTAAAGCTCCCTCTAAAGCTACTAATATAAACCCTTTATGATTTTGGGACGAATAAGGAACACGTCCTTAAATCATATTCATTTATGGGGTTGTCTAGCATAAGGATAGACCTTACAAATCTACTAAGGGCAAGTTGGACGTAAGATTATTAGTAGTTATTCATGGGGTAAGCCGAGAGAACTAGGGGATATATATAAATTTTACAACCCAAAAATTAGAACATTTTGAAAAACGAGAAATGCTAGGTTCTTTTAAGGATGTTGAATTTAGTGGGAGAATTTGGAGTAATATTTTGAATTTGAAAAGGAAGAGGAACCCATTTATATGAAATCCATTTATATACCACTTCCTATAGTTCCAATTGGATATCAAGTTTTGTACTTGACATTCAAGAAGAACATACAATTCAAAATAAATATGACTTCCCTATAAATATTGAACAACATGGAAATGTTGACCATAAGAAGGAAATTCAACAACCTCAAAATTAGTAAGAACCGGTGCCCTTAAAGAGATACAATAGAGTAAGAAGGATTGCAATTACGGATTATTGAAAAATGTATCTTGCCGAGACTAAAGGACATCTAGGTCTAGTGGGAGATGAGCCATTCATCTTCCATAAAGCCATTAATAGTCCTAATTCTCATAAGTAGATTAATACCATATATAAAGAGTTGAAATCTTTGAAAGATAACAACTTTTGGGATTTTTTTACATTACCTAAAGATGTGAAACCTATAAATGGGTCTCTAAGACCTAAAAGGATTCACAAAAGTAATGTTGAAAGATATAAAGACCCATCTAGTTGCTAAAGAATTTTCAACTCATAAGAAAGGCATTAATTATCAAGAAAGAAACATTTCCCGGTATCTTCTAAAAACTCTTTTAAAATCATTATGGCACTAGTAGCAATTTGTGTCTTAAGCTTCATCAAATGGATATTAAGAGAACTTTTCTTAATGGAGACATTGAGGAAACTATCTATATGGAGAAATTCATTTATGACTTAAGCAAACTTCTCATTAATGGTATTTAAAGATTAATCAAGTTATTCTTTCATTTGGTTTTGAATTGAATCTTGATAAATATTGTGTATACCATAAGTTCAGTGGGAGTAAAAATTATAATTTTGGTCTTATATGTGGGTAATATTTGCTTGCTAGTAATATTTTAAACCTTAATAAGGAAACTAAGAAATTTCTTTGGAATGAAAATTCTTGGTGAGGCATCTTTTTGTATTAGGAATCCAAGTTCACTGTGAGTATTCACGGAGTATTTTGGGATTATCACATAAGGCCTATATAGAAAATGTATTACAAAAGGTATAGCATGCAAAACTATAAACCACTTGACACCCCTAATTTTAAAGGAGACATGCTTACTCTCAAACAGTGTCCTAAAGTTAATTATGAATCCAAGTATATAGAAAATATCCCTCTTTGCATCAGCAGTAAGAAGCTTAATGTATGCGTAAGTCTTACATTTTATGTTGGGATGCTTGGTCAATACCAAAGCAATCCGGGAGAGAACATTAAGTAGCAGCCAAAAGAATGATAAAAGTATTTACAAAACACTAAAGAACTACTTGCCTATATTTTAAAGTCGGATCATCTTGAGATCATTAGGTATTCCGACATTAGTTAAATTATATGGCTGCATAAGTTTATTAAAAGGACTGCGAATTGTCAATAAGTGTCGAAAGACCGCTTAAGTTTTATGGTGACAATCGGACGGTAGTCTTATAACAACAAGAGTTCATCAAAGTCTGAAGGATATAGACATTAAGTTTCTTGTTGTAAAGGAAAATGAACAAATAGAAATACAACATATAGAAACAAACTCCATTTAGAGGATCCATTTATGAAAGCGTTATCATCTTCAGTGTTTCACGAGCATGTTGCTCATATGGGTGTAACAATTTTGATAACATTTAATATAGTGGGAGTTTGTATTGTTATTTCATTAATTGTTCTCTTATTTAAAGTTTTGATCTCATTTGGTTAAGTTGGAAGAATATGTATATATTCATTATTCCATGCTACACATCTACACTTTTGATCTATGTCATTTAGTTGGATTTGTATACGTGATTACTGTGGGTTTAGTTGCGAATCAATTACAACGACTGCCCCTTTAGTCCTTATACTTGGATGACTAATGGACGAGATTGTTATAGATGACAATAAAGTGCGCACATAAGGGTTGTCATTTGTGTTATATTTATGGTTTTAAAGGAAAGACTTTGTTTTGCAACCCAAGTGGGAGATTGTAAGAACATGGCTTGCAACACAAGTCATTTAGTAATTCCATACATGAAATCATACCTATAATGTTAATATATAGTGAATTAATATAATGTGTAGAATTCCTGGATGTAATATTACCTATTTTTGATGGGCAAAGTGGTAATTTAACATCACTAAAGGTTGAAAGGGTGTAGTCCCTAAATGAGGTGCCTTTTGGTTTCATATATAAATGGTTCTCCATCAACCCTAGAAATCACTCCATTCATTTTATTTTCTCTCCTAAATAATCTTCATATTGCTAGAAACATTAGAGAGAAAAGGCACAATCATTTAGAAGAACTCCGTCCCCTTAATTCTTCTTCTTCTTCTTCTTTTTCTCCCTACAACATCTGTAATGGATTCAACAAGTATATTATTATCGCTTCCGCTTCATCTTCTTCCTCAATCTTATTCTGAAATGTACGTGGCATTCAGGGATATAAAAATTGTTCCAACACATTTACGAACTACCAGCAGTGATTTTGTGATCGCTGTTTTGTGAATTAGTGGTGGCACAAGAGCTTTTTCTCTATGTGATTCAAAAAATTCAAAAGAACAACTATTTGTTGGTTTAGTTCACTTTTTGAAAATTGTATGGCATCTGATTTCTTTAAGAAATCACTTTTAAGAACTGAATTATTCTTCTAGAGGTTCTTAGATGTGACTTTGTAACAAGGCATTCTGTTGCCACTTAATTTAAATGGTAAGCTTTTAAGAATGAATGTGTATACATGAATTCAGATTTTCACACGCTTTGGCAAAATAACATTTTTTTTTTTTTTTTTTTGGTTTTGTATGTGGAGGGGGGGGGGGGGGGGTGGAGGAGAGTTCTAATCATTATTTCTGATTTACCCCTTCTACTTAATTGGATTGGCTGTATTTGATTTCTACCGGTGCAACTCATCAGAATTCAAATGAGAGTACCCGAATATGGTTGGACCACACAAACATTTTCCACTTGATGAATTTTGTTGTTAATGGAAGTAAGGTTACCGGCCATCGATTACTCCCCTCCCTCCGTCCCATTATGATGTTTCCACTTTTTTAATTGTTAGTTTTAATGAACTTTGAGCAATAATTGGAAGTTAATCTAATTATTCTAATGAGAAATTAAAACATAAAATTGATATATCATTATAAATACTATCAATAATATTTTTTTAGGTTTTACTAAGATAATTACATTAACTTCAAAATAATGCTCAAATTTCATAGAAACTAACCGATACAAAATGGAACATCATTATGGGACGGAAGAAGCAACTTGCTAGATGACAAGTTTTTCTTCTATGTATCTAAAACATGTGAAATCAGTTTTCTTTTGACAGTAAGGGCTGTCCAATTCAGACTCTATAAAGATAATTTCAATATAAATCTTGAGAACGTCTTTCCCGAAGTTGCAGAATACTGGAAGCAAGTGATCAAGATCAACGACTACCAAAAGTCCTGCTTCAAAATAATGCTCAAATTTCAGAAGATCACCCCAACTTTCTGTAGCAGATCCAACTTTAAACCTACTAGAAAGATAATTTCAATATAAATCTTGAGACATTCAGATTATTTGTCACGCCCCGAAGTCCGACATTTAACGAACCTTGAGAAGTGACGAACAAAACCGAATACCAATCAAAACCTCAAAATGAGAACTGAATTTTTTCTCATCTTATAAACAAACTAAAATGATACAATACAAAATCTCGAAACGAGTACATCAGAGCAACTATCCTCTGACCAAAAACTCAACCTGAACAGTCTCAAATATTTACAAACTCTAAAACTGTAACAACTTTACAAAAGTTATCTATACATAGCAAAACAATACATGTATCTAAAGACGTAAAGTTCTACTCAAGCTTCATAACTTTACTGCAAATTCTTCGTGTCTCAACGACACTCCACCTGGAAGGGAAATGGTTAATGAAAAGGGTGAGCACAAGTTACCCAGTAAGAGACTTGCCAACACAAAGGTGTGTGGCACTGTATAGAAACCCAACCAAGAACAAACTGCAATAACGAACCCAACCACCCGAAATAAACCAAACCGTTGAAACACCGATAAGATAAATAAAAATCCATCATGTATTATTAGAAGATGAAATAAACGAAACAGTTGAAACACCGAAAAGCATCCACCGGCGATGATGAAGATTTCGTAAATTGGGGTTTATTTTTTAGTCTGGAGCTCTGCAAATTGCCACTACGGGAGGGTGGGAAAGTCATATGCATAAATGGATTTTTGTCTCATGAAAGCGGTCTTGGGGTTAGAGTCTATAAATTGGGTGTTCTCAGAATTTTCATTTGAGAGAAATAAACTAGGTTGTGTAGACTATAATCAGGTTCATAAAGTGGAGCCGGTGGATTGACGGCAAAGACATCCGTGTGGACTTGGGTTGAGACGCGTGTGGGGGTTGAGAAAGTTGCAGATCTGGTGAAAATTTGACCAGATCTGATATAGAGAGAAGGGAGATGGTGGAGGCTTTTATACTGATGGTTAAGGTCCCCGTCGGTAAGGAAGTGGAGCCGGTGGATCGAGGCTGGAAGGTCGGACGGAGGACTGCCGTATACGGTTGTCCAGATCTAGATCGATCTGACAGAGGGGGGGGGGGGAGGTAAGTAGGTTGGACGAGGGGGGAGGAGGTCGAAGACGTGTCTAGGGGTGGCAGGAGGATTTCCTAGTGACGTTGGCCGGAGTAATCTGCCGGCTGTAAAAGAGAGAGAGAGGTGAGAGAGTGTGTGTATTTAATGGGTGTAGAGTATGGCCATTCAAGATGAAGTAATTGGGAAGAAGATGAAAGGAGAAAGAGTGGGGAGAATTTTTATTTTTCACATAAATTTCCTATAATACCCCTTAATAGATTGCATATGAATAAGCACATGGGTATTTAACGTTCAAATATTGACGGTGTTAGCCATAATTACTTTTGCTGTACAAAATGGCCATTTGAGGTGCTATACCTGCACCAAAAATGACATTAGGTACCAAACCTGCACAAAGTGACCAATTGATGTACTTTTTTTGCATTTTTTTCTTACTATTTAGACATTTTTTATTGCATATTTACATATATACTCTCAATAATTTCTTCATATAAATTTATTATAATATTATGCGTACAAGATTAAGTCTAAAATAATATGTCCACCCAACAGCTTTTAAGTAACATTTATAAAAAAATAGTCATTATATTTACATATATAAATTTGACAGAAGGGGAGGAGGTAAGTAGGTTGGCGAGGGGGGAGGAGGTCGAAGGCGTGTCCAGGGGTGGCAGGAGGATTTCCCGGCAACGTTGGCCGTAGTAATCCGCCGGCTGTAAAAGAGAGAGAGAGAGATTGAGAGTTGAGAGAGAGTGTGTGTATTTAATGGGTGTAGAATATGGCCATTCAAGATGAAGTAATTGGGAAGAAGATGAAAGGAGAAAGAGTGAGGAGAATTTTTACTTTTCACATAAATTTCCTATAATACCCCTCTATAGATTGCACATGACTAAGCACATGGGTATTTAACGTGCAAATATTGACGGTGTTAGCCATAATTACTTTTGCTGCACAAAATGACCATTTGAGGTACTATACCTGCAACAAAAAACGACATTAGCTTCCAAACCTGCACAAAATGACCAATTGAGGTACCTTTTTTTTTTTTTTTTTTTCCAGTTTTTCCTTAATATTTAGACATTTTTTATTGCATATTTACATATCTACTCTCAATAATTTCATCATATAAATTTATTATAATATTATGTGTACAAGATTAAGTCTAAAATAATATGTCCACCCAAAAGCTTTTAAGTAACATTTATAAAAAAAATAACCATTATATTTAGATATATAAATTTATCTTCATTTTTTTCGCTTAGTGATTTGTTTTTAAATTTTTGATGTCATATTTGGTTTCCATCTTTGATTTTGATGTTTGATTTGCTTTCCAGATCTGGGTTTTGGTTTAGAGATATGGTTTCGAGTTTTGAGTTCTGGTTTCCGATTTTCAAGATTTGATTTTTGACTTTTGAGATGTGTGCGCGTGCGTGTATTTCGAGTGCGTGGGTTTCAAATCTTAGATCACAAATGTGAGCCAAATATTGGATCTTGCGGGGTGTGAGAATCTGGATCTACTAATGATAAAGGGAAAATTTAGCTTAATTTATCCAGTTCTTCATTTTCTGAGCTTAAAAAAATTTGATGTTGGTGTTTGTTTTGCAAGATTGATATTGTCATCTAGGATAAAAACATAAACCCCACCACCAGCCTCCTCCATTGATGGCGTGTGTGTTCGTTTGTGTTTTTAATTCTCTTATTTCTAAGTCTTCTCTTAAATCAGTAACAACGGTGAAGTGGTGGTGATGGTTGGTGTTGATGGACCTTGGTGATTGGCAGCGGTGTTGGTGGCGGAGATGGATGGTGGTGATTTGTAGTGGTTTTGCCGGAAGACTAAGGATTGATTTGTTATTTATTTGAAATGTATGTAATTTAACATTTGTAATAGATGCATTTTATATAGACTATTTTTTTAATTTAAGGTTGAAATTATGTCCAAGAAAGATGGTCCACCTTTTTTCGTTGTTACTACGAGGAAACTTTGAACAATTATAAATGCTATTTATAATTATGTTAATGTGAATCTAAAAATTGATATTAATAGTATTTATAATGGTGTATTAAGAACAATTTCAAAGACTTCATTAGATTAATTAAAAGTAGATTTAATTATTACTCATAGTTCATTCGTAAAACGCATAAAATAAGGGGAGTATCATTCTGGGACAGATGGAGTATTATTTAGTTAAATGATAAAATTACCTCTCACATGACAAGCATATAATCCCTTATGTTAATGTATGTTATGTCCCATTATTGTTTTTAACGGGTCTTTAAAAAGTGGTCTCAAAGTTTTCTAAATCATAAGTACGCAACACAAATTTGATGTTTTCAAAGTTCGCAAGTCAAATTGCTAAAAACTGAAAGTACGCATGCCAGTTTTGCAATAAACTCGAAAAATATTATGCATTTTTGCCTCCAAAATTTACAAAAGGTTATGTCCCTTAAAATTAAATTAAAACACTCATTTAGGGACGGAGGGAATAATATTTCCCCCCAACTTTGTGACATTATTTATACTAACAATTTAAATTACATTAGTATAATACAATTACCGCCGTGCAACGCACGGGGGTTAGAACTAGTATTACTAATAGTAATAATTATGTTATATAATTAACTATTACAATTAACTAATACTATTAATACTAATAGTTATCTTATATAATAACTTTTACATTTAACTAATGCTATTAATAGTAATATTTATCTTATATAGTTAACTAATACTATTAATAGTACTAGTTACCCTTTATAGTAACTATTATACTTAACTTATACTATTAATAGTAATAGTTATCTTATATAGTTAACTATTATAATAAACTAATATTATTAATAGTAATAGTTAACTAATATAGTAACTATTATAATTAATTAATACTATTAGCTAATAAGATAAAAATAAAAAGTCACATAATTAAAATGTTATGGATGATGTGGCACCACCAAAAGTAAAAGTTACCAAAAACTTGTCCACATGACACCACCTAAAGACTCTACCTTGACTTTTAATATATATAGATTTGAAACATTTTTTGAAAGAGTAAATGACAGATCAAATTTTTTTAAAGTATTGAAAATATAACAAGTACTTTCACTCCTTCATATTTATCCTTCACACAATCTTGAGAAAAACGTGTTTTTCCTAACTCCCAAGAAAAATGTGTTTTTAAAAAAGCGCGGTGGAATCTTTGTAAATATGTAGAACTTCTTTTAAAAACGCGCTGTGGCATTTTTGTAAATAATCAAAACTTTTCAAACGGTTCTGGATATGAATATAAAGCTTTCTGGATATTATTTTTAAGCACATTTGAAGGTCATGGCCAAGAAACCTTTTGGATATCAACCTCAAAAGGTTATGGACATCAATAATAAAACATTATGGATATGATTTCAAACACATTTGAATAAGGTCATGACCAACAAACCTTTTGTATATCAAGCTCAAGAGGTTCTGGATAGCCAGTTCTAGTGTTTTTGATAGCCAGTAAATATTTTGAAATAACCTTTGATATTGATAGCCAGAACCTTTGAGACTGGTAGCCAGAGAACCTTTGAAGCTGATAGCCAGAATTTTTTTTCTTAAAGGAAATTTCGTGAGCAACGGATAACCGGTGACAATGTTTAGTCATTGTGTTGCAAAGGTCCAGATAGTGTGTTGAGGAGTGCCAGACGGTGTTGCAAATTTCGATTATTTTCAAGAGACTAACTCAAAATTTATTTACTCCCTCCGTCCCACCCGACTTAGGATTCTTGGTCAAACAATTTATACTTTGACCAAATATTTGAAGAAATATAATGATGCTAATAAAAATTTAAAACTTGTTATTGTATCACGATTAATAATAAACTAAATAACTATTTTTAGATTTTCATTAAGATAATTATTTTTGTTCAAATTGTTGGTCAATGTATAAATTGCTTGACCAAGAATCTTAAGTCGGGCGGGACAGATGGAGTATATGCGACTCTCACCTCAAGAAGTAATCTGAATGTTAATGTTAAATCAAAGCTTTGATTAGGGGTAAAATAATCAACTTATTTGAAATTTGAGGCAAAATAGTTAATTTATTGTCAAAAGGGTGGTTAGTAAAATGAATCTAAATTTGAGGGGTGGCAAGAGAGTTAATCAAATTTGAGAGAGGTAGACAACAAACTGGGAAATAATAAAGTTACAAAAAATGGTTACAAAATGTGGTCTACAAAATGAGGTGTCATAATTGCATTGTTGTTTTTAATTAGAGTGTTCCGGGTCCATTATCGATGTAGCCAATAAAATATCGCCACCACATTTTGTATCATTCATTTTGTAAACTTCTTTTGTAAGCCTAGTATTGCCCCAACAAATTAACCCCTAAAAATCAAGCCGTGGGGGAGAAAGTTGATGAGTTTATTGCAAAACTGACATGCGTACTTTCATTTTTTTTCAATTTGACTTGCAACTTAGTATGCTTCATATTTAAGATGTTATGAACAAGTTTCATGTTGGGTGTTTTCCCTAGTTCCCATTGTTTCATGGTGTAAATGATAGATCTTTTGTGGGAATGCACTATTTTTCCTGTTCTGACTGCTTATGAGCTCCTCTTGCACAACTTGTTTGGTCATCATAAAATGCTCCTAAAATCAACATAAAAATCATATGCGATTTTTAACATGTTAGGAAGAAGTTCTCACCTTTGCTTTCCAGATTGCATGAGTTTTGAGACATGTACATCAAAGAGAATGGACAACAGTCCATAAACTGGAGATAACCTGGGCTTGGACATTTATTCTTTTCATGGGATTTGTTTCCCATTTGTTCACCATTGTACATAATAATCCCCTACCCCTTTTGTGTTTCCCTTTACTTGATATGAATGCTAACAAACCATTTTCAAAACCAAGTGAGAGTCCACCCAAACCGACTCTCATTTGTGAGTTTAAGCAAGCATACCTAGAATAGGAGGACTCCTTTATATATAAAATCACCATTTTTGTTAAGGTATAAAAACAAGGCATAAAATGAACTTAAGAGGCATGCATGCTAGAGACCATCACGGGCGAGAAGAGTGTCTAACCCCTTCTCTTCTTGTAACTTAACCCCGAACCCATTTTTTCAAAATAAAAGATTTTGTCTTCATTTTTCCTAAAATAGAGTGAGGTGGCGACTCTTGCAATTTAATTAAAACTTCGAGAGGAAACCATTTGTGTGAAACCGAGCGCGGGATTGTAAGAGGTTTCGAGCGCGGGCTCTCACAGCCACCAATCTCCTTCGTCAAATCTGGCGGCCCCCTTTTACGATCGGCATTGCCGGCGACACTCTGGCGACAGAAAATGACGACGGCCATCATGGACTGAGTCGCCTCAATCAGACAAGGCTAATTCCCCAAAAAAAATCCCGCACCGGAGCACAAACGTAGCAGATTTCAGTTTTGAATAAAAAAAAATTGGTTTCAGATTTTGGGTTTCTTTTAAATGAAATTTTCAGATTTCTAATTTGGCTTTTAAATTTGGTGTTGGTTGAATTTGGAATGTATAGATGGTGATTGGAGGTGGGTTTGTGAGAGTTTTGTTTGGGAATATGACTGAGTTTTGATGGTTGTGGGGTGGCGTTCCGGGGCGGTGGCAGCGGTGGTGGGCCAGCTTCTTCTTCAGTTGAATTAAAGATTGAAGATGGAGAGTTTGGTTTAAAAATTTCTAAAACCCACCAGTTTAATGAAGTAACACTTGTTAAAAAAAATAACTGTATGTTATAAAAAATTAATGGATAATGATATACCGTTATGTTTTTAACAGGGTGTTAAAAAAGTTGTCTCAAAATTTTGTAAAATTAAGTACGTAACCCATATTTGATGTTTCCAAAGTTTACGAATAAAATTGAAAATAACTGAAAGTACACACGTTAGTTTTGCAATAAACTCGAAAAGTTGCTCCAAGTAAGAAGTTTGTGAAGGACACTGTTTACATCATCGGACTTCGATTTGACCCAATACATAAAATTAGGTCTGCTTCAGTCCAAACACTCTGCAAATAGTTCAGACAAGACCACCGTCAAAAGAGGAGAAGGAGACCCAAACCATGAAGCGAAACGCCGACGGAGAAGAAGTCAAGACGGAGGAAGAGCAGAGCAGCAGCAGTAATGCCGGAGGAGCTAACAATTTGGATACTGGTAAATCCGAGAGATCCGTTTGGTTGATGAAGTGCCCTTTGGTTGTTGCTAAATCATGGCAATCCCATACCTCCGCCTCCGACTCACAACCCCTCTCTAAAGTTGTCGTCTCCCTCGATCCCCTCCGCCCCGAGAATCCCAACTCCCTTCAGGTCAATCTCCCCCCCCCCCCTCGCTCTCTTTAATGCCACCATCGCATGTAGGTGTAATCCGTCAATTTAGTGGAATTTATCGTTTTAGGCATGCTTTGGGTTTGATTATGTATTGGTGATTTTGTCTGATTGATCAGTAAGCCTATGGCTAATTTTGGTAATGGTTTTACATTAGATTTTCACACTGTTATAGTGAAACTGGAAGTCTGAAACCCTAGTTTTGTAGACACTAATCATGTTTATTTATGTTCTTGTTCTTTTTATATCTATTTTAACTATAACTTACTTTTACCTCCAAAAATTTGGTGGGCTGGAGATTTATAGTCACTGCTAAGCTACGTAGTTTGTATTGAGTAAATGTATATGTTCAAAGTTGGGGTCTATTGGCATTTGATTGGAAAGATGTTGGGTTGTGATGCCGCATCATTTGTATCACCAACCTTCCTGATGATACACGTGATGCTAAATGGTTCAAAAGGGTTGGAAAAATGTTAAGTGCAACAGTTATACACTGTCATTTTATAACCACTCAGTTAAAGGCAATAACATTTAGAACAAACGTGATGGAATGAAGCGCATGGTTGCCAATATAATTCAAAACCTTGAGCTAGTTTACTGATATGGTGATAAAAATTGTGTCATCACTTTTGCGCTCAGTATTCTCTAAAGAGTTATGTCAAAAGGTTCAAAAAAGGTTAAATGGTTAAAAATTCTTACTCCTCTCTGTCCCGGAAAGTTGGTCCCTCTTTTTTCTATGTTAGTTTGAATGAACTTTGAGCAACTATTTAGGTTACTTTTAAGTATCCTAATAAAAATATGTAACTAGTTATTGATATTTATATACCATTATAAATATTATCGGTAGCAGTTTTTTTTTTTATTATTAGGATAATTATAAGTAACTTAAATTATTGCTCAAAGTTCATGCAAGCTAACAATGACAGAAGAGTGACTAACTTTCGGGGACAGAGGGAGTGTAATTTAAACCAGTCAGATGTGATATCTTCTGTTTGCCCGATGTTTGTGTTCCTTTTAGCTTATTTCTATTTCTAGAGATGGATAGTTGGTTGGCTTTCTCTATGGATCAATTAATGTTTGTTGTTTTGTTCACTGGCAATCAGTTCACCATGGAGATGGCTGGCAACGAGGTTGGACACGTGCCTAAAAGTTACTCCTTAAACATGTTTAAAGACTTTGTTCCTATGGCCGTTTTCTCCGAAGCTAATCAAGGTGAGTGTCTTGGTTTATTTCATTAAGGCTCCCTTTGGATTGCACAAATCGGAATGGAGAATTGGAATTCTGTTACCCTTAATAAGAAATTAGTAGAATCAACATCCCCTATTTTTTATTTTTCATTTTAGTGTTTGTTAGGAAAGGCAGGGGATTCCAAGGAATGCATTAACAAAGGAAATAAAGTAAATGAATCAAATTCACTAAATCAATGGAGCATACACTTAGGGATCATCCTTCTTAATGGGGAGCGAACGTGATACTGAATCTTTTTGGAAATCTCATTGTTGGAGCATGATATTCCTTCCTAAGTTAGTACCATGCATGAGAAATCAGATAGAGCAGAGATTTCCGTCCTCCCTCTGCATTTCTCGCATCAGAGTAGCGTCCATGTAAAGACATTGAAATCTAAATTACTGGAGCATCATGATGAAAGTGGTATTTATTTTGTTTTTCCCAAATCGCCTGCCGACATGTCATCTAGTTGAATCATATTTCCCTGCTGTCTTCTGTTAGCTTTGGTTGTGAAACTTATGTGTTCTAGTTATCCATGTTCTAGTTGGTCATAGTTATCTTACTTCTTGTACCAAAAAAAAGTTATCTTACTTCTGTGACAACTGCTTCACTTTTCAATGTGTGTTTAGCAAGGGTTGCAGTAGAAGGGAAAGTGGAGCATAAATTTGATATGAAACCCCATAATGAGAACATGGAAGAGTACAGGAAGATGTGCCGTGAAAGAACAAATAAGTCGATGATTAAGAATAGACAGATACAGGTAAATCATTTTTCCGTAATGCTATTATTTGGTTAGTTCTTGGTTGAAGGTCTGTTTCTGATGAAAACAGTCTGCCTTCATGTTTATGGGTAATTTGACAGGTCATTGATAACGACCGTGGTGTACATATGAGGCCTATGCCAGGAATGATTGGCTTGATTGCATCCAATTCTAAGGTAATTGCAATGAGATTGGCTAAGTACTATGTTCACTTGTCTGTGGTCATTTTATGAGCACTGTTTAGGAATCCCAACTTGTTCAACTTACTAATCTTTATTTGGTAAAAGCCATGGTTCGTTGAAGAAGCCTCTCTGTGTGCAACATAAACACAGAGGGAGTGGGAAGTGAGCACACCTAGAGAAGGTTGAAAGGCGATATATTATGAACCGATAGGCTATGCTGTAGTCTGAGACTGACTAGGTGGCGTTGTCGAGGGGAGAGAGAATTTACCGACTAACTGAAGTAAATGCAGTCATATAATTAGATGGGAGGGCAATGTGGAACTTGGGATATACTAAGTGGCATCATCATACTTAGGGGAAGGAAGAGAAAAAGAGAGTCGTCAAAGTATGTTCATGTTCCTTCTTGTTGAGAATACAGTAGAGGGAAGACGGAGGGATAAAGGTGAAAGGCATGCCAAACGCTTTCCCCTCCTTTTCTGCTTCTTTCTTGCATTTTAAGTGTTTGTGACTTTGGCAAAGTAAAAGAAAGCATCCTTGAAAGCCACAGGGATCTCCTTTGTTGAGATATGAATTAATATATGATAACACATGCTTGTATTGACCGTCTGCTAGCCAAAGGAGTAAGACTTGTAAATTTGGATGACTCTATCTTGTTTCTCTCCCACCTAACCAAGCTGCTTAAGTTAGTGCTTCTACAATGGCCAGAATTGAGTCCTCACGATAATCTGCAGAAAATTTGAATTTTTGGTTTTTAATACTTTTTAGGTAGTTTTTAACTATCAAAAGGTTAGTGGCTGTGGCAGGAGTTTCTGAATATTAAGGAACAAAACGAGCTCTAGATTAAGTTGTTGTTGTTGAAGTTCATATAATTTGGTTTCCAAGGAGATGAATGTGGGTATAAATCATTGGCAATGTATATGAAAGTTTAGTGTTGAAATGTGTTGCTTTTCTTTTGAATCTGTCAATTTGGATAGATGGTTGAACCCTTCACCAAAAATTTTGGGGTCTTACTTTCTTTTATAATTTTCATATTAAAATAAATTGTAAATTAGAAGCAGAATTTTTTCTATTGCACAACTCTCGTATATCTTAGAGTACTTTCAGTATATTACATTCTAAACAGGTCCCTTGATTTTGGAAAGCTAATTAAGACATTTGAGTTGCGTTGGAAAGTTCCACTGACTTTGATTTGCCACCTTTTACTTTGATGCTAAACTTTGCAGAGAATAAGATTGTGTGCAACCCTTCGGTTTCATTTTTGGTTTGGGAACTAACTAAATATGTGATGATATTTTGTCCATGATTACATTACCTAATTGTTATTTGAGTATTGCCTGGAATAACAAACATTGTGTTCGTTTCATGAATCATCTGTTGATAGGATAAGAAGAAAGCAGCTCCTGTTAAGGGAAATGAGGTGAAAAGAACTAGGAGGGATCGGGGGGAACTAGAAGATATCATGTTCAAGCTTTTTGAGAGACAACCTAATTGGGCCCTGAAGCAGCTTGTCCAAGAAACAGATCAACCTGCGGTGTGTATTTTAATTACTAATATTTTATACCTTCATGAATTATTCCGGGAAGTACGTTCTAGTTGAGTTGAATGGTTGTTCTCATTATTTCTTGGACATAGTAGACTTGAGATTTCAATTGATCCATTGAATAATTTATGTCAATTATCGCCTTTCTTTATCATCTCCCTTCATTACTTTATAAGCTTGTTAATGAGCTACCATTATAGAAGTTATCTTGTTTACTTACGGGTTCTTAATTGTATATTTTTTATTTTTGGTTTATTCATTTATGTTCGATTTGATTTTTGTTGCAGCAATTTTTGAAAGAGATACTGAATGAGCTGTGCGTGTACAATAAACGGGGAACTAACCAAGGAACATACGAGCTCAAGCCAGAGTATAAGAAATCTGTAGAGGATACAGGTGCCGAATAAATCTCTTGCTCCAACTGTATACTAGATTTTGCAAGTAAGGATAAATTTTATCATGAAAATCTGAGTTGTCTCCTTGGTTACACAATGTTCTCGTAAGCTTCATATGGTGCAATGATAATCCTCTTTTTTTTTTCTTATTCGTAAAAATGCTTTCGTAACATTCATTTGACCCTCTCCGAATATTAACAATGGTTATATGTAGAAGTAAGTCATATATAATCCTTTTACTAAATAAGTGAGTCTTATGATGTCATGTCAGCCATGTCCTGCTGGCTTGTTACTTTTCATTGGTATCTCTTATAGTGTTCTTCACTTTGTCATATCCTGTTTGCCATTCTACATTTTTCTTTACTTATATCTCACACGAATGAAGCAATATCAGATGTTTCTATTGCCTTTTCCTTTTCTGACTACATATAATTATATTTAATCATTAGCTTTGTGGTAAATATGTTTTCAGTAGGCTTCTGACCGCACCAAATTATGTTAGACTCCGTACATTATGTTCAATCTTAGGGAAAATAAAAAACATCAAATGAGTTAAGGATATAAATAATCATATAGATTGCCCCCTCCTCCTTTCTCTCTGACGCCTTAAGCTTTTGGTTCTGCTGCTAACTTAAGGACCCATTACTGGGCCCCAATCTAACAGCATGAGCTTTTAGATAGCCTAAGCTTTTAAAGTGGTAACAGTTACCGAAGTTCCTGCTTTTGAGTCATCTCATTTGCATTTGTTGCTTGGTATTGTTATCAGAGTAGCTCGTTGGCTGGTTTATGATGCATCTAGTGATATATAGTATTGGTTTATCTCCCCATGTGCTACTAGTTGTCCAATGTAAGGTTGATTGTTAAGGATTTACATTGGTGAGCCCGAGCCCTCACGCTCTTTAACAGCTTAAGCTCTAGATAAGTTGGTAGTTAAATGACATAGGTTTGTCGAAAGAATTCATATTTCCATGGATGTGGTTCAGGAAATAAATGAAGTTGATCTTTTAAACGTCAATTCTCAAGAAAAGTTGCTTATGAAATTCTGCTGATCTGGAGAATTCTTTTTAGTTCTTCGTAGGCCTAGGCTTTTATAGCATGTCATTAGTAGTAGTATAATAGTATTAGGCTTATTAAAAACCAAAAAAACAAAGACTGTTCCTGAAGTAGACACTATCATACTGAATGAATGAGGACAGGGGAAAAGGTGAACATTTTTGAGACTGAACCAAGTTTGCGCTAAGATAGCTCTCTATCGAAGATTCAAATGATTTATAATATGGAGGCCTGGTCATTTCTATTCAGTGGCCACCTATTCTGTGGGTTCCATTAGGGAAATCTTTGCCTTCAGGTGTATTTTCCCTTTTTTCTTAGTTTTGCTTCTGTCTTGTTTTCATGGATTTCTCTTTCGTCTTTTTGTACTTTGTTAATTACCAACTCATCTAAAGCTTAAGCTGTTGAAGAGAGACCCAACTACAGATATCAAGCCGTAGTACCCCCCTCGCATGTGACCCGCCCATATGTGTAGAGCTAAACAAACATGCCACACTTGGGCGTCACAAACCAAACAGGTGTAGTGAGGCACTCGCAATAACATATACGCCCTCCGTCTTCTTTGAAACTACACTTATTTCCTATTTGGGCGTCCCACTTAGAATTGCACCACCAAAAAATGGAATGTTTATATTATTGTTTATTCAATGGGGCTCACTTGTCATACTCACAACAACTAATCCACTTACTATTCTTTATCCCACTTGTAACCCGTACCCCAGATTCCATCCTCACAACACCTACTCCACTACCATTATTATACACTTTTCCTTGATTCCCACGTCAGGCACAAATGGTGCAATCTCAAAAAAGACGGAGGGAATATATATTTGTGTACATATATTTTTTTTTCTATGTCATGCAATCACTTATGCCCCAAATCCACATTGAGAAGATATGTTGTAATAGGAAAAATTGCATCTATAGTCACTCAACTATTTGAGATGACTGGATTTGATCACTCAACTCATTATTTTTGCATTCAGCAGCCTATACTATTTTTTTGGTGCGCCAGGGATCACTAAGCTTAACGACATCCATATTTTAGCTTTAAATTATTATGTGCATTGCATATGATTGAATTTTGAAGGGTAAAAGAGGAAATTCACATTTTTTAATAATAAAGTAATATACTTGGGTTAATCTTATACAGTGAGAGGGGCACTAATTTTTTTTTAAAAGAAAATACTCCCTCTGTCCCAAAAAGATAGTCTCATATTGACTTTTTATGGTCAACAAAAATAAACTTTGACCAAACATTGGTGTCAATTTAATGATCACAATGAATTCTGAAAATTGTTATTGATAAATCACTTAATGATTTATCAAGTACAAATTTTAAAATTTCACTAAAATAATTAGATCGTCACCAATGGTTGGTCAAAGTTCATTTTTGATGACCATAAAAAGTCAAAATGGGACTATCTTGGACAGAGGGAGTACTTTATTAATTCACCAAAACAGGAGGATAGGGCTTAAATTGAAAAAGCATATCCTTCATCGTCACCACCCCAGTGCAAACGCTACAGCGCCACAACCTCTGCCAGCGTCACCGCCATCACAGCCCTTTTATCCCAGCCATTATTACAAGGAGAGAGAGAGACGGGTGAATCTGATTTTAAAATCACCGCCACCACTAGCTTTATTCATCGCCACCCTTCATCCTCTACCACACCCTACCATCCGCATCAACCAAGATCTATTCAAATAGAAAAAATTCACATCAAAAAATGAACAACAAATTATTTCAACAAATTCAAAATTTTTGATTTTAAATCGAAGCTACAATCTGCAGAAACGATCTCAAATCGAAGCTTCAATAGGTGAAACTAGGTCAAATCGAAGATCCATTGCTTGGTGACGCCGTTTCGCACATATAAATGCTCAAATGAACTTCACTCTGTAAAAAACGATTACGTGGGACTTGAGTGCCTGTTGGGGGCGGAGGCGAGGGGACGATGTAGGGTATTTAAGTTTATTTATACATTTACCCCCTATATTTCCATCTTAGTGACCTTTTGAGTATTTGACTTGTCTAAGTTTACACAATTTAACCCCTATCTTTACTTTCCTATTTTACCCTTCAAAGTTCAGTCATATGTATTGCACATGGCAATTTAATGAAAAAATTTGGATGCCGTTAACTCTAGTGATCGCGGATGCACATAAAAATTACTTCAGGCCACTCAATGCAATAAAAATTAGTTGAGTGATCAAAACCACTCATCTTTGATAGTTGGGTGACCTCAAATGCAATTTTTCCCTTAATAATACAATTCTAGCAAAGCGATAACATAATGTTGATCAATAAATTCTACCTCCCTGCGTCGGGGAAATATGAGTAGAAATGGAAAAATGAACCACACATATGAACCAGAAGAATGGTGCGTCAAAAGGGAAAAAAGCAACTCAAGGTGGTTATACTGTTGTCTTACCCTATAGTGGTAGGGTGCATATTGATGAAACCAAGTGAAATTACATCAAATCCTGACATGAGAATTTGACAAAAGGTTATAGAACACTTTATTATGCCCATGGGAGCCGAGTAGCTATTTAGTGCATGTATTACCACTAACATATGCATGATTTATCAGCATTGCATTAGTGCTATCAACTCTGGTATCCTCTTTACAAATCTTTCATGGAACTTGGTTTGTCCCGGATTCAGGAATAGGTAATGTAATACCTATGTCTAAAATGTGCCTCCATTTTCTATTGTAAAATAGTCTCGGGTAAACAAATATTTGTCTTATTAAGTTTGTTGAAAAGACTGAGTTTAGCGCAATATTTTAAGTTAATTTACTGATATATGAGGTATATTGGGGAAAAGGATTGCTAAATTTAGTATTCTGGACACCAGGTGTACCATGTTTGGGAACTCACCATTTTCCTGTTCTATCTTTCTGTTACTTGGTGTCATATCTCCATCATATCTAGGAGTATACTAGCTTTAGATGTGTGAACAACTCCTCATGGAAAAGATCGAGCTTCTTAGCACTAGTGTTAATATCATTGTCTAAATTTACTTTTGCCAAGAGGCATGTTGCTAGACAGAATTTGGTAAAATTGTTGCAGAAGGTAGTGTTGCCACTTTTGGCCCTGGATGTAGTAATGTGGCATTAAGAAACATTCCTGAGCGGTTTCAATGTAGAACTTGGTCCTTAATAGGCGGCAAGAGTCAAAAGAACTTGTATATTTTGAGATACACATCAATATCTCTACTTGTAGAACGTTAGGCTTCATGGTGTTTTATTTCTAAAACAATTTTTAGCCTTAATTTTATTAAGGCTTTTTGTAATGAATACGCCCTTTCCCTGGAATGAATCCCTAATCTGACTGCATTTTATAGTAGGACAGTAAGATGATTATACTAATCCTGTTGATGTGATGACATCTTTTATTTTATTTTGTACTGTAGGTTATGGTGAATAATATCTTGATTTTTATCCTAACATGGTTGAACTATTTTTGCTTTTGGGTCATTGGTAACCTATAAGTTTTGATGAGATTAGGATATCTCTGAGATATGATTTTGGTTAAAGGTTTAAGGAATATTTCATTTATTTGTTCATTGTTGGAGTAGTTCATTTATTTGTTTCATTGGTGGAACCAACCATTAAGTGATACCCTCCTAATAACTGAATCATTGACAAATAATGTAATTCATATAACAAATAAATGAAGTATTAGGATGATTTTTGATTAAAGGTTTAAGGTTTAAGGAATTATTCCACAAAAATTATTAGGAGGGCGTCACTTTATGGCTGGTCTCATCTATATGGCTTTGGTTATTCAGTGCTGCCTGCTAAATATTACTACCCCGTCCCAAAATGAATGTCCAAAAATGTATCAATTTGCTCTTGATCAAGAGCAAATCTGTTTTTTTTTTTTTTTTTTTAAATCATTTTGAGACGGAGGTAGTAATATATTACTTGTAATTGTGAGGGCTCTTCAACATTTATGGATTGCATATGCAATGCAAAGTCTTTCTTTGATCAAGTGTTTATGGAGGGAATGAAGCCTCATTTTTCTAGATAAGTTATCATGGATTTTTGAATGAAAATGGGATCACTATTTCGTTTGACGTCTATAAACCGTAGAAAAAGATGCTTACATGATTTGATATTACATGGTTTTAAGAAGATCCTTTTCATATTTTTCAGTACATAGGACGTGTCTAGTTGATATGCAATTTATAGATAGCCACTATACCAACATACAGACTCAACATTCTAAAATTCATGATGCCGCAGCTGCCCTTTCTCATTATCATCATTCAGCGCATTTCCGTTAGTGCGGGCTTTGCCATCAATCGCATTGTCTAAATCCTTGAATTCCATTAGTGCGTGCTTTGCCATCAATGACATTGTCTAAATCCTTGACTTACTTTACCACGTACGAAGTCTCTGAATAGGGAATTCTATGTGCGAGGATAATATGACTAGCATGAGTCTTGTAGTTGTGGTGGGTATATATGTGTGCATCTTGAGGGGGAAATGATTTTTCTGGTCATCTTCTAGGCTTTGATAATGCAGACACTTTCTGATCTTTTAGCATCTCTGTTTACATTACTTAGGAAGGTTGATATTTACTTGGTTATCAGTTCAGGACTAGTATCTTACTCCCTCCATCCCAAAATAAATGTCGTGTTTGACTTGTCAATGTTTTTAAAGAGTGTTCTTTATTTGCTTGTTTAGTGATTGTACCTTTGGAAAAAATTGCACTAAGATTGTTTCCTTATTTAGAAATGTTACATCTATTTTGGGACGTACTAAAAAGGAAGTGTGCCAATTTATTATGCGACGAAGGGAGTAAATAACTACATACTTTCTGCCGGCGAGTTAGATGGTGTTTAGCATCAGTTTAACAAAACTGATGGCAAAAACTTAAACCCTTGTAGTTTGTTGGAGATGCATCAATTGGGAGTTGAATGTAAGATCTTTTAAATAGGCTCTTAAGCATGAAGAGCTACTAGGCTACTAGTGTGTCACCCACTGAGTTAGGTTGTCAGTTGCACGCCAATAACTATTGAAGATCTGGATCCTGATAATGACCGACTAGGAATCTTCATTTTCTTTTTTTTTTTTTTGGAAGATTTTTTTTCTGGGGAATCTTTGGGCCATAGAGATTCCTGTGCCATCTTCTTCAATAGAGCCATTGTGCTATAGAGATGAACTTGACCAAAACTTTATACTATGATAAATATTGGACCGCTAAGGTGCCACAGTAAAGGGACGTGTCCCCATCTGTGGTGCATTTATGCAGAGGGGTAATAAAAGAAGAGAGAGAGGTCTGCGAGTGTGTAATGGGTGGATGAGAGTGGTCCCAGGTTTAGTGACATCTTCGATCAACTTCGACAAGTTTTCAACTCAATTGGATAATCATGTCCTTTTGATTTAGTGCATTTTTTGTTCTTTTATTCTTGGTTTGATGTTGCTGCCTTTTTTTTTTTATTTTTTTTTTCAACTACTGCATGCATAATCGTAATGCAGGTTGTGGTCATTATCAGTTATGCATACTGATCTATCTTTTTGGGTGCTACGCTAAAATTTGTCATCGGTCTGAGGTGGATTTTATAATTTATACACTCACATTTGCAGTAGTTTGACGAATTTTGACCAAGTATTAGTGTCTTATTTTCTAAAATAACTGGTCAAACTATTAGTATTAGTTTATTTTTTGTATATGGTAGAATATAATACGTACTGTAGATTTTACCGCCTTATGAAATTCTTTTTTTTTGGTCAAAACTTCTCAACCTTTTGTTATACGGTGTTCTTATTTCCAGGTCCCATTTTTAGTTCATTTTCAATTGGCTTCTGTGTGATGTCAGATATACAGGGTAGCATTTATGCAAATCTTTAACTGTAGCTACTGTTCTGAAAATTCTTATACTGTTTTTGTCGCGCCCCAGACCCGTGGTCCTACTTGGCCCCACGCTCGGGACACGATTGGAAGACGTTATAAAACCTTTTTAGAAAATTTTTCGAAATATACTTTTAGAAAGTTAAACAAAACACACTTAAAGTTCAAAGACTTCACTTAACTTGAAACAACCCTTTTACAAACACTTTCACAATGAAAGTATTTAGCCCAAAGGCTTACAACTTTTAAACAAATATACATACATCAACATTTACCAAAATAGATGTGACCATAAGAAAGTACGGGTACTCTACCCCAAAGGGTTTACATTTACATAATGTAACCTTCAACAAAACAAGTCCCAACTCTTACCAAACGAACGTCCTCCCGTGCCAAGTGTCCTATCCCCTGGACCCGCCTTTATCTAAAACAGTAAACAAATAAGGGTGAGAATAAATCTCAGTAAGCTACTAAAATGCAACTACGTTACATGCTGATATGATGATCATAAAGAAACAATATCAACAGTAATCATATAGCATATAGCACATAACATCATGTTATATATCACATTGCCCACACTCCGGTGGATACCAAGCCAAGGTTTACCCAATAACCATAACTGATGAGAATACCATCTGAGAAACCCATCAGAGAAAACCATCTGAACAGCATAAATAGCTGAAGCCGTTGGGATCCCGAAAACCAAATCATAACCAATATAACCAAGTAACCAAAGAGGGAAATATGACACAAAGTCATAACCCAAATACTCACTAAAGGGAGCAATTCATCCCATCCAAGGCCAATCTGAACTGGGGAAACTAAAAGGCACAGTGGACATCTTATAGTGAACTTGGCTTATGTGCCACTATAATTCTCCCACCGCCTGACTCACAAGCTCCAATGGAAAACCTTATAGTGGACTTACCTGTACCACTATAATTCTTCCATTGGCTGACTCCACAACAAGACCAGCTGGACCTTTACAAAAGCACAGTAATGAATACTTGCTAAACAAAACCCGGGGCATTTAATCCAAGAAGGAACTAAGCCAAATACATCACAAGATGCACACAAAGAATCCTTATAAAGAGTCCATAAAAAAGGACATTTAATCCATTACTAACATTCCACAACAATCATCTAAGTACTTTAGGACACTACCCAAAGACTAGACCAAGGTTGATCTCTAAACTCCTTAGTTGAAAACTCTAAACTTTTTCAGACAACTGGGCGGTCGCCCAAACAGGGCTGTGCGGCCGCCCAAAATGTTCTGTCCCAAGAAGAAAACCCTTCAGATAGATGTGCGGCCGCACACCCATTTTTGGGCGGCCGCCCACATCACCCGGCAGGCCTAAAAACTTAACCAAAGTTTACTCATTTTGTTTCACAAGCATCACATATATACACAAGATACTACCCAACATTAGTCACAACATTAGCAACTTTCATTAAGATTTCAATATGGTTTCTAAACCATTTCAACACTAGCTATAACTAAGTTCATCTACTCCCGTTGTCCCAAAATTACAAGTATAGCAAATATTACTCAAAACACAAGATTAACCAGTAGAAGTATCACATATAGCATATATGACTATTTTAACATTTAAAGGGGAATTAGTAACTTACCTAGTTCCGGAAAAAGTATCGCTGAAATCAGTTTTGTTCGGCTAGAAATGACCTACTCGACGCCCTGATCATTTTTATATAATTAGTTTTTAAAACGGGTAAGTAAATAAAAAGAATTAAGTCGAAATGGGTCGAACTTACCTTTTTTCTCCTAACCCTAACTGATACGAGGAAGAAATGTTGCTGATGAAATTTGTAAACACAGAGAAGGAAGGAAAAAGGGATAAGTTTTTATAAATATCTTATCCATTTCACAAAATGGTCACCCAACTTCCAAGGTTAACACTTAAGCCCCTTAACTTATAATTTCAACAAGGACCCTAAAGTTTCAACTTAATCATTTAACTCCTTTAATCATTATTTTTACTAACTAAGTAAATAACACAAATAATCAAGTATGATATGCAAATCATAAAATATGATGCAACACATAAAATGCACATATAAGTCAAATAAAATTCCCCAAAATTATAAAATAAATATAAACGGTTTTTGGGGTCGCTACAGTTTTGTACTGATAGTTGTATCAATATTTATACTCTGTATTATCCTTAGTATGATTGTAGGCGTGAATGACGTAAAAGAGGCGTGTTATATTGCTAAAAGAAAAGGTAATTGTGTCATGTTTGAGAATAATTCATTTTATGTTGGCAGGTTTAGAAAAAGAAAAAGGTAAAAGGGTAGATGATGGAGATGAATAAACACCAGTGAGGTAGTCAAAATTTGATGGTTATGATCCCGTAACTATAAAAAAATACTCTGGTGGTAAAAAACGCGAAGCTTGATTAGGATCTAGACGTAAGACGATGATGTTGATAGAGATTATTGGATACCATTCTTTACACGCCAATGTGTTAAATAAGATAGGGGCGTTAAGCCGAATAATTGCAGTTTAGAATTGATAATCGGCTTAAGAAAATATCTGAAGTAGCTTTTGGGCTTGTTTCGATTGCGGCAGGAAGTGCTTGATGTGGGTGGGAATCACTTTCAAGTGCTAAAAGAGGCAAGCAAAAGCAATAAAGAGGCTACTAGTGGTGCCATCCACTAGCAGGTCGAAAACGGAAAGGAGCCAAACCACATAAAGCTATGGGGGATCTTACCAAAGGAGGGAAAATTGGTTCTTGTCCAAATCTCTCTTTATAGTATTAATATCATTTCAATCATGTTGTTATGTGAGATACTCTATTGCGTGTAGAGATACGTGTCAGTATATTCTTGGATGGAGCGAGCGAGCGAGTGTGTGTATGGCTTGGGTGTATGGAGGACAAACTTTGTTGAACTTTTTGAGTGATTTGGGTGTTAGTTAACTAATTGATGCTTTCCCTGAACCTCAGGGAAATAAGCAGTGGTTCAGGGAAAGCATCAATAAGCAGTAATTCAAGATCCATCTAAACTCGAGAACTGGATCTTGTATTACTCTGCTTACAAGTGGTTGCTATCTTAATATCACAATCCGCAACATAATGTCTCATTCAGGAATCATGAAGAAAACCAGTCATTAGTCAATGAGTTTGTGGCAATAATGCACCGCTGATGTTAACGTTAAGAGCGGAAAAAAGTGCGGTTGGGGTGGGGGGAATTCCATGCCGGCTTGTTATGGAATTAGATTGGGTGTGGTTTGATATTGCATACATATACATAGAGGGGATGATTCATGCTAAGAATCTGGATGACCGAGAGCGACTTGTCAGTAGGAGGCAATAGCACAGCACAGCACAGCACAGCACAGCAGCAAGTGTGATCGGAGCAGTATGTGTCTGCTTAAGTATAGAGTTCCCAACTTGCCTGGGTATTTCTTCCATTTGGGAGACATGGTTTTAATTATCTTTTGACCTTCTATCAATATTCATTCTGTACTCACATTTAGTATAGTACTACCTCTGTGTTTAGTCATTTACTGCTTTCTTCCAAATACTACTACTTCCGTCCCGGAAAGTTAATCCCTATTCTTTTTTCATTGTTAGTTTGAATGAATTTTAAGCAATTACTCCTTCTGTCCCAGAATGATCTTCGTGTTTGACTATTCAAACTTTTTAAGGATATGAACTCTTGTTTCACTAGCAATGCTTTGTTTATACACTTTTAAGGCCAAATTGTAGAAATTGGAAAAACTTTTTGGGACAATGAGACATGGCAAACGTGAAGATCATTTTGGGACGGTGGGAGTATTTTTCTTTTATTGAAAATTACCAATTTGAACATATTTGTTTTTGCATGAAACTGCCCCTTTCCGTTCTAAATTTCTTCAAAATACTCTGTAGTTTGTTATTTTGTTATATACTCCCTCCGTCCCACGTCACTTGAGACTTATTTCCATTTTGGTCCGTCCCACTTTACTTGAGACTCCCTAAATGGTAATCTTTTTATAATTTTATATTCTATCTGCCCCACCCACTCATTCTCTCTCTTCATTTTTCACTACACAATTCATTCAACCAACCTACTATTAACCTCACTCATTCTCTTCATTTTCTACCACACATTTTCTTTATTTTATTCTTTTTCTTTAGTTATTGTGCCCACCTCTTAAGTCTCAAGTGAGGTGGGACGGAGGGAGTACTTTCACTGTCTCATAACAAGTGTTGCTGGTGACATGTCTAAATTTATAAGTATCGATTTACTTGTTGTATGTGCATTGCTTGTGTTGTGGTAAGGGCAAATTGCAATTTGGTTCCTGACATTTACATAAGTTTGCAATTTTGCTCCCAACAGTTCAATTTCGTAATTTGGTATCCTAACATTTACATTTTTTTAGCAATGTGGCTACAAAACTAACACCCAGTTAAAATTCTAACCAAATAACACCTATTTAACTGGCACATGTCTATTAAATGGACAAAATCGTCATTCTCAAGAGGCCATGTGCCGCTCATGTGAGGTTTTTTTTTGTTATTTACTTTATTCATTTTGTAGTTTAAAAATATAGATTAAATTAATAGTAGGCATTAATTATTTTTTTTGTATCTATAATTTACGTATTCCTTACAAAGTCATTTATTTTTTTAACTATAATTTAATATTTTTTTTAAAATAAAAAAAATACCAAAATACAAAAAAATAAATAATACATAATTAGGAATTAGAAATATTCCGTAAAAACAATTAAATATATATAAGTACATTTATGTTAGATTATAACTCATAATAATTATTCAGGCTCATTTATGGTAATTTATTAAGTGTTTTTGAAGTGAAATATTTTTTCTTAAACATTATTCTTCAAGTGAAAGGAAATAAGTAATGATCTTATTGTTGCAAATGACAGGATAAGAATTTTTTTTTTTTTAAATTTAATTATACAAATTAAAGACAGGAAAGAGAGAGAAGACATACATGTTTAGTCTAAATTAAACAAATTAAAATAAGGAATTTTTACGATTTATTTTTTTATATTATTTTAGAAGAAAATTAATATGTAATATAATAAATCAGCAAATTCAATAAATTAATTAAGCTAGGAAAGTGTGAGAAGACGTACAACTTTAAAACTGAATAATTTATCTTAATTGGAAAGGGTAATTATGGCAAAATAATAATAATAAATGTGATAATCTTATAAAAATGCAGTTCAATGACCATTTTATCCATTTAAAAGACATGTACCAGTCACATGGGTGTCATTTCGTTAGAATTTTAACTGAGTGTTAGTTTTGTAGCCACATTGCAAAAAAAATGTAAATGTTAGGATACCAAATTGCGAAATTAAACACTTAGGAGCAACATTGCAAACCTATGTAAATGTCAGGAACCAAATTGCAATTTGCCCGTTGTGGTAACTATATGCCTTCGCCGTCTCATTACAAGTGCTGTAAAAAATTTGAAGTAATATGATTTATTTGTATGTAGATTGATTGTACTATGATGAATTTGGTGTACAAGTGTACAACTATTTTTAGGAACACAATACTCATTCAAGTACATATTAAAAAGGAAAGGAAAGCGGGACAATTATTATTTATTGCGGAGAGTATTGAAATACTAATGTACACTTTCAATACTACTAGTCGGCAATTCACTACTAGTATTATGAGAAAAGAGAAAATTCAGATTCAGCATTAATAATGAGAAGACAATAAGCATTGTACGAATAGTATGGACTTGTCTAAACATCAAAAGTCAATTAGGTTACCACGAAAATCAAAAGGGACCAAATGCCTTAATTTCTTTGTCTGAGATAAATTTGGTCTTGGATGAATATAATTTCTTAAAATCTGAAAATGAAATGAGATATTTTTCCAACATTTATTTGGAAAATATCAGTATAATTCCATCCATCCATTGAGCCTTAACCTTAGAATTGAATTTTATAAAGGAGACAGGAAATGAAACATGTTGGGCTGACAGATTTCTTAAGTAACATGTCTTTAGTCTACACTATCCTTTTCCGTGCAAATCAGGAATATAATACACTTGCTTTATTTATCCGAATGAATAATGGTACTCTGATATTGACAAGTTAATGTTTATAAACTGTGTATGTATGTTATATTTACGAGTGACCAACTATTGAGAATGACAAGTGGGTCCCACTTTCCATTTTAGGTAATAAAGCAAAGTAAGAACCTTAAATTGCTTAAATTGAGACAAACTAAAAAGGAAAGTAAGAAGCTTAAAGCGGGACAGAGGGAGTAAATCTTACTTTTGGAAATGTGATATTTATTTAGAACAAATAAAAACAGAAAATGTGACAGAATGGAAGAAGTATGCAACAACCAATACACATTTATATGAATATAGATTGGGTTTGGGATGAAAGTCCACTTTTTGAATTGCCCGAGTGACCAACTATATATTGAATATTGAAATAAAGTTTTTCGTAACTATGTTTGAATGTCAATAATTTTTATTTTTGAATAAAAATTCAAAAAATAGTATGAGTATTTGTTATCTAAGTTTTACAAGTGAAGGTAATTGATTTTTCGGTGTTAAAGAAAAAGAAAGCACATCCAAAAGCAAAAGTAAATGCACAACAACTGAATAATGAAGGGAGTTGGAGACAGGGACGGACAAGAAGATTCTCCCGTGCAAAACCAAATCAGATTTATATTTATAGCTGTCAAGTCCCCTGTGCTGTGCAGATGGCTTGGTCAGGGTGGTGCCCGACCGGTTCATGCAAGCCGGGTCATCTCTCTCTTTTCACTTTTTAACTTATTCTTTTCTCTCTCTCTCTCTTCATTTATTTCTTTTTAACTTGCCAAACAGTCCGTCCCTTTGCACGTGCCAAGGTGCACCACTACCAACATTGTTCCGATTGGGAAAGGAGTTTGGCGGTTTACCAACATTTGATTTCCACTGTTTACATCTACTTCATTGGATTCGGAGTTGTGGGTAAAATATATTCTAATTTTATTAACAGATTGTCTTTTACTTGTTGGAGTGTCAACCCAATACCCACGGCGGCGGCAATTGAATGAATAATTGCATAGTATACCCACTTCATTAGTATGATGTCTTTTGAGAGATGACCTAAAAATCAAATCTGTGCGATCTGGACCTAAAACAGACAATTATATCCTTAACTTCCTATTTTTGTTGAGTGCAAATTCAAACTAAAAACTTTAAATTGGGACCGTGAGAGTATTAATATGTTAATCTAGACCATCAAAAAGTACAATTGGCGGATCAACACCGAATCAAAGGGGGCAATTCAGAATGCTCCTCTTTTTAAAAAAATTGTAACTCAACCACTGATCCGAACAGCAATAGGAAAATAATTAAAAGCAGTAAAATTATGAAAATAGTGTCTAGTGTGGTAGCATATTCCTTAAAATGATCAGAAAAAGATAGTGTGTGTAATGTGTAAAATGCTAAATCTGCAGGCCCTTATCATTAAAAATTGGGAAAAAGAATGATGGTGGTGTGAAGTGAATTGAAGGGAGGCAGCATGTCTCTTAAAGCAGAGGTATTTTGATAACTTGATATTTCTCACTTGTTTGAGTGGGAGACCTTATTAGTGGAACACTTCATTAGATTTAGGCCCCCTTAACCACAAGGATTAGTACTAATAAAGTTAAAAATGACCTTTTTCATCTCAGTGGAATACAGTTAATTATTTAGGATCTCTTTATTAATTTCTTGTTTAAATTTTCCTAAGAAAAGTAGAAAAGTGACCTTGAAAAGATGGATCGATGATTCCTCTACTTTTGACATTAATTCATGGAATAAATGTGGTTATATTGTTAGACTCTTATCTGGGCTTACTATTAATTGTGGATTTATTTGTTTTAATAAAACGGGTTAACTATTATAGTCCTATTGAGTAGAACAATGCACGATAAGCCCAATTGTTTATATGATCTATTTATGGGCTTGTGCACACTTTATTGTATGATGTGAGTTGTATTTAAGTGTAGACTTTAGCCCAATTAGAATCCGTGATGGAAAGGACACAAATTGGAGTTCCTATTGAATAAGGATATTGGAATCCTTATGGAACATGGTTATTGGTTTCCTAAAAGGAAAAGAACTGCTAGGTCCCTTTCCCACTCTAAAACCCTGGGCTTATATATATTGGTTATTCCATTAAGCCATCGTCCATAGCGAAGAGTAGGGAAAGAAGATCTAGTAGCCGTCTCCGTCCTCGTTCTTGTTCAAATTATCGCTTCCGCCTAGTTCAACAAGATGACGTATTCGGGTACGCAATTTATTTATTTTTATGTGTTCTATTATTCATATGTGGTTTTACAAATTATTCTAACAATTGGTATCAGAGCTGATACATATAAATGTAGAATCATAATCGTGCTCGAGTATAATTAAAGCGAGCTCTCATATTTTGTTGAGATTATCTCTTGCTTTATTGTTTGTTATTTAGAGCAGTTTGTTAAAGATATTGAAAAAGCATTTTAATATTTGAACGAAGCTCAGTTTAATTTCTTGCCTCAAGTTTGTGCTGAGATAACAATTTAATTATGATTAATAATTTCATAGCATGAAACAAAAGACTATAATCTCTTTTCAGTTAATGTTTGATTATGTCTTATCTCGGTGACTGTATATTCACGAATTGGTTGCTTGATCTTCGTGAGGATTAAAATAACAATAATCTTGGTCTCGGGCCTTGTTAAAAATTATTATTATTATTTTGTCTAAGACATTGTTTATTCATAAACTTTTGGTCCTTGTATCAAAGAGTCTAAATTTTGCTTGTCTTGAAGATGTCACTATTGAATTGACATCATTGCCTTGTACTCTGTTTATTTGTGAAATTAATTTGATTAATAAAGTTGTGATGGTATCAATCTTGTATTATATGCATGAATATTATAATTTCCGGTGCATGGTTTGGTTTATAAATTAATGCTACCCTTCAGTGCTCAATTTTGGACCATGTTGCTTCCTTGGTGTATATCTTTGCATTATAGGCTTCTTTTATTTAACAAGATTAATTTTTGACTAATAAAATAGTCCTAATACTGGCAAATTCTACGTATCTTACTGTACGTAAATGTATATTATGTTTAGGCTTAGCACTTCTTTTGGCCTTTTATCATATTTTAATGCCACTATTTAAGATTGTTTTATGTTTGTCTATCATTAATTCAATATTTTACTTTTGATTGTAAGAAATCAAATTTTAATATTATCGGTTCTGAACATGTAGATTGAACAAAAAAATAGTAGCATCTTGATGATATTGTATAATCATATTGTATGAATTGTTGTCTCAGTCATCGGTTGATTTTGCTGTCTTGTATTAAAGCAACTAATGTGCCCATTTACAATGGTTGTTCCTTTTAAGCAGTAACATAATTCATTAGTTCATTAATGTCGAGATTTAAATAGCATTGGCAATTTTGTGGTAACTTGTTTGACACTTGACTTGCGCGTTTGATTAATTGGATTATTAATCATCAAATTTTATTATCTAAAAGATAAAATAATTATAGATTTGATGACGCCCTAGATTTCTGCGGTCATGGAGACTAGATCTCCGGTTTGCTGTCTCTTGATCCTGATCACAACACAGACAAGAACACCGTTAAGACCAGAGCCGGGGTTTGAATCCGGCTTAGGCCCTCGGGTGTGAGAGTAAGATCTCTGAGGAAAACCTAAGAAGAAGATCAATGAGGATCTTGTGTGTGTGAGTTGGATAGAGCACATACCTTGCTCATGGGGTGAAAAGAAGTATATATATATGACAGGAGGAAAGAAACCTGCGCAAGGTACTAACTGCCTTGGTACTGGGGGGACACGTGGCGAGTCCCCAGTGGACTTGTCAGGAGGGTGACAGGGAAGGTGGCGTGTTTGTCAGGGAAGCATGGACCACCACCAACCGTTATGGGGCGTCAGTTAGAGACAGACAACGTCCTGCACACGTTTACGCCAGCTGGGTAATGCGGGCTCTCGAGGATAGCGGGAGGCAGAGTCATCTCGAGCATATATATCAGGGAGATCGGTCCCCTCGGGCTTACTTGCCCGCGTTCCTTGCCGGTTCGGCCCCAAGAGTTCAGGTCCGGTTCGGACGTGCTAGGTCGCATCGATTTGGACCGCAGAACATCCGGCCTAGAAGGCTCGGTCTCATCAGTGGCCCCTAACTCCGAGGGTTAGCTCATTCATGTGCGGCGCGAGGAGTTATACTTCCTATGCTCGATTCGGGCAAATCGCAATAAATGCGGGCACGGATTGCAATGGGACGGGAGTCTTAGAATAGTGGTTGACGAAAGGACAGGTGGGCCCCTTGTGTCAGGCTAGTGGCGTAGCCGTCTGCCTTTTGACATGACCAGGAACACGTTCATTAAATGCGAACCGTCATCGGTATTCGAAAAAGCAATTCCCGCCTCTTCACTTTTCGGGTTTCGATCGGGTTACCAGATATTTTGGGTCGATCCGACCCATTTCCGGCGCTATAAATATCACGGATGCTGAATCATCCCAAACTTTCGCAACTCCCGTCTCTCTACCTTCCAGTTCCAACGAAGACTTTGCTTCTCCGGATTCCTGATTTTGAAGATCTCGTTCTCGTTCATTACTTCTAATTTACAGGTATTGTTCCGAACTTCACTTTTTCTTCTTTGTTTCGATTCGTCGTCTTAATTTCTGCCATTCTTTTCGTCGCCGTTTTCGAGCACGAACCCTAAAAACTTGCTCCTGTCGAGCTTACGGATTTATACGAGATTTTAGTGACTTCTCGTAACCTTGTGTCTTCGAGTCCGGATTCTGGCCCCTAATTTCTGAAAATTTGTTGAAATATTGTTGTAGCCATGGAAGGGCTGGATTTAGGGCGTAAACTCCGTCCTGACCTGTTTGGTTGTTGCCGGAAGACCGGTGGGGTATACAGGTTGCTGTTGAATGCCTGGAAACGGTTGTCTTTGAATGAGTTCATTGCCATAGGTTTAGCATATAGCTGGGAACCCTGGGTCTTGGCCCTGTTGTGGGAAACAGGTCCCTCCGTCCATTATGATTCCACGAGGATGAGGGTGTTGGGGGGAGAGGAACACTTGGGCATTTTTGTCATGGCTGTTTTAACTCGATTCCCCGATAATGTAGATATGGCTGGAAACGCTAGAAGGTTGGTAAGGTCGTGCGGGGAGCGTGTAGCCTCAAGTGGCCCTGATTCTCACAGTTGGATGGACGCTCCTTTCGATGATGAGGAAGGCGAACAGGCGCAGTCTCCGGGCTTGGCCCCTGGTATCATTGAGGTCACGAGCAGCGCGGAAGCCTCTGATCACGAGATGGGGGTGATGATGAATCTGCTCCTAAGGTTAGGGCCGGAGCGATCGTCGCCCACGGGTTGGTTGATGAATCTGAGTCATCTGAGACACCCACTGATGCCCGGGAGGGTCTAGAGAGAATGGCCCCAGACACCGCGCGTATGGTCAAGCGTATCCGCTCTCCTGTCCAAATTTTGGATTCTTTTCCCGAGGGAGCTGACAATAGGGTTTCGAGTCAGGCTGGAGCTTCCAGTTCTGGCGCGGGCAACGAAGAGCAAGATTCTGATGATGAGTTCCTAACCGTGTACCACATTGACCGCAAAATTTACCTCGTCGGCGGTCTTGATGACTATACCTCTCCTTCAGGGTGTAATTTAACTGGTCCTGCTCGCGTCCGGGCGGATAGTATTGCTTGTGTTTTTTATCCCGTTCAATTTGAGAATGGCCTCCGGCTTCCCTTGGACCCGTTCATTTGCGAATTCTTGGAATTTTCTAAGTGCCTCCCGATGGACTTGACTCCCAACGCCATTCGTTATCTGGTGTCTTTCATTGTTGTGAGTAGGGTGCTGGGCTATGAACCTTCTTTGCCTGCATTGTACGTTTTCTTCACCCACCAGGTCACGGCAAATAGCCTGAGTTTGAAGACGAAACCCAAGTCGAAGAAGATTTTTTCTGCGGCTTCCAATGTCGCGACCCCGGACCCCGCGGGCCCAAGACCGCGAGCTGGACGTCGACTCTAAAACCAAAACTAAGAAATACCAGAGTTAAAAATTTCATTTGATACCAAAAGGTGATGATCCAAAGTTTTACAAAACCAAGTTTGATAAAAACCAATTACAACTATCATAAACTTCCACAAGTTTATGCCCAACAAAATACAAATATACAATTCTTAATGACGTCAATGTTTGGTACAACTATCCCAAAATGGTTACACATTTACATAATGTAAACCAACCTATAACAACCTTCCCCAAAAGAATGGATCCACACTCGACGTCCTCTTTCTCGTGATCAGCGAGACTAATCCTTAGCACCTGGGGGGGGGTAAGGAAAAACAAAGATAAAAGAAAAGGGGGTGAGATAAATCTCAATAAGTTACTAATGCAACTACATGACATGCTATGATGCAAGAAGCAATAAGCAATAATAAATATCACATAGCACATAGCATTTATCACATAACAGATAGCAGCGGAAATAAACACATAACAAAGGATATAGCCAAGGTTTTCCAAACCGGAACATCCAAATAAAGGATCGCTGCGCAGCTTCAATAATCAACAAATCATCATCTTCATAATAGCATGAAAGCCGAAGAGAAAACGACGGTACCGGAACCAATAACCATAAAAGTGTCACAAAGGACAAGGACCATGACACAAAGTCATGCCCGTTAGCTAGATACATTCACAAAGGAACGCTAACTCATCTCTTCCAAGGCCAATCTGGAAAAGGGTAAAGAAGGGGGCAAAACAATGGTCAACATTATAATGGACTTGGCTTTGCCATTATAATCTTTCCCATCGCCCAAACACACACAAAATACCAGCTGGGATTTCACGTAAAGTCTAAGTAATAAAATACTAGCACGATAAACAACAAAGGATTCCAAAGTAGGGAATCATGCCAAATAATCACCAAGAAGATGAAATGAACCAACAATACACAATAAGGGTGCTCCAAAATCCAACTTAACAATTAATGAATTTCAAACACAAACTTGATCACAAATGACCCAATTCTATCACTAAAGTGTACTACAATGTTCACTAAGGTCAACTAGAAGGACACCCAAGGTTTGGATCAAAACGCATTCTTCAATCACACAAAATTAACAAATGTAAACTTTCAGAGGACTGTGCGGCCGCCCAAATGGACTGTGCGGTCGCCCAAAAAGCCTCAAAACAAGAACAAAAGCTTTCAGAAAGATGCGCGGTCGCCCATACGATTTTGGGCGGTCGCCCAATATGCCGGAATTGCCAGAAATCGGGAAGAACAACATGGGTTCTTTCATTTTCAAACCCAAAACACATTTCACCCAAAATCCAACCTTCCAACTAGTATACTAATGTACCAACACAACTAATAAGTCTAAAAGACTCATACAACAACATTTAACAACCCAAAATCAAGAATCAAGCCCAACATTCATAAATCACCATTTTTAACCCAAAATCCAAATAAATTCCAAATAAATTCTAAACTCATCCAAACTTCAAATATAACACATCAAACATCATATAAACATGATATGAACCTTTTAGCATCAAAATGGGGGAAAAGTAACTTACTTGATAAATCTCAAAGTTGATGGATTTCGATTCTTTTTGGCTTCCTACGATCCTATCGACGATCTAAACATGTTTCATGTTTTAAGAAATAAGAGAAGATGAGAGGAAGAAGGAGAAAATGAAGAGAGAAGAAGGATGAATAAAACTTACCCTTTTCTACTTGGAGAGAGAGATGCTGAGAAGGGAGGGAGTAGGGTGAGGGAGATGAGTGTGAGAATGGTGAGGGAGGTGAGGGGAGTAGGGAGGGAGTATGAAAATGTTTAAAAGATTTACACTATGGCCCCCTCTCACACTACACACAAACTACACTCCCAACTAACAATTAAGACTCAACATTTCCACACTAGCCCAAATAACTCGAATAAAATGCTAGGCATAATTATTATAACACATAAATTGCACACATAATTATTTAAATAATTAATAATTTAAATAAATAAATAATCAAATAATTTAAATAAAAATCATTTAATTACTAATAAAAACAGAGCCTAGATTTCGGGTCGTGACATTCACTCCCCCTTAAAGAAAATTCGACCCGAATTTTAACGAGACTCACCTCAAACAAAAAGCCACGGAAATTTCCTCTCGATCTCATCACGAAGCTCCCACGTCGACTCCTCGATATTGTGATTCCTCCAAAGAACTCGAACCAACGCAATACTCTTGCTCCTCAACTCTTGGACCTTGGAATCTAAGATCCGAACCGGTCGTTCCTCATAAGACATATCTGGCTCAATATCCTCCGGTACTCTCGGTAACACATGAGACGGATCATGAACGTACTTCCGAAGCATAGAAACGTGGAACACATCATGTAACCGATCCAAAGATGGCGGTAACGCAAGACGATACGCAAGAAGTCCAATATTTCCCAAAATCTCAAACGGACCAATAAACCTCAGAGCCAATTTGCCTTTCTTCCCAAACCTACGAATACCCACCTTCGGAGACACTTTCAAGAATACCAAATCACCAACCTGAAAACTAAGGTCTCGCCTTCGGTTATCTGCGTAGCTCTTATGTCGACTCTGGGCTGTCTTCAATCTATCCCGGATAACTTTGACTTTTTCAACTGAATCCCGAAGCAAATCAATACCCAAAACTTTCGCTTCACCAACCTCATCCCAACAAATAGGCGATCTACACTTCCTTCCATACAAGGCCTCAAACGGTGCCATCTCGATACTAGCCTGATAACTGTTGTTGTAGGAGAATTCCACTAACGGTAGGTGCGAATCCCAAGAATCGGAAAAATCTATCGAACACGCTCGCAACATATCCTCAAGAATCTGAATAGTCCTCTCAGATTGACCATCGGTCTGGGGATGAAAAGCAGTACTGAATCGCAAATCTGTACCCAAAGCTTCCTGAAACGCCTTCCAGAATCTAGAAGTAAACCTCGGGTCTCGATCTGACACAATACTAACCGGAACCCCATGCAATCTAACAATATCATCAATATAAAGGGTCGCAAGCTTCTCCATCGAATATCTGATGTCAATAGGCAAGAAATGGGCGCTCTTGGTCAATCTATCCACTATTACCCAAACACTGTCATACTTCCTACGGGTACGAGGCAGTCCCGTAACGAAATCCATAGTCACATGCTCCCATTTCCACTCGGGAATCTCTAACGGCTGAAGCAATCCCGCGGGTCTCTGATGCTCGGCTTTGACCTGCTGACAAGTTAAACACTTCGAAACATACTCGGCTATTTCCCTTTTCATATTAATCCACCAAAATTGTTGCTTCAAGTCTTGATACATCTTCGTACTACCCGGATGAATAGTATACCTCGATTTGTGGCCCTCATCTAAAACTTGTCTCTTTAATCCACCAATATCGGGTACGCACAAACGACCACGGAAAGTCAACACTCCACTCGAACTCAAAGAAAAATCCTCGAAGTTCTTTTCCTTCAATTTACCCATTATCTTCACCAACTCGGGATCTTCTTTCTGAGCCTCCTTTATCCTCTGAATTAGGGTCGGAGACACCCTAATATTCGCAAAAATAGCCCCATGTCTCGATTCACGAGGAGACCAATCTCGAACATCCTCAAGCATTTTCCACTCTCAAACCATCATCGATGCCACATAAGACTTTCTACTAATCGCATCGGCTACCACATTCGCCTTCCCCGGATGATAGGAAATCGTACAATCAAAATCCTTCAACAATTCCATCCATCGGCGCTGTCGGTTGTTCAATTCCTTCTGGGAGAAAAGGTACTTCAAACTCTTGTGATCGGTAAAAATCTCAAACTTCGCCCCGTAAAGGTAGTGCTTCCACTTGTGCAACGCAAAAACAATAGCCGCTAACTCCATATCATGAGTCGGGTAATTCTGCTCACTAGGGGTCAACTTCCTCGAAGCATACGCAATTACTTTCCCATTCTGCATCAACACACAACCCAAACCCTCTTTCGAAGCATCACTGTAAATCACTAGGCCATCGCTCCCATTAGGCAAAGTCAAGATCGGTGCGGTAGTCAACCTCTTCTTCAATTCCTCGAAACTCTTGTCACATTTCTCGGTCCACACAAACGGAACATTCTTCCTGGTCAACTGAGTCATCGGAGTAGCGATCCTCGAAAATCCCTCGATAAATCTTCGGTAATAACCGGCTAAACCAAGAAAACTACGAATCTCGGTCACTGACTCGGGTCTCTTCCAATCCACTATAGCTTCAATCTTTGACGAATCCACCGAAATCCCATCTTTAGAAATCACATGACCCAGAAATGACACCTTCTCAAGCCAAAATTCGCATTTACTAAACTTCGCAAATAATTTCTCCCTCGCAAGAACGGATAAAACTGTCCTCAAATGCTGCTCGTGCTCCTCTCGAGATTTCGAATAAACAAGAATGTCGTCGATGAAAACCACCACGAACGAATCAAGATAAGGATGGAAAACTCGGTTCATCAAATCCATAAATACGGCCGGCGCATTAGTCAACCCAAACGGCATAACCAAGAATTCATAATGACCATACCGAGTGCGAAAAGCAGTCTTCGGGATATCCTCCGATCGAACCTTCAACTGATGGTACCCACTCCTCAAATCAAGCTAAGAGAAAACCACGGATCCTTGAAGCTGATCAAACAAATCATCAATATGGGGTAGAGGGTACTTATTCTTCACCGTAACCTGATTCAACTTCCGGTAATCGATGCATAACCTCAACGAACCATCTTTCTTCCGCACAAACAAAACCGGTGCTCCCCACGGGGAAACACTAGGGCGGATAAACCCTCGATCAAGCAACTCTTGCAACTGAACCTTTAATTCCTTCAACTCAGCGGGAGCTAACCTATAAGGTGCTTTCGAAATCGGAGCCGTACCCGGCAAAAGATCTATACAAAACTCAATCTCACGATCGGGAGGCATAACATACTCGGTAGAGAAAACATCGGGAAACTCCCGAACTACCCGAACACTATCAAAACTAGGGGATTCTTTCCTAGTAGCAAGAACACTAGCCAAATACCCCTCACAACCACTATGCAATAATCTTCTCGCTTTCATAAAAGAAATTAAGCGAAACCTTCCTACTCAGAGGACTAGCCTCAAAAACAAACTTAGGCACATCGGGAATAGAAAAAGTAACATTTTTCTTACGGCAATCAACGGACGCATGAAATTTGCTCAACCAATCCATACCCAAAATGACATCAAAGTCTTGGATAGGAAGAACTACCAAATCCGCACAAAGGACTCGATCACAAATAACCACGTCACAAGCACGAAAGACTCGATCAGAAATCAAGCATTCTCCTATAGGGGTCGACACCTCTAGCACGTACGGTAAAGACTCAAATGCAGCATTTAACATGGAATCAAATTTCACAGAAATGTATGAATGAGATGATCCTGGATCTACTAACGCTCGCGCGCTCACATTAGATACAGAAACAATACCTCCAATAACGGATGGATCATCGGTAGCTTGTTGTTGATTCATGGCATAAACCTTCCCTTGAACCTTGGGCTTCCCTGCGGCATCCCTTTTCTGACCCAGATTAGTACCAACTCCTGACCCGGATGCTTGTCCTCGGTGCCTCGTGCAATCTCTCGCAAAGTGCCCCATTTCACCACAATTGGTGCACTTGCCTTGCTTTTTCCAACACCTATCCTCCGCATGGCCTACCTTCTGACAAAAGGTACAAGGCTTCCTATTCTGAATCCCCGGAGTAGTACCCGGATTCCTCGGGATCGGTTGCCCTCGGGACTGAGATTGTCCCCCAAAGTTACCTCGATTATCAATCCTTGGTTGTGACTTGCTCTGCGCTCCTTGCTTACTCGGGTTAGCTACCTCGGTCTTCCTTTTATGCTCCCCAATATCTTGCTCTATTAAGTAGGCTCGGTCCACCGCATCTTGGAAAGTCACAATCCGTTGAGCAATCAGTTGAGTACGGATGGAGGTCTTCAATCCCCGAATGAATCTCATAGCCTTTTGTTCCTCGGTCCTCACCAAATAGTCGCAATACCGGGCTAATTCTATGAACTTAGCCGAGTATTGTGCTATAGACAACAATCCTTGCTCCAAGTTGAGTAGCTCGATCTCCTTTCGGTTTTGATCAACGACCGGAATGAAATGCTCCTTGAATTTGCGCACAAACAACTCCCACGCATACACCGTGTGAGTATCATCCCAAGTAGCTTTAACACCCTTCCACCAATGCTCGGCGGCACCCACAAGCTTGTAAGCCGCGAACCGGACCTTGTCCTCATCCGAGCACCCAAACACATCATAAATCTTCTCCATAGACTCAATCCACAACTCAGCTTTCCGAACATCGGGTTCCCCATTGAATTCAACCGGTTTCAACTTCAGAAATTGCTCCAATCCGTAGCGGGGTGGTGCTTGCTCTACCCTCGGACCTTGATCATGTATGGCCTTCATGGCCGCCTCGAACATGCCTTGAAACATGGCACGTGCTTCTTCCCTTGTATCATTCTGATTCTGTGCCCCACTAGTACCGCCTCTGTTTCTTCTTCCAGACATTTCGAGTAATTACCTGCATACGACATCAACCGTTAATCACTCCGCACACTACTACCCACCTAGGTCATACTAATCCACCTAGACTTATACATAGAGCTAATGCCATAGCTCTGATACCAACTGTCGCGACCCCGGACCCCGCGGGCCCGAGACCGCGAGCTGGACGTCGACTCTAAAACCAAACCTAAGAAATACCAGAGTTAAAAATTTCATTTGATACCAAAAGGTGATGATCCAAAGTTTTACAAAACCAAGTTTGATAAAAACCAATTACAACTATCATAAACTTCCACAAGTTTATGCCCAACAAAATACAAATATACAATTCTTAATGACGTCAATATTTGGTACAACTATCCCAAAATGGTTACACATTTACATAATGTAAACCAACCTATAACAACCTTCCCCAAAAGAATGGATCCACACTCGACGTCCTCTTTCTCGTGATCAGCGAGACTAATCCTTAGCACCTGGGGGGGTTAAGGAAAAACAAAGATAAAAGAAAAGGGGGTGAGATAAATCTCAATAAGTTACTAATGCAACTACATGACATGCTATGATGCAAGAAGCAATAAGCAATAATAAATATCACATAGCACATAGCATTTATCACATAACAGATAGCAGCGGAAATAAACACATAACAAAGGATATAGCCAAGGTTTTCCAAACCGGAACATCCAAATAAAGGATCGCTGCGCAACTTCAATAATCAACAAATCATCATCTTCATAATAGCATGAAAGCCGAAGAGAAAACGACGGTACCGGAACCAATAACCATAAAAGTGTCACAAAGGACAAGGACCATGACACAAAGTCATGCCCGTTTGCTAGATACATTCACAAAGGAACGCTAACTCATCTCTTCCAAGGCCAATCTGGAAAAGGGTAAAGAAGGGGGCAAAACAATGGTCAACATTATAATGGACTTGGCTTTGCCATTATAATCTTTCCCATCGCCCAAACACACACAAAATACCAGCTGGGATTTCACGTAAAGTCTAAGTAATAAAATACTAGCACGATAAACAACAAAGGATTCCAAAGTAGGGAATCATGCCAAATAATCACCAAGAAGATGAAATGAACCAACAATACACAATAAGGGTGCTCCAAAATCCAACTTAACAATTAATGAATTTCAAACACAAACTTGATCACAAATGACCCAATTCTATCACTAAAGTGTACTACAATGTTCACTAAGGTCAACTAGAAGGACACCCAAGGTTTGGATCAAAACGCATTCTTCAATCACACAAAATTAACAAATGTAAACTTTCAGAGGACTGTGCGGCCGCCCAAATGGACTGTGCGGTCGCCCAAAAAGCCTCAAAACAAGAACAAAAGCTTTCAGAAAGATGCGCGGTCGCCCATACGATTTTGGGCGGTCGCCCAATATGCCGGAATTGCCAGAAATCGGGAAGAACAACATGGGTTCTTTCATTTTCAAACCCAAAACACATTTCACCCAAAATCCAACCTTCCAACTAGTATACTAATGTACCAACACAACTAATAAGTCTAAAAGACTCATACAACAACATTTAACAACCCAAAATCAAGAATCAAGCCCAACATTCATAAATCACCATTTTTAACCCAAAATCCAAATAAATTCCAAATAAATTCTAAACTCATCCAAACTTCAAATATAACACATCAAACATCATATAAACATGATATGAACCTTTTAGCATCAAAATGGGGGAAAAGTAACTTACTTGATAAATCTCAAAGTTGATGGATTTCGATTCTTTTTGGCTTCCTACGATCCTATCGACGATCTAAACATGTTTCATGTTTTAAGAAATAAGAGAAGATGAGAGGAAGAAGGAGAAAATGAAGAGAGAAGAAGGATGAATAAAACTTACCCTTTTCTACTTGGAGAGAGAGATGCTGAGAAGGGAGGGAGTAGGGTGAGGGAGATGAGTGTGAGAATGGTGAGGGAGGTGAGGGGAGTAGGGAGGGAGTATGAAAATGTTTAAAAGATTTACACTAAGGCCCCCTCTCACACTACACACAAACTACACTCCCAACTAACAATTAAGACTCAACATTTCCACACTAGCCCAAATAACTCGAATAAAATGCTAGGCATAATTATTATAACACATAAATTGCACACATAATTATTTAAATAATTAATAATTTAAATAAATAAATAAGCAAATAATTTAAATAAAAAATCATTTAATTACTAATAAAAACAGAGCCTAGATTTCGGGTCGTGACATCCAATAAATTCGACCAGTGGCAGAAGTATCCCTTGGTGATTCAGAATCGTCTTGGGTGACCTTTTTCTAAGCCCGCTAATGCTTCCCCGGTGTCTATATCTTCTAAAGATTATCCTAGTTCTGAGGGGGGCCTCGAGCTCGCATCTGCCATGCATGATTACCTTGCCCGCCACCAAAGATCGGTTACCTTAGAATATCAGGCCGTGATGAACGTTGAGCAGGTCTTTGACTTCCAAGCTATTATCAACAATGAGAGTCTTCTGGCTTTTGCTGGGGTGGCCCTGTGCCGAGGCTCTGACTTTGTGTGTAGAGTTGATATGGCCCCTATGTGGCGGGATCCTTGTTGGAAAGTTCACCAAAATTTTGCTTTTGCTCATGAGTGCCCTGCTTGCCAATCGAAAGAACAATGCCCGGATCCGGGCTTGACCGGTCCTTTTCTTACTTGTAAATCCAAATTTCTTACTTGTTTAGTTGCTCGGGCCTATCTGACTGTTTATTGCTTTTGTCCGCAGATCCCACCGATACCATGCCTCTAAAAAACATTAACGCTTTGAGACTGGCCGCGAAGCAGCGGGAGACCGAGGAGAAGCAGAAAAGGCAGGCTGCCATGCAGAAAACAGAGGCCTCGGGAAGGAAGTTTCCGATCACGGACCTTTTGGACAAATCTAAAAAGGTTGCTGCTGTTGTCCTCCCGACCACTGGAGAGCTTCCTCTGAACCCCCATGTGAATGTGCATAGCAAAGGCCCAACGTGCTCGGGCTCTTCTATTTTGCCCCAAGACGCGGGCAAAACAATGCCCGAGGTTTCTAAAAAGAGGGACTCGAGCGTTGACCCCTTGCCTTCTAGAGATAAACGACCTCGCCTTGAGTTTCCTTCCCGCGAATTCATTGTGTCCTCCCCGGCCAAAGGGACTCTATGCTCGGAGCGCTTCCCCGTAGAGTTAATAGAAGATAAGGACCGGGCTAAGGAGTTCGGGAAGAAGGTAGCTGAGGCCCCTGAGGTATATGGGGTTGATCTCCATAGCCGCCGCGGCTTCAATTCTTATGTGGGCGATGGGCTTCTGCACCGTATGAACTTTCCGGACTATCAACAGAAGGTGCTGTCCAAGACCAACTTTTTAACCGCCCTGGGTCATGCGGGCTTGGCTATGGCTGAGGTTAGTGTTTCATTTTCCTTGTTTAAACCGACGTGCTCTTTCTTTTTATATATCGATCCTCTGGCCTTCTGACCCCTCATCCCGCTTTTAATATAATCTTCCCTTGCTCCTTTATTAAAACAGGTTAGTAATGACCTGCTATATATGCGGTCACAGTATGGAGCTGAAGTTGCTTTGGTCGCATCGAGGGGTAAGAAATTGACGGAGGCGAAGGATGAGATTGCCCGCTTGTCCAAGGTCTTGGAGGGCTCGGGAGAGGAGCTGAAGAATAAAGATGCTGAGTTGATGACTGCGGTCAAGGAGAATTCTAAATTGAGCAATGATCTCGACGCAGCTCGCGAGGCCAAAGACCGGGCTGAGGCCAAAAAAGCAAGTGTTGAGTCTGAGAAGCAACGACTTGAAGCTCGCCTGGCCGAGGCTGACAAGCGGTTGGAGGAGGAGAGGGAGAAGAACAAGAGCTTATCTGAAAAAGTTGATGAGCTGGATGGCAAGGTTTTGGATGCCATGCGGTTTGAGAAAGACTGGGAACTCGTTCTGAAAGAAGAGCGAGGGAAAGCCGTGGCCGAGTTTGAGGCGTCTGATGCTTATAGAGAGAAGGTGGGGGAGGCAAGCATAGAGCAATATAACTCAGCTCTCCATACAGTAGGTCGTAATATGGCAGCTACGGGCAAATACACTGCTCAAGAGATTGCGATTCTTTGCTCCATTACGGCCTCAGACCCTCAATGCTTTTCTGGCCATGCTCTTGTGCCTTTTACTACGGACCAACTCTCCGAGCTTCCCGAGTCTGTCAGATCAACTCTCCCTCTCGTCGCTCCGGTCACTGTCCAAGATCTTCTTTCCACTATTGATGGATTCAGATATTCTGCCGATGGAACCTTGCCTCTGGTCGCAGCTTTGGAGAGAACTTTTGGCCCCGGCGGTCCGTACATTGATGGTATGGTTCTTCCTTACTCTCCTTATGCCTCCGCACTTGCTGATGCTTCTCAGGATCAGTCTGGATCTGTACCTGACATTGATGCTTCTGCCTCTGTTCCAGAGATGGAGAATGCTCCTCCCCCGGCCTCTTGAAGACCAGACCGGGTTGCATCCTGGGGATTTTTTGTAATAGTGTAGGTCCGGACATTTTCGAACAAGTAATTTTTTGGTTTGTATAAGTATATTTGTTTCCAGCTTTGCTATTGATTTCCTCTCATGCGTGTTCTTTTGCTATCGCTCTTTTGATTACATAGCTTAGAAGGTTTGTTCTTGTATGAACTATCTTTGTTTCCGTGCACGCGATCTAGCTTGAGGGCGTATGGCCGCGCCTTCTCCCACTTTAGTCTAGCTCGAGGGCGTATGACATGGGCCCTGCGGTCTAGCTCGAAGGCGTATGACCGCGCATCTTGGGTTTAGGAATATTTCACAAGGAAATATTTCTACCAAGGAATTTGTTCTCCCATTTTGTATAGCTCAAAGGCGTAATACATGGGACCTGCGGTCTGGCTCGAAGGCGTATGACCGCGCATCTTGGGTCTTAGGAATTTCACAAGGAAATAATCCCACCAAGGAATTCATTCTCCCACCTTAGTCTAGCTCAAGGGCGTAAGACATGGGCCCTGCGGTCTAGCTCGAGGGCGTATGACCGCACATCTTGGCTCTTAGGAATTTCACAAGGAAATAATCCCACCAAGGAATTCATTCTCCCACCTTAGTCTAGCTCAAGGGCGTAAGACATGGGCCCTGCGGTCTAGCTCGAAGGCGTATGACCGCGCATTTTGGCTCTTAGGAATTTCACAAAGAAATAATCCCACCAAGGAATTCATTCTCCCACTTTAGTCTAGCTCAGGGGCGTAAGACATGGGCCCTACGGTCTAGCTCGAGGGCGTATGACCGCGTATCATTCGTAGACTTGCAAACGGTATCCGTATCGCGGGCATGCGGTCTAGCTCGAGAGCATATGACCGCACTTTGAGAACGAACATACTTGAGTAATTTCAGAGAACGATAGCAGTATTATTTACTTACTCGAACAGATTACACTGCGATTTCGTTACATTACATGAGTAATTCCACAATTTCTAACTGCTATTGATTGCAAAAAGATTTCAAGGTCTACAATTCTGTCTTCTAAGGGTAATATTTCTTCAGATGATCACTATGCCAGGCGTTTTTCAAGTCTTTTCCTTCTGCCAGTATTTCCAGCCCGACCTTGACCGTTTGTTCGGGGTAAGCGGGATTTATGACTACATCCTCCAGAGCATCGTTGGGGCGGATGTCCCTTATTTCTCTGTCGTGCAGCGAATCAATCACGATGTCTATGTGCTTGGTTTCTGCGGCAATACGACGGGCTCTCCTACTACGCTTAAATTCTGCACGTGTTGAGTGGAATGACAAAGTTCCAATCATGGCCGCGTCCTCGGTCCCGTTGCTGTTGGTTTTGACCTTTTTTGCCTCCCTCGGGCTCACCAATCTTGGCCCCATCGCGCTCTCCCTCCTTTTCTTCTCTATTATTTTGAGGAAAAGCTCGGGCTTGTTTTCGATGCATGCTATCCCTGCGGGGGTGCTGAATTTGATTTTCTGGTGAGGGATTGATGCAACGATTCCAAGGGCAGCCTGAGCGGTCACTCCCAAGATTGCGTTGTATTGAGATTTCAGATCGATCACCATGAACGTGACACAGGCTGTTTTCTCGAACGGCCTCTTTCCAATGGTCACTTCGAAGTCAATGGTCCCTTTTGCATAGACCGTATGATTCGTGAACCTTTCCAACAAGCCCGCATATGGGGTTAAGTGCGCCTCGGACATCCCTATTTCTTCTAAACAATGGAAGTAAAGTATGTCCCGTGAAGCCCCGGTATCAATGAGGACCCTCCCAATATCCGCTCTACCAATAGCCATCTTGATTGTCAATGGCTGTGTTGAATGGAAAAGGGTGGAGGCCAGCTCGCTCCTCTTAAACCCGATCATTTCCTCTTGCTCGGGTGGGTATGCAGGTATCAGGAACACCTTTTCCAATTTCTTGATCTGAATAGAGAGCTGGGTGTTGCTCGGGGCTTCTTCCCCGATATACTGGATGTCATAGCATTTTTCCCCGTCGGCATCGCTATCCCTAACATATTGGACATGTCCCCGTGAGGCTTCTCCTTTACTGCTGGGTCCCTCGATCCATTTTTTCAATTCTCCGGCCTCGACTTTCTGTTGTATTATCTTTTTCATCTGAAAACACTCATCCGTGTTATGCCCGTGGCTTTCATGGTAGCCGCACCACTTCTTTTTGTTCGCCTCATAAGGCTTTCTTTCTAGGGGAGGGGGAGGAGGCAGGGCTTCTGCCCGCAGAATCTCAGTCCTTGGGGCTATCAAAGGAGTGAAGGTGTTGTCAGTTCTTTGGAAATTAGTCGTGCCCCTCGGTCTGCCTCTATTTCGGCCACCACTACCCCCCGAATAGCCTGCGTGGTACCTTGAGTCATGAGCGGGCTCGAGCCTATCCCTTATGCTCCTGCGGGCATCATCCATGAATGAGGGCTCTACCCCGGCCATGGCAATGGCTCGATTGTACATTTCCTCCGTTCCCTCGGGCTTTCGACAAGCGAACTCTTGCCTCAAGGTATATGATGTTAATCCTCCCAAGAAGCACAGCTCGATGTCATTCCTCGTTAGGTCCACGATTTGTTCGGTCATTTTTCGAAACCGAGTAATGTACGCTTTCGTACTTTCCCCGGGATATTGCTTCACACCGCATAGGTCCGATTTTGGTCTTGCGACCTCCCCAGCGCCCGCGAACGAATTCAGGAACGACGTCCGCAGTTGCTCGTAGCTGCAAATGGAGCGGGGTTTATGGGCCAACAACCATCCCAGCGCCTTCCCTTTGAAGGTGGATGCTAGAGCTTTGCATTTTACGGCCTCATCTGTTGAGAATAGAGCCATCTGCCCTTTAAACCGCCCAACATGGCTTTTTGAGTTAGAAGAGCCGTCATAAGCGTCTAGCGTGGGGACTTTTCCCCGCTGGATTGGTGAATCAGCTATCCAGGAGGCAAAAGCATCTATGGGTCCAATGCACTTTGACACACTTTGCTTAGACTCCCATAGGTCCCTGATCATTCCCTGGACCTTGTAGTCAGTCTCTCCCCCGGTTTTCACCTTTTTTGCCGTCCCCGCAAATTGCTCTCCGGTTTTAACAGTTGCTTTTCCCTTGTAGTGGCCTTTGGACTTTCTAGGTTGTGACTCTCCTTCTTCACTCTTTCTCCCTTCCTCTCTTTATTCATCGTCGTCCTCCACAACGATCGTTCTCTTCTTCTTTCCCTCCACCCTGCTGGCTCCGCTTTTAGAACCATGAGTTTTCGATCTTTCAAGAGGGATTCCCGTGTCAGCCTCGGCATTGAATAGCTCTTCTAGGGACAGGTTTAACTGAAGCCCTTCCGCTACTAGATTTTGCCTGACTTTCAGGAGCTGGATTTTCTTTTGAATCTGCTCAGGGGTGAGGGGAGTGACGGGGATTTTCTGTGCCTTGCGTGCTTTTGAAGTTTCGATATGATCTCTCAGATCCGCCTCTCTTCTTGCTTTCTGAGGGGGAGTGCCCGAGCTGCCACTAGGCGCCTTGTCTCCCAATCTGGCAAAGATGGATCCTTGAGGCGCTTGTTTCGAAGGGCTAGCATTAGGGTTCAAGATTTATTTCCCAGTCATTGCAAATGTTTGGAATGTCGAGGGTCAGCAGGACGGTCGAATGTATTTTTAGAACCGTAAAAACAAAAGAATGGCTTTGAACGGTGGAAACTCAAGATGAGACGACTGAAACTTGAACTGACGACTTGCAATAACGGGTATTGAATCAGATTAGACTGGGAATTCGAAAGAACTCATAAGATTGCGCTAGGAAGATTATCGTTTCCGGGCAATGGAACCACTGATGACGCCCTAGATTTCTGGGGTCATGGAGACTAGATCTCCGGTTTGCTGTCTCTTGATCCTGATCACAACACAGACAAGAACACCGTTAAGACCAGAGCCGGGGTTTGAATCCGGCTTAGGCCCTCGGGTGTGAGAGTAAGATCTCTGAGGAAAACCTAAGAAGAAGATCAATGAGGATCTTGTGTGTGTGAGTTGGATAGAGCACATACCTTGCTCATGGGGTGAAAAGAAGTATATATATGACAGGAGGAAAGAAACCTGCGCAAGGTACTAACTGCTTTGGTACTGGGGGGACACGTGGCGAGTCCCCAGTGGACTTGTCAGGAGGGTGACAGGGAAGGTGGCGTGTTTGTCAGGGAAGCATGGACCACCACCAACCGTTATGGGGCGTCAGTTAGAGACAGACAACGTCCTGCACACGTTTACGCCAGCTGGGTATTACGGGCTCTCGAGGATAGAGGGAGGCAGAGTCATCTCGGGCATATATATCAGGGAGATCGGTCCCCTCGGGCTTACTTGCCCGCGTTCCTTGCCGGTTCGGCCCCAAGAGTTCAGGTCCGGTTCGGACGTGCTAGGTCGCATCGATTTGGACCGCAGAACATCCGGCCTAGAAGGCTCGGTCTCATCAAGATTTAGTTTTCTATAATAATAAAAATCTTTATAGAGCGATTGATTATAGGCTTAATTCTCCCTATAAATATGCATGCTTGGTGGATTATATAATTGTTCTTTTTTTTTTTTCACATAGATATGCATGCCTTTTGTTTAAAGGATTTTGGGATTGACTTTATAAACATTTTCTCCCAAAATATAGTTCTTCCGAATTTTGGGTTTGTTTATAAAATTTTGTTTTCCTATAATTTTCTTCCCTCAAATATAATTTCAAAATTGAAGGTCCATTATGGGATTTAATTTTCATACAAAAGAAAACATCTAAGTTAATATTTTCTTGATGATCTAGGTCTTCTTTATATGGTTAGATTTTACCATAATATTGATTGCGTGAAAATATTTCTATCGAAATTGGGTCCTCATGTGTATATGGGCTAAATATTTTGTTCCAAGTGTTTTTAGGGTTGTAGGATTTTGAATCCCTATAATTTCTCCCTAAAAATATATTCTCTAAATTTACACAAAGAATATCATTGATATATTTTGCCACTACAAATTTGATTAATGCTTTAGTAAGTAATTTTATGTCCATGTTAAGTCAACAATCTGTTACATTGTTTTATTGCATTTGTTCAGTTGCAATAGTAATTGTGTACAATTTACATGCTATGAGATACAGAACTTGGCAAATTTTTATTTCACTTTGATTGAAATAAGTACTCATGTTAATGCATGTTATCGTTTGTATGCAAGATTGTAAAACATGAATTGTGATGTTCCTACTTGGTTATATAATGATCATAGTGCACTATAATAGACCATGGGACCTTACTAGCTACATCTTTGGCCGCATTGAGAATGTTTACAAGCTAAGATTGAGTGGTTGTTGCCAAAGTGACTCATTCGTTCTAACTTGTTAAATATTGTTTTTCTCATAATTTAGGTGCGGTGAGATCATTGATTGCAACTTACGATTGCCTACCCAAAGGGGGTTATCGTTGGTTGTGACTAATGACATAGAACAATAAGATGTGTGAATCAAAGAAAGCTAGAGCCATACTAGTCTAGAGAGTTCATGAACCCAAAGGTGTGGACTTCTTGAAACTAGTGTGTTCTCATTGTTAGCTTTATATAGAGATGCTTGTTGCTTATGACAATCTCTACCCAAAAGGGAGATCGTTATAATGTGACAAGTGTTTCAACTTTGTGGCTTATTTTGTCTCAAGTCACTTGATTCATGGCTCATTTGTCTATTTAGTAGATCACTATTGATGATGTCTTTTGAAGAAGAAAATGAATCTTAAAGCTATCGGTGTGCTAGCCTAAAGAGTCTGTCAACCCAAAGGTGTAGATTTCTTGAAGTTAGCGTGTTATTATATTTTGCTTTATATTGAAAGAACTAAGTACTTGTGACAATATCATCCCAAAGGAGAAATTGTTATAATGTACCGAAATCTTTCCTAGTTGTGGCTCATTTTGTTTCGAGTCGGTTATGGATTCATTATTCTTTCCTCTTCTTCCTTGATTTATGGAGCATTACTTCTGTAGTATGTAAAGTAAAAAAAAAAAAAAAAAACTATTTGCAAATTATACTTGTGTAGCTTCTTGATCATTTTTAAGAGTTTAACCACTTTATAGTATGTGACGGCATAAAATATATGTAGATGTTCTTTAGTTATGTGTGGTAAACTTGTTGACATCTAAAGTAAACACAATGCTTATGACGTGAATTATGTCTATTTGGTTTAGTCTAAGTGCTTGAGCCTATAGTAGTGCGATTGGTGCTTTGGATTGTGTTCCCCATATAGTTCACCTACTGCCATAAATATTAGCCTTGACAATCTCGACATTTCATTTATCTAACATACTCTTTGCCTATTTTATTTTATAGACTACGTCTTAATCTTTGTAAAGAATCCAAATAATACATTTTGCAAGAAAATAATCATATTATTTTGTCTCACTTGAATAATAAGTGATAATGATAAATATCACTAGTTCTGTTCTCTATTAAAACATATTTTATTTATTGATATGTTAATACTTGTCCGTTATATTTTATGTTGACGGATTATATTAAGTTTTTTATATAGAGTTCAATTGAGATTTTTAATTCTCTTCATTTGAGATGAGAATATCACTTTTGTGAGATCTAGTCTTGAGACCTCTTGTATGGCATAATAAGATTTAATTTGCAAATGTGGGTTCAAAGATTAATCAAAGGATAATTTTATTGTCTCTCGTGTCTTGATGTTTGGGTATATTTTAAATCAAATTGATGAGTTCAACTTGCAATCTTGATTCTTTGGAAATCATTTTGTAGATCCATGTTTCATATGCTATTTTTTTTGGATAATAATGTTATGGCTATTGAGTTGTGGCTCATATTAGTGAATAAATATAAAATGAGATAGTTGGTAAACATGTATCTCACTTGATTGATCTTGGGACACCTGAATTTGTCAAAGGAGAAACATTGAAGAGTCATATAGTTTTGATTCCTTATTTTGTGTACATAAGAATCATGTGATTGATGCTCTAGTTCTTCCTAATACCAAATGTTTCAAGTTGAATACTAATTGTTGGTTTAAGTAAGAGGATTAATTTGATCAAACCCTTATTAAAATAAATTTTCGATCCAACATATCTTTTATTATAATCATGCTTTATAAGCTTTACCGAGTGTGTATCAAGATTGTTTTCTTGATTGGTGATTTATATGGAGGTTATGAATGTTGAAACCATACTTATAGATTAAAAGGATGGTAGTGGGTATCTACATGACATTAGTGTTTATAAGCCCTCATATATGACTTGCATGTATCTCAAGTCCAGTGGGAGTGCTTTTATTGTCCTTGTTATATATGCCAATAGCTTGTTTATTTGCTTGCTAATAATTCTTGCATTTAATTGGCATTAAGGATTGAGATTTATGGTGACAAACCTTGTTGGTTGCTAGTTTCCTCATTGGGTTCGCATTGATCTTTAGCTTGAGCATTCATTTAAATGCATAAATCGAGGAATACTTTAGTAAATGATAATAACCTTTTGGTGTATATATATTATCACTAGAACAATGTTGCTACTAGTTAGTCTATTAACCAAGGGGATGTGACTCATTGTGTTATGGAAACACATTGCTAGTATGAGTATTTTATAAGTCATTTGATGCACTAGGTTAGTGGGAGTTTCTCAACATGTATCTACCTATTTTTAATAGAAACACCTTGTTTGCTATACATTGTTAATGATACTTATTATATTTGTACACATTTGACTTTGAGATGTGAATTGTGTATATTGTGAAAGAACTTGAGACTTGATATCGATCTCAAGTATAGATAATTTCTGAATAGTTATATGTCTTGTTCTTGATATCATTTGGACACTCAAGACATATCAACTTCATTAGAAGTTAATTCTTCTGTGCATATTACTTTTGACATGCTTTATGCACATTGAGTTGCATGTCAATTTACGAAAGAACTCAAGATTTGATATCGTTCTTGAGTATAGATTCTTTCAATATTGTTATATGTCTCTTTGATATCGTTGAGAATTTGAGACATATTGACTTCATGGGAAGTCGGATGATTTCTACTTATAGTGTACCAAGCATTTAAAAGAAATCATGATGTGGATCGACAATGAAAGTAGTTTTAATTAGATCATTTGGTGATTATTTTCATTGCTACATTACTACATCAAATTCCATGTTGATAAGTCTTCTAGTCTAGTGACCATGGATCGGAGTTGCGTCCTAATTGATGTAATGGTTGCCATGATTCGTTACTATGAGGATTATTGGACCGGAATGAGCTTAACATCAAAATGCTGTTCTTGGACTATATATTTTTTAAATTGTGGCCACATTGAAACTTGTCGTTGACCTGAGAGTCGTTTTTAAAACAAAAGATTTTAAAATTATTGATTCCAATTAATGTTGCCCAAGTGAGAGATTGTTAGACTCTTATTTGGGCTTACCATTAATTGTGGATTTATTTGTTTTAATAAAACGGGTTAACTATTATAGTCCTATTGAGTAAAACAATGCACGATAAACCCAATTGTTTATATGATCTATTTATGGGCTTGTGCACACTTTATTGTATGATGTGGGTTGTATTTAAGTGTAGGCTTTAGCCCAATTAGAGTCCGTGATGGAAAGGACACAAATTGGAGTTCCTATTGAATAAGGATATTGGAATCCTTATGGAACATGGTTATTGGTTTCCTAAAAGGAAAAGAACTGCTAGGTCTCTTTCCCACTCTAAAACCCTGGGCTTATATATATTGGTTATTCCATTAAGCCATCGTCCATAGCGAAGAGTAGGGAAAGAAGATCTAGTAGCCGTCTCCGTCCTCGTTCTTGTTCAAATTATCGCTTCCGCCTAGTTCAACAAGATGACGTATTCGGGTACGCAATTTATTTATTTTTATGTGTTCTATTATTCATATGTGGTTTTACAAATTATTCTAACATATATGTCCTTTTTTCCATTTAAAATTCGGGTTATTTTTAATCAGCCTAATTCCTTTTTCTTCTCCTTCTATTGTACTCCCCTCCGTCCCAGTTTAAGGTTCTTACTTTCTTTTTTAGTATGTCCCAGTTTAAGGTTCTTAGTTGTTTTATTTTTTAAATGGAAAAGTATGAATAGTGTTTTGGACAATTTTGTACTCATAAAGTTCATATATTGCAAAAAACCATCACTTACCTATCTACTTTTTCACCCACTTGCTATATAAATGGACAATTATATCCTCCACACACTACTATGTTTGACTCAAATTTGTCTTGATTTATTAATAAGCGTGCAAAGTCAAACTGATAATTACTTATTTTATCCGTTCAATAATAAATCTCACACTTTTATTTTTCTCTTTTTTTTATATGTACCACTGTATCAATTGTAGCAAAGTAAGTATTACATTTCTATATGCTCCCTCCGTCCCAAAATGATCTTCTCACTTGTCATTTTTCATTATCCCAAAAAGTTGTTCTCATTTTTACAATTTAGGCTTAAATGTTCATAAATACAACATGGCTAGTGAAGCAAGTGTTCCTATCCTTAAAAAGTTTGAATAGTCAAATGTAAAGATCATTTTGGGACGGAGGGAGTATATAAAAAAACGTTTTTATGTGATTTTATTAAGATACAAGTAGTTTAGCATCACTTAAATAGTTTTTAAGTCAACTAAGTCATTTATTATGTAACGAATAAAGTATACTCTTGACAATTAGCGGATCATGTTTGGTTTTTTTAAGCCTTTTTAGTTTTAAGAGCCATTTTTTTAATTAATCAATTATTGTAGCTAGTAAGCTAGGCTTCTGACAATGAAAAATTAAATGAAAGAAGAAGAAGATAGTACTCGTGGTTTGAAGGGAAGTCTTCATATCAGTTAAGTCTCGTTTGGAATAATCCTAAGTAGTTAGCTGATCATTAGGGTAATATTAATATTAATATTAATTCATCACCTTAACCCCTAATTACGGGATCCTCATCATTATCATACCCCCTCGCAAGCCCAGTTAATCCAAATAAAAATAAAACAACTGGCCTACAATTTCTTATCTTTTTTTTCTTAATTAAATGTAGCAGCAATGCTTCAGTAAAACTCTCAAACTCACTTACTTCATCCTTTTTAAATATCAATGATAAAAATTAATTTGATTTTTCACCGTTGTACATGAAACAAGACAAATTTAAGATGGTGCCCAATTCACAACTCTTGCCGTACTGTCTCTGCCTCATAATAACTTGCACCATTTTAATTAAAGTCAGTCAACTTACTTAGCAACATTTTAACCAAAGCTTTATAATTTTTTTTGATAAATCTAATAGAAGCCTAAAAATTATTATTTATAATATTTTTAACAGTGAACCAATACCAATTTATTAATTTTCATCAAGTTCATAAATTTTCAATAAATTTTTTATCAAAGTGCAATTAAAACCACTATTTTGATCAATATAGTGCAAGATGTTATGAAACTGATGGAGTATTTCAATTTAATATGCGGTCAGTTCTCATAATTCATGGAGGGAAAAGTTACGCCACGCGCAACTTTAGCGAGTCCATGAAAAGTGATGGTTAGGTAAATGTGTGGGGAGTGGGATTGAATTAAGGGAGGTGGGTGGGGGTGTTGATAATAAAGGACGTAGACACGCATGAAGGAGTTGAGATCTCCTGTACCATTTTTGTGTGCCACTCCATATATCACTTATGATCCAACCGTTCACATGCTTACATAATAGTATTACAATAATGTCAATCTCAATAACTGTGAGCCATTAGATTACTTGTAGCACATGAAATGACACACAAATTGGCACAGAGGATTTGGACTCCGCATGAAGTAGTCACCCACTTCCACCCCTCGTGCACTATCCCCATCAGTGGCGGCCGCTTTGCACCCTCAGTCCCGAACCCCCTTCGGCCCTCCCACTCCCAATTATTATCATCATTAGTCGCATGCATGCTCCCAAATTACAACCCCAACCCCCTTTCTATTCAAACTTACTCCCACACAATGACCCAATCTTACGCACACACATTCTCTATCTTCACCTATATATTTTGCATGAACAATTTTATTGTGCTCAAAATTATTTTTAATATAAAAATGCGATATTTAGTTTGAATCAAACCATTAATAAAAAGGTGTTGAATAGAGGTACTAAATCCAAGGGAACAGTACCTCTGCCTGGATCAGTTTATGAATAATTTATACCCTCTCCGTTTCATTAAAATAATCTCATTTGACCGTACAAACTTTTTAACAAAATATTCTCATTCACGTAATTATCTTTAATAAATGAAAGCTATCATAGAAGTTAATTAATAAACCATGAAATGAAAAGATGATGACCTTAGTTTGGTAATTTTGGAAGTTCAGCACTTTAATATCCCAATTATAAAATTAAATTAAACTAAATATTAAAACAAATAAATATAAAAGATACAATCATCATTCCAGAACTTAAACTTTGGGAGTAATTTAAAATTCACAAGGGCTTGTGGAAGTGGATCGTAATTGAGGCGAACACAATCACAATCTGATCTCTAGGAGTATCTAAAGACAAAGACTCAAGTGAGAACACACATACCCGTCTCATTCATGAGACGGGTTATTTCGAACCAAAACCCAACCCATGACCCGGCTCCATGAACCAAGGGGCAACCCATGCCACGTGGCAACTTCTTATACGCCCAAAAAAATGTTTTTTTTTTTTTTTTTTTTTTTTTTGGCTCCAGGACTCAAGGGCGACCCTACCACGTGGCAGCCTCTCATAGGCCCAAAAAAAATTTGTTTTTTTTTTTTGGTTTTTTTAAATTTTTATATGTTTTTTTTTTTTTGTTTTTTTTTGGTTTGTCAAAAGTAATAGTTACTAACATAATGTAATGACTGTATACATATAAAGTAACAGTTTGTATACATAAAAGTAATACATATATATAGAAAAGTAACAGTGTTTTTTTTATGTTTTCTTCGTTTGCCAAAAGTAATACTTATTACAATTAAAATGTAACGAACGTGTTACTTATATGTAATAATGTTTATACATAATTGTAACACATATGTATATAAAAAGTAATAATTCAACCATTTACATTTTTAGAGCTAAAAACACTTGATTAGTGTTACGTGTAAAAGTATTACATTATATATAGAAATATGTTATAATTTCTTTTATTAAAGTGTTACATTTACTTGTACAAACAATTACATTCATATATATGAGTTGTTACTTTTCAAAAAATTAAATCAAAATACACAATATTTTACATTTTTGCAAAAGCATTATTACATTTCAGTATAAATGATAATTACATTTAGATATTGCTTGGGGTACATGTAATTATAGTTAGTATTACATTTGAAAAAATGGGTAAAACGAGCTTTTGTTTTTGTAAAACAGGTGTTACGTTTACTTATGAACAATATTACTTTATATGTATTCAGTCATTACATTAAGTTATGGTAACTATTACTTTTGGTCAACGACGGAAAAGCCGAAAAATTAATATAAAAAATAAAAAAAAAAAAAATAATTTGGAGCTCTGAGAGGCTGCCACGTGGCGGGTTCGGTCCATGGGTCATGGGGCGACCCGTCTCATGCATGAGACGGATCCCCTTGTTCTCATGGGAGACCACCTCGTATCTAAAAACGAAGAGAAAATTTTGGGGGAAACTAGTTCCTCCCTAAGCTATAAAAAGTCTTATTTTTATAGGGTTTAAGGTTTAGGGTTTGGGGTTTCAGGTTTAGGGTTTAGGGTTTCAGGTTTAGAGTTTAGGGGTTAAAAACAAGATTTTTTATAACTTATGGAAGAACTAATTTCCTTCAAAACACACTCAAAACGAATATCTCAAAATAATATCTCAAAATAAGGCCTTGTTTAATTAAATGGTAAATAGGAGAGAGTGAGGGGGAGGTGTTGTCAGCAAAGAAGCTAGCGGGTGGAAAAGAGGGAATTTTTAGAAATGTTAATTACAAATTAGGGTCTAAAGTCTCGTATGAGGTCCCCAAACGGGGCCTGACTTTTTTATTTTAGCGAATTAGGGCCTGAATTGACATTTTTTTGCATAAATACGGGCTTTTTGACGATTTCCATCCAAAAATTCGGTTAAGTTAACAGGTGCGTTGCATATGACTATGAAGGAAGGGTATTTTTTTCATTTTGCGTTCAAGGCTTGGTTAGATATTGATAAGGATGGACGGGGCTTCATTACAATGAAATTGCAGAGAAGTTAAAGAGATTTTTAACAAATTCCGTTAAGTTAACACGTGCGTTGCATATGACTTTTTATAGTCAATTCACGTTAAATTTGACCATATGAGAACATTTTCGCGCTTTATAAAACCAGTCTTAACGAGAAATGACAAAAAACCCCTCACTCAAAGTCATAGACAACATACGTGTTAACTTAACGGAATTTTTGGATGGAAATCATCAAAAAGCCCTAACTTGGGCAAAAAAATATCAATTCAAGCCCTAATTACTAAATAAAAAAAGTCAGGTCCCGGTTTAAGGACCTGATACACGGGATGTTAGGCCCTAATTTGTAATTAACCCTTTTTAGAAGTAGTATCAGTAAAGGAATGTGGGAGACAGCCCAAAACATTTGGAGGCCCTACCTCACCAACAGTTGACATTACATCTTTATTGATGGGAATGAAATCCTTCTTCCCACCGTTCTTCTATTTTTCTGTGAGAAAAAATCAAGATGGTGCTAAAAAAAATAAATGATCGAGATTAGTTAGGTATAGGTTTTTAAGTTTAAAGTCATCTTCAATCGTTTAGTGTAGAAATTACATTATATTTTTGAAATGGTACAATCCCAGCATCAAATACTTTAGTGAGAAACTGGAAAAAAAAATGTTTTTTCTTAAGATTCGCGTAAAATGTGTTTTTAAAATAGCATGATGGCATTTTTGTAAAAAATGAGAAGTTGTTTCAAAACAGGCGGTGACATTTTTATAAATAACTGACGCTTGTCGTAAGTGTCAGTATTAGTGTTAAAAATTGTCAGCCATGTACACTGACACTTATTAACACAAGCACTAACACTTTTGTCAAGTGCCAGTGGTAATGTTGATAAGTGCCAGTGTAAATGACTGACAATTTTTAATACTACCACTGGTACTTAACAAAAGTGCCAGTTTCATGTTTATAAACGCCAGTTTGAATTACTGGCTTTTTGTAATATTAACACTGGACATTTACGATGCTTGCCAGTATTTAGGAAAATGCCACCGCTTGTTTTTAAAGACAAATGCCAACATCTTTGCAAAAACATGTTTTTCTATCCTTAAGGTAAAACATGTTTTTCACAAGACCTACTCAATACTTTATATAATCTCCGATGGCTTGCTTCAAATAAGAATAGTTTGAGAATACTCCTTATAATTTCAATTAATTAAAATTTCATTAATTGATTTATTATTAATAATATGATTTAAGTTATATTATATGAAATAATATACAATAAAATTATATAATTAAATGATATTTATATTATTAATTGTATTTGTATTTGTCTTGTATGTGAGTCATTTTATTAACTCAATGTTTCTAATTTTATCTTCAATATGTCGATATTTTTGAATTTCTGATGGATTAATATTTAATTGTTCGAATTATTATATTCATCTCACATAAGTGATCAACTTAAATATTATAATAAATAAAAATGATATTAAGTTATGCTCTTTCCGTCTCAAAATGAATTACAGATCTTGTTTAAATGTTTCTATAAAAACGAATTTAAAAAATTTAATTATTCATTTTAAGATGGAGAGAGGGCCGAGCCGAGATGATCTTTGGGGTGTCGAGCTCGAGCTCGTTTACGACTTATTGAGCTCGAGCTCACTTGTTTGTTCGAACTAAAGTCGAATCGAGCTCTCGCGAGCTGTTCGCGAACAACTCGAGTCGATATCGAGTCGAGTTCAAGTCGGTCGCAACAAAAATTCAAGTATAACTTATCGAGCCGAACTCGAGCTTTTAACGGGCTAAACTAGTCGGGCACGGTCGGCTCAATAAAGAAACGAGTTTGACAATCGGTTCGAGCTCGAGATTCACGAACCGAGTCTGAGCCGCGCTCGAGCTTTCACGAGCTCGAATCGTAAACAGCCTATAGTATAATGTAGAAAAAAAATAAAAAATAAAAAATAAAAAGGAGAAAAACATGGAATATCACAGGAAGTAACTTGCGCCAAGTATGACGCAAGTTTTATTTTTAAAAAATGAAAAAAAAAAAAAAAAAAAGACGAAAAACATAAATGAAATATCGCAGGAAGTAATTTGCGCCAAGTATGACGCAAGTTTTGAAGGGCGTCATTTTGGCGTTGAGTTAGAAGTGTCTCTTTGAGATGCAATTTGCATCAAATTACTCTACTTTTCAAGATTTAAACTGCTGTTCAAGTTGTTGTAAATTTTAACGATCTGAAACATCATAATTCTTGGTTGCAGCAGAACAAGAAACTTGCTCTACTAATAGAAAGTTATGAACAAATATAGTTCTTGGCTGCACTAGAACAAGAAAATAATGAAAATAGCAATATTAAATTCTTTACATAGATTAAAAATATGATTGTATGATACTCCCGCTGTCCTGCTTTAAGGTTCTTACTTTTTTTTTTCTGTCCCAATTTAAGGTTCTTACTTTACTTTATTACCTAAAATAGACCATGATACCCACCAGTCATTCTTACAACAAAAACTCTTTACCCACTTTCTCTATCGTACTTTACTTTTCACACTCACAACATTTAATTTATCAGTTTATCTTAATCTTCGTGCAATGTTAAACAAAGAAGTTAATTCGGGACGGAGGTAGTATTTGAACTAGGGAAATATTGTAATTCATCAATTAAAAGATGGAACTAGCAATAGACTGTGCCTAAACCAAAATTCCTCAAAACCCTCCTACCAAAAGGGTCCCACATCCCCCCTCATTTTCTCTCCCTTAGCAAGCTAGGCTAGCTGGTCATAGTAGCTATTTATATCTCCCAAACACTTGCCTTTCTTCCTCACTTCTTCACTACTACTATACTATCACCATCTCCCTCTCCCACTCCCTCCCAAAGTTACATTAACTAACTGTCCTTGTTCTTAATTTGCATATCAAACTTGTGATCTTCATATATATATTTATATATATATATCAATGGCGGATTGTCCTAGTGTCAAGGGAAGAATGGCTTCTTGTTTGTCAATCCCAGAACGGTTTCAGCTTCACATAGCGATGTTGGTGTTACAATTCGGGTATGCGGGTTTCCACATAGTCTCTAGAGCCGCCCTCAACATGGGTATCAGCAAGATCGTCTTCCCTGTCTATCGCAACATCCTCGCCTTCCTTCTCATTCTCCCCTTTGCTTATTTCCTTGAAAAGTAACTTCCTTCACAACTTAACTGTAATTAATTATCCCTTTTAATTATTATTTCAATCAACATATATAATACCTTATTCATTTTTCCATTCATCATCAGGAAGGAGCGCCCCCCAATTAATCTCAATTTCATCGTCCAATTCTTCCTCCTCGCAATTGTTGGGTATATTTTTTTAAAAAAAAAATTAATGCTAGCTAATTAATTTGTTTTTCTCTAATACTGTATTGAATACTGTATGATGACATGCAGAATAACAGCGAACCAAGCTTTCTACCTTCTGGGTTTAGACCACACTTCTCCAACTTTTGCCTCCTCAATGCAAAACTCCGTACCAGCCATTACCTTTCTCATGGCAGTACTTCTCAGGTAATAAACCTCCCTCACACAACTTCTTCTTAATCACAAATCACTAAATAAAATCCGGTTTGCCTAATTTGTTTTTATTTTTAATAGGATTGAGAAAGTAAGATTTGACAGAAAAGACGGTATAGCAAAAGTAGTGGGCACACTCTTCTGCGTGGCCGGAGCATCAGTGATCACCTTATACAAGGGACCCACCATTTACAGCCCAACCCCACCATTACACAGGCCAAACAGCATCATCCCGCCGGCGTTGCTTTCCCAACTGGGAGATGCAGAAGGAAAGAGCTGGACACTCGGGTGTCTATTTTTGATCGGACATTGCTTGTCGTGGTCCGGCTGGCTTGTGTTGCAAAAGCCGGTGCTCAAGAATTATCCGGCGAGGTTGTCGTTTACGTCGTACCAATGTTTCTTTGGGATCATTCAGTTTCTTGTCATTGCTGCCTTCTTGGAGAGGGATCCTCAGGCTTGGATGATTCATTCTGGTTCTGAGCTCTTCACTGTCTTCTATGCTGTAAGTATCTTCATTGCTCCAACTCAGCTGCCACATAGTAACACTATTATTTTAGGGTTTAAACAAATAAAGTCAAAGGTCAATTCTTAGTTAACTAGTACTTGCTCACAAATCAAATCACTTAACTATGAACCTCACATACTACTAACTACTCAAGACTTAACATGCTCCGTCCGCACATGTAACTACGTGCACAAAATGAAAAGTGCCACTTCACTGAGACGGGGGAGTAACCATATGCAAAATCATTATTAACATTACGCTTAATAAAAGTATAAATAAATACTTTGATTTGATTACTATTTTTTAAATAAAAAACCCTTGGTCAGCGTTGACCATTTGCCACAAAGTCAATTTACTAACATGTTCACTGGTAGGTACGATTTCATTGTTTGGTGTTAACCACGCAAATGGTACACAATTACAATGATGGGTTGTACGTTTATATAAGAGGGGCCAGTTGATCATAGGTCGTACACTCCTATTATTAAACTTGTTGACCATTAGCCATGTTCCATTTGCTTGTCACGATAGATAATTAGTTATGACAACTAAAGAGAAGTTGGATTATAAGATTTTGATCCCACTTTCTGTTATGATTTATTCATATATTTAATTAAAGCATGATGTAGAGAGATCTCTTAATATATCACAAGTTGAGGTTGTACAACAATCAAATGAAAGATTTAGGTTTCTAATAAATTTCCTAAAATTGTGGATCTTGGTGTTTCCAAATGAGTAGATGCCTCTTTGTGGATCGTTATTCGGTTTTTCTGGCCACATGATAATACTTAAATATGAAAGTGAATCTATGTAATTATAGCAGTTTTATTTAGTAAATCTCAACATATTACTAAAAGTTGCTATAATTACATGAATTCACTTCCATATTTAAGTTCAAATAAAGGGTTGGCTTTTCTAAAATTATGATGTGTATTCCTAATTAATCAAAAAACAAATTTGAACATGAGACTGAAGAAATAATTCTTTTATTATGTACATTTATTAGTTTGTCACACAAAATATCTTGCTTTAATTTTTTTCTTCTTCTGAATTTCAAAACTTGGATTGACAACTGGTAGATACATTTTTAGAGTATTTTTACTTTGTGTACTAAAATAAATGTCATTTTTATGTTAGGATTAAAAATATGACTGGCGGAGGTAATTTCCTAGGATGATACTGGTCAATGTCTGCATTGGTGTTAGGTCTCTTCTCTTTTGTTTGATGCAGTTTGAGTGATGTATCTTTATCTGACATTTAATAAAGCATGCATATGATATAGGGTTGTTGAAAATGAAATGACATTAACGCTATTATTGGAAATAATTGAAGTGCACAAGCTGATGAAGTGAAATTAAACAAAAAAAAAAATAAAAATGGCAGGGAGTGGTGGCATCAGGGATAGCATTTGCTGTGCAGATATGGTGCATTGACAGAGGGGGCCCTGTTTTCGTCGCCTTGTATCAACCGGTTCAAACCCTCGTTGTCGCTATTATGGCTTCCTTGGCTCTGGGCGAGCAATTTTACTTGGGCGGGTACGTCAATCTCTATCTGAACACACATATACAAAACACGCATGCGCACGAGCGATGACACCGATTGTTAGGCTTTTGAAGCATAAGTTGTGAATATTAATTGATCAGATATAGATGTTGAACGCGTTACATTACATGATCATCTGGTGAAAAGTCATGTCAGGACCACCCCATGTCTACTTCCTCAACCATTAGATTGTCTAAAAAAAAATTCAATTATTTTTTGTTTGGTGGTGCAGGATAATTGGGGCGGTGCTGATTATAACGGGGTTGTACCTTGTGCTTTGGGGAAAGAACGAAGAAGGAAAGTTCGGGGCTCAAAAGCCAGCGATTGAGGCCCCAACGGACCACGGTAGTAGTAGGACAACAACAAGCCAATCCCTGGCACAACCACTTCTCCCTCAGTCAACCGACAATGTTTGACCCCCATAACCCTAACTATATTTTTAAATATATATATATAAAAAAAAAATGGATGCATGATGATGATCTAATAGTATGCTTTGGTGTGTCTTGTATGAATTTAAATCCCATTTTTCTCTTCTTTTTTTTTTTTAGGTTTGTTTATTCAAGAAATTAGTTTTTTTTTTTTTTTTTTTTTTTTTTTATAGAGAAAGGAGAGGGGTTTTATTACAATCTGTGGGGGCATGGTGATGAATATCCTATTATGGTATGGTTTGTTAGTGTTAGAATTAAATATTATTAATATCTGGTTTTTGAGCACCATCTTTCTGAATTAGTGTGATGATTATGGCATGAGATTGGGTGGGTGGACCCACAATTATTAATATTAATATTATGTGTGTATATACTCATAACACGTTTATGCCATAGAAGGGCAAGCATGTTGATTTTGCAGAAACAACATGATATCTTACTCCAGCCTGCAATTGTCCATCTCCCTTTCGACAAGATATTCTTAATTACTCAGTTAAGTTGATGATATTGAACTGGACAAGATACTGAATTTTGATTATGTTCGCACAAATATTCCCTCTGCATCTATTTACAAATGTCTTCAAAACACTAGTTTAATATTGACTTGATACAACATATACAAAATTTAATCTTAGTCATCTACCTCAAAAAATACTCGGCACGATGGACTAGTCGACAGTAGGCAACTGCAACAGATGAGTATCGATACTTGTGGTTTAGTGGGTATTCCAATTTTGGCGGAGGTTCTATCTGTCTAATGTCATTCCAACTTTTTATATTTGAAGGGGCTTTATTCTTTGGACCACAAAAATTTTCCAAGCCCCTTATTTACACTTTAGCTTAAAGGATGGTCAACTTTTAATTGAGATGGAAGCTTTATAAGACAGAAAGAGGAAAGTGAAAGAAACCCTAGTGATTCAAAATCACTGAAATTGTCCATGGAAAGTGCTGTGCTGTGCAAACCATCATAGTTTTCCCTGCTTTTCTTTTCTTAGAGAAAAAGAAAAGAAACGAAAAGAATCCAAGTCTTAACTACCATGCATTTTTTAATTATATAAAGATCTTGGGCTACTTCTCCAATTGTCAATTGGTTTTTGGATGAAACCTCAGACTTTATCATGGTATCAGAGCTGGTCCGTTACACGTGCAGGCCCAATAGCCCACGATGTTGCTCCGCGCTATCCGATTGATAAGTCCACGTTGTAAGCCACGAAAGGGGGCGTGTTAGAGACATTATCTCACATCGGGAATTAACTAGTCATACATTGACTATATAAAGATCCTGGGCTATTCCTCCCATTGCCAATTGATTTTGGGAAGGAACCTCAGACTTTATCGATACCCACCCTTCCTAACCCCATATCAAATGGCCAAAATTAGAGCTTCTGCACATATGTAAAACATATTTTACTCTTTCCCGTCTCAATAAAGAATGTTCATTTTTTTGTGTTCTTGATCAAGAAAAAAAATGGACATTCATTTTGGACGGTCTGAACCGAGACAAATTACAATCACAACTCCCCTTTTATCAAAGAATTTCAACAAGAGTCTTATTTCAGTGTTGAGGCCCAAAGAATAACACCAAACTGATTCTCACCCAAAGCATAATACATACAATTGTTCACATTACAACATTACTATTGATAAAAGTACCCATCCCAACCACACCCCCTATGGTGTGATACTTGAAAAAAACAAAACAAAATAAAGCAAACCGAAGGAAGAAAGAAACTGAATAGATTAATAAATAATACTCCATCCCTACCCTACCCTATGTCTCAAAATAAATATCCAAATTTATTAATGATTAATACTAGTAATAAAGATGAACATTCATTTGAAAGTAAGGAAGTAGTAGTATATTTTAATTGAATTATAAAGAGTTGGCCAAGTAAAAACTTAAGACAAAAACTTGTGTGAGACGGTCTCACACGTAAGACGGATCTTGATGAGAGAGTAAATGGTTTGCCCCTTTATGGGCGGGGATGGGTAAACCCATTTTCTCTCTCAACAAGACCCGTCTCACCGTGTGAGACCGTCTCACACAAGTCTTCCTCAAAACTTAAAAAGTCAACTTACTCAGAACTTCACACTCTTAAATCCCTCATCATCTTTAGTAGCAGCAGCAGCAGCATCAACCATGGATTCATCCCTAACACTCCTTCTCCCACTTGTTCCGTCCCTTCCCTTATACCTCCAAGCAACCAAAACATACACCAATAAATTCACCACATTTATCCCTGCCAATATCCAGTAATAATAATCAAGTTTACTCCCTTTAAGTGTACTCCTCAACCACCCCTTTTCCACCCCTCCCGTACTCCCTTCCACAATCTTAACAAGCGCAGTACTTAACCAACTCCCGATCCCAATCTCACTCAAGAACATAGCACTACTAATACTCCTCGTCCCATCTGTCGCCTCGTCATAGAAAAATTCCAGCTGTCCAACATAGGTGAATACTTCTGCTGTTCCTATGAGGAAGAACTGAGGGAAGAGCCAGAACACGGTTAGTGATGTCGGGTTTGGGTGGGTCCGTCTTTTGTGTTCGACTAGTGCAGCGGACCCGAGGGCAAAAATGGAAATGAATAATCCCACGCCCATGCGTTGGAGAGATGTTATGCCTCGTTGATGCCCGGTTTTGCTGCGTAGGTAGGGGATTATGAGTTTTTCGTAAATGGGGACTAGGATGAGGGCGTTGACTGCAGCGAAGACTGGGACGGAGCCGGCTGGGATTTTGAAGCTTGAGCCGATGCTTCTGTCGAGGACGGTGGCTTGGGTGATGAAGAAAGTTGAGAGCTGAGCGAAGGAGAGAGCTAAGGCTATGGTTGATGCCCAGATGGGGAGGATTCTTATGAAGCATTTGAATTCTTCTACTTGGGTTACTGTGCAGAGTTTCCATCGGTTCTTTGTGTTGGATGCTTCGGGGTCTTGTACAACTGCTGCTTTGTCTAAGAATCTGTCAAAACCAATAAATCACATTATGGTTAGTTAGAAATGGAAAAATTAATAAACGGATCAATAGGTTTTAATTAATTTTGAAATGTACCCAGTTATAACACTAACCTGTATTGTGAGGTACGGGAAAGCTTCCGTGCACCAGCAATATCAGACTCCATAGTGTTGACTTCATAAAGACTATCTTGACGTCCAACTTGAACCCCTTTCACATGATTCCTCACAGAAGCCACACTCACTTGAACAAACCTAGTGAAAGCACTTCCCATCGGCTTCTTGTACCGATACTTTGGTATGCCTGCAGCCAATATGATGATCGAGCAAAACATTGCAACCGTGGGAACTCCAAAACCCCATCCCCAGCCTTTTTCCTGTTGAATATAAACCATGAGGGTGATACCCAAGAGTGCACCCATATTGATGGCGAAGAAGAACCAGTTGAAGAATGAATATTTCTTTATAACTTCGACTTTGTCGGATTCATCGTATTGGTCGGCTCCAAAGGAGGAGACGCAAGGCTTGATGCCTCCGGTACCAAGGGCAATAAGGGCAAGTGCACAGTAGAGGAAGGCACTTTGGCGGTCGGTGGCGGGGATGCAAGGTCGTTTGGTGCAGAGTGGGGGGCGTAGACTGTCTATTGAAGCTGAGATTGTCAGCAACACCATACCCTGTCAAGTATTGAACTTGTCAGATTGTCAGCAATACCGTTACTGCTAATATAAACTTACAAAATTTGATTTGTTGAGGGAAAATGTACTCCCTGTCCCAAAATGATCTTCCCATTTGCCATTTTTCATTGTCCCAAAAAGTTCTTCCCATTTCTACAATCTAGGTTTAAATGTGCATAAATAAAACATGACTAGTGAAACAAGTGTTCATATCCTTAAAAAATTTGAATAGTCGAATGAGAAGATCATTTTGGGACAGAGGGAGTATATATTATGTCCCAAAAAATGTTCAGAAAAAAAAAAAGAATTCAAATTTGCTCTTGATGACATTCATTTTGGGACGGAGGGAGTAATTTTTAATCCAAAAAGGTGTAATATGAAGTTGCTAGATGGTAATTGAATTCTGACCACTGCATAGACACAAGAGAAGATGATGATTGTCCGGAAGCGTCCCAAATAAGCGTCAGCAAGAAAAGCTCCAAGTATAGTTAAGACATAGGCTGCTCCGATCCAATCAGTAACATGTGTCGCTGCATCAGGTAGTGATTCGTGCATCTCCCTCACTAGGTACAACACCATATTCACCGCCACTGCAAAAAATGCCAATCTCTCTGCCACCTCATTCACTATGATGAAAGGCGACGCTTTCCATCCTCCAGTCGTTCCCTTATTAGCAATCCTTCCTTTGTAGTCAACAGTACCATCGCTCACCAATCTCGATGATGATGATGAGTGTTCTAGTGATGGATTTCCTTCCTAACCAATTAAAGAAATAAATAGAATTAGATAAATAACCCTTACAATGAAAATGGAAAATAGTATTACAGCTACATACATGCATGTATCTCACAAGCTATACCTTCACAGAGTGTTGTAGTGGCTCCTTAACAATGGATGGCTGGATGTAAGACGCCTCCCCATGCTCACCCATCAGACTTGTGATCTTTGAAGCTTGAAGTTCTAGTGAAGTCTATGTTCCTCACACTCCCTTGCAACCTACCACCTACGTTAAGAATTCAACTTGCTTTAATATTTGTAATGTTAACTAATATGAGTATATATATATATATACACACTTGCATTAATTTAAGCATGAGCATGGCCTGTACCTACGTGTGTCGATTTAACGTTTGACGAATTAAAATTCTGGAAGGTATCTTAGAGATGTGAGTTGGGAGTATCTAATCGCTAGACGGCTAAAGAAGCTTATGTGTGTGTCTGATTCTCCTCAAGCCACAAATTGGCTATGCCCAATGTATGGACTTTTGGACTATATGTTGAAATAGCACTTTGTCGCTACCAATTAGAGTGGAGAGAGTGATAAAATTATCTAATCTAACTGCCGGCTCCAAATTTAAACAAAACTAAGTCAAATGAAGGGCAGGCATATAGTTACAGAAATAAGCTGGAATCTATCGGAAAGGAGAATTGTGACATGAAGGGGAATTAGTATCTTTTAGCGCCACAAGTCCTACACTTTTAGTCCATGACATATGGAATACGTTCATTGCATTTCAGCTGATCTCATGCTTGCTCATATTAAATTATACAATGAAGCTTTAGTGATTAAGTTTTTTTTTAAAAAAGTGATTTACTTGTAGCTTTAAGAAGAATCATGTTTTATATTCCAAATTGCAAAAACTAGACTTTAACTTGGATCTTAATTCTAGAACTGTTGAAGCCCAAACATGTAAGCCCAACACACTAATTTGTTGCATAATGATAATGAGTAAACTAATTAAGCAACTGACTAGCGTGTTATCTTGATAACATCAGATTAACATGTGTAGTTTTTACTTGGCAAGTCTAAAACACCAACACCTTACATTTCCCACCTACAAAAAACCCAGCACAACTCCAAACAATGTCCTCAATCTCTTCAAATCCCAACAAAAATACCATAATTTCTTCTTCCAAAACCTAGACTAATCCCAAACCCTCCTTAATTCCCCCGGCACCATCTTCTTTTAATTCGCCTGACGCCGGAAACATGAAGAAGCAAGTATGAAACGGAATGGTTTTAGATCCTAAACCTAACAGAACTCAGGAAATAAACAAATTCCCTGTTGTCATTTTTTTGCATTTACATTTCAAAACTCCTCACAATCTTCTGAAACTAAAGGAAACCAATTTCGAGTACACAGCAAACAATCTTTTATAGGTTTTGCTCTGTGAGTTCAAAAAAACCCAAAAACTTTATACTTATCAAACTATGTGTCATTTGATCGAGCACCATCAAGACCAACTGATAGGCTATTGTTCCTGACGAATTTGGAAACAGTTCTCGAATTTATACTACATTTCTTAGGAATCAAACGGTAGGGAAAGAAAAATTACCTAAGAAAATGAGCAAGGGAGGCTGATGAAAATGGTGATCAGGGTTTTGATTGAAGTACTTGGTTGAGGACATGACGGAGAAAGATCTGGCAGATGGGGAATGAGAAAGAGGACAAGTGACGGAAAGCGTTAGAAATTGGGAAAGGTCCCAACCAAATGTCCGCCATGACAATTCCTCCGGCATCATCTTCTTCTCCGTCATCGGTAAATTGTAGGTTCGGGATATGTCAAGTTAGGGCATCTCCAATGGGACGTAGTAAGCCATAGGTATCAAAATCAAATTTTGATACCTATGATCACTATTCACAAGTATCAATTTATCATACTATCCACAGTGGTTTCAATAACATTTTCTGTTCAACACACCACTTTATTACTCCCCATCATCTTTTCTTTCTTCTCACTAATCCATTCAACACTCATTCAACTTTTAACCCTACAATAGGTGATGTTCACTTTGGGCCTAAGCCCACGGAACCCTTTTCGGCCTGCCAGCCCGTGTCCGTATGGGTTGGGTCTATGAGCCCGTGGGCAAGCCCATGTCCAAGCCCGCCTTGTTCATGGTTTGGGCCGGGTAGTGAAAATGATGCACGGGCCGTGCTAAAGCCCGCGGATCACTTGGCCCGTTTGGCCCGTGTCCGTTTGGCCCCTTTTTTTTTTGTGATTTTGTTACTTCCTCCGTCCCTGAGTAAGAGTCTTACCCCTCATTTGCACGCTTATTAATAAATATTGGAAGTGATGTAAATGTTGTGAGTGTAAAAGTAAAGTCGGAGAGAATAGTGAATTGATTGCTGTTGTGAGTATAAAAGTAAAATAGGAGAGAGAATGAGTGGGGTGAATAGTAAAGATTCCTTGCCATTTTAGGAATAGAACTCTTACTCTGGGACGTACCAAAATGGAAAATAGGACTCTTATTCTGGGACGGAGGGAGTATTTTTTATCTTAAAGACTTTTAAGATTTTTATCTTGATGACTTTATTATGTAGAAGACTTTGTAATTTTTTAAGACTTTATTATCTTAAAGACTTTGTTATTTCCTAAATGCAGAATTCAATCATTTCTAGACTATATGCCTTAAAATTTAATAAAATTATTATCAAATAACATAAATTTAATAACTAACTCTATTTAAATATAAAAGACAAATTAAAGTACATATTAAATCACTTTTTATATGTATTTTAATTTATATTATATATTTTAATAAGTCTATGTCATTTAATTTTTTTATAATTTTTTAAATGTTTTTCTGATTTAAAAAAAAAAGATAAAATCCGTTTGGCCCATGAACCTTTCGGTCCGGACCAAACGGACGGGCCGGACCACACATAAAACGACGGGCCGGACCGGGATTTTATCCATCCGTGGGAGGGCCGGACCGGTCAAGCCCGTCAAGCCCGCGGACATGAGCAAAGGCGGGCCGGGCCGGGCCAGATAACTCGTTTGAACATCACCACCTACAATGGTTTATTTAATCCCCCATTCAACACTTTTCCCACTCATCATCCTATACCCCACCACTTAAAATTTATTTTATATTTTTTATTTTTATGATTAGTGTTGAAATGGTTATTATTGGGATCCATTTCAAGAAAAAGATGGGGTTTTTTTTGTGTCGAAATACAATGAAACTTACGTCAATTCAAAGAGATTTTTTTTTTTAGAAATTTTGGTGTAAAAAAAAAATATTTTTTGTGAAATAATTGAGCTCAAATAATTGGGATAAAAGAAAATAATTTGGAAATATCTCAAGCCAATCACAGCTAGACAATTTCTGGATTCAACGAGTATTGAATTCATTCAACAAATTTTCCATTAAACCCTCATTCAACAAACCATTGTAGCTATTAAACCCTCCTTTTTTGTTTAACCCCATTCAACACCCTTGTTAAACAACCATTGTACATGGTCTTAGTAGGATCTCCAATGGTAGGTATCAAAATCAAAATTTAATACTTATGAAAAAAATACTAGCATCTCCAATAATTAATATCAAATTAATGACTCAATTTCTTATTTTCATATTATTAATTTTATTTCATATTTAAAATATTTTTATAATTTAATATTTATAATAATTAAATATAAATAGTTTTAAATAATAATTAAATAAAAAGTAAATTTGGATAAAAAAAAATAACTTATTTATTTTGACACATAGCATTACCAATGAAAAATAAAAAGGTAAATCAAATTTGGTGTGGTCCTAAGGAAGGTAGCAAATTTGCTACCTTCCTTAGGACCATAGTTACCGGGAACTCCCAACACCCCCTCGTCCCACGTCCCGGGAACACGCGTCCCAGGTTCACAAGGGAACTCGACCCAAAGTACTCAAACAATCGTACCGGGAAATAAACGGTCATCGACGTAGATCTTGTCTGCATTTACAATTTTTATAGTTATCCGCCTTTACATTATACTCTTTTATCTTCCTAAAGTATATAGTATAAATATATGTGTATATATATATATATATATATATATATATATATACATGCATACACACACACACACACACACACATATATATATATATATATATATATATATATATATATATGTGTGTGTGTGTGTGTGTGTGTGTGTGTATGTATATATATATGTGTATGTATGTGTATATAAGTAACTGTGTGTGTATATATATGTTATTATATTCAACTTAGTTATGTGTTTTCAATATAGAGCGTACCACGTTCCCAATTGATCAAACCACCACCGTACCCAAAATTTACTAAGTCACGTTCCTCGTTCCCGTACCCGTTCCGCGTCCCGAAGCGTCTCACGTTCCTTGTAACTATGCTTAGGACTACATCAAATTTTGATACCTTCTTAGTTTGCCGTTGGAGATGCTAATACCTTGAGATAGGTATCAAAATTTGATACCTACCATTGGAGTTGCCCTTGTGGGAAGAAGAGATTAATGCATTTTTGTTGGGATTTGAAGAGAAAATAATAGTACTCCCTCCTCCGTCCATTTCAAAGTGTAAAAGGTTGTGACTTACTATAGTTGGGTAAAAAACAGAAATTGGTGTATGAATAGCTAGGGGAGGAAATGGTTCGGTTTAGCTCGGTTTGGGGTAATTTAGAGGTCAAACCGCTATACACCGGTTTGGAGAAATCTCAAACCGAGCTGAACCACAAAAAAGTACAAATCGAGCTGTGCTTAATGGTCTTGTTCGGCTCGGTTTGAACCGCAGTCTGATTTCGCGGTTCAAACTGTGGCTTAAACCGCGGTTTGAACCACAACACCTTCTACATACGATACGTTTTTATGCATTAGAAAAGGCCAGTCATTTACTCCCTCCGTCCCGAAATGATTTTATAATTTTTTTTCCTTCGCAATAATAGAGAAAAATGTATGAAAATCTGATGTCTTAAATTTACCCTTGCAAGTGCACAAGTTACCGGTGTAATATATGCAAAGCAGGGTGTCGAACCACAAAGGACTCTATTGGAGAAAATAGCAATTTAAAACAGTAAAATAGATAGATTTGATTTTGAGATATATTAACTAATAATAAAGCAATTAAATAAAAGAGCAATTGAAACAAATATAGATATGAGAGAAAGGCTACTGATTGGGTTCACAAGTATCTTCTCTATGGTCAAATTCTTTAATTATGTTAATTATTGTTGGGTGTTCATCACTATTGTAACAATTCGTCCCGCAAAGTTAATATTGTAATTTCTTTTGTTGTTATGTTTTCCGTAAAGTCTACACAACAACGCACAAAGAATCCCTTAAGAACACAAGAATATATGAACTTGAATCCTAAATCGGGCGCAAGCCACTCAATAAGATTCAATTACCAAAAGGATGGCTTATATGCAATTAACCCACTCACATGCAATTAATCACTTCCACTAAACATCAATCATTCACAATATTTTGAACTATTGAACATAAAAGAATTAGGAAGAATAAAATCACCTTTGATAAACCCAACAATAAATTAATCTAATAAAAATTAAGCATAATTAATCATAGTGTTGATACTTGTTACCTCCAATCCGTAGAATAGAAAATTAGTTCATCATAAATTGATGAACCATAATCTTTGATGAAGAAGAAATCATAAAATTCTGGAGAGAAAAATAAATAAAAGTCTTGCCTCCCAATAATATTTTCTAACCCTAAAAACTAACTAATGAGTTCTATTTATACTAGGAAGTATATAGTAAATAGGAAAACAAAATAAAAATTCACCAAACGGGATCCGCAAGGCAGTGTGTGCGTGCAGATTCTCTTGCAAGCTGGACTTTGAAATTCTTCTAAGGTCCCCAATGTTTCATTAAATTCTCCTATGGTCCATAAAAAATCCATAAATTCCCAAAAAGCCCATCAGCTTCCAAACAATCACAGCAGATTTTTGTAACTTCTGGACAGCTGCAGCAGATTTGTCACTCATGTTTCATATTTTGCACTTCCGCCATTGAACTTCAGTAATTTCCTCTTAAGTCCCTGGAACTCCAAGTTTCACCATAATTGGTCTATATTTTGCACTTTCCATCTGTTTAACTCTGTCTTTCATAAAACGCTAAAACGGGCATCAAATACCAACAAACTCAAGGATTTCACTAAGAAAAAGTCTAAGAAATACTTAACAAATGAGTATAAAACTCATCCATCAAATACCCCCAAACTTAGACAGTGCTAGTCCTCGAGCAAACAACAAAAAAAATGCTAAAGATAAAATAAAACTAAACTAAACTAAAGTAAATACTACTATAACTAAAACACGAAATAAAGAAAATTACTACTATATTTTTAGTCTCTCCCGTAGTTAATATGAAAAACCTACTACCCGACATCTCAACTCGATTTAGGCCAAAACCATGCAAATGACTATACACTTGGAATAAATTAAATACTTTTCTTAGGCAAAATGATCAAGCTACAAATCTCTTGTGCATATAGAATATGAATACCATTCCTTGGCCTATCAAGATATGAATAACTTTAGAAAGCATAGTACCCACCCATTCTTTTGCTCAACCCGTATTAAAGCAAGGCATAAGAAATATTCGACACATGATTCTCCTTCGATGAGCTCCCACACAATTTACCACTTCATTCCCCTTCATATTTCTTTATATATATATATATATATATATATATATATATATGTATGTATATATATATATATATATATATATATATATATGTATGTATATATATATATATATATATATATATATATGTATGTATGTATTTATTTTGGCCTTTTAGGTCTTCGTAGATACAAGAATTTTTATTTATTTTTGAAATGGGGATTGGCACCAAGGATTTGAGAATTATCGTATTACCACGTATCCCTTTTATTTTTGGCCTTATAGCATTTCACTCCCCGCACATTACCCCTAGTAATAAGCAAGAAAAAATGTAAAAAGAAAGACAGATATAGACATATATGTAGTTACCCCACCCCCAAACTAATTTTTTACATTGTCCTCAATGGAAAGTAAATAAAGAACAAGGTTAGGGATACCTCTCGACGATCACTGGGATGGGGACGGACTACTAGCTTACTGTGAGAATTGTTGCATCAACTGAGTAATCTGAGCCAACTGTTGCTGCAAGTCCTGGTATCGCTGATCCTCAAGTTCAAATCTCTCCAATGTTTAAGCAAATTCTTTCTATATGCACAGTTTGCTCTTTGAACACATGGGATCCCATATAGAAAATTATATACTGTGGTTGTTCAACCTCTCCATTAGTATTTGGGTTCTTCCTGGCTTTCTTAGCAAGATGACTTTTCTTAGGAGCAGTGGTAGATGATTTCTTTGGGGCCATGGGTGAGCCACAAATTAATCAAAAATTCAACACTAAGAAATGATCACCACACACAATCTCAAAATTTCCAACACTACAGGAGCTCAATCCAGTATCAGTACTCAACAAAATATCAAACCCAACTAGAATTTCCCAACAATAATTCACAATCACCACCACCGGGACCAAATCTCAATAGAAAAATCAAGTGCTTAATTCCACTACTGTTGACTGAATTGAGATTGTACCTTGGGATTTCGCAGCATAGTGGTGACTAGAATTGCCCGGGTGACCAGAATCTTGGGTTGAATTGCACAAAATTCACCCGACGTACGACAACCTGTATGAAACGGAGAAGTTGCAGTCGTCTGGATGGGGTTGTCGGATCTGCGGTGTTTGTTGACCGGCGAGAATGGAGAGGGATTGACGACGGGGACATCAGACAGACTCACGGCGATCGATGTCGGCACTAGAAGAACGCCGGAGCAAGGGGACACGAAGGCGAACTGCGGCAATGGCTTCTGATCGGAGAAGACAGTCTTGGCCGGAGATGAGATGTGGGGGTTGAGCCGCCGATGTTGAATGGAATCGGGGAGAGAGAGAGAGAGTACGAGTTTGGTGAGGGGACGAGGACTAGGGATTTTGGATTTTCGGCTGAGACCCCCCACCCCTTTTTTTCATTTTTTTGGCTACTATTGGGAGTCAACTAGCGGAGAGAGACAAAAATATAATATTGTCACTGATTCTTGAGCGAGTGCCCATAGCCACTGCCATTTTTCACAATAATATAGTCAACCTCCCAGCTTTTTTTGTTTTTGGCTGGGCCATTAGCAGGGGCGGACTAGACGTGGCCAAAGAAAACCGGAAACCGGCTAACCACCGGTTTTTAACCGGTCAAAACCGGGTCAAAACCGGTTAACCGGTTAACCGCCAACCGGATCACCCGCCAACCACTTTTAGCCGGGTCGGTTTAGGTTAGGGATTCTGAAAAACCGCCAACCGCCGGTTAGTAACCGTTAACCAAACCGGCGGTTAAAACCGTGATTAAAACTGGCGTTTAACCGGTAACGGCTAGTTTTCCAGCTTTTGCACCCCCCCCCCCCACTTCCACAGGTCTGACAAAAGGCAAAAACGGCTAGTTTTCAAACTAGCCGTTAGTTCAGTTAACTTGCGGCCAGAAATGAAAAAAAAAAGTCAAAAATTGCTTACATATAAATACCCCCTCCTTCCTAGCATTTTAGTTCCACACCTTCTCTATACTCTTTCTCTCTCTACTAATTCCTAAGTCTTTCACACTCTCTCACATTTCCAGTTAGTTTGCAGAAATTCAGTCAGTTTTCTAACGATTTCCAGTTAGTTTTTTAACGAAATCACTTTTATAATTTATTCCGAAAATTCCAGTCACTATTTTAACCATTTCCAGTCAGTTTCAAAACGTTTTCTAGTTACTTTTCAGAATTCCAGTTAGTTTTTTTGACAGTTTTAGTTAGTTTTTAGCAAAATTTGTGTTTTTCACCATTTCAATCAGTTTTTAGCGATTTCCAGTCAGTTTCAAAACGTTTTCCAGTTACTTTTTAGAATTCCAGTTAGTTTTTTGACAGTTTCAGTTAGTTTTTGAACAAAATCTGTGTTTTTCACCATTTTCAGTCAGTTTTTTTAGCGATTTCCAGTCAGTTTCAAAACAGTTTCAGTTACTTTTTTAACAAATGGCCTCATCTCAAAGGAGCGGCAAGGAACATGTTGATTCTTCCTCCTTTAACCCAGAATTTGGCACACATTTTTGACGAAAGTGAGCAAAAAGTCGGGGGCAACGTCAATAACGAGAATCCAAATCCGACACTTTTACGATCCATTTCCGAAAAGTACAACTTGACCCCAACGACTTTGTACATTTTTGAGCGGAATGCAACTATTGTACTAAATCTTACCCGTTCGCAAAAGGCAATGGGCATGGAACATTGAACTCTCACTTGATATCAACACATCCCGAAAAACATGGGATTGATAGTGATCAAGCTCAATTACAATTTGCTCAACCTAACAACCAAAGTACGTCTTCGGTCTTATTTAAGTTTAATAATGTCGTTTATAGGAAAGAATTGTGCAAATTTGTGTGTGTTAAAGGGCTTCCTTTTAACTTTGCGGATGATGAATTTTGTGAACGGTTTATTAGACTTTCTTTAAATCCGGCCGCCTCCAAAGTATCACGTACGACTCTCGTACGCGATATTAAAAAGGTGGTTTTGGAATATAAACATTTTTTAATTGATGTTTTATCAAAATTAAATTAAAGAGTTTCAATTTGTGCCGATAGTTGGAGTGATCATTGGCAAAGAAATAGTTATTTGGGTGTTACATGCCATTGGATCGATAATTCGTGGACTTTACAAAAAAGATTACTTGCATATGAAAGTTTTGAACCACCTCATTCCGCGGAAAATATTTGTAGAAAGTTGCACGTCATTTTGGCAAAATATGGTCTTCTGCAAAAAATATTTTCTATTTCATTCGACAATGCTAGAGCTAATACCGCTAGTATACCGGAATTGATGCTCATTTGTCAACCGTCACTTGGGGGTAAGTATTTTCATATTAGATGTTTATGTCATATCATAAATTTGTGTGTTAAAGATGATTTGGATGGTTTAGATCAATATGTTAAACCCATTAGAGATACTCTTTATTTTATTGCAAAAAAAAAAAAAAATTACAAGAAAATTGATAAAATATTTACTAAAGTATTGCTTCCATGAGGGTAAAGTGGGTCAAATATTTTGATAACATTCCGTCTCTACTTTTGCTTGCAAAGATGTTGGATCCACGTGTTAAATTGAAAGATCTAGTTCGCATAATAACGTACCCCAATGGGGACGGATTCTACGAAAACCCGGCGATTATTGTTGAAAATACGAAACAAGATTTGGTGACTCTTTATAATGAGTATAGTGCAATTCATGGAAATCTTTCTCCATATGGCTCAAGTCCTAATGAAGAAGATATTGGTGTTGATACACAATATGAGGAGAATGACGATCCATATAGTTTTGTTAATGAAATTTATTCCCAAAAACGTCCTAGAACGTCTTCTTCTTCTTCTTCTTCTACCTCTAGCATTCCGTACGAGTTGGAAGCATATTTCTCTACTAGACATGAAGTTGTACAAAACACTTCAAATCCAACTACTTTTGATATTTTGAGGTGGTGGTCACAAAGGTAAGAAACTTATCCCATACTCTCTTTAATTGCAAAAGAAGTCTTAGCTTCTCCCGCTTCAACTGTGGCGGTCGAATCGGCATTTAGTGTGGGAGGAAATGTTTTGGATGCAAGACGTTCCCAACTAACTTGTGAAAATTTGGAAAATCAACTCTTACTTGGTGATTGGGTTAGAGCGGAATAGAGGGAGCAAGATATGCCTTATGAAGAGGATTTAGTAAATGTAGATCCACAATACCAATACGACTTGGAAGACTCTACGGGAAGTTCGGAAGGGGACGGAATTTAGATGGTTTTTATTTTAATTTTTAGAATAGGTTTATTTTTATTTCATTGTAATAGTTTAGTTGAGGTAAGGCTCCATTTTTTTCCTCCCTTAAATTATAAAAGGGCAAGGATTGATTGTCCCCCTCATTGTAATTTTAATTTTAATTAATAAAATTTAAGGGTACCGTCCCTTTTTTACTTAAAAAATTGTGTTATTTAGAATTTCAGTCAGTTTTTTTACAGTTTCAGTTAGTTTTTGACAGTTTTAGTTAGTTTTCTGACATTTTCAGTTAGTTTTTTGACAGTTTCAATTAGTTTTTTAATTAATAAAACACTGTTAAAAAACTGAAAGTTTTTTTTTTCTAAAAAAAAACCCGTTAAAAGCACTGTTTTTTTTTTTTTTTTTTTTTAAAAAAAGGTGAAGTAACCGGTTCAACCGGACGGGAAAACGTAACCGGGGAGAACGGTTAGCCGGTTAGGTTACGGTTAGACCAAACCGGATTTGTCAACCGGCGGTTATAACCGCCTAACCGACGGTTAACCGTGAATGGCCATGTCTAGGGCGGACCTGGGCATGTGCCTACCAGTGCCCAGGCACGGGTAAAAAAATATATTTATTTTTGGTCAAAACGACGTCGTTTTGGAATTTTGGTATTTAAAAAAAAAAACTCTGAAATACTTATACCTTATACGCATAACGCGTGAAGCCGTCAACACAAAAAAAAAACACAGAAGCACGAACAGTTACAACCTCTCGCTCTCTGCGTCGGACTCTCTGCAGCCTGCTCTCTTCAGCGTCGCCACAGCCACCGCCGCCCACACAGCCACCGCCAGTCCGCCACCATCGCCGGAATGGATGGCGATATTCCCCCTCCACAGCCCCCTCAAGAAATCAAGAAAAAATGCAATCAAAGGTAAACCCTAACCCCTAAAATTGATTTCACTGTCATGATTTTCTTCTTGATTTTGATATCATTGGTATTTGATAATAGGTTGTTGAATCGATTCATTACGATGACTCCGAGAAATAAAGCAAGCCCTAGTGTTCCAATTGCTCAAGAGGAGCCGGAGGTAGTTCTTCAAGAAACACAAGGTCCACAACCTACTAATGCTTCAATTAAATCCCAACCTACAATACGATTAAGAGGCGAAGATGTGACCCTACAAAGTGATCCAAGGAAAAGGGATTCAATTTCGGTTTTTCATCCGGATGATGTTGAAAGAGTTAGAAGAATGTATCTCCATAAAGGACCGGAACAACCAAATCTACCAGAATATCCGACCAGTCTCATCTCAGGTAAAAAGCGTAAATTTAATCATACGTGGTTTAGTCAAGTAAGTTCCTTTGTTCCTATTATATTTATATTTGTGAATTTTACTTAGAGTAAATTATCTAAGTATTTTACTAACTCCGTCTCACTTAATGTTCCTTTGTTCTTTTTTTATTCAGTAAATTACTCCCTCTGTCCCGGATGAGGATGACACAAGTAAGTTCCTCTGTTCTTTTTCTTATTCTGTAAATTACTCTCTCTGTCCCGGTATTGCTCAAAAAAAAATCGGGGCAGCTGTAGATCCGCCACTGGCCATTAGCCTCCACTCAATTGATTTTTGACTCAGTTTTCTTCCTCCATTCTTTTCTATTATCTTTTCAAGTCTGTCCAAAATTTCAAAGCCTGCACAACACCCACATAAACAAACCCACGCATAAATTTGCTCCACAAAAAAAAAAATGCATATATAAAAAAAATAAAGAAATTAAAACAAAAAAAAAACTAAAAACTTAATTGACTTAAAATAAAATAACCAAAAAAATATTTTTGGAGGGCGATAACTATATACACTCCTCTACAAACCCACAAACTCAAGGAGACTCGTAAAGAGCAACATGACACGACATACTTAACGGACTTAAGTGTTTATCCCCAAACTCAAAACTTGATATAAACTATTTATGTAGAGCCAAACTTCACAATGTGTGAGGTCCCGGGTTCGATCCCTTCCCATGTCTCCTAGGAAATTATTATTATAAGGGGGTAAGTGGGGAACCACTATTGATCCTCTTAAAAAAAAAAAAAAAAAAAAAACTCAAAACTTGCTATGTCCTCAGAGCATAACACAATTTTAAGCAAGTCTTGGGTTTAAAGGTCGACACGACACAACATATATAAACTAAAAAGCAATTAAAAATTGATACCTAGTTGGGTTGCCTCCCAACAAGCGCATTTGTTTAACGTCGTTAGCCCGACGATGGCCCCGATTTTAACCGGGGCATGTTTCAAACTTGCGATTTCTTCCTTTCGCCCATCGCATGCATTCTCGGGCGCTCATACCCACCGCATGCCACACATATTGCCCTCTTTTTATCAATTCAGGTGGAATCCATGAGAGCTTTTGACCTTTCCGTTTGACTTCCTTTTTCTTTGGAGTACTACCCACTTTCGCACCATAACAAGAGAAACATTGTGCAGTAGGAGGTTTTGATTTGTCAATGTAATCTTCATCCCAAAACTTTGATGGGATTTCTACCTCCTCCACGAAACAACAGGTTTCATTCTCTAAAGATGGTTATTTCATAGCTTCAAGAATAGGGACCGTTACATCCTCTCCTAACACATTCATGATGAACGTCCCTTCCTTAACATTAATAATCGTGTTGGTAGTAGCCATGAAAGGACGCCCAAGCAAAATATGAGTCTCCTCAGTCCTACCAACATATTTTTCCATCTCTAGAACGACAAAATCCACTGGTGCAATCACTTTGTCCACTTGGACTAGAATATCCTCTACAATTCCCATCGGATGTTTGATCGAACGATCCGCCAATTCAAGGGACATTGTAGTAGGCTTCAGTTCACCTAGCTTCAATTTCTTAAACACAGAATAAGGCATTAGATTAATGCTAGCACCTAGGTCCAACATAGCCTTCACCCTTTTAGAATCCCCCAAACTTATTTGGATGTTAAAACTTCCGGGGTCCTTTAGTTATGGTGGAAGGTTTTGTTGAAACACGGCACTAGCATTTTCAGATATAATCACTTTTTCATCTTTTTCGTACCTCTTTTTTCTGGGGTTTATATCTTTGAAAAATTTAGCATAAGATGGAATACTTTTAATGACATTTAGCAAAGGAAGGTTTATATTCACTTTTGAGAACATGTCATATATTTCAGAAAATTGTTTATCCATCTTATGTTTTAAAAGTCTGCCAAGAAAATGGACGGGAGGGACATATGGTTTGGGAGATGGAGATTTCTTTTTAGGTTTGTCTCCCAAACCATCTTCCTTACAATCTATTTACTCAGCAGGTATGTCCATAATAGGATAGTTGGGAGGAGAAGGAGAAGTAGGTACCTCATCACTTTCATTACCATTCTGGACTACGGAGATGGCCTTAGTTTGCTCTGGTTGGCTTGGAAAAGTCCCTGATTTGTGTCTACTCAAGGCCTCCACGAGTTGCCCTATTTGAGTCTCCAACTTCCCAATGGCTGCTTGGTTTTGTTTCTGAGCTTGCTCCTTTGCTAGTGCCATTCTTGTCAAGGCTTCCTCCCATTGTGGCTTTGGGTCTTGATAGGTCCCTTGGCCTTGTTGAGGTGGAGGGTGAAGAGGTTTTTGTTGTTGTTGATTGTTCCACCAAAGATTTGGATGGTGTCTCCACCCAGGATTGTATGTGTTAGAATAGGGGTCATTTTGTGGAGGCCTTGGTTGAAAGGAGTTCATAGCGTTGACCTGTTCCTGTTCAAGGTGAGCAGAAAATTGTCCACTAGCTGAACAAGCATTAGTGACATGAGTAAATAAACCACAATTATAACATGCATCATGAACAGTATATCTGTATATCTTCCCAGTAGCTTTTTCGAATCTCCTACTTTAAACCTTAATTATTGATTATTTAACGATTAACGTTTAAATTAAGAGAAATTTCTTATTTTTCATTAATAAATGGATTGATGTTACACACAACTTTGATGGTTTTAATAGAGAGGATATTTGTTCCATGTAATCCCATCTAACGTCAATCAATCGTCTCACCTCATTAATATATCAATATACACCATTTTCCAGTTCTCAAAATACTTGCCTTACTTCTTGTTAAATAATTTGATTTCTCTCTTTTGTTGGGACTCGTTACCTTCTCTCCATGTTGAGAGCCTTCGTATTTTATTTGTATTCATTGATGCAATACTTGCGATGCTTGGTTGAGCATTTCTTGTCATTCAGATGCATTACTTTGTCATGTCATCAACGCCAAATTGTTCACGTTTGGGGGTTTCTGAAGGCCGGTGTGTTTTTTGAAGCGAGTGTTAAGATGTGTCCAAGTATAACTTGGAGAAGTGTTTGTGCACCATAAGTCATTGTTTGTAAGGGCTTTGATTGGAGATTTGGTTTAGGATTAGACATTCCTAATCAAGATGTATTAGGCTCTTTTATTAGGGTAGATAGATTGTTGGCGATTGTTCGTCTTTTAATGATTAACAATATTTTCCTTAAACTTCTCTTAACTTTCGTCTCGAAACAGAAACCGTTTCTCTTTAAAATTCAGTTTTCTTTCGTTCTCAATTCTCCAATAACGCACTTTTTTGTAGTCTCAATATGTTGAAATTACAAACAATTGTATTGTTGCTTAAGTTTACTTTTTGAATTTAAATTTGATTATCTCTCATAACTTTCATTATTCCTTTGTCATATAATAAGTTTTTTTTTCTTTTGTTGGAAACCGTTGATTTCTCTCTTTTGCTGAGAGCTTATGATTGTTTGTTTGTTTGTTTGTGATTATTCTAATTTCCAATTGCGACAAATCTCACATTATCTCACATTGAAGAAGATGCAATTGTTCTTATTGCACAACGATGTTTCGTGGATTTTTGAATGTCTGGTGGGCATTTACTCGGATTCTCTAGTGTATCGAGTGTTCAAAGCGAAATATTATCCGAAAGGAAATTTCTTAAATGCCAGATTGAGGCAGTGTCCAAGTCTTATTTGGAGTGAAATCTGAACATTTCAAAATATAGATCAAAAGGGTCACTGTTGTAGGTTAAGAGATGGAAATACTATTGATATTTGAGGTGAGCCTCTGATTTGTGGAGTGTCATCTCTTTTCTTATCGTGTGAATGTAATTGATTTTATCGTGATAAAAAATTGTTACATTGTTAACACTAATTTTTATGAAAGACGTGATGAATTAGTGTAAGAAAGTCAGAATTACGGTATATAAAAAAAAAAAAAAAAAAACTTTTTTTTGAAAGAGCTCTCACAGAAACTAGCAACGTGACAATATTATATGTCTTGATTGATATTTTAAAAGTAAGTACTGATTTGTGTTTACTCATCAGTGCACTATAAAAATATCTTTAAGCTTTAGACCCCAAGTTTTTATTTGCTCTTTTTAAGATTGCACGACATTCCCATGCTTGTTGCACTTGAGAGACACATGGTTATCCAAGATATGAAAATAAAATACAAACACATGAATTTCGTTGAAGAGGGTTGGTAAACGTGACTTCAAAGACAATGTTAAAGTTACAAAAAAAGAAGACTACAAAAAGATGGATAAAAATTGAGGATTTCGAACTGCAACGAGAGTTTTGCTCCAGCACTCCAGTGAGTGAAAACGAAATGACATTTTGTAAAATAATTGTTACACAATGTAAAAAGTGCACTACTAATGTAAAAAACAATAGAAAATATTGAGAAAAACGTGTTCTACACTAACGCTAGTGTAGAACGTGTTTTAAAAAAAACGGAGTAGCAGATTTGAAAATAAGCGGAACGCTGTGAGAAGGCGCGGTGGCATTGATGTAAATAACTGGAACTCATGAAAACTCACCAGGCACTTTTCGAAACTGTAGGAGACATTTTTCAATATTACAGCATGCAGATTTTAACACTAGAGCATACACATGTTTTGACACTACCAAGGCATGTTTAGACATTTTGATGCATAGAACAGGCACAAATAATGCCTATAACAGGCATCCCATCACACATGAGAAGGCATTTTAATTGAACAAAACGCAGTAGAGGTATATGACTATGTGATTTAATTGGATAGGCACAAATGAAGCCTATAACAGGCAAGACATAAATCAAATTGATAACAATCATATTAAAATGAATGAGAATGCATAAAAAATGAAAGAGAATGCACGCATTTGATCAAGACCATGACAAACAAACAAAGGCAAGGCAATGACTTAGGCAATTCATATAAAAATGAATGAGAAGGTATAAAAAAATGAAAGACAAGGCATGAAAAATTGAAGACAAGGCATTTGCTCAAGGCCAAGGCATACAAACAAGGCAATAGCTTAGGCAAGACATAAATCAAATCAATAACATGCATTAAAATGAATGAGAAGGCAGGCGTTTGATCAAGGTCATGACGTCTGAATCTGTGTGTTTAGTGTGTGTAATTTTGAGCGGAGTCGTTCTTATGTAGGAATGCGTTCTACACTAACGCTACACTAAAGCTAATGTAGAACGCCTACGCAAGAACGACTCAAAAAACAAAATCAAACGTTAGACCATGTACAATGGTTTCACAATAAATTTCCATTCAACACATACTTTATCACTCCACATCAGCTTCTCTCTCTTCCAACTCATCAATTAAACCCTCATTCAACAAAATACCCTACAATGGTTTGTTTAATCCCTCATTCAACACTTTTCCCACTCATCATCCTATACTCCACCACTTAAAATTTATTTTATATTTTTATTTTTATGACTAGTGTTAAAATGGTTATTATCGGGATCCATTTCATGAAAAATATTGTTTTTTTTTTTTGTCGGAATACAATGAAACTTACGTCAATTTAAAGAGGATTTTTTTTTTTAGGAATTTTGGTAAAAAAAAAAAAATCCATTTTCTGTGAAATAATTAAGATTAAATAATTAGGATAAAAAAGAATTTATGGCCAGCCAATAACCAGCCAACACGTGGCGTCATCATGAAAAAAAAAAAAAAAAAAAAAAAGGCTGCCTGGCAACGACTCGCCTTTGTTGGCGAGTGCCTTCCACGCGCCAGATCTGCCCACTCCTGGCGCTCCGCGTGTCCGCCCCAGCCGACCAAACGGGTGTTGAATATATTCAACACATTTGCAATTCAACACCTAAATTCAACACCCATTGCAGCAATTCAACCCTTCTTTTTTGTTGAATCTAAATTCAACACCCCAAATTCCACACCATTGTACATGGTCTTACACGGAGGTAACACACCAGCGCCACACAAGACTAGTGCACAGTCTGTGTCAATTTGAGCTTCAAACACATGTCAACTCAGGAAAAAGAAAAACTAATACTCCAATCTGAAGATGCAACAGTTTAAAGAAATCGATAGTAGGACCTATCTACTTGCGAGAAACCAATATTCGCATAAACATGGTGAATATTCTATTACTCAATCACCCTTTTCACTGGAAATTAATAAAGGGTTTCTGACAAATTTGCAGATTAAATTTGAGCAGCAATCTTCCAAGAGATGATGGATTTGAAATGGGTTTGGGCTGGATTTACTCATCTTTTCTTGCTTCTCGGATTATGTAGAGGTGGAATCACTAGTAATTTTGTGAGAAGTAAGAATCAGGGTTTTGATATGCCACTTGACAGTGATGTGTTTCAAGTTCCTCCTGGTTATAACGCTCCCCAACAGGTACTAATTTATTTTCCCCTTTTGCCTTTGTCTCTCTGTGTGTAATTTTGCTTCTTGACTTAATATAAACCCTAGCCAATTATGCATATCCCCTGTTTTTGTCATTTCTGATGAAAGTAGAAATTAGGGTTCCCAAGAATGATGCCTCCACAAAATTTTATCCCCTGGAAGTAATTTAGATGTGTATGCCACTCGTCTGACTATGATTGTTGCAGTTAATCCGTCCCATAATAAGTGTCGATGGTCAAACTTTTAAAGAATGTGTCTTACTCACTCCGTTCAGAAATGAATGTCTTAAAAATTTCAACTTTGCTCTTGTTGTCAAGAGTAAATTTGAAAAAAAATAAATCAGGCATATATTTAGGGACAGAGGTAGTACTTGTTTATACAAATGCTTGTACCATATAAAAATTTAACTGACTATTTACATGCGACAATTATTTTGGGACGGACCAAAAAGATAGACGCTACGAATATTATGGGACGGAGGGATTACTTGAAATTTGTTTATGGATTGTATAAGGTGCAGTTATGATTTTGTTGATATGAGAGGATGATGTGTTTGTAGGTTCATATAACACAAGGTGATCAGGAGGGAAAGGGTGTGATAATCTCTTGGATTACACCTGATGAACCTGGTTCAGATGAGGTTCTCTATTGGGCTGAGAATAGCGACGTCAAGAACCGTGCTTTTGGCACTGTTGTTACATACAAGTACTACAATTACACTTCTGGTTACATTCATCATTGCACTATCAAGCGTCTCAAGGTATGCAATCTTTCGTATGAAAAATACAATGAAATTGCAGCTGCCAGTTATATGTACTTAATGAAGAAATATTCTGTCATTTCCGTTCTAGTATGATACGAAGTACTACTATGAGGTTGGAATCGGGAATGCATCGAGACAGTTCTGGTTCATAACTCCTCCTGAAGTTGGCCCAGACGTCCCCTATACTTTTGGTCTTATAGGTATGTCTCTTCTTAGATATTTTTTCAAAAAAAAAAAAACACACACACACACTAAATATGTACAAATCTGAAGGCTTTCAGGTTTTTCAAGGGCTGAGCTCGTGATAATGATAATACGTGGAATGTGTCTGTGTTTGTCATGAACTTACTATCTTGAGTATTTTGCACAGGGGATCTTGGCCAAACTTTTGACTCCAACAGGACACTAACTCACTATGAGTTGAACCCTGTAAAAGGGCAGTCTCTATTGTTCGTGGGAGACCTTTCCTATACTGATTGTTATCCAAATCATGATAACACCAGATGGGATACATGGGGAAGGTTCATAGAGAGAAGTGCTACTTACCAACCTTGGATTTGGACTGCCGGGAATCACGAAATCGATTTTGTTCCTGAAATTGTATGCATCTAATATTCTCCATTTCCTGTAAGCAACATTATGTTATTACTCTTTAGTTCCTTCACAGCTTTCAGACTGAGTCTCATAGTCTGAATTTTGGATATTTTGATTTCTTTATTTCTATTTCAACAAATTTAAATAATCTCATTTAGTTTTGAAGAAGTAAATTTAGGAGTGGCTTGATTAGTTTTTGAAACTACTCGTATATTGTTTTACAGTTGTTATGATTCTCACTCCTATGATAACAGTAATGGTTATGTTCTTGCAGGGAGAGTCTAAACCATTTAAGCCTTATAAACACCGTTTCTTTACCCCATTCAAAGCATCAAATAGCACATCGCCTCTCTGGTACTCGATTAAAAGAGCTTCAGCGCATGTCATAATCATGTCTTCTTACTCGGCTTTTGGTAATATTTACACAGCTTTAAGACTTTAACATGTATTATTTCATTTCTTGAAGTAAGTTACTCCGTATATGCTTTTCTGCGAACTAGCCTCATGTCACTTCAAAGAAACTTACTACCTCCGTCCCAAAGTTAATACCCAAAAACTTTTCAAATTTTCGCTTGATGAAGAGCAAACTTGAAGAAAAATAAATCGGATATTCATTTTGGGACGGAGGGTGTACTATGCATATAATTCTCATCTCAACCGAAAAATTGCAAAATTCTGAGTAAGTTAATTTTGGTACAAAGATGCTAGTAAAATCTTCCATATGAGAAGAATATAGGACATGAAACACTACTATGGCTGAGGTATATCATTGATATGAATTTTCATAATCCCACTATTAGTCTGTCATTGCTTCTGGGATTTTTCAATATAGTTTAAGAACTGATACAACTCTTCGTACTGTAGGGAAATACACACCTCAGTACAAATGGCTGATAAACGAACTATCCAAAGTGAACAGGGAAAAGACGCCATGGCTAATTGTAGTTATGCATTGTCCCATGTATAGTAGCTATGAACATCATTACATGGAGGGAGAAACAATGAGAGTGATGTATGAATCTCTGTTTGTCAAGTACAAAGTTGATGCTGTCTTTGCTGGTCACGTCCATGCCTATGAACGATCCGTAAGCACCATTTCATCTTTTGTACAGTACTCATAAACTAAGTCAAACATTTAATTAAATGGAATAAATTTACATATTTGTTTTTCAGGAGCGTATATCTAATATTGCCTATAACGTTGTAAATGGATTGTGCACTCCCATTAGGGATGACTCTGCTCCTGTTTACATAACCATTGGAGATGGTGGAAATCAAGAGGGTTTGGTAACAGAGTAAGTTCTCTTCATGTTGTGCCATTTTATCAAAAGAAAAAGAAAAAAAGAACTGGTGTGAAAACTTCAAAATTAGTTCTAATTAGTAGCTTCAATAATCAATCGTATGCAGAATGATGGAGCCGCAGCCAGGCTATTCAGCTTATAGAGAAGCCAGCTTTGGTCATGGGACGTTTGAAATAAAGAACAGGACTCATGCTTATTTCAGTTGGCATCGTAATCAAGATGGATATGCGATTGAAGCAGACTCGTTATGGTTTGAAAATAGATACTGGAACTCGCTGATAGAATCCCCTGTAGCTTCATTGTGATTCTAGGAATTCCTTGGTCCGTGTATTATACTATATGTCAACATTGATCCACTTAATACATATGTATAGATATATATTTCAGATGATATTCATATCTGAAACTTATCAGCTGTACTACATATTTTGGGAAGAATTCATAACCAATAATTTGAACATGGTGATATATGGCGTCCGAGACAATTACATAATGATGCCTGCATGCAGAGACATTAATTCTTACACTATTACAACATAAAAATTATAATTATAATTTTTCTTACGTGATTAATAGATAAAACTCCAAATAATTGTTTTGTATTAAAATATAATTGGCTTAAATTAAAAAAATAGCACTAATTGATAATAACAGGGCCAAATTAGAATTGGTGGGGTTGGGGGAGGGGTAATTTAAAAGTTTGAATAAAAAAACATTAGGAGAAGAGGGTGAGCATTTATTTAACAAATGTATACAAGGGCCCATGACCAACTGCTGTAGCAATAAAGTTTTTTGTTTTGGGGATGCACTATTTATCTAGTATACAAATATATTTTTTCTCGGGTGCACTTGTACCCACACCCTGTGCTATAGGTCCGCCCATGATCACTAGTCACTGGGTGGAAATCGAGGGTCGTTGCTGTTTCATCCAATTTGAATAAATTGAATTCAGACAAATACAAGTCCAGGTTCCTGAGAGAATAATGCGTGCACGGTAAGGAACATGTATGTCCATTTTTGTAAAGAAGTGTAAATGCATGTCCACATACGCGTCAGAGGCCCGGGAGAGATCCAAAAGCCCGTTTCAGTATAATCTATGCATGCAGAGATGAATCGTGTCGAGATTTGGAAAGAATGTAGACGCATGTCAATATACGTATCGAACAACATTAAAAATATTTATAAAATAATAAGATTGGGCAGAGGAGGGACCGGCGGTGGGGAGAGGCTGGGAGAGATGGGGTTGTAAGGGAGGCGGCGCGTTCTTTTTTTTTTCCTTATTATTTGAAAATGATGAAAGGGCGATACCCGTACTTCTTTTTGCATTCGTTAAATCTTTAATGGGTGTTAATTTATTCAATGGTTTGATACTATACCATATATGCACTTCGGGGGCACTTCCAGTCAAATAAAAGAACAACACCAAACACAAACTGCAATGCTTTCTTTGGGTCGGTGCTGCATCATCATCATGTATCCCACATGAATAAATCATCGAATTCAGACAAGTTGAATCCCTTGTTCCGGAGCCGGTCAACACTTTGTTGGTGGTTTTGGCCGTCGTAAACTGTCTGGTATTGCAATTCACCACCACCAACTTGGTCAGCAGTCTTACGACTCTCAACTGACATATTCACATCAACATCCACCGAGTCGAGAAAATCATTAATGTCTAAAACCATCGACTCATCTTCTTGAGTTGGTTCCTGCATGTTCATCTGGCCAGCTGAAATTTCAGCATTTGTGTCTAAACTTGGGGAATTGTTCATTTGCGCCGCCCCCCCCCCCCCCCCCCCCCCCCCCCAAGTTTTGAATCCTGTTGACATGCACATCCATTTGCTGTGCAGTACTGTTGCTAACCCCATCAGGAAAGTTGAGCTTGCCATGTGTGATGTTACCATGGCAAAATATGAAATAAATCTAATAATTGTGAAATTGGGTTTAAGCGAGGGCCCAAATAAGTGAAGGTCATTGGGCTGATTTTGGAGAATATGGATTAGAGAGATACTATTAGCTATGAATAACGAAGCCCAATCCTAGTTAGGGTCATACAGAGGAATACCTGAGAAGGCGACATGAGGATTTTGACGAAAGGCTAAGATAATGAATCTAGTAAACAAAGATAATAACTCGCGGGAAAGCAATTCGAGGCAATATAGGCGGCAATAATAAAGATTGATGTCGCCAGCGGCTTGTTATGTGAAGGGATGAAAAGTGTGATAAAGGGGGGGACCACACGATCTAGTACACTCAAGTGAGCACATGCATTTACTGCAACTTGCGTAACAAACTAACCTTATAAACCAATCAGAGGAGGCCACCTGGAGTCACAAAAGAAACGCCGGAAAGAGCACGAGCTATGCACGTGGCGGGAAGCACGTGCCAAGCATGAGATCATGAAGTATAAATAGGAGGCTACGTCATTAGAAGCAGGTGATCTCTAACTTTGCCTCACACACACCGACTACTTTTTCTCTCTATTTTCTTCTTCAACCTTCGTTCTTACTCTCACGCCGGAGGGGCTTCCGCCGGAGTTGCCCCTGGCATAGTGACCCTTGTTTAAGTGTGCAGGCTACCTTGGAGGGAAGGTCGAGTCCTAAACTAGACTACAGACGAACCAGTGCGGATGAAATTTATTCAGGCGCACCAATGTGAACCCCAGAGCTTCCGAGCAGCAGAGTCATAAGCAATGGCAGCCTCAAGGGACGTTTTGAAGGTACCGAGCCAGCGACGTGGGCCACAGTTGGGCTCACAGCCACCCATTTTCCCCATGTTCTCTGACGCACACCTTTGTAAGGGCAGGAACTGTTTTCGGGACCCCCTTTCCCTCGCATGTTATCCTTTCTTGCTGTGGCCTGCATTGGCCTCCTCAATAACTGCTCATGTGCCTTCCCCTTCTTGCTCTCTTCTCTCACAATTGACGCCATGATTAATTGAATGTGTCTAGCAAGCTTGATGCATGCTACAAGGAATAGAATGAGGGTGATTTATAAGGCATAGGTGTACTGTTAGGACTCAACTTCCTTGCCTACGTGTCTGTGAGCAAGGAGAAAGGAGAAAGGGCTGATACTTGGCAGTGCTCATATAATTTACACTTAACTAGTCTAACACCCGTGCGTTAAACGCATACAAACGTAACTAAGTTAATATAGTCACTATAAGTCTATAACTATCTTATTTTATTTGCATATAAGTATTATTAAATTAAAAATAGTTATCTTACCATTGGTTATATCTGATTATGGTTTACCGGTAGAAATAATACATTATTTTCACTTCCAACCCATGTCATATTCTTTTGCAGATAAATATTTTCAGCATTTTAATATGTGAATTAGATATTTTGAAAAAATATACTCCCTCCGTCCCATTTGAAGCTTCACCATTTTGGTGATGGCACACAAATTAAGAAAAGTGATGAGTGTAAAAAGGGTTGTGAGAGGGAAGAAGTTAGTGGGTATGACAAGTGGAGCCTACAATTTAAATATGTGAGAGGGGAAAGTTAGTGGGTATGACAAGTTGGCCCCATAATTTAAGTATGTGAGAGGAAGAAGTGAGTGGGTATGACAAGTGGAGCCTACATTTTTTACCATTTTAGGAAAGGATGAAGCTTTCAACGGGACACCCATTTGAGTAAAATGTGAAGCTTCATTCAAATGGGACGGAGGGAGTATAAAAAGTATAGTTATTGGGTTTTGGACTTTGTTATGACAATCTAAGTGATTTAAGCATTAAACATTAAAAAAAAAAAAAAATAGTGGAAGATTGATTTTTGAGTTTCAATATTTTCCAGTTGGGGTTGAATGCTTTAGTTATATTTGAAGTCAAATGGAATGGAGTATATCAATAACAATTTTAAAATTGAGACGGAGATAGTATTAATCAACTTAACTTACTACATAATGTAATTATTTACGAGGAAATGTTCATTTGATATGATTTGAATTCGATTTCAGGTTAAATAGAATAAAAAGTAGTAATCAATTTTAAACTAAAAGAGAAAATATTTTTTGGAACTTTAAATTATTTACAGCATGAACAAAAGTGTAGAAATTGGATTACATTATAGCAATCCAATTGTAAATAGAGGATTTGATAAATGTAATATTTGTATACATGGCTTATGTTAGTATTTTACATTACGTATCAACATAAGTTCTAGTTAGAGGTCCCGTCTCCGAATGAGAGTAGACTTGTGAAATCCAAATGGCATCGGCACTTGAAACCTCATTCTTGCGTAATTCCTGTTTTCAAGTATCATAACATGTTCCTTGCAATTCATATAATAGACTATGTGATAAATAAATTATCATGTGTAATGTAATGTAATGTAATGCAGGAAGTACTCGAAGACTAAAGGCTAAAGCTATTGCATGAGAACAGACATCACTTTTGAATCACCATGACCATAGTCAATAGCCATAACCTTCATACATAAACCAATATAGCAACTTAAATTTTTATTGTCATATATTCATATCACCCTGCATAGACTCACTTCCTATTTTTGCTTGCTACAGTGTCAACTGTCAGTAACTCTATCATGCCACAAGGTTGAATTAGTACTACATGAACACGCCAACATTTGAGGCAAATTAAGAATGAGAAATCAATCTCTTACCCCAAAAAAACCTTCCCAATCTCGTTTAAACCTGGAATTGCTCTCAAAAGCAGAGTGTTCTGAAGAACTAAAGCACAAATCGTCAAGCCTGAATACCAAAAAAAAATCCACACAAATAAACATTGAATTGTTTGTTGTTGCAGCACATGAGCAGACTAATAGAGGCGCAGCTTTCCAAGGTATGTTCAGCGAAGCAATTGCCATGGAAATATCAAGAGAGAGAGATAGATAGAGAAGGCCATAAATCACCCAGCTTTCCATATTATCCGTTTTTGGACTTCCATTTATTAACTCCCATTATATCGGTTTCCGTATCATTAGTTAATGCAGAAAATAGGCAGGAAAAAACTGAGCTAAAATTCACTTGTGACATTATATAGTAATAGATTTTGTTAGTTTTGGTACAATTTTTTTAAAAAATATGACGATAAAAATAAGTGTCGTTTTGTGACTGGTCGAGAGATAGTAAAGCGATTAACAGAAAATGGATTAAATTTTGAAAGAAATTAAGGCGAGGGCATCCATTGATTGTTAGGTGATGACGAAACAGTTACGTCAAGCGATAAGGATAAAGTACACATAAATTTAACAACTGGCACATAACAAAGCATTGATGTGGCAATTAATTCAACACCAGGGAAATGTATGCTTCCACACGATACTCGTGAATTTAGAGAGTAGACGCGGTGTTGTTTGACAGTATGTGTTATTCTGCTGTCGATTAGCTCTATTCAACAGAGAGGCTCCTCATCACATCAACTCAAGTGTAACATCATCTTCACTGAACTAGAAGCCGTTAAATAGTGTATATTGTATGTTTCATAAATTTTATAATTATTCTGAAGAGTAGTAATGACATACCTCCTATAGATTTTTCTATCTCCAGCTTCATTTATTTTCATTCTTATAATGGGGGGTGGTGGGGAATTTGAAAAGGGTGCAAGTGTGGATGCAGATGAATGTGATAATTGAAGGGCATGAAAGAAACTATTGACTAGTATTAGACAACTGAATACAAGACGTCTGTTTTTTTTAGACGGAATGAGACTGGAGAAGTGGAATGGCTTAGATCAGAGTTTTCACCGTAATATGCTATTACTTTTGATTATGTTCAATTTTATGAAGACTTAGGTCTTTATAATATCTTCAATCCTTGAGAATCGAAACATGAGAGGAAGAGACATTTTTTACGGTAGTTAGTTAGGTTTGAGGGTAGAGAGAAGACAATTACATAGTGTAATCCTGTAATGCCTGCACAGAGTGAAACTTCGTGTCAACTTCTTGAACAAGTATGGATGCATGTCCATACATGCGTCTGTGGGGGAGAGAGAAGTCAGTTACATAGTAATGCCTGCCAGGAAAGGGAAAACTTCATGTCGATTTCTTGAAGAAGTACAAATGAATCTTCACACACGCGTACGAGGGGAGAGAGAAGACAATTGAATAATAATGCGTGCATATATAGAAAGGAAACTCAGTGTCCATTCTTGAATAGGTATCCTTCAATTTTGAAACGTGTCGATTTTCACACTCTTAAAGTTTTGGAAAATGAATTGGAGATAATATACCATAGGCATATATGCACATGGCATTCCAATTAATACATTTGAGTCTTCCAATTATGAAAGTTCGCCATAATATATGTCATTCAACTTTGTGACATTAGTTATAACACAATTAATCAAAAGTACGATGCAATATTAATGTGTCACCAAAATGCATGCTTTCTTTGGGGTAATATATGGAGATAATATACCATAGGCATATATGCACACTCACATAAATATATATATGTATAACATACCATAGTACAACAACACTAATAACACCAATGGGTCCGTTCAATGTGTATGTTTGTTTTGATTTTGGTAAGTGTTTGCAGAAGACTGATGGTTATGGGTATGGTGTGATGCTTTTGGAACTCGTCTCTGTACAAAGGGCTAATGATACGGATGTCATGTTGGTTGATTGGGTAAGCAATCACTATTTTGATCTTAAACTTTCATGAAGGGGGATGAACTTCATATTTATCTTTCTACTATAATTCTCTTAGTTTTATCACTTGAATCATTTTGGTGACAGGAATTTAAAGTATCCGGCTTGTGTGATTTCGGCATTGATTTTTCCGTTTATATATATTTGAATGCGGTGGTAGATTTTTATTCATCTGATGGATTGGGAACACACAAAGAAGACTACACAGATTGGCCTTTCATTGATCTCTTGCATTTTGCAGAACTTCACCCAAGGATCGATGTTGCCGTCAAATCAAAGAAAAACGGGTATCAGACGCATTAAAACATCACCCAAGGATTGGGAAATCCCCTTGATTAGTAGTCCCTGTCGGTTATCATGGGTCATTGCTGCTTCATCCTATTAGAATAGATTATAGATCGTCGGATATACTTATTCATAAAAGTTCAAGTCCAGGTTTCTGAGAGAATAATGCGTGCACAGAAAGGAAAATGTGTGTCAATTTAAGGAAGTATAGATGCACGTCCACATACGCGTCAGTGGGCTGGGAGAGATCCAAAAGCCAGTCGCAATATAATTTATGCATGGATAGAGAAAATCGTGTCGAGTTTTAGAAAGAATATAGACGCCGTGTCAACATACGCATCAGACAATATTAAAAGTAGTTATAATTAATAAGAAGGAAGCAGAGGAGGGGCGGGGATGGTGGGCATGGGCTTAATCTAAACGGGATTGCCCAATTTGCCCTCAGTGAAAAGTCACGTGCAGCGCACATGTCCACTTAACGGTGATTTTTGACAGAAATCGTCAGAAAGCCCCCAATTGCCAAAAAAATTGATTTTGAGTCCTGATTTAGCGAGAGAAAAAAAGTCGAGGCCCCTTTTAGACGCCCCCCTGAGTTCAGGCCCTAAATTGTCATTAACCCTATAAAATATAATGATATTGGGCTACTTTCTTTGGCACCGTTTGGTTTTAAGTTGGAACCTCAGACTTTTTAAGATAGTGAGTACTCTTTTGATTTTGGAGAAGACTGATGTTTATGGGCATGGTGTGATGCTTTTGAAGCTCATATCTGGACGGAGGGCTAATGATCCGGATGTTATGTTGCTTGATTGGGTAATCAATCACTAATTCAAAATAAGATCTCTTTAATTTTTTTCCCCTTTTGCTTATGACTAATTTCTTCAAAATTTTCAGTCCATTTTAAACCCTATGTGCTTCCATTGATATGTATTTATCAATTTCCTGTTACATTTCTACGACAAATTGAGAGATTCAGGAAATATACTCTTCCAGATTTACTTTTTTTTTTTTTTTTTTTTCACAATTGATCCTAAACTTTCATGTAGGGGAATGAACTTCATAAGTCATATTTATCTTTTTCCATGAGACCTCAAAGTTTTATCACTTTGAATCATTTTGGTGACAGAATACTATAAAGTATCATGTTTGTGCGTATTCTGCATTGGTTTTCCCGTTTATGTATATTTGAACGCGGTGGTACAATTTTAGTCATCTCAGAATTTCACCCAAGGATGTTGCCGTCGAATCAAAGAAAAATGGGTATCAGTATACGCATCAGAACTTCACCCAAGGATTGGGAAATCAGTAGTCCCTGTTGGAAATTAAGGGTCGTTGCTGCTTCATCCCATTTGAATAGATCGATAGATATGTTCAGACAAGTTTCAAGTCCAGGTTTCTGAGAGAATAATGCGTGCACGGAAAGGAAACTGCGTGTCAATTTTTAGAAAAAGAATAGATGCATGTCCACATAGGCGTCAGAGGGTCGAGAGAGATCCAAAATATAGACGCCATCAGGCAACATTAAAAGAAGTTATAATTGCGTCGAATTTTGGAAAAGAAATTATTACTCCAAATATTTTTCATGTCATCATTTTATTAAATCAGATTTAACATCATTCATCTTTATGGAATTAGATTAGATATCAAAGATAATCAAAAGTATGTTGCATAAACTATCACTAATGTGTCTGCATTCTTTGAAGTCATTAAGTATGGTGATAATATACCATATATATGCACACTTAAATAAAAGTATGTATGACGTACAATAGTATAACAACAGTAACAAGACAACCCACATAAACTGCAATACTTGAACATATACGACCGGCTAGCCCTAGCGTCCGGTGTCGCCAATCCAAAGCCCACCCTTAAGTGGTGGCTAAATTAAGTCCCCTGCATCAAGTACTCACTTGAATAGATCATCAAATTCAGACAAGTTGAATCCCCTGTTCCCGAGCCAGTCAACATTTTCTTGGTTGTTATCGTTAACTGCCTGGTAATGAGATTCACCACCACCAACTTGATCAAAATCCATTGAGTCGAGAAAAATAAAATCGTTAATGTCTAAAACCGGGGACTCATCTTTTTATTGAATCTGTTCATGCATGCTCATTTGGCTTTTAGAATTCGGCACTTGAGTACCTAAAGTTGGGGGATTGTTCATTTGGGCCCTCAAGTTTTGAATCCTGTTGACATGCACATCCATTTGGTGTGCAGTACTACTGGTGCCAACCCCATCAGGAAAGTTGAGCTTGGCATGTGAACCCCAGAGCTTCCGAGCAGCAGAGTCATAAGCAATGGCAGCCTCAATGGAGGTGGTGAAGGTACCGAGCCATCGCCGTGGGCCATTGTTGGGCTCAGGGATCTCAACAACCCATTTGCCCCATTTACGCTGACGCACACCTTTGTATGGGCAGGAACTGTTTTCCGGTCCCCCTTTTCCTCTCATGTTACCCTTTCTTGAAGTGGCCTGCAATGGCCTCCTCAATAACTTCTCATGTGCCTTCCCCTTCTTGCTCTCTTCTCTCACAAATGGTGCCATGATTAGTGGAGTGTATATCTAGCAAGAAAGATTGATGCATTCTGAAGGAACGGAGGGAGGCTGATTTTTTAAGGCAGAAGAGTACAGTTAGGACTGAACTTCTTCCATGCCTACGTGTCTCCGATAAAGGAGAAAGGAGATGATACTTGGCAATCCTCACGTTAACACTCTGTCCTAATTTCTGCAAAAAAATGACGATTAAAATAAGTGTCGTTTTGTGATTGTTGAGAGAGTAAAGCGATTAACAGAAAAGGGATTGAAAAAAAAAAAAAAAAAAAAACTAAGGCGAATGCGTCCAAAGATTTTAGGTGATAACGTAACAGTTACGTCAAGTGATCAGGATAAAGTACGTAGTGCTTAAACTGCATAAACTTGATAACTGGCACATAATACAACATTATTGATGTGGCGACAAATTCAACACGAGGGAAATGTATGCTTCCACACGATACTCGTGAATCTAGAGAGTAGATAATGTGGTGCTGATGTATACAGTATTGTCGTTGTCGATCAGCTCTCCAACCCGCAAATCCCTCTTACCATGCATAAGCATAGTGGCTGAATCTAGAGCTATTCGAGAGGGTCCTCATCACACCAACTCATATTAATTAACACGTTGTTGTTTGACAATATATGGTATTCTTGATGTCGATTAGCCCTGTCAATGGAGAGGCTCCTCGTCACATCAACTCAAATGTAACATCCTCTCCACTAAATGAGACGTAGTTAATTAATTTCTAGGGTGTATATTAAATATTTCATTATTCTATAATTATTCAAGTATAGTAATTACATACAACCTATAGATTTTCTTATCTCCATCTTCATTTATTTTCATTTTGTTGATGGGGTAGTAGGGAATATAAAGAGAATATAGGTGTGTCTGCGGAAGAAGGTGATAAATGAAGGGAATGAAGGAAACCATTGTAGTAGTAAGTCAGTCATTAGACAACACTAACTGAATACAAGACACGTCTGTTTTATTAGACAGAATGTCTAGCTTTTATTTATTGGTTGCAACAACAATAATATTCTATAGTAGTAGCAGATCTCTAGCTGGACCAGGTCCATCTTGTCTCACATGCCTAGCTTCGAGCTTGAGCTGACCCATCTTGTATCACAGGCCAAGTTCGTCCAGGCTCTTTTTTAGCTTTGACCAGGTCTGATTTGGATTTTGCAAGTTTTGGTACATTTTTGCAATTTAATTTTTTTAATGAGATTAAAAATGACTTCTAAAATAACAGTCATTTTAACCAGCTTCGGGCTTGACCTGGTTCATTTGTCTCACAGGCTTTGTTCGGCCCGGCTTTGAGCTTTGACCAGTTCTATTTTGGTGATTTAGAATTCCAAATCGTTCTAACTATTAATCCAAGCCCAAATCCCAAATTATAAGAATGTGATTTTATTTTAAATGCTAAAAAAATGACAAATGAAAATATGATTGACTTTAGACATTGGTTGAGATTAAAATCTGACATCGATATTTATAATTTCAGCTAAATTTATTTTTTCGAGGTTCTATATAAATACTCCTATTTCACTAAAACAAAAATTATACTTATAAAGATACACACGAGCCTAGCGACCAAACCATTCATCAGAGCTTTATTACTGCACAACTATATTCCATGCATGCTACAAATATAAGGACTTATATATCCCAGTTCCGCAGTCATCAAAAATATCCGAAACAGAGCTCACTATCCATGGTTGCCACTGCTTCCGCCCATATAGATGAGTTATCAAATTCCGGCAACTTGGCATTCAAGTTCCCCTCATGATCATCCTTTGTGAGTACTACAAAATCTTGAATCATGGACTGATCATCATCGGTCAACGCCGTCGACACCCCACTTTCCGGCGAGTTGGGGCTCTTGATAATTTGGGGAGCTGGTATGGGCTGGTCATGAGGAAGGTTGAGTTTGGCATGGGGACCGTAGAGCCTGAGAGCAGCCTCGTCGTAGGCGAGGGCAGCTTCCTGGGAAGAGTCAAAGGTGCCCAGCCAGACACGGGCGCCTCGATTGGGCTCCCGTATCTCGGCCACCCATTTGCCCCAAGTGCGTTGGCGGACGCCTTTGTAACTGCACGAAGCGTTTTCTGGGCCGCCTTTCCCCTTCATGCAACCTTTTCTGGAGCTGGCCTGGGAGCCGCCGGCTGCCTTCTTCTTTCTTTCATTTTCATTATTTCTCTCTTCAACTGACCTAAACATGATTTTCTCTCTCTTCCTGCTTTTGTACTGATGGATAACCAGTTGGGATTTGGGTTGTGATGCCGGGGTTTGCAACAGAATTGGTGGCCGAATTTATAACCCCGGCCAGAAGAAAAAAGCTGCACGGAGAGTGAGGATATTGCGTACGTGTAAGGATGGCAGGATAGTTACTTGGCAAAGTCCACGTGTAAGCTCGTTTGGCTAGGGTAAGCATTTTGTATTTTCTTTTCTTTTTTTCATTTTTTTTTAAACTACTAGAGGAGCGAACAGAGAGTCAATCAAAAACTTTTTTTACACTAAGAGATATGTAAAACCTGTTTTGCATAAAGAGATTATGTTTTACAATAAAGGATGAAAACCGATTTGAGTTGGTTTTTGGGGAAACTAGTTCCTCCATATGTTATAAAAAGTCATGTTTTTCAACCCTTCTTAAACCCTAAAAGTTCTAAACCCTAAACCCTAAACTTTAAACCATATAAAAACAGGATAACTTATGGAGAAACTAGTTTCCCCCAAAATTTTCTCAACAGATTTTACATTAAAACTAGTGTAAAACAAATTTTTCTCGAGATTTTCACGTGAACAGAAGTAGTATTAGAATTTAGGGAAATAATAAAGTTATAAAAAATGAGGCGTCATAATCGTGTTGGTGTTTTTAACTCGCCACACTCGAAGCAACAATTAAAATATGAAAACAAAAAATAAAATATCGTCACCTCATTTTGTATGCATCATTTTGTGAACAACTTTTGTAGTTTTAGCGTTGCCCTAAAATTTGCCTCTTTTAAAGAAAAATGGCTCCGCCGTTAGCAAGAGCCGTGAGCCATCCCGTGCTCGGATATACTAATTGGTTCGGGGAACTTAGGTGGCGAGAAATGGAGGCCATGCAGCATCTCACTTATGGAATAAAAATGGAAAAGTTGTAAATATATAGAGAAAAGGGCATGGATGAGGATGAGGATGAGGGATGCATTCAGAAAGATGTTTTACTCACACTGCCTCTATTTATTCAAAGTAAATCCCCATAACTTAAATTGCTTGGGAAAAGGGTGACAGATGCAAATAATGCAATATCATAAAATAGGGCTCAGAACATTTCTTCCCCTACCTGTATGCAAGAATCATCCCCCAGCCACAGCCACAGCCACTGCCACTGGTTAGGTGAAAATACAATAACTCCTCCTCAGACAGACCATTCATCCCATCAACGTAACAAAGACATGTGACCCGACTATACAACATAACTCTGTTTTCTTCTTTTTACCTCATCCTGATACACAATAGTATTTAATTTATACCCAAATGTGTAATTGGTATGTGGGGGTGGGGAGGGGAGTGGGTGCAAATAAGAAACACTCAGAAGCTTCAGACACATCCGACGGACAGGATCCTCTTCAAAAGATTCCAACCATCAACCAAACTGTTCTTTTGCCACAACTCCGACCCAAGTACAGAGACTACCTTTCCACTAAGGCAACTACAAGGAGATGCCAGTGTCAATATGCGAGAGCAGCAACTACAAAATGTCGGCGTGCCAACACCTTTGATATTGAATTAAAGCTGAAAATAATCCACAATCACTCCAATCCATTAAATATTCTCGCACACAGATCTAGCTTTTCAGAAAATCCTTCAACGAAAATGGGGGAATTCCTTCCTACAAAAACACACACATCCAGTAAGAAGCATATACACTCAATAGCAAGCCAATTTACTGAAGGAACAAGTTTCACTAATCACACACACACACACACACAAAAAAAAGGCCTGAAGATGCCATATAGGAACTCCCAGTGCACCATCTTAAGCACTACATTTCCACTGATCTAATTTCCGCAATTAGGATTTGCTTGAAATTTGATCAGTACTGCTTTTTCCTTGAAATGGAAACTGCCACACTTACAAGCAGGCAGCAGCTACAAGCTGGGAGCCTGGGACCTAGCATCTGGTTAGAAAGGTCAATAAATGGTCAGCAGTTGAAAGCAGTCAGAGATTCTCTCCTTAGCATAGCATGGACATCACATTGAGACCTTAACAAATACTCCCTCCATCCCAAACTAATTGCCGCAGTTGACTTGTCAACGTTTTTAAGACAATACTCCCTCCGTCCCACCTCACTTGAGACTTATTTCTATTTCGGTCCGTCCCACTTCACTTGAGACTCCCCAAAATGGTAATCTTTTTATAATTTTATATTCAATCTACCCCACCCACTCATTCTCTCTCTCTCTCTTCATTTTCCACCACACAATTCATTCAACCAACCTACAATTAACCCCACTCATTCTCTCTCTTCATTTTCTACCACACATTTTCCTTATTTTATTCTTTTTCCTTAGTTATTGTGCCCACCTCTTAGTTCTCAAGTGAGGTGGGACGGAGGGAGTATGCTTTACTTATTGGTACGTTGGATGTACAATGGCTAAAAATGCACTAAGACTTCTAATTTAGAAATGCGACATTTATTTTGGGACATACCAAAATGGAAAGTGTGAGATTTATTTTGGGACGGAGGGAGAAGTTACTAGCCATTTTCACCAAAGGGGTGGGTTCTGGATTTATTCATAAGCTCCTATTTCTAGTCTCTTCCCCCCAGATTATAAAATGCAGCAAGATGTTGAAGGACTCAAAAAAAAAAAAAAAAAAAAAAAAAAAGACATACTACTGAATGTACACCTCACATGAACATGTCCACTAACTACCTACAAACAGCAAGCTGAGCATATAACTAATTACTCCCTCCATCACAAAATAATCTTCTCATTTGCCATTTCTCACTGTCCTAAAATGTTCTTCCCATTTCTAAAATTTGGACTTAAAAACGCATAAACAAAACATGACTAGTGAAGCAAGTGTTCACGTTCTTAAAAAGTTTGAATAGTCAAATGGGAAGATCATTTTGGGACGGAGGGAGTACATTTTACCTTTCCAGGCTCTTGGCTCAGGCACTGTCTAACAACTGTCGCCTGTTGTATTAATCTTTCAACTGGCGAATAGCTCGGGCGGTTAGCATGTGCTGGCATTACCAAAAGTCAACTAAAGATCACTTCAAGCAAATGAAGCAGGTATAGAGAGTAAAAGAATATAAGAGAACAATATTTCATATGAAACGGGGAAACCTAGAGATGTTCAAGAAAAAGAAACTTGTAAAGAGCATAGATTGCAATAGAATACAGACCCAGAATTGCTCTATTCAAGCTGTCTGCAACATGCTGGCGATACTCCAAGCTAAGTAAATGAAACATCGGTGATTTCTCTGGTTCCTCATAAGCTAGCAGCGCCATAAAGTCCTGAATCAAAAGTCAAAACTTGCTCTCAATCAAATGAAGGTCTAGCCATCAATGAGATAAGGTTAAGATGATGTCTTTTGGGCATATACATACTTCAAGTTTTTCAACGTATTTTTGCACCTTCCCAAAAGGGGTCAGATTGGCCTGAGCGAATTCAAGGGCTTCTGTGCTGCCAGGGAATATGTATATTCAATTAAAGAAGTTACATAACATAAAAAAAAGGAAATATTATTCACATTACTCAGCTGACCATTTCCTCGAACAGACAAGCTCAACAAAATGAAGGCTCAACAGATCAAAATGCAAATCTTTATTCTTATCAAGTAGGTCGGGTGCAAGCTGTTCTGTCAATCCAATGGCCTTCAAAGCATTTCCCTCCAGTGCAAAATGCAAAATTCCTGAAAACATATCATGCAAGTAACTCATTAAAATATAAATCATAAATGAAGGAATCACTGCATCAGAAAGATTAAGAATATATCATATGATATTTCACTGGAGGAACCACTATGAGCATTGCCAACTCAACTCCAACTCTTATATACTCCCTCTGTCCCGTAATGATCTTCTCATTTGTCATTTTTCATTGTCCCAAAAATTTCTTCCCATTATACAATTTAGGCTTAAATGTGCATAAACACAACATAGCTATTGAAGCAAGTGTTCATATCCTTAAAAAGTTTGAATAGTCAAATGCGAAGGTTAGGGGCAATGAAGTAGGTGAAGTGGTTGGATACTTGGATTTTGCGAGCTGTTCCAACCAGATCATTTTGGGACGGAAGGAGAAAAAGTTGGCACATTATAAAGCAGGTCCGAGTTGGCTATCCAAAATAAAAAGATGGGAAGGGTGAAAAGAAAGAAAGAAAGAAAGAAATGACCTACGTTTTCTTTTGTCCATGTCCTCCAGATGAACATCAGACTGTTTCATCCCAGTACAGGCAATAAGTGATTCCACAGTATCTTTGAAGCAATTGTGCACGAGATATGATAGGATAATGTTGTGGCTGTCATTATCATTGATAGGCTGTCAAAAACACAAGGACAATATCCAATAAATTTAGACTTCAATGCATTCTAGAACATGAACTGTTATCATGAAACTTCATATTGTAAGAAACTTTTCATATTGTAAGAAACTTAGAGAAACAGTTGAGTGGTACATTGAGGTACGCCTTCCAATAAATCTGAAGCATTGGATGGCTAAGAAAGTGCCAGTCTAACAATTAAGTTTATTTGATGCAGACCATGTAATCAAATGAAAAACATTGAGAAATTTTCCAGTATTAAATGAACAATCAGCCTTGTCTACATGAAATCCTGCTATACTATCGGTGGACGCATAATGTTAAAGCAAAGTTATGATGTACAGGAATGGAAAATATTCAGCTAAGATTTCATATAGCTTGTTTATTCTAGCAGCATGCGAGTAGTAACTTAAAGAAAGAAATTCTGACTTAGCCAACAAGCTCCAATAATCGATTTTGCAATTTAAACAATGGTAGAAATACATTCACGTAATGCATTAGTAGTCATAACTGAGATTTGCGATGCCAACAAATTAAACTCTACTCCCTCCGTCCCACCTCACTTGAGACCTAAGAGGTGGGCACAATAACTAAGGAAAAAGAACAAAATAAGAAAAATGTGTGGTAGAAATTGAAGAGAGAGAATGAGTGGGGTTAATAGTAGTTTGGTTGAATGAATTGTGTGGTGGAAAATGAAGAGAGAGAATGAGTGGGTGGGGTAGATTGAATATAAAATTATAAAAAGATTATCATTTTGGGGAGTCTCAAATGAAGTGGGATGGACCAAAATGGAAATAAGTCTCAAGTGAGGTGGGACGGAGGGAGTACATGCTAAGAGTTAAAAACAAAAAGTGATGAAATCCTCACAATAGAGAATCACGTACCTTACTGTGACTACTTACCAAATGACAAACGAAAAAGTGCAACAAATTACTTGAATCAGGCAATTACTACAAATTAAGAACAAGAAATGTCCATATGAAAAGTAGTAAGAAAAGGTTTGCATCAGAACATACGTGACAAAATTCAAAATTTAGGTGATGTGGCACAGATAGTATCATGTGGGGTATCAGCTACCATACTGAAGGAACGAAGAATCAAAAAAAAATTTTGCACTGATAACTAATTAACTGCCAATAATCAGATGTTTCTCCAATACTTCAACATGGTCTCAGAATCACCAATTTAGAACAAAAACTGTCATTTGATGTGAAAACTAGTAATATTGTTTCAAAACTTCTTACAAGAATAAAAAAGGGGCAGCCCGGTGCACAAGGCATCCCAATAGCGAGGGTTCGGGGAAGCGTCCCCACCACAAAGGTGAAATGAAGGCAAACCTATGCAAGAGGCTGCGTCTAGAACTTGAACCCATGACCTCCAGGTCACACGGAAACACCTTAACCAATGCGCCAAGGCTCCCCTTCAAGATAGACTTGGCTGCCTTATTACCAGGTTAGTAGACACATTTATTCCCAATTAACATTAAACCAATTACTATTCTCCGACATACCAATCTATAACAAGTATTGCCATCCATCTTGAAGAACTGCCAATACTGTTTTAGAAAGATAGGCCACTTATGACATACACAAATGCTATGGTGTTAATTGACAATTAATTCATGGTAAACTTGTGATACTATAAAATAATGTTGATGTGGTTCACCTCTTTTGAACTTAACTTTTTAACATGATGCACAGTACATACTATTCCCCCATACATTTCGAAAATAAAATTAAAAAATGAATTATCTATGTTATACTCCCTCCGTCCCGGAGTAAGAGTCCTACCCATTTGCACGCTTATTAATAAATATTGGAAGTGATGTAAATGTTGTGAGTGTAAAAGTAAAGTAGGAGAGAGAATGAGTGGGAGAGAATAGTTAATTGATTGGTGTTGTGAGTATAAAAGTAAAATAGGAGAGAGAATGAGTGGGGTGAATAGTAAAGATTCTTTGCCATTTTAGGAATAGGACTCTTACTCGGGGACGTACCAAAATGGAAAGTAGGACTCTTACTCTGGGACGGAGGGAGTATTACAATTAACAATCCCTGCCAGGAACTTTATATGGACTTCCAAACGAAAATGAGTACAAACTTTCAAAATGACATTTCTAGTTGAGTCGCCATAAGATACTCCAAGCTCCCCTACCAAAAGGGGTCATTTCTTATCCAGATATCCCAAGTGAGAAACTATATGTTCCAAACCCAGATGTCAAATGTAACATGTATCAAGTTAACCCAATTCAGAGGGGCATCATTATAAGACATATTAGCGATCCCAACTTGATGTTCTTCTGAGAATTTTTTATTGTGATGATATACTGTATGACCTAAGTGATCATGGTAAATATAAAAACACATAATATACTTAACTACACAACTTCAGAAGGGAAATATTTTGGCAGGACGGCAAAAACTACTTGTTTACTAACCAGAGAAGATATATTTATGCGATGTGCCTTTCCTGGTCGCACTGAGCTATTCTAGAGTCTAGCCCAAGATCAAGATTCAGTTGATGAATAGAAAACTTACTCTCAACAAGGAAAGTATAAGAAAATGTTCCCAAACACCTTTTCCTATAGGACAAGGGCTCTAGATATCCAAAGCTAATTGCATAGACTGAGATAGCATCCCAAACCGAAGAAACTATTTCCTTCGGCACAACGACCATGACAAATTTACATTAACATTGTTTGATCATTAGCCTCTTGCAGTACTCCCTTAATTGACGATTACTAAAAAAGGGGGCAACGTGGTGTTTCAAGATCCCCTACTATATGTGGTCCTTGGAAGGGTCGGGCCTATGGGCTTAATGTAGACAGCATTCCCTTGAACTTAAACGCAAGAGGCTTGAACTTTTATGCAAGAGGCTGCTTCCTCGCTCATTCAAGACTCAAAATAACAAAAATATGAAAGATGTATGTTACCTTATCTCAAATCATTGCAGCTTCACATGGCACACTGAATAGGAAATCTAATATCACAGTTGCTTCCTGCTAAATCAAATAAGCTAGCAGCTGAAGGTTATAAAAGATTTCTGTGAAACTGCAAAAGTTGGAAGGATTCTTTACTATTCCCCAGATCGGGGAGAGTAAAACAATACCACAAACAACCTTATTTCAACAAATTTCACCGACTAAAGACCTAAGTTTGCTTAAAATGCTGGGTAAAATATAGATTAAGGCCTAGCTTGGACACACTCTGTTCAAAAAATCTTACTCAATCGCAGATTAAACCAACCAGGATTAGCAGATAGAGCACAAGAACTGAACTTGCATCTTACAAACAATGAGACAGTACAAATAATATCCTCTCAAACCTCAAGTGATAACGGAAATAAAGGGTAAAATCAAAATCTAAACAGATACTATAGTCTATAGAAACAGAAAACCCTAGATAAGCAGACAATCAAAAGTCAACACAGTAACATCATTTCACAATCAAGCAGCACAATTGACTATGGAGAAATTCATTCCAAACTTGAATCAACAGCAGAAAAAGTTGAACCTAAATTTTGGGTAAAAATTGGACTTACAATGTTGTCATACTGTCGCGGATCTACGTCCATAATTAATCGGCTTTTCCCGGAATTGTCGGCCAAAATAATTGCTTTTCGCACCCAGCGGAGATTGAGCGGCGTGTCTCCCCACACGTCTCCGGTTATGATGATTGCGTGTCTGAATGATTCGCCGGCCAAAATAATTGATACTAGTATCTGGTAAAACTCTAGCTCGCAGCCACAACACTCGGGAACGCTCTTTCCAGTGACGGATGAATTACAAAACCGCTACGGTCTACTTCCCCTCCTTTCCCCACGTGTTGTTCAACCCGTTCCCTTTAATGATGGGCCTCGAAAGGCCCAATTACGGATATGGAATTCATTCTATTGTATATGTTCGTTTGTTTCCTTCTATTTCTCGAGGGTCTCTTGATTTATCTCCTTGTTGAGAGACGGTTGAATTCTCACATTAATGAGAGCTTATAGAATTCTTTCTTTGGTGAGAGCCTTTGCTTTGTATTTGATTTTTTATTGATGTTCTTGACCTTACTATTGGTACTTCTCATAGTTTCAATTTGTTTGGTTAAGTCGAAGGATAATGTTTTGGGTGTTTATTGGAGGCTATTGTCCCGTTTTTGTAAGTACAAAAATATAAAGGGGCATCGATTTCAGATCTTACGTCTAATCAAGTTTGTCTTGCCCGAGATGTTTAGTTGACATTTTTTTGTCAACTCAGAGGCTCTATTTTCTCATGATTTCAAAGTTAAATCGTATTGTGTAGCAGATTATCTAAATGTCAATTGTAGGCAGTGGTCAAGTATTGCTTGGCGGAGCGTCTGTGTATCCGAGGGACAAGTTTAGTTGGGGCGTTGGTGTAAGATTGATATCAACACAGTTGTTCATGTCCCTAAAATCTTCAAAGATGTAGCATATTGCTTTTCAAGATATTCTCGACAAATTTGTAATGTATGTATTTTGGTAGAGCCTTCAACTAATGTGGAGTGCCTACTAAATATTGTCTCTTAATAAATCATACTGTATGTTCTTTTGCTTTCAAAAATAAATAAAAAATATTATTCGTTTGAATTTATATTTAAAATTAAAATTATGATATTGAATGGATGAGAGAGATGGCGTGAATTGTTTTTTACATATTGTTTTGGTTGAGTAACTTTGAAATAATGAGATTAAGGAAAAGAAATATATGAAAAAATCAATTCATATGCAAATAAGTGACATTCTTATATCTAAAAATTAAATGAACATATGGCATTCATATTCATATTTAAAACTTAGTGCGCAGTAATGTCATCACAAGAATCATGATCAAAGCTCCAATTGTGTTACAGTATGTGAATTTGAGATGTATTCTGTTGGGCTAAATTAGTCTTTAACCGTTTATCATATGGGGTCGTGGGTTGGGTTTAGCTCATTTACTAACTCCCTCACTTTAGAATAGTTGTAATGGCATATAAATATATTAACACATCCAAAAAAAAAAATCTTATACATCATGATTATTATTGTAATTTAGAACATGCACATCACACCATTAACAAGATAGATAATTTACATACATAATCTCCATTTCATAATAAAACCTACTCCTTTAGCCTCATTTCTTATTGTAATTTAGAACATGCGCATGCATGGCATCATTTTTTAAGAAATTGTACTCTTCTTCCTTTTGTCTTAAAATACTATATCCGCCCCAGCTCAATGTGCACTGTTTGATTTTTTTGGTCAATTTGACTGAACTTTGAACTTAATTTTATGAGAATATATATATATATATATATATATATATATATATATATATATATATATATATATATGCAATTTTGAAAGATGTTGATACTATTTCTAACAATAAAACAATAATAACTTTTAAAATTGTATAATAATAGTTAGATTTTCATAAAATAATGGTCAAAGTTCGAATGAATTGACCACATGAACAGTAAAAGTGCACATTGAGCTGGTACGGAGGTAGTAAATGATTATTTAAAAAAAAAATATCCCAAAATGAATGATATTATTGCAAATAAATGTCTTTATATGTTTTCTACCATTTTTTTTTCCCTATTTATTACGTATATACTTGTAAAATTAAAAATTTAAAAAGTAAGTATCTAAGATTTTTATTCACCTTTGTTGCCAACAATTTAACATAATTAAAGTTTTAAATTTTTTTTAAATAAAAAATAAACATTCATTTTAAAATTGAAGAATAAATTAATTCTTCAACAAATCTTGTGCAATATATAAAGACTTTTATTTGTGTGAAAATCTTGTGAAAAACCTGTTTTACACTAGTGTTAGTGTAAAACTTGTTTTCATCTCTTGAAACTTATTTTGCATTAAAAGATGAAAACAAGTTTTACATTAATACGAGTGTAAAACAGATTTTTCATAAGACTAACTCTTTATTTGTACCCTTTTTCTAGAGTGCATGGAGTATTATAATCTGGTTTATCTTGAATTTAAAATGACCTAGTGAATGGCGTATTAAAAAACTAAACAATCCATGTGTTGGAAATTTAAGTGCTGACAAAATTGAGACGGCTAAGAAATGAAAGATGCGTGATCGAAACGGTAACGAAATTGAAGTTCAAATTGACTACTTACTCAATCTGTCTCATTTTAAACTTTAAAAAATTATCGGATATAAAAATTAGGGAAAATTTCGTTTTTGTCCATCGTACTCTGGGTCGTGTTTCACTTTTACCATCAAACTTTATTTTTTTTCATTTTTACCATTGTACAACAAACAATGGTGTCATTTTATACCAAAATCGATATTTTATACACAAATTTGTTTCAATTTTACCATTGTACTACAAAAAATGGTGTCATTTTACACCCAAATTTGGTATAAAATGACACCATTGTTTGTAGTACGATGATAAAAATGAAAAAGAGTAATCTGCTTTTCTGCCCCTCGTACTATGGCCCCAACATCAATTTGACACTCGTACTGCTGAAACACTAAATGTATGATGCGTACTATGGTTTTATTAACAAAATTAACCAATTTACTATTCAGTTGTTAACTTTTTCTAACACACGTTATTTTTTCTAACGAGCATTAATTTATTTTAACGAATGTTAATAATTTAACGGAAACATATAGACCTTTTTACATACATCATGTTAACAAAACTAACTTTTGTTATCTCCATCATCTTCTCAAACCCAACATCCACCCCACCCTTTCCCAGCCCAACACCGCCACCACCGCCCCCATCACCACCGCCACAAACCATCACAACCAGTCACCACTCCACCTAACCAACTCCACCATTTTCAATTCGCCATTCACCCAACACAACAAATACAGCAACAACAAAACTATATGAAGGAGCATGTCTGCAAGGTCGCCGGGGTTAGGGGAGTGGTGGTGTCGCCGGAGGTGGGGAGGGGTTGCCGGAAGTGGGGAAGGTAGAGAGAGAAAGTGTATGTGTGTGCGTTGTGTGTCGGGGGGGGGGGGGGGGAGGGTGGGTTTTGTTTGGGCCTTAGGGGTAGTTCTGTAATTTAGGTAATAATCCCTTTGTTAAATTATTAACATTCGTTAAAATAAATTAATGCTCGTTAGAAAAAATAACGCGTGTTAGAAAAAGTTAACAACTAAATAGTAAATTGGTTAATTTTGCTAATAAAACTATAGTACGCATCATACATTTGTTGTTTCAGTAGTACGAGTGTCAAATTGATGTTGGAGCCATAGTACGAGGGGCAGAAAAGAAGTTTACTCAAATGAAAAAAATAAAGTTCGATGGTAAAAGTGAAACACACCCTAAAGTACAATGGACTAAAACGGAGTTTTCCCTAAAAATTAAGAAAAAAAAGTGAAAAAGTGATATGTTGTGAGTGTCGTGGTTTGGTAGGAGAGAAAAAATGAGATAGAAAATAGTTAAGTGAATAATTGTTGTGAGTATAACATGTGGGGTCTACAAGGCACAAATAAAAAAAATATTTTTTTTTTTTAGATTTTGAAGTTTAGAATGGGACATTTGCCTAAAAAAAGTTTAAAATGGGACAACCAAAATGAAACTTTTTGAAGTTTAAAATTGGACATAGGTAGTGTATATTAGTCATTTAATTTTTTTTAATCAATATAAATTAATTTTACTTAAATATTAATGTCAATTTAATTGTTTTAATGTAAATAAAAAAAAATCTTATTGATTAATTAATAAGTTATTTAATAATAAAAATTTAAAATTTCATTGGATGTTTAGATTGACAATAATGTATGGTCAAAATTTACTTTTGCGTTGACCAAAAAATGTTAAAGTGACGAATATAAATGAGACTGAGAAAGTAATATTTATTTATATTTTTTTTACAAAAAAGGGACAAAGTATATGCTAGCTAACATGATAAATCTACAAAATTATATCATTTCAAAATGATAGTCTTATTTTATTTTATTTTTCTTAAAAACTAAATCTTATTTCTAAAATTAAAAGTTAAAATCAATAAATTTTCAACGCTTATAAGTTTCGCTTTCTCAAAATACAAATTTAATAATAATAATTTATATAATATAAGAATCACTTGTCATACTCACGATAATTATCTATTATTATTATCAACCCCACTTTATCCCTCCTACAGTCTTACCTCACTTTCCAAACTCACAACATACTCTCTCCGTCTCACCTCACTTGATACCCAAGAGGTGGGCATAATAACTAAGGAAAAAGAATAAAGTAAGGAAAATGTGTGGTGGAAAATGAAGAGAAAATGAGTAGGGTAAATAGTAGTGTTGGTTGAATAAATTGAGTGGTGGAAAATGAAGAGAGAGAATGAGTGATGGGGTAGAGTGAATATAAAATTATATCAAGTATACTATTTTGAAAAGTGTCAAGTGAGCTGGGACGGAGGGAGTATACTTTACTACTCCCTCCCTCCTAAACTTTTGGTTAATGCGCGGAGATTAAGAAAAAAATTGGAGCCCTTGGGTAGAGCTAACCGCTAGGTGGAGCGGTTCGAAATCCACCAAAAGTATTAGACGCCTAAAATGAAAATAAGGAACCAAAAGTTTAGGACGGAGGGAGTACTAACTTTTTGATTTTTTTTTTATACTTTTTAAATTCATTTTTAATTTACATACACATAAAATATGTGCATATTATTAATTTGTTTTTTATATTGTCTATATTTATCTATATTTTACCATCATTTTTATTTCAAAATAAATATCTTGATTTTATTTTAATTTTTTAAAAACAAATATTTCATTTTCAAATTAAAAAATAATAATTTTAGTATACTTTTATTATTTTGCACGCGTCAATGTATAAATAAATCAAAAAGAAAAAAGAATCTTTACTCCCTCAAGCATAAATCATTTTGGGTTAAAGTTTTCTTGCGGTTGTTGTTGTCTTTGGAAATCAATCCAAATAATGACAATTCTCATTTTATCTTTGCACAGAGACTGTTGAATTTATTTTTCTTGAATTATGAAAAATTATTATTCTCAAATCTCACATCCAATAAAAAAAAAAAAAAAAATTAATTATCAAACGGTCACATGTAAAAATGGAAAGGAGCGAGTAGAATTATAAATTATACTCCCTCCGTCCCAAAATAATCGTCACATTTGACTATTCAAACCTTTTAAGGATATGAACACTTGATTCATTAGTCATGTTTTGTTTGGGCACTTTTAAGCCTAGATTGTAGAAATGTGAAGAATTTTTTGGGACAATGAAAAATACCAAATGAAAAGATTATTTTGGGACGGAGAGAGTAATTGAGAAAACTACCTTTTTTGCCCCCCAACTATTTTATGCTTTACCTTTATGTCACCAAACCAATTTTTTAACTTAAAAATCCTTCACCTACTATTTCCATGGATTAAGAAGTCCTTCCATCTGTCTTCCGTAAAAATGACCGTTAAATCCCGATGAGCTGGCAGCAATTGTCACCTACAATCCAATGTGGCACCATACCCTAAATTTTGTTTGTTGACGTGTGAGTAGAAGGGGTTGAATGTAAATATTAAAATATTAGCTTACATGTAAAATTTTGAACCCCTAACTTTAAAGAATAATATTAGGGGCACAAAAAAGGCGCAAAATCTTGCTCAAAACCTCGAGCAGTAGAATGAGGGATAGATCGGTGGCATGGTGAAGATCGGCGGCGTATTACAGAGAAACGAGAAACACGAGTGGGATGGGATTGATGAATTGGATTCGCGATTATGTTAGATTTGGGGATTTCAAATTCTAGGGTTAGATTTTGGGGTTTCTTGATTAAGATGAAAGAATAAGTGAGTGAGGAAGAGAGACGAGATGAAGGTGGGGGGTGGAGTTGGGTAAGGATGGTGGGTGGTTTTTCTTGGAAATAATGGAAGAAGAAGAAGAAGCGATGAAGGTGGGAGAGGGACAGAGGAGAGAGATGAAGAGAGTGTGGGAGTGAAGGTGAGAGAGGGACGGAGGAGAGAGATGAAGAGAGTGTGTGTGTGTGTGTGTGTCTGAGATAGGGAGAGATGTGAAAAAGAAAGTTAAAAAAAGGTGAGTTTTTATTTTTATTTTTATTTTGACCCCTTCAGTTTGAGTTTTAGCATTTTAACAAGGGTGTTATTATACAACCCGTAAAATTGGTGAATACACCCGTAAGGATAAGCCCACCCCTCAAAATTAAAACAAATTCAACAATCTTCCTGTTATACCCTTGATACACCCGTATTCAAACGGGCAAATTGCAATTTAGTTACCTGAGTTTTACACGATGTTTCAATTGGTTCCTAAATCCGTTTTTTCAGCAAATTGGTTACTCGAGTTTGTCATTTAGTTGCAATGTGTATAAAAATGGATGGATTGTTAGTTTTTTAATGAAATGGATGGAAATCTAACAAGTTTCTTTTATAATTGCAAAGTGCACCCTCCAACTCAACTTATTCACATTTTTACCCCAATAAAAAAAAAATTGTAACATCTAAAGACATTAATTAATAAACCTACAAATTCTAATTGTTTGTTTTAGAAAAACTTGAGCAAAATAATAATAATAATAAAAAAAAAAAAAAAAAAAAAAACTTCTCACTCTCACTTAAAAAACATTGGGCATTTCTTAAGTATATTATGCATTGTCCGAAAACAGTAAATTGACAAAAATTGCACCGACAAGCCACAACTTTCTTGTGCAAAAACGTTTCTCCAGCCATCAATTTTTTGATTAGAAATGACAAAGAGATCATGAAGGCAAGCACTACCAAACCCACTTGGATGGAGCAGAGAGAAAACAGTGGTCGCGAGAAGGGGGAGAAGGAACGTGGGTGGAGAGATCGCCATTTTTTTGTGGTTTCCTTTGTTTTTTGACGGGCCAAAACAATGTTCCGCTCTGGATATCATATTGTTATAATTTTAGTTAAATAAAATTAGTATTTTTGAATGATATGTATTTGTCATAAGTTAAATAAAATTATTATTTTTATGATAGATATCATAATTTTTATAATTTTGATGTAATAAATAAAATGAAAATGACTGAAACGCTAATCTTTGGACATATGCATGCAAATTATGTTAGTTTTTAAACATTCGTTAGGAGTTAGGGGGTGAAGTGGGAAAATTTAAATTGTAGGGTTAACCATTGCAATTTTGAAAGAAGCTCGTTAGGTTTTTCATCCACTTTTGTTAGTTTTTAAACGATCCATCCATTTTTATACCACATTGCAACTAAATGACAAACTGGAGTAACCAATTTGCTGAAAAACGGATTCAGGAACCAATTGAAACATTGTGTAAAACTCAGGTAACTAAATTGCAATTTGCCCTATTTAAACACCCAGATTTATCTTCTTCTCCAACTTTCCGGCCACCCCATTATTTCCGGCCACTCACCTCCATTATTTCCGGCCAACTTCATCTTCTTCTCCGAATTTCTTCTTCATCGTCATGAGATCGGAGAAGAATACCAGATAAGAAGATTTTCGGATATAAAGCCGGAATGAAGCAGGAGTTTTTTAAGATGGTGTAGGAGATGGGTTAGGGTTTATTCACAAGGAGATGGAGCTGGAAAAGAGATGCATGTGAGAGCTTCGAAGTGTAGAAGGTGGATGGTTGTTGGGGAGAGAGAAGGCTGCCATGGGAGGGGGAAAGAGATGGAGGAGAGGTTTCTTCACTTTTCTCTGAGATCTGGTCATCTGGGTTTGGGAAGGGGAGGATGGTTGGGTGTAAGACAAGGCTATTAATGACATTTACATCAATGACATTTTTGTAAGAAACATGATTACGGGTGTATTCACCAATTTTACGGGTGTGTATAACATCACCCTTTTAACAATTATTCATCCACATAATCATCTAATATGCCAACTATACAATTTTATTGTCAAATAAGCAAACAATAATGAATAAGCATGCCACGTCATTAAAGTTAACGGCACAATTGACGGCAGTCAGACAGAAGGACCTCTTAATCCATGGAAATACTAGGTGAAGGATTTTTAAGTAAAAAAAATTGATTTGGTAATAAAAAGGTAAAACATAAATTAGTTGGGGGGGGGGGGGGGGGGGGGGACGAAAAAGTTTTTTTTTTTTTTTCTCCATTATAGTAATTTAAAGAAGTTTAATCAGCGTGGCATGTTTCTGAGCAGCGATAAATGAACATGCTAGTCCATCAGAAATGGGACAACAAGTTCCAATCCAAATCGCCCCAACTTTCTCGCACCCGCCCACGTTTTCTATAAACGCCCAAATCTAATCTCTCTCTCTCTCCCTCTCCCTCTCCCTCTCCCTTCACTCTCCCATTCCCTCCTCTCCTCACAATGAGCTACATATGGCCGTATTTGGCTCTCACTTTGTTACTATTCCTTTCCCCTTTATCTACATCATCTTCTTCTTCCTCGTTGACTTCTGATCTCTTTGAATCCTGGTGCCAACAACATGCCAAAACTTACTCTTCCCACCATGAAAAGCTTCACCGGTTCAAGATTTTCCAGGATAATCATGCCTATGTTACCCATCATAATTCTTTCTCCAATTCTTCCTATACCCTTTCCCTCAATGCCTTTGCTGATCTTACCCACCATGAATTCAAAGCCTCTCGTTTGGTCTCTCTGTCTCAGACAGCGCCAATGATTTGATTAGGCTCAATCGCGGTGGTGATGGGTCGGGTTTGGTGATGGACCCGCCGTCTGCTCTTGATTGGAGGACCAAAGGGGCTGTTACCCCTGTCAAAGATCAAGGCAGTTGTGGTATGCAATTTTTTGTCTATTCTATTACAGCTAATCTCAGATTTCAATTCTTACTAGGTTATGGATATTCTTTATGATATCTGTTTTGTGTTTATCCTGTGTTTCATAAGTTAGGCAAAATGCAAATTTTATGTTATTTAGAGTTATGGTTTTTTGGTTTATTATTTGGACTTTAAAACTTTGGCTCTCAACTGGTGTCAACCACATAGTATCACTATCAATTTGGAATCAGAGATGGAACTTCTTTTTTCGGGGAAATTTGGGATCTTTTCTCATTACTCTGTAAAATGGGCCTTAGCTTCAATGAGTTTCACACGACAAGTTTTAGGGTGCATACTGATTCAGTGTTGAACGGACATGTTGGAGTAAAAAATTAATCAATGTCCTGAAGTAGATTATGACCATAAGGCTAGTGATAAGAACCTCTGACGAAACCACAGATTAGTGTTCTTAGTAATATTCTGCTTTCCTTGATCAAGTTTATATATAGCTAAAACTTCTCAAAGAGATATAGACGGTCCAAACCATAATCATCCTACCTATTTGAGGGCCTCTTTTCATTTGATCGGTTACTTCTTGTTCTTTGTCCATTTACATTACAGCTGCTATCCGGTAGCCAACTTTGTAATTTGGGTAGTATAACAATTACTCCCTACGTCCCAGACTAAGGTTCTTACTTTCCTTTTTGGTTTGTCTCAAATTAAGGTTCCTAGTTACTTTATTATTTAAAATGGACAATGAGACCCACTTGTCATTCTCATAACAAAAACTTTCTACCCACTTTCTCTCTCATACTTTCTCCTAATTTACTTTTCATACTCACATTATTTACTTTTTCTTAATCTCCGTGTAAAGTCTAATTAAGAACCTTAGTCCGGGACGGATGGAGTACTTTTTTTCTGTGGAATATTTATGAGTATACACATCTTCGTGAACGGTCCAGGTGCATGCTGGTCCTTCTCAGCCACAGGAGCAATGGAGGGTATTAATAAAATTGTTACGGGATCTCTTGTCAGCCTCTCTGAACAGGAGTTGATTGATTGTGATCGAACTTTCAATAGTGGCTGTGGAGGCGGACTCATGGACTATGTCTATGAGTTTGTGATTAAAAACAAAGGAATAGATACGGAGGAGGATTACCCTTACAAAAGTAAGGAAGGAACATGCAACAAGAACAAAGTAATCTTTTAATTCTTATCGCTCCACGATTATAACCAAGTATTCACTATGACGTCTAATTCTTTTACTACATTTTACGCTTTTAATTGCAGTTGCAAAGACGTGTTGTAACCATTGATGGGTACACTGATGTTCCTGAAAAGGATGAGAAATCGCTATTGCAAGCTGTTGCAGCGCAGCCTGTAAGTGTAGGCATATGTGGTAGTGACAGAGCATTTCAACTATACTCGAAGGTTAGTCATTGCCCCGTGTGTTTTTTTATACGGCTAAAAAAAAATAGTATAAACGGAAAATTATAGTATATCCATGATTTTTGGAGCAGGGGATATTCACTGGGCCATGTTCGACTGCTTTAGATCATGCTGTATTGATAGTAGGGTACGATTCAAAGGACGGAGTTGATTACTGGATTGTAAAAAAATTCATGGGGAACTAGCTGGGGTATCAATGGCTATATTCACATGGCACGTAACACGGGAAGCCCGTTAGGAGTATGTGGAATCAACATGTTAGCTTCATATCCAACTAAGACCAGCCCCAACCCGCCACCCCCGCCTCCTCCGGGCCCCCACAAAATGTAGTGTTTTTACGTCGTGCTCACAAGGTGAAACGTGCTGCTGTGGGTCAACCTTTCTTGGGATATGCCTTTCGTGGAAGTGTTGTGAGTTGACTTCTGCAGTGTGTTGCAAGGACCATGTACATTGTTGCCCTAGCGATTATCCAATCTGTGATACCAGAAAGAATCAATGCCTCAGGGTAAAGTGCTTCATTTCTTTTTCGTCAAAATGTTACACTCACTTAAATGTATATATATCTGATGTTTTATACGTGTGTTATGCAGCGAACTGGGAATGTTACGTTAGTGAAAGAGCTTAAGAAGAAAGGCGGTTCTGGAAAGTTTGGGGGGTTGAGTTTCCTTCTCGAGCAGCTGAATTTGTAAGAGTACTGTCATTGGGAGAGAAGACCTATCAATTCCAGTTAGACTCCGGCATATTCATTCCTGTACCTGTTGTACTAAATAACAAGCCTGCATATCTCACTTGCCTGTGATCATTAGGAGTAGGAAATCTACTTTGGTTCTGTATTTAAACCCTCTTTTATTTGTACTAAACAGGTTTATAGTTCAGTGTGTAATACGTATTTGTTCTTTATATACAGTACTTTAATTGCTGAAAAGTGAAGACTATCTCTAGTCTCTACATTCCTTATCCATCTGAGACCAAAATCTTCTTTATGGTAGTATACTCTTTCCGTCTCATTTTAAGAGTCAAAATTTTCTTCAAAAGGGTGTCCCAACTTAACTTAAGAGTCAAAATCCATAAAAGGAAAGTTTTTTATACTTCTTTATTTAGTGGGCTCTACATGTCATCTACACAACAATTATCCACTAACTATTACATACCACACTTTCTCTCTCATACCTACTTTCTATATTCACAACACTCTACCACACTATATATATTTTATAATAAAAAGATTATTTTCTTAATTCTTGTGTCATCCTATTTTTATACTATTAAAATGGGACGGAGGGAGTATACTAAATTATGTACTATTAGTGATTTAACGATTACTCCCTTGCCACCCGAATTAGGATTTTTGGGTTGGACACGGGTATTAAGGAAAAAGTGTTAGTGAAGTAGGTATTGTGTGTGAAAAGTAAAGTAGGATAGAGAAAGTGGGGTAGAGAATAATGAGTGGAAAGTTGCTGTGAGTGTGAATGTGAGTCTCATTAAATAAAAAACTTCCAATTTTGGGTTGTCTTAATTCGAATGGAACACCCAAAATAGAATTTTGTCCTAATTCAAGTAGAACAGTGGGAGTATACATTACTAATGATATTAGTAGCCCTGATTATTTTGCTGATATTAGCCCTGATTATTTATAGCAAATTGATGACTTGTATACCATTTTTTTTTCGCAAAATCAAGCCCTATCCCAAAACAAATTCTTCAAAGAGAATGAAACAACAACAACATGGCAGGACTTAATAGTATCACTGAAATGCATATATTCGTAAGGGTATGGTATCATACATGCACAAAACTTTCATTAAAATTTACTATTCCTAAAGCCATTTTTTGTTCACAATCACGATGATGAGGAAGAAGACGATGGAAACACATCTTTAACCGCTGAGGCCGCCGTCAAGTAATTTAGGGTATTCCTCAATGTCTCTTTTTCTCTTTTCAATCTCGTCGCCGTCTCTTCCAATTCCAATAACGCTTGTTGCTCCCTCGGCGCACCTTCAAACGTGCTCCCAACGAAGAATGAAAACGGCGTCGGAAACAGATTCCTCCTCAACTCCTGCCCCTCTTTCTCTTCCTTCCCATTCAATCGATTCGACAATCTGATCACATCCTTCATTAAAGTCTCCACGTCGGCAGCTAGCCCTTCCAAATCCTCCTCGCCGGACGGCCGGTCTTCCAGCCAAACCACCTCCGCGACCATGTAGGGTTTCGTTCGAACAACCTTGGTGACGCGAAAACGTTCCTGGCCTTTACAGATAAGGAAGAATCGGTCGTCGGCGAGGCGTTCATGCTTGACGACCTCCCCGACGCAGCCTATGTCGGCGGTGCCGGTGGTGGCGTCAGTGTAGATGATTCCGAAGCGGAGATCGGATTGGAGGAGAGTGTGCATCATCATACGGTAACGGAACTCGAAGATTTGTAACGGGAGGATAGCGCCGGGGAAGAGGACTAATGGGAGAGGGAAGAGAGGGAGCTCAACGACGTCGTCAGATCTAGGGGAGCCAGTATGGTTTCTGTCGGGGAAGGATGAGGCGGAGCAGCGGATGGATTCCGGTCTATACCGCCGGTGGTGGTGGCGGAGAGTAGAGTGAGAGTGGAAGGAGGAGGGGGATAAAGGATTGGGGAGGGAGAATCTGATACTGGTTGGGTTTAAGAAGGGTTTGTGGGAGGAAGAAGGGGAAGGTAGGAGTTGGGGAAGAGCCATTGGCGAAGAGGAGGAGGAAGGAGTTTTACAGAGTGGACATTGTTGGAGAAGGAGAAGGAAGATGGAGGAATGACAAATGTGTAAAATTAATTGTGGATTTTCGGAGATGAACAAGTAGAAATGTGATGTGGATAAGAGTGTGGGGAAGTTTGAGATTTTTGTGTTTTTTTGGCTGTGGTTAAGATATTCACACGTGGATTATGAAGTGTTGAAGGAGCTTTGGACTTTGGAAGACCATCTACAATAATGCTTTCAACCAGGGTGTCAATGGTTCGGTCCAAACCGTGGTTTGGGATCGAACCGAACTAAACCATACGGTTTGGTTCGGTTTTTAAGCACGAGTAGTTTGGTTCGGTCTCAAAAACTGGTAAACCGTGTGGTTCGGTTTGGTTTGTTGTCTGACCCCTCCAGACCAAACCAGACCGAACCAAACCGAACCATCAGACCGAACCACCAGACCAAACCGCCATGCCACATATATTAGTCATATATTTGTATGTTAAGTAACATTCACCTTTAAATTATTAAAATAATTTACATTACATTACATCATTCTTAACTCTCGTTTTGCATCTTATTCAATGTTCATTTCATCGAATGTTATATTCATTGAGGCACATAGTTAACAAAGTTCTGTAGTGTATTCACTTCCTTCGGCTTCTTTATTCGTTTGATATTTTCATTCTTCCGAATTTTCTCTTTTAAACAGAGTGTAAACCATAATTTGAATCGTGATATGAACCTCGGTGTGAATGGTGGTTTAAACCACGATCTAAACCATATTCTAGACCACGGTCTGAACCACGGTCTAAACCGCAGTTTGGACCACATTACTGAACCGCGGTCTGAACCAAACCGAACCAAACCATGGCGGTTCGGTTTGGTTTGGTTTGAAATTTTTCATGGTTCGGTTCGGTTTTGGAATTTTCCCAAACCGATGACTAGTGGTTTGGTCTTTAAAACAGCCGAGACCGAACCAAACCAAACCATTTACACCCCTACTTTCAACCACCAAAATTATTCAACTACCTTAATATTATTTCACCTCATTTTCTCTCTTCATCCACCTAATCATTTAAATACCCTTTCAACTATACCCCTACAATGGTTAGTTTAGTTAAATTCTCAACTCCCTCCCAACTCATCATTCTATACACCACCACTTTTATTTTATTTATAATCTTTATTTTTATGATTAGCAAAATAATAATAATAATAAAAATAATAATAATCATTTATAATTAAAAAATATTCACACTTAATGTTTATACAGAAAAGAGGGCTTTTTAATTATCATTTATATTTATAAAAAAAATTACAAGAAAACTTGCAATATATGGAGAAAATAAGGTTTTTTCGGTGTCCAAATCAAATGAAACTTACATCAATTTATAGAGGATTTTTTTTTAGGAATTTTGGCAAAAAAAATAATAATTTACTAGGTGAAAATTCAGCTCAAATAATTGGGATATAAATTAAATCCAAAAATTTGTTCAACCCACTCAAACCTTGACAAGTGTCCCAAGGGCGGTTGAGGTTTGTCAATTTACAACCTCAACCCTCTCCCTCTCAACTCACCATTGTAGCTTGACATTCTCTCAACCCCTCAACTACCCCATTGTACATAGCCTAAGCCTCAGTGCCTCACTGATATTTTAGTCGTTTTCTTTTTCAATCTCTTTTTCGATTGCTTTTAGTTATGGGGAAATTTTGGAGAAAATAAGCTATGAAAAGTTTTCTTTTTAAATATACTCCTTCCGTCCATTTTAAACTTCAAAAAATTTAATTTTAGTGATCTCATTTTAAATTTAAAAACTTTTTTTATGATTCTTTATTTGTAGGCCTCACATGTCATACTCACAACAATTACCCACAAACTATTACTACCTCACTTTCTCTCTCCTACCAAACCATCTACACTCACAACACATCAGCTTTTTATTAATTCTTGAACCCAATTTTTTTTTTTGGAAATTTCAATTGGGACGGAGAGAGTATAAAATTACTAATCTTAAATTTAAATTTATTCGTATTTTAAAATTTAAATTTATTGTTTTAAAGTATAACTCCATGTTTTATTTTTAGGTGTTTTAAAGTTTAAACTCGGTGTTTTAAATCTTAAACTCACTTTTTAAAGACCTAAATTAGCTATTATATTAATAAGTTTATTAGAGCCTAAAACTCATCTATATACTCACTCCGCCTCATTTGAAGCTTCATCTTTTACCCAAATTGGTGTCCCGTTAAAAGCTTTATCCTTTCCTAAAATAGCAAAAAAATGTAGACCCCAATTGTCATACCCACTCACTTCTTCCTCTCATATACTTAAATATGGAGCCCACTTGTCATACTCACTAACTTTCCCCTCTCACATATTTAAATTGTAGACCTCACTTGTCATACCCACTAACTTTTCTCATCTCACAACTACACTCACCAATTTCCTTAATTTGTGTGCCACCACCAAAATAGTGAAGCTTCAAATGGGACGGATGAAGTAGATAATATAGGGGGCAAATTGCAAATTAGTTACCTGAGTTTGTCGTCAAGTTTCAATTAGTTACCCAGTTTGTGTTTCGGTCAATTTAGTTATTGAACTTGTCTTTTTGTTACAATTAGGTGTAAAATCCGTTTGTTCGTCAAAAAACTAACTGAAGCATGCTCATGTGCAACTCACATGACACACTTGGAGGGCATTTTTGTCTTTCAACCCAAAGGCCTACTGCACGTGAAGCTCGTCTTCTTCCCAAATTGGGGCTTATTTGGAATTGAGTTGTAGCTCAGGGGCATATCGTGAAGTTCTTTCCCAACTAATAAACGCAATTCTCTTTCCTCTCATCATTTCCCATTCTGCTATTCACACGGGAAACCCTACCGGGAAAAATGTCTTCCCTGCCGCCGGACATCATCACCAGCCTACTCGCCCGTCTGTCGGTAAAATCTCTCCTCCGGTTTAGGACCGTATCAAAGCCTTGGTGTGCTCAAATCGACAGTCCAGATTTCATCAAGCTTCATCTCACTCACTCCATTGCCACCGGCTCAAATCTCTCACCTATAGGTAAATACGAAAGTGATCTTTATTCCCTAGACCCTGAATCACTAGAAAAACTCACAAAAAATCGAAACACCTAATGATCCTCACGAAATCATCTTGTTCAACACTTGCAATGGCTTGCTCCTGATACAAACTATTGATGGCAACCAGTGCAAATCGGAGCGTCGGATTCTGTTTAATCCATCCACAAGAAAGCATATGCTGCTGTTCAAGTTTCTGATTGTTTAGGTTATGATGCTGAGAACGATGATTATAAGATCTTTAATATACTTATATTAGTTGGAGGGAATTTTAGTCAATTTGGGGATGAAAAAATAGAGTGAGGAGAAGGAAAGGTGAAGAATTGGGGGCATCATGGCTGCCTTCATTTGGTTGTTGGCATTGTTATGTGCCTTCAATTTGGTTGTTGACGTTTATAAGGAAGAAGTCGAGGTTCACTTGCAGTAGGCCTTTGGGTTGAAAGACAAAAATGCCCTCCAAGTGTGTCATGTAAGTTGCACATGAGCATGCTTCAGTTAGTTTTTTGACGAACAAACGGATTTTACACCTAATTGTAACAAAAAGACAAATTCAATAACTAAATTGACCGAAACACAAACTGGGTAACCAATTGAAACTTGACGACAAACTCAGGTAACTAATTTGCAATTTGCCCTAATATAGGAGAGCTTTTATCTAATCTCTCATTGAGTCAAGTGGATTTATGACATGGAATTCCATGTTTCACAAGTTAGCTTAGGTGGAATCTCTTTGATTATTGTTTTGTTATTTTAAATGAAGATTAACATATACTGATGAGAATATTAGCATTTCTTTCATACTTTTTAGCTTGGGAAAAAAACCAAACACCCATTTCTTCAAACTCTATGCAACTAAAGTAAATGTCTTGTTTGTGATGTAACAAGTTAATTTTTTCTTTTACCTAATTTTCATTATCCTTGGCTCTATTGCATGCGTGTGTATATGAATATTTTACATTCCACCACCACTTGCTTTTGCCAATAGGTAATTTTCATTTTTGGGACCATTTTGGGATGGAGTTAGTAATTATTATTTGAGATCATAAACAAATTTCACTACCCTAACTATAGCAACACAAAGATGCAGTAGAATTTTGTTTGTCAGCAAGGATCTGAAATTCTAATTTTTTATTTATCTGTTGATTTTTATTTTTAATATTTTTTTTTTTGGGTAGGTAGATGGTGGTGTATGATTTCGTCACAAATTTTTTAATTCATTTTTGGGATGAATCGCCAAGTCTCGCTTACTAATAAGGGAATGTGGTCAATTATTGACCATTACACAACGAAGGAAGAATAAATTCACGGGGAGGAGCAGTTCCAAATCTTTATAATCGCTATCTCCTAATGAATGCTAATTTTTTACATTAAAGAAAATTTAATAAAGCTATCATTTAAAAATATTTAGGTACATATGTTTATAGCATACTCTCTCCGTCCCACCACAAGTGCTATTAGAATTGTGGGAACATTAATTAAGAAAAAGAAGTAAATGTGTAGTGAAAAATGAAGAGAGAATGAGTGGGGTAAATAGTAGTGTTAGTTGAATAAATTGTGTGGTGAAAAATGAAGAAGAGAATGAGTGGGGTTAAATAGTGGGTTGGTTGAATATAAATATATTTAAAAAAAAAATCCTTTTTGGGTAGTCTCACTTGTGGTGGGATGAACCGAAAAAGAAATTAGTCTCACTTGTGGTGGAACGGAGGAAGTATGTATTATTTGTAAGTTCATCATAAAAAAAAAAAAAAAAAAGTAATTGCTGAAAAATGACTATTGAGAAGGTGAATGTAAAATTACACATGTTGCAGTCAGATTGATTCAGTTTAACTCCATTGTGGAGTATATTGAAATTTAAATTTTTAAAAAATAGTATATTTATGGGATATCCCCAATTTCAAATTTGATTAAATATAGGTTTCTATGCAGATTGATAAGTAGCTACACCCCTTCTCCTCCTAATCATACCCTAAAACACAAAGAGGATTAATGAAAAATAAAATTCAAGTAACCCTAAGAGAAACCAAATCAACAATGACATCTAGGTCAAGCTTGATAAATCCAAGACTTATATGGAACAATTCAATTGTCTATTAGAATTTTCTGTTGCCACACCAGTATTTTCAATTTTTTGATGAAAATGATGAATGTCAATTTTTATGCTAAAGAAATGTGAGTTTAAGGAAATAGTCATGAAAATTTGACTTTAAAAATATATCTAAATATATTCCTTGAGTGCATGTGCACACTTATTTTATTAAAAAAAAAAAATACTATCTATAATACAATCTACGAAAATTAGAATTTTATGAAGACAATTCTTTTTTAAAATTATTAATTGAAGTTTAAATTGGCCAATAAAATCAAAGTCAATTCTTTTTTTTAAGAGGGGGGGGGGGGGGGGTGAAGGGTTGAAGAAAAAAATACATAACTTAGAAACAATTTCTCATCTACAATAATATTTTTCTCAGCTTTTTACCAGACTAGGGAAAGGGAAGGTTAAACAATGATTGATGATAATAACCCTTATGTAAAATTTGCAGAATGACAATAAAAGCGGCCTTAAAAAGCGCATATTATAAAGTCCAAGTTTAAAAAATAATTACTCCAAGTTCTTTTTTTTCATTTAATCAAAACTTGTGAGGCTGATAAATGAGTTAGCCAAGGATTTGATACGTATAATAATTTACTAAAGAGCACGCATGAGAATAAGCTCATAGAGCCTTACTCTCTGTAGTCAACGAAACACCAAAGCTTGAATAATAATTATGCAATCCATTTTCAGACGATCTTTGTGATTTTTGGGAGAAGCTTCGTAGTCTAAAACATATTTAATTACAAAGTTTAATGGTTTACTCGCAACAATGATAGGGGTTTTTCTAATTTCACATTTGGATGACTGCACTTTTTTACTCTTTTTTTTTTTTATGTATAAGATATGCACAAACGTATTGTCTTATGACCGTGACAATTAGGTAAGAAATCGAGTAACTATGGTGGTGGGTATAAAAATTCAACTTATAATTAAACCTTTCTATTTTATTTTAAACTAGTGAGTAACCCGTCGGAATTCGACGGGAATAATAAAGTTAATTAATTAAGAAAAACGGATGGAAGGCATTTTCAAACTGAGATAATGGTATGAAATCAAATTAAGTGATCTATATAATACCATATAATTTGCAAGGATATTAAGTGATGAAAGATATTTTCAAACTCAGAATATAAGTTCACCATCTCATTTGCAAGGATATAAAGAAGCCCGTTTAAGGCCTTAAATAACGTTTTTTTGTAGTTTTAGACCCCGCCTCAAGGGGCTTTGCCCAATGACTTTTGTCCGTCTCGCTCCGACGTTCGATTTGATATGCGGTGCGTTCCGCGGTTCATCCGGAGTAAAAAATTATGACGGTTTCGGCGCACTCGCTGAAATTACTCCAAAAACTTCAACGCCTTAGTGTCCGCATCAATTAGTAATTTAAACCATCAAACATACTTTATTTATAGAATCCTTCATTTTTATTTTTATTTTTGCAAAATATGTGGCTCGATTTTCTTCACCGAGATATACTGCCACATCACATTTCTTATATTTAGCCCATATCTTAAAATTCAACTAACTGAATGATTATAATTTCTAATATTTTAATTTAAGATATACATTATCTTTAGCCTACTAAAATTAAGTAATCATGTTTTCGTAATTTAAGCTCAGAAAATATTTGATTTTAAAAAAAAAATCAGTTTTAAAAAACTAAACCATTTCCTGAAATAAGTATTATATACATTTGCCTATAGAATAATGCCACGTGGATTTCCACGTCATAATTCCACGTGGCTTAATGAGAAGGCTTGAAATGTTTTTGCTTTTATATATTATATAGATGTGTAAATTTTTACCATTAATTATTAACTTTAATTTTTTTTTTCACTAAATAACAAAAAATACAAATTCTCATATAAAAATGAATATGCATGCAAAGTTGACAACATCTACGTCCAAATTAAAGATAACGATTTTTGTCTGTCTCGCTCCGACGTTCGATTTGATATGCGGTGCGTTCCGCGGTTCATCCGGAGTCAAAAGTTATGACGGTTTCGGCGCACTCGCTGAAATTACTCCAAAAACTTCAAAGCCTTAGTGTCCGCATCAATTAGTAATTTAAACCATCAAACATACTTTATTTATAGAATCCTTCATTTTTATTTTTGCAAAATATGTGGCTCGATTTTCTTCACCGAGATATACTACTACATCACATTTCTTATCTTTAGCCCATATCTTAAAATTCAACTGAATGATTATAATTTCTAATATTTTAATTTAAAATATCCATTATCTTTAGCCTACTAAAATTAAGTAATCATGTTTTCGTAATTTAAGCTCATAAAATATTTGATTTAAAAAAAAAAATCTGTTTTAAAAAACTAAATCATTTCCTGAAAAAAGTATTATATACATTTGCCTATAGAATAATGCCACGTGGATTTCCACGTCATAATTCCACGTGGCTTAATGAGAAGGCTTGAAATGTTTTTGCTTTTATATATTATATAGATGTGTAGATTTTACCATTAATTATTAACTTTAATTTTTTTTTCACTAAATAACAAAAAATTCAAATTCTCATATAAAAATGAATATGCATGGAAAGTTGACAACATCTACATCCAAATTAAAGATAACTACTTTTGTCCGTCTCGCTCCGACGTTCGATTTGATATGCGGTGCGTTCCGAGGTTCATCCGGAGTCAAAAGTTATGACGGTTTCGGCGCACTCGCTGAAATTACTCCAAAAACTTCAACGCCTTAGTGTCCGCATCAATTAGTAATTTAAACCATCAAACATACTTTATTTATAGAATCCTTCATTTTTATTTTTATTTTTGCAAAATATGTGGCTCGATTTTCTTTACCGAGATATACTGCTACATCACATTTCTTATATTTAGCCCATATCTTAAAATTCATCTAACTGAATGATTATAATTTCTAATATTTTAATTTAAGATATCCATTATCTTTAGCCTACTAAAATTAAGTAATCATGTTTTCGTAATTTAAGCTCAGAAAATATTTGATTTTAAAAAAAATCAGTTTTAAAAAACTAAACCATTTCCTGAAATAAGTATTATATACATTTGCCTATAGAATAATGCCACGTGGATTTCCACGTCATAATTCCACGTGGCTTAATGAGAAGGCTTGAAATGTTTTTGCTTTTATATATTATATAGATTAATTAGTGTCACTATGTCCGTCGAGTATCGACGGGTTACAAACTAGTTGTTTTAATGCCTAAACTCGTTATTTAAAAGCGAAAGTATTAAAAAGTGATTTTTTTTATAGTATATGGAGAAACTAGTTTCCCATAACCTACTCTTTAGTGACTCCCTTTATCCCGAAATAAATGTCCTACTTTCTATTTTCGTTTGTCCCAAAATAAATGTGTCATACTAAAAATAGGGTATGAAGTTTGGTGATCGTCCTATCTTCCCATTCTAATAGGTACAAGCAATGCAATGTCATATGAGATGTCACTCTACTCATATGAATAGATTTGGGCAATTAAAGAAACACAACTAAAAGATTAAAAACATTGACTTATCTATCAACTATGACATTTATTCCGATAGAAAGAGTAATGTGTAATAATAAGGCAGGATAATTATTTATTAAATTTGTTCAATATTTGTTTATGGCCAAAATATGTTTAACCGCCCAAAGTATTCATGGTTTTCCACTTTACACCCTCGTTTGAAAAGTTGGTCTATTTGATATATAAACTTTCAAATCGTCTTACGGTGCATCTCACACTAACGAATGTCAGAAAAATTAACAGAATATGATAGTTTGTAATGGTCACTAGTTTTTAAGGGACCAAATGCAAAGTTTTAAATATAAAGGGTTAAAAATTTATTTATTTAAAAAAAATATATTAAAACTCGTTTAATTGTATTTTTAAAAACAAAAAACTCTCAATAATAAAATAAAAAAAATGAAAAATACATTTTTTCGATCTATATTTTTATTAAAAAAATAAAAAACTCAAAAAACTATTTACGGTTTAATTTTTTATTAATATATGCTTAGGGACATTAACTATTTTTTAAACAACGTATTTTTATATTTTTAGAAACTTTTATTTATAAAAAGCTAAAATAATATTCCCTCCGTCCCGTCCGAATTAGGACAAATTTCCATTTTGGGTGTCCCATCCGAATTAGGACATCCCAAAATGAAAACTTTATATTACTTTTATATTGGGGATACCCCACCTTATTTACCTAATCATCCATAATTAAATTTAACCCAATTAAATTATCCTAATTAACAACTCATAATGGGCTGGCCCACACCCTAACCCAAATCCATTACCCAGGTAAGTAAACCTAAAAATATACCCCCTCCCCTCATTTTTTCTCAAATCCTAAATCTAGCAACTCTATTTCTCTCATCCCCCCCCCCCCCCGCCAACCCTCCCACCTTCACTCCGCCACCATCCCACCGTCTACCAGAACCCCCATTCTCTTCGCAACTCCCTTTCCTCTTTCCCATCACCATCGTGGCATCGTCTGCCCCCATAAAACGTCACCATTATCGCCGCCGTCGCGACCTTCAACTTCAGGTAAGTACCGTTCTCTCTCTCTCTCTCGCGCGCGCGCGCTCTCTCTCTCTCGCTTTCCTCTCTCTCATTTTCGATGGTCAGTCGTTTTCTTTTTCAATCTCTTTTCCGGTTGCTTTTAATTAAGGGGGATTTTGGAGGAAACTAATATTAATGAAAAGTTATGTTTTTAAATATATAGATATTTTAAAGTCTAAGTTTACTATTTTAAAAGTACAACTCTCTTTTTTATTTGTAGGTGTTTTAAAGCCTAAATTTATTGTTTTAAAGCCAAAACTCATTATTTTAATTTTAAGTATTTTAAAACCTAGTTTTTTAAGGCCTAAATTCGCTATTTTATTAATAAGTTTTTTAGGGCCTAAACTCACGGTTTTAAGGCATATATTCACTATTTTAAAAATGAAACTATATTAAAAAGTGTTTTTATAACTTATGGAAAAACTAATTGGTTTCACCTAACACCCACTCTTTAGTGACTCCATCTGTCCTAAATAAATATCATACTTTCCATTTTCGTTTGTCCCAAAATAAATGTGTCATACTAAAAATAGGGTATGGAGTTTGGTGATTGTCATATAATACCTATTCAAATAGGCATAAGCAATGCATTGCCATAAAAGGTGGCACTTTACTCATATAAATAGATTCGGACAATTAAAGAAATACAACTAAAAGCTTAATTAAAAACATTGACTTATAAACTATCAGATTTATTTCGATAGAAAAAGTAATGGGTACTGATAGAGCACGATAATTATTTATCAGGAAATCTCAGGAAAAACGCGTTTTACACTCGTCTTAGCATAAAACGTGTTTTTCGTATGCGGAGTGGCATTTTTGTAAACAAGTGGAACGTTATTACAAAGTGCAGTGACATTTCTGCAAATAACAGTAACTTACAAAAACTCTCCAGGCACTTTTTTACGATGTAAAAGGCATTATACAATACAAGAGACACTTTTAATATGGTTAATTGCAATTTGGTTCCTGACTTTTTCGAAAATTTGTAATGTTGATGCTGTGTTTTCAATTCCGCCAATTGGTATACTCACTCTGTCATTTTGTTGCAATTTGACTACGAAAGTAACTGGGTGTTAGTTTTTTAACAGATTTTATGTCGTATGACTAGCATATGACGATTTAAGATGTTTGTGAAGCTACACATATCCGATTTGTATGATTCTTTTTTTAAACAGAAGCTAATATTTAAATCTACAACAAATATTTTTTGACAATTTTTTTGGTGAACTAATTATATATATTAATTTGTAATTTAAATAAATGAAAATATTTAAAAAATAAAGGTCATGGGAAAAATAACCTGGAAAAAAAATATACTACTTTCTACCATGATATACCTTATTTCCTAATGTTTGCTTTCTTCTACCCTCTGCCATGTTCCCGCATCACCCCTACCACACACATTCTTCCTTCGATTCATCATTTTCTCCCTCTCTCTTTTTTCCTTTCAAATATTTTTATGAACTGCTAATCTACATATAACATTTACTTCATATCAAACATATTTAGGGCTAACACATTTTTTTTAGATTATTATATCACGTGTTTTTTTATAATATTTTAAAATTAAGATTTAATATAAAATAATCCACTCACCCGAAAAATTGCAAAAAATTATATGTTGTAAATTTAAATATTAGTTTCAATTTTTAAAAATAATCATATCAATCGGATGTGTGTAGCTCCGATTTTTTTTTAAAACGTCTCTTAAATGCCATGTGCTAGTCACATGATATAAAATATGTTAGAAAACTAGCACTTAGTTACTTTTGTAATTGGATTGCAACAAAATGACAAAGTGAGTATACCAATTAACAAAATTGAAAAGACAGCATCAACATTGTAAATTTTGGACAAAGTCAGGAACCAAATTACAATTAACCCCTTTTTAATACTATCGCAGACACTTATTTTAGAACTTAAAAAAAAAACTCGCTTGGCACTTACAAAAACATACCACAATTTTTTACACTGTAGGAGGCCTTTTTCAATATTACATGAGGCACTTTTTAACACTAGGGCAGACACTTGTTTTGAAAATTTTAAAAACAACCAAGCACTTGTTGACAATTCAAGGGGAAATTTTCAATAATCCAAGAGGCACTTTGTAATACTAAGACATGCAACCTTAACACTACCTCTAAAAGTGTCTCTTTGAATTTATAAAAGTGTTTGCTTAAATATTTATAAGTGTAATATTACAACAGACACTTTGTAATATTAGAGCAGACACATGACAATATTAGAGAAGACAATTGAGAAAAACACGTTTTTCCATAACTTAGTGTAAAACGTGTTTTTCACAAGACCGTTAAATCTGTTCAATATTTGTTTATTGACAATCACTAGTTAGTTCCAAAACCATATTTGGTATCATAAGAATGCCCTCCCTCTCTCTCAGACTGCCCCTTCTTAGCGAACTTGTGGTCTCTTTACCATTAGCAAAGTGAAAATCTCATTAAAAAACGTATTTTACATTTTTATTAGTCTAAAACATGATTTTAAAATGCACAATGACATTTTGTAGATAGTAGAAACTTGTTTACAATGTGTGGTGCCATTTTTGCAAGTAACCAGAACTTTTAAAAACTCACCGGACGCTTTTTGACGCTGTAAGAGATATTTTGTTTTACTACAACAGTCAATTTTAAAGTTTGGACAAACAGTTTTTAACACTACAACTGATAATCTTTGACACTACACCACAAGTGTGTGGTTGAATGTTTATATGCCAAAATATGTTTATACCCCCAAAGTATATATTCATTCCCATTTTGCACTCTCACACGAATTTAGTCCCAAGGTGTCACCACAATCAACCGCGAATCTCACTTTGCCCCGTAGCACCAAACAATGTTAAAAATTTAACAGAAAAAGGTTATGTGCATGGCATGTGAGGGTATTTCGGTCATTCTGATTTTAATTTAAGATTTTTTTATTTTATCATTCTCTTTATATATATAAATATAATTAATATCAAAGTATCTTTCTTCAAAAAGTAAAAAAATAAACTAGTATTTATTTTTTAAAATAATAATTTTATTTTGTGGTAAAGAGGTTAGGATAAATCATACTCCCTCCGTCCCAGCTTACTTGACCCTTATTTCCATTTTAGGATATCACAGCTCACTTGACACTTCCCAAAATAGCATACTTTTATAATTTTATATTCACTCTACCCTATCAATCATTCGCTCTCTTCATTTTCCACCACTCAATTTATTCAACCAACACCACTATTTACCCCACTCATTATCTTTCTTCATTTCCTACCACACATTTTCCTTATTTTATTCATTCTCCTTAATTATTGTGCCCACCTCATAGGTGTTAAGTGAGGTGGGACGGAAAGAGTATATCAAAAGTAGGAGTATTGTATACTCCCTCCGTCCCATTTCAAATTGCAAAAGTTGCCAAAAAGGGTGTCCCATCTAAAATTGCAAAATCCAAAAATTGCAAGTTTTAACCCACTTGCACACTCACATCCACTAACCCACTAACTATTCTCTACCCCACTTTCTCTCTCCCACTCAACTATCAACACTCACAACACATCACCTTTTTCACTTTTTCCCTTAATCCCCGTACCAACCTGGTATTTCCAATTTGAAATGAGACGGAGGGAGTAGTAACATTAAAAAGTTTATCCTACTAACAAAAAAAAACATGTATTCATCCCCTCTAAGTTCATCCTCTTCATCTTCCTCAACCACCCCTCCTCTCCCCATCTTCTTCATATTCCCAAATCACACATCATCCTCCATCTTCCACTCTCCCTCTCCCCAAACCTTTCTCCGATAGTGACACAGAAACCTAAATTCACCAGTTTGACACTCCTATCACATCCCATCCCTCCAGTTCTTCCCTCCCACTCCGCTCTCTCCAATGCGCCACTCCCCAACCCCAATATGTCCGTCCATTCACATTCCCAGCCACACCATCACTATTTTCCATTTATCTAGGGTTCCGTTTGTTTCGCGGAAAATAACTTCCGGAAAACGATTTCTCGGAAAATAACTTCCGGAAAACGATTTCTTGGAAAATGTTTTCCGGAAAATGTAATTTTCACTGTTTGGTAAATTTTAAGAAAATGCTTTCCGAAAAACTTTTTTAGATACATTAATTTTGATCACCTAGAGTATATATTAAAAAGAAATAATCAATAAATTAGTCATTATCTCCAATTTCAATTATAAAGTAATGGAAATGTAGTTTTTTAATTATAATGGACTAAAGTTAATAATTTAACATATTGCAAAATATTCATAAAAATAAAATATTTTAGACATTTTTTAATTAACTGAGTATATTTAAAAAATAATTTTCGTAAAACAAAAATTAGAGTTAAAACAACAATTGAAGTGTTAGCATTTTCTGGAAAACGTTTTCCTTAGGTGGAGGTAAGGAAAACGTTTTCCTTAGGAATGGAGGAAAACCATTTCCTTGGAAAACATTTTCCCCATTTTCCGGTGTGAAACCATTTCCTTGGAAAACATTTTCCCCATTTTCCGGTGTTTTTTAAACACCGGAAAATGGGGAAAATGTTTTCCAAGGAAATGGTTTTCCTCCAAACAAACGGAGCCTAGGTCGCGCCATCAATATCACCCAGTTGCAGCCACCTAAATCGAATAAAGCCCAAATCTCAGTTTTTTTTTTTTTTTTTTTTTTTTTTTTTTTAAGTCAAAAGACTGATATACACTTAACATGACCAATTTCTATTAAATTTCTATCACTGTTTGGTGGTAGGGGCAAAGTGAGACTCGCGGTTGAACAAAATTCACTCGACTCTTGAGGGTGCAAAGTGAGAATGTATGTATATTTTGGGGGCTTAACATATTTTGACAATGTTTATAAGTGCTCATTTGAATATTTTATAAGTATTATATTTAAAAAACGTAATTTTTAATATTAAAACAGATACATGATATAATATTATATTACAAAAACCTATTTTTTTCTTTGTTACTATAAAACAAGTTTTCTTATAAAAACATGTAGGGGTACTGAACGACATAAACCGATCGAGGTATTGGGCAGCGACATATACAAGCCTAAACCCATGAATTAAGGGCCAAGGCCCATCTCGGCTGGTCACATACCGAGGATTAGGGATGGCGATTTGACCGAATCCGATCCGAACTGAAGGCAATTCGATTCGAAAAATTAGTGTTTGGTTTTCATTTTCTAACTCGATTGGATTCGGATCATGCCGATGATCCGCCCGCCCCGACCCTTAGTGATCCGCCCGAAACCCGATCCGATCCGAACCCTAAATAAAAGGTTAATCTAAAATATAAATAAAATATATTTAATATTTTCCTAAATTGTATTTCTGTATTTGTGTTTGTAAGAATGATTTTGATAATTTTAGACTATTCTTTGTAGAACATTCAACATTATGCTTAAATATAAATTTTACTCAAATAAATTTAAGCTAAAAAAAAAAGACTTTTAATATATTTAGGTCGGATCGGATCGGTCACGGTCTTTTAGATTTCGTTCCGGGTCAGATTCGGATCGGCATATTTAGGATTCGGGTCGGGTTCATATTAGGGCTGATCCGATCCAAACCCGCCCCGTTGCCATCCCTACCGAGGATGGATGTGCGTGCCGACTTGTACCAACTCTACGATGATAAAGTTCTCTACCTAGTATAACGCGGTGTCTACAAATAGAATCTAACATATACACGAATAAAGGGAATCCTTACTTGACAAGGATACCTCTTCTACAAAGCATCAATGATTACAATTCTAATCAGGATTCTACTTTCCTAATATATGAGTTTTATACCAAAACGGACTCCATGACTTCTTTGACAAGTCAGGACTAATTCACAAGCATCATACGATAAACTGGTAACGAATTCTCTTGGCTTTTACTCTAGTCAATTGATTTCTCTTTGTTTTATCTCAAATAAACAAATTCTTATTCTCACGGCCTTTAGACCAGTTTACCGGTACTTTTTTTTGCAGCATAAGGTAGCCTTGAGCTTGGCCAGTTTTAGTGGATGAAGAATTAGATTCTTGAATTGTGACCAACCAAATTGACTTCCCTAAATTTTTTGCTAGAAGCATCTTTAACGCTGAGTATCCTCTGTCTATTCACATTAAGAAATTCTACCACTACAATTAAACATGATGCTTTTGATTTTTTATCAACCAAAGCGACACCGTTCTCTCGCCAGAATCCATATGAGTCATACGATATGACATAGGGGTAGACGTCATGCAGCGTAGCGCGTATCGGGTGGCCTCGTCACACGCTTTCCGACGGTGGCAATCCCGTAATTGACTCTTCAAAGAAGGCATACAAAGGTAAAATGACAACCTAACGCCGGCTATAAATACGCAACACGAGGGCTCTATCTTTACAATATCGAATTTTGTGTAAGAACACGGTGAAGGGGAGAAATCTTTACTTATTTATATTTTATTTTTGGCATTTAGGGTTTTCAACGATATGGCAGCAGAGGGACAAGTGATCGTTTGCCACACCGTTGACCAGTGGAACGATCAACTGGAGAAGGCCAAAGTATCCAAGAAATTGGTAATTTTCTTTCCTAATTTGCAATTGCAATTGCATTTTTTTTTATGGGCCTTTATTTTTAGCTAGCTTTTAGTACTTGTCATTGCTGAGATTGGTAGATTTGGGATTTATATTACTCAGGCGGACTATTGCTTTTGTTTTATGGAACCGTTTCTGATAGGTTTTTACTATAAATTGTCGCTTTTCTAGTTTTTTTCTGCGATTAGATGAGTATGAATATGAGTCCATACTCTGTAGCATACAAAATGTATGGTAAAGGGTTTCAAGATTGTTTAGGGTTGCATCTATCATCTAAAATTTGGCTCAAAAAAGGGTCAAAATGGTATTAGTCTACAAATTTAAACACAAATCTATGCTTCTTAATTTCAAACACAGTATTTTTAGTCTAGTTTTTCATTAATTGAAAATACTATAGTAATATATCCCACTAATTGAGAGGGTCAGATCAGTGGCGAAGCCACGTGCAAGTTAAGAGGGTCATTCGGCCACCTTCAATTTCGAAACGTGTCGATTTTTACACCCTCCAAGTTTTAGAAAATGATTTTTTACTATTAAAATTGATGAATATACTATGCATTTTGACCCCCTGATGTTGAGAAAAGTTTGCACTAAATTATTATTTTGACCCCCTTGTATACAAATTTGATATCTCAATTATACTAGTTATCCTAAAATCAAACTTGACCCCCTTGCTGAAAATTTCTGGCTTCGCCAATGGGTCAGATGACCCACATCTCATAAGGGTGGATTCGACACTAAAGTTGTCCTTTATGATTTTTGAACTTGGATTATGATTTACTAGAAGGTATCTGATGTTGGGAATGAGTGGCATACCGACATATTGACCTCTTTATTGCAGTACTGTTAGCTACATAGATTTGTATGTATTGATGTTATAAAGATCAATGACTGTAGTGTGGATGCTTTGGTGTTCAATATCTGCAGTTCATATATAATTCCGAGGATCCTTTCAATTTTTTTGTATTCAAGATTTATTTGTCATTAGAAGTGCCAAGGGCAAATGGTTATGCGCACTACATTTTTTATGGTGTAATAGTTAAATTTTCATTTATGTAGCTCTTGGGTGTGACGCATGCTTTCGGTATGTGATTTATATTGGTAGAGCTTTTGACATATAAAAAACTATTTGATTAGGTGGTGGTGGATTTCACGGCCACATGGTGCCCGCCTTGCAGAGTGATGGCTCCGATCTTTGCGCAACTCTCTACGATTTTGACTCATGTTGTCTTCCTTAAGGTGGATGTTGATCAATTGCAGGTATACCTCTATTGTTTTTGCCTCTTGTTTCTTTTTTTTTTTTTTTTTTTTAAGTTAAAATGCATTTCTCAGACGTTGTCATCTGACCAAATGTTTTTGCAGTCTGTTGCTGAGGAATGGAGTGTGGAGGCAATGCCCACTTTTCTTTTCCTCAAGGAGGGGAGTTTAGTGGAAAGGGTTATCGGTGCTAGGAAAAAAGAAGAACTCGAAATAGTCATAACAAAGCACGCTACCGCACCTGTTGCTGCCTCTGCATCAGCTTGATGCTGAAGGAATTTGATATCAGCAAATTATTTCCCTTTTATGTTGGTTAATGTTGTTTATCTTCAATAAAAGTGTATAATTTAGTGAATTAAGCTGCTTGACATTTAATCTATCGTCTCGTTGTTAACTTTTGAAAACCCTTGTGGTTTAAATATATGGTGATTATTGTAAAAGTTGTGTTCTGGGCTTCCACTGGTTAATGATAAAATCAAATCTTATTTGTATGAATGCTAAAATCTACTTTCCACACCATGCAGTTTATTCTTCATTTTTGCCCATTTTTCTGGACAACTCAAAATATCAGCTACTTGAATCAAATTCAGAGGGCTATATAGCCCTCTGAATTTGACAAATAGCCCCGTTTGACTTTTGACAACACTTTTGATATTAACCAAACGTTAATGACAATCTTATCATCTTAGTTAATTCTAATACTCGTTATTGATGATTCATTAATTGATTAATCAACATAAATTTTAAAATTTTATGGAGATAATTAGATTGACATTAATATTTGGTCAAAGTTCATTTGTTTTTATGTTTTAACAAATAAAAGTCAAATACGACTATCTTTTGGTGATGGAGGATGTATTAATCAGGCGAACTCTTGTTTGTTGCATTGCCAGAATTGTATTGAACTGATAGGGTTTTGCTATCCTTGTAGCTTTCACATATTCTTTCCTTTAGTTGTTTTAGCTTTCAGTTATTTTTCTGAGATTATTTTGAGTCCATAGCATATACTCCTTCCAATGTAAGGGTGAACGTGGAATATGTATGCTATTAACTCGAAAGCGACAACTATGTTGAATCAAACTTTGGTCATAAAACGACAACTATTTTGGACCGGAGGGAATACTCTGTAAGCTGTCGTATACAGTATATGATTCATGGATTTTGATTTTGATTTAGAAGGTATCTGATGTAGGGAATGAGTGACATACTCACACAGTGGTGTATGTCATATGATTAAATTTATGACTGGATATATCAACATTATGTATATTGTGCAACATAGATGCGTTGATGTTGTAAAGATGAATGACTATAGTGCGAACGCACGCCCTGGTGTCCACAGCTTGCAGTTATGTACAATTCCGAGGATCATTTGAACTTATAACTAATCAATTTTGAACTAAAGGTTTTCTTGTTATTATAATTATAAGTGCTAGATTGTTAAGAACAATATATTTTTTCTTGTGAACTCTCTCTGTCCTAAAACAAATTGACCAAATTTGCTCTCTGTTGTATGTGTGATTTATATGAGTCGGAGTTTTGACATAAAAGGAACTCTTTGATTAGGCGGTGGTGGATTTCACGGCCACATGGTGTGGGCCTTGCAAAACGATGGCTCCATTGTTTGCACAACTCTGACATTTTTTCTCATGTTGTCTTCCTTAAGGTGGATGTTGATGAATTGCAGGTATACCTAGCTTCTTTTATATTTCTCTGTTTTGCTGAGTTAAAATGCATTTCTCAGTTGTTATCTGTTTTTGCAGTCTGTTGCTAATGAATGGGGGTGTGGAGGCAATGCCCACTTTCATTTTGCTCGAGGGGAGTATAGTGGAGAAGGTTGAAGAAAACACCAACTCGAAGCAGTCATAGCACAGCATGCTACCACACCTGCATCAACTTGACGTGGAAGAAAATTGAAATCAGCAATTTATTTCCCGTTACGTTCGTTAAAAATTTTGTGTCTGCAATAAATGTGCATATTTAGGGTGTCTAAGGTAAATTAAACTGCTTGTGTTTACTTCATGGTTTCAAATGTTTACTTTTTGGATCCGACCCTTATGGGATAATGTATATGTTGAAGTTGCTGTATAAATTTGTGTTCTGGGATTGCATTGGTGAAATGATAAAATCAAGTTTTATATGTCAGAATGCTAAGGAAGTTTGGCTCAAGGTTGCAGAGTATACTTATAAGTAGACAATAATGGTTGTAGATTACTCACTCCGGTCTAAAATAGCTGTCATTTGTTTGGTCAATTTAAATTACAATAACCTTCAAACTTGCCCAATATAAGCTTTCCCTCAACATTTCTACACTATGTTTGAAGAATGACTAAAATCTACTTTCCACAACATGCAATTTATTCTTCATATAAATCTCTTTTTTGACTTTGCTCATTTTTCTTGACCACTGAAATATCAGCTCCTTGAATCAAATTCAAAGGATTCCGAAACTTCTTCAGAACACACAGCTTCAACAGCTAACCTCTTCAACTCATTTGGACACGGGTCTGTTTCAAATGAACCGTTGGATGCCATAACCTCACAGTTTTCCCGCCCAACACACATCTGTCAGAATAAAACAGTTTTTGGGACGGAGAAGTCAAATATCAGTATTAATATATACTTGTCCAGTAAATTGGAATTATGCGACAATTATTAGAGTGTTTACCTTCTCTAAGACTTCAAGTGAATCAGGTGCGTGACAAGTCCCCTTCTGGAAACTTCCACAAGCTCCAAACGGAGTTCCGAAACTTGCAAATTTAATGGCTGAAATGGACTGCCCTGGTGCACATTGAAGGTGAACTTTGACCTCGTGGGCAATTTCAGTTTCGCCTGAGCTTTCTATATGCCAGTTCTCAATCGTAGGATGGTGCTCAGAAGCATCTGCACACACTCTCGTCCTTGATCTTTTGACTAGAGATATTTGCGATACATCTCCACCAAGTTCTTCAAAGAGTACCAATAGATTTCCTTTAGGTTTCAACCATGATCTAGGAACATGATACCTGATAAATAGCGATATTCAAAGAAACTGATCAGTATTGTCAAATTACCATACTACCCCCAGAAGGTTAGTAGTGATTTTGAATTGCGTACCATCTTTGTGTTGGTTGACCACAGCCAAGTTGACATTTCGGGGATCTGTAGGTTCCGGTGTACGTGCAACCACCACAATTACCATTTGCGTAAACCAACCAATATCTTCCTAAATTTTCACCATTGATCCAAACTTGACCTTTACCCATACTTCTCAAGTCTAAAGCAACTGGCGCATCTCCTTCAGGTGCATCAAAGTATGCCTGCAGGTTGAAGATAAAAAAATAAGCAGTTTTTACTTGTGGAGACGGACTTTTTAAAGGGGATTCAAATTTCTTACCTTGTGCCATGTTAGAGGTTGCTGGCCTCGGTTAGCCAATGACCCTTGGATCCAATCAACGGATGAGACTCCATTCGGTGAGACCAAATTCATTGCCTCTCCCCTCATCCCAACCTTTTCAAGAAAGATATGTTAGACAACAAGAAATGCTCAAGCTTACAAAAGAAAGGGGCAGTTTAGATGTGGCCTTACCTTGTAAGTCCACGTTTGGGAAGATAAGTCCCTTTGTCCCCTGTTAAGACCATCAAGCAGAACTGGGCCCAGGATCCCGGTATTCCAAGTCTCAAAGTGCAATCCAACATTCTTCAATAACACCAACATTACTTATAATTAGTGATGGGAATTACTTTTATGACCTAATTTGAAAACTTTGATTCTAAAGCATGAGAGTGATGCTAAACACTGGGGAGAGTGCGAACCGGTAATCCAACAGCTACACTGAGTAGGGCTATCTTATTTGTTCCAGCACGCAAGTTTACTGGTCCAGTAAATCTAAATCCTGCATTCTCCCTTGTACCATATGCAGACCCTGTAAATATTGCATGTTATGAATCAACGTCATGAGCATAATGCTAGTCTGTCAGACAAGAAAGCTGACCAAACTCCCGAAAAATCTAAAGCTGAGAACAAACTCCGAGTGACAGTAGACTGTTTAAGTACTCCCTCCATCCCAAAATGATCTTTGAGTTTGACTATTCAAACTTTTTAAGGATAAGAACACTTGCTTCACTAGCCATGTTTTGTTTATGCAAATTTAAGCCTAAATTGTAGAAATGTGAAGAACTTTGGGACAATGAGAAATGACAAGTGAGAAGATCATTTTGGGACAGAGTGAGCATGTAAGAGACTGTAGTACCTGAAAGCTGCCCATTGATATAGACATGAACTGCATGTCCACTTGACTGAACAGTAAGAGTGGGTTTTTTTCCTCCTCTAAGAAATGATTCTGACGAATCAATGTTAATGCTGGTCATGAAGCAAATTTCAAAAGTCAGCAACTCTAAACAAACGGACTAGAAGAAACTACCAAAAAATAATTAAGATTACAGGCTCACCTAGTCAAGTACCACAGGTAATCACTTCTATCTCTAGTGACATTTATCTGCTCAAGAAGCCCGACTGCTGTCAAAGTGGTGTGAGTGTTCCCCAAGGATGAAATATCTTCATTGTAAGCCTCCCATGAGTACAACTTGGAATTGGTTGGCAACATTTGCATCCGTGAACTTTGGGTTCCAACCTTAATTTATCAGAGAAATGTTACATCACTTAATGTATTTAATTTTCTTATAAAAGTATGAATTAAATTTAATAAGAATAATCATGTCATGGGCCCTCAGGAACATTTAATCCATGAATTTAATTGCTCAAACGCTCAGACTTACTTTTGCTGTGTTAAACACTACGTTTTTGCAGTCAGGAAGGATGCTAATGGACCATGGAGGCAAGTTATAGTGCCTGCCTTTGAACAAAACTCTAGTAGCAGAATGGTCATCAAAATTTGAGAGAAAGGCTGCACAGCTTCCATGTGCTCCATAGTATACATGAGCCTGAGACATGAGAAATTAGACGGACAAAGTTTGAGTTAATCTGGTTATTTTCTTGTGGTGGAGTTATCAGCATACCAACTGAAATAAACTACTACCTCTGTCCCTAAATGAATGTCCAGTTTCAAGTTTTCTTTGTCCCAAAATGAATGTCTTTTTGAAAAAAACTTTGACCCTAAATGTTCCTTTTTCCAAAAAATAAATAATATTCCCTTGTCTCTTATACTTGCAAAACTAAATGTTTGGAAAGTGGATAACAAGAATGCTTATGAATCTTTACCATTTGTTTGTATAAAAAGTAGAGATTTTTCAGAATGTCCCTTAAAATGAAATTTGAACATTCATTTAGGGACGGAGGGAGTATAATGGGTGATGAAATGCTGACCTGTTGAAGATTTCCTAAAGCAGTAGTGGTAGGATCTGCAGAAACTAACGCATGCTCACATAGTTTAATGGCTTTGTGGAGCTCTTTCAAATGTCCATATTTGGGTTCCCTTGTCAAACCTGAGGAAATTTTTTAAGTGTGATTAGTTTCGCAGATTTTACTGCACAAGGTTACTATTCCCTCCGTCCCAAATGAGTTTCCATTTTCAGCTCTTCACAGAAATTAAAGAAGTCGACTTTCAAGCACTTTAGTAGCACATATACATAAATAACCTTAACGCTCCCATCATATCATTGAGAGTGCAAGTTAGGGCATAATAGTTCAGAATGATAAATTCAGTAATCCCTCTCCTTCACCCCCTAAATGAGTGTCCATATTTGAGTTTTTAAGGAATTTGACTTTCATGCAGTTTTAGTAGCACATGTATCGTATGTAGTATGTACCCCTTGATTTCAGCAGAAAATGAAATAATGAACGCTCATTTTGGGCCATAGGGGAATACTATTTCTAAATAAAGTTGATTTGTCTCACCATATTCATCAATAGGAGCATCATAGTCATAGCTTGTGGTAATGAAAGGACCACCAGAAGTACGTCCAAAGTTGGTTCCCCCATGGTACTGCCACAATGCAAGTCAACAACTTAGATTTTGAGTTAAAACTAAACGTTTCGGCATTAAGTTGATAGAACTCTACGAGGCCAATTCTTCAAGATTACTAACCATGTAATAATTAAATAATGTGCCGCCACTCTGTACAAAGCGAGCAACAGCAAATGCCAAATCTTGAACGGGGCGCTGGTGGATAGGACCACCAAAGTCATCAAACCTTAAAGATAGTGGCCAAAAGTTAAGAGTAGCTAAAAGATTCAACATAGGAACACGATAAAAAGATAACTTTGTATCATACTGATTTAGTGATGAAGGTACACAGTAAGAATGATGTTTACCAGCCACTCCATGCCTCAGTCCACATCTTAGGCTTGTAAGGTTTATTGGGAGAAAAAGCATCACAGTAGAAACCATTACACGTGTTTATCTGCATCAAAATATCATAAATAAATTACTCCTAGTCCAAATTCACTGGCTGATTTGTTAGTAGATTTTATTCAAAATACATTAAATTGAAAATGTGAAGAATGTGTGAACAGAATGCAGGAGTAACTGACCAGAGGATCTGGTGCATCCTCCTGCTTGCACATCAACCATGGTACTCCTGTATTGAGCCCAACAGCCATTTTTGCGGCCCAATTCATGTATGCCGTGCCCGCAGATTTAAGGGCCCTTCTTTGTGGCCCATATTCATTCTCAATCTGAAAATTAGTAATAAATTGGTCAAATTATTCTCTTGGTTTCAAATTGAAAAACTGATACTCAACTCAGGTAAATTGTTCTAATTTGTAACAAATAACAAGAAAACAAATAATTGACTCGTAAACTTGGACGCTCGAGAAAAATCCATACCTGGGAAAGGATAATGGGACCCCCTTGTGACTCAAATAGGTTTTCATTCTTCATCATCTGAACAATTTTCTGGGTGAACCCTTGCATTGCAGCCTTTAAAACCACAAATCAAGTCATACAATAATTCAAAATATTACTCTTGATTCTTCCATAAACAAAACTGCAAAAAACAGATTGATAAAGAGGAAAAGTGATATGGGGTGAAAAACCTTGAAAGGCTCATTATTAGTCCTGAAGCTGATACCAGGAACATACTTTAACCATACTGGAAATCCCCTACACACATACAAACCAAATTAAGCACTCTTATGGAATTAAAAAAGAAGAAGAAGAAGAAGAAGAAGAAGAGGAAAATAGCATAGAGTTACCCAAAATTCCATTCAGCACAAACATAAGGTCCAATCCGGAGGTTGACATAAAGGCCATGTCTTTTCACTGTCTTTATAAACCGTACAAGATCATATCTCCCTTTGAAATTATACTAAAAATCCACACCAAGAACAATTTTTTAAAAGAGTTTATCAATGAACTACCTCAAGAAAAAAAAGTAGATAAAAATGCAGAAGGAAATTTAAGGAGTACAAAAAAAAAAAAACAGAATGAAATTGGGGATTTAGCTAGAGGATACTGACATTGCCAGGAGAAGGCTCATGAGAATTCCAAAAAACATAAGTGTCAATTACATCTAACCCTCCATCTTTAGCCTTGACAATAAGATCATCCCACATCTGTAAATAAGCAAAAAAAAAATAAAAAAATATATGAATTAATTAACCCAAAACAATAAGAAATGGACAAGAAAAAAGATTGGAGCAAAGAAAGAAGAGGAGTACATGAGGGGTACTTCTGGGGTAATGAATGGAGCCAGAAATGAGGAGTCTTCTTTGGCCATTAATGAGGATAGCCTTCTTATCATATGTCACACTGCACTGAATCAAATTCAAATGTGTAGAGAAGAGTAGTATGAACAAGGAGATGTTAAAGAAAAAGAGCAGCTTGGAGGAAACTGAGATGGTTTCCATTTTCAAAATCTTTACTTTCTTCAAGAATTGAGATTAAATGAAGTGAGAATGGAGGTGGGGGAGGTGAAGTTAATGCAATGAAGGTGATGAAAAATGACAGGAAGCAGAGGGTGTGTTGGATTGTTGTTCTTCTACTACTGCCCTCCCCTATTATTTACACTTGGTGTTTCTATTCTTAGTTACTTTTCTCACAGTCACAGCTCACTTATTTTGGGCGTTTGCATTTATTTTATTTCTCCACAATTTTCAAAAATAGAGGTGTGTCGGTACAAAGCTGTTTTTCAAATATGGAGCCTGCCTGTAATTTGAAATTTTGAAAAATAAAAAAGAATCAAAACCGAAATCCCATCCCAAATCTTTTACCACTACCATATTTATACCGTAATTATTTTATTTATTACTCTCTCTCCCTCTCTCTCTCCCCCCATAGTGTCCATCATTTTATTTGCATTGAGACTAAAAAATTGTGAAAGTGATGTAAGTGTTGTGAGTGTGAAAAGTAGTTATAAGAGAGAATGTGGGGTAGAGTATAGTAAGTTGATTGGTGGTGTGAATATAAAAATAAAATAGTAAAGAGATAAGAGGGAGGAATAATAAAAATTATTTTTCATTTTAGGTAGGGGACACTTGATCTGAGACAGACCAAATTGATGTCGTTTTGGGAGTTAAATTTTGTCTCAAAATATCTGTCGTTTCACTATTTTCAAAGTTCTTTTATTTCTCTATACCAATTACACTCTTAATAATGGTTGTTAACTATCTCTTACCTAACCATTTAATTATTTAGAGCATCCACAATGATAAAAGCTCTTTGGAAAGTTTTTTTACAATTTCAATATGCCAAATCACTTTTAAATTATATAAAAAAGTTTTTAAAAAACTTTCACAATGGTAGATCTCTTTCATTACTTAGGGAGTTGGTGAGTATTAATGTAAAACCTACATGAAAAACCTCTTTCTACAAAGAGCAACTCTTTAGCCAAAGAGCTCTTTAAAGAGTTTCACAATGGTAAAAAGCTTTAAAAAGCTCTTTCACAAAAATAAAAAGCTTCTAAAAAGCGGACAATGATATGTATAGTGAAAACTCAAAGTGAAAAATCATAGTGAAACACTCTAATTCGTTGGATGAGTTTTTAGCAGTGGGATTCACAAAGATTTATTACAATCCAACGAATTACAGAGTTTCTCTATGAGTTTTCACTATACATATCATTATCCCTAAAAAGCTCCCATTGTGGATGCTCTAAGTGGTTGAATTACTTTAGGGGTATTTTGGACTTCTTCACATGCATTGATGACATTTCTTAATATATGTGAAACACTCTAAAACGACATCTATTTTGAGACTTTTTTTTTTGGTACAAACGGAAAGAAAAGCATAAACAAACTAGATTCTAGGGGTGGTGACGCGCATGTAGTCAGCCACCATGAGCTCCTTGCGTTCATCATTAGAAGCTGTCATGCACACAAAGGGTAGCTCTTGCTCTGCACCAAGGTTGGCAAGATAATCAGCACACAGATTTCCTTCTCTCAGTGTGTGTTGGATGATGCGGCATGTGGTCTTGATCAAGGCTTGTATATCTCCCATGATTGCAGCATGTGGGTGGTTTTCGTTATCCAGGCCATGGGACAATTTGACCGCTGCGAGGGAGTCAGTTTCTACTGCAATGTTGCCAAGTCCCATGCTCTTTAACAGCTCCAGGCCCACAAGGATTGCATGTAGCTCATCCTCCAATATAGTGCAGGGATGGAGATTGCCGTAGAAGTCACTAATCCAAGAGCCCTCCGCAGTTCTGATTATTCCTCCAAAGCCATATTTTCTACTTCCTTCTTTGACACTCTCGTCTGTGTTCATCTTGATCGTACCTGCAGGAGGGGGTGTCCACGAGATGAGTCTGGTCTCTTTAGTTTTAAAATTAGAAACATTAGAAAAGTCTAAGTGAACTTCCCTTGCATAAAGTGTGCTCATGCGATGAGTTACATAAGGGTTGTTCATACCCTTTTGTATGACTTACTTATTCATGTCCTTCCAAATAAACCATATAATAGAACTAAACAGAATGGACCACGGAATGCCATCCATAGGCTCATGATTTCTGATGTTAGTTTTGATCCAGTCAGTAAAGGGGAGATTGAGGGTATTGATCCATGTAGAGTCACATCTAAAGAGATTCCAGACCTCAATGGCCTTGCCACAAAACAGGAGGATATGATCTGTGTTTTCAACATGAGAATTACATCTTTCACAGATGTCAGAGTTACACAAGTGTCTACGATATCTAACATCATTGGAAGAAATTTTTTCATGCATCGCAGTCCACATGAAGACAATGATATTGTGGGAGAGTTTGGCTTTCCATAGCCAATCCAGGTTCATATCAAGGGCAGTGAGATTATTCACATTATTGAAAGAGTACGTGCTTTTGACAGTGAATTTCCCATTTTGAGTTAGGGACTAGGTAGGGGTATCCTTGCCCTTGTGGTGCTGTGGGAGATAAGTATTTTTAATGGTTTCCATGGTCTCCGCAGGGAGATGGTTTTCCAAGAAGTCCAAATGCTAGCTATTCTCAATCAAGATATTGTTAGATATTAGAGATGAGGAAGGGAGATTGAAAATTTAGTGTGCGGGTGGGCATACGATTGATAAGGTAGCATGCAGTGACTAGTGCCAAGGGCCAAAATTTTTGTGGCATATGGGAGTGAGTGAGGAGAGAGAGACCAGTTTCGACAACGTGGCGATGCCGACGTTCCGAGTATCCATTGTGTTCAGGAGTGTGAGGTGGAGAGGTAAGATGAGAGATACCGAGAGAGAGAATGAGGGGACGAAGCCCAATGTATTCACCACCATTATCACTAAAGATGGTGAGAATTGGACGACTAAAGAACTTTTCAACGAGGTTTTTGAAAGTGACAAAGACATTGGTTGCGTCATTTTTGTGCTTGAGAGGATAGAGCCACGTGTATTTGGTAAAGTGATCCACAAAAATGATATAGTACTTGTAACCATCAAACGAGGACAATGGAGAAGTCCAGACATCGCTATATAGAATGTCAAGAGGGCCAGAGGAAGAAATAGAATTATCATGAAACGGTAATTTATGACTTTTATTGCGATCACAGGAATTACAATTGAAATTAGAAGAACTAGGAATGTCTAAGCTAAAACTAGAACTAAGATGCTGTAAAATTTGAGAAGACGGATGACCAAGACGATGATGCCAGCTGATGAGAGACGACGAGGAAGCATGAACAGCAGGAGAAGGAGGATGCCATTCATAGACGCCATAATTAGGTTTGCCTTAGAAGAGAGTGGTACCCGTACGAAGATCCTTCACAAGAAAAGAATCAGGTGATAATGTGATAGAAACATTATTATCAAGGCAAAACTTAGAAACAGATAAGATATTACGAGACACAGTGGGAACATGAAGCACATGATTAAGTTGAAGAGAAGAGGTGGGAGTAAGAAAAGAGGTGGAACCAATATTTGAAATAGAAAGACCTGATCCATCACCAATTAGGAGTTACTCAGTGCCATCATAGGGTGAGTGAAGAGAGAGATTGAGGAGATCGTTGGTAGCATGATGGGTAGCCCCACTGTCAAGGATCCAACCTGGTGCGGGTGCAGTGTTGGTGGTAGCAGCATAGGCAGTGGGGGCAGTTGGTGGGCCACGATAAAGGGTTCTGGAGTTGTTGTGATTGGAATTAGGGTTGGAGTTGCAGTGGTTGGGTGGAGTTGGTTGAGGGAAGGAAGCATTAGGAAACTGTTGACGAAAAATGGTGCACTGGGAGAGGAAGTGACCGTCTTGGCGACACCATTGACAGCGCCCTTTATACGGGCGACTAGGGTTGTTGGGCGGGTGTTGTTGTGGTTATATGGGACTGTTGGAGTTTGGGTATGAGAGAAGTGATTGGTTTTGGGTTGGTTTGATCGGGGCTGGTTCTTGGCGGCATAGGCAACGGTGGCTGGGAAGGAGGGAGAGGCAGTGGAGCGGTGTTTTAAGGATAATTCCTTGTTGAGGAGTTTTTCATGTAACTCGTCAAAAGAGATAGGGGTGTCCCTACTTTGGACAACAGAAACATCATTGTCGAAGTCAGCGTCATGTAGTTGTTCGAGGATCTTGTCAATGAGATCATCGGAGTCAAGGGGATGGCCTAGGGAAACAAGTTGATCGACACAATTTTTGATGTCGTGCATATAATTAGTGATTGATCGGGTTCCTTTGGTTATGGTACGAAGTTTATCTTTGAGTTGTTTGAGGTGTCCTTTAGATGGGCTAGCATAAGTTTTGGCTAGGGTAGTCCAGGCTTTCAGGGTGGTAGGGCAGCGAGATATAAGGGGAACAATAGGAGCAGATAGGGAGCCGGCTAAGGCACTGAGGAGAAGTTTATCTTGGCGGAACCATGTAGAATAAGCTGGATTGGGGACAGTTGGAGTTGCAGCGGCAGCAGCCGCCTCAGCGGCGGCGGGGGGTTGGTCATCAATGGTTGCAGCGGTGATTGTGGTGGTAGGTGTAGGGTTGGGAATTTCTTTGGGAGGGGTCGTTAGGGTTCCGTCAATGTAAGGATAGAGATCAAAACCAAGAAGGGATGCTTCGATTTGAGTTTTCCATGCAATGTAATTTGTGTGTGTAAGTTTGAGTACATGGGCTAGAGAGACAACAATGAGGGGTTTTGTTGGTTCGGCAGTATTGGAGAGAGTGGCGGATTCGGCCATGGTGAAAAAAATTGAGGATCGTTATGCTCTAGATACCATGTTAGATATTAGAGACTTTGTGTAAATTGTGTAAAAGACATCTCAAAGTTTATTGATCAATAATATGCCCCATATATACAAGAAGTAGTAGTAGTAACTAAATCAAATACAAAAGCTATTGAATCTATATTAGAAATAGATTAGGAAACAAAGACTTGCATGCCAAGGTTCTATGACGGCTAGGGTTTCACAAGAGCTGAGGTATTCTGTCTAATAGTTATCACTAACCATAGTGGGGTAATTGGGGAGAGCAGTAGGTTTGGTGATAGGGCCATTGCCACACCACCAAACATTCCACAGGTTAATGTTAGAGCCATTACCAACTTTCCACTTGATGTTCTGGGCAATGAGGTTTTTAGTTTTGAGTATGCCATTCCAGAGGTAAGATGAGGATGAGTCATTTTTATTCCATTCCCAAGGTTTGAGGCCCATGCAATATTTGTTAGAGACAACTTTCGACCACAGATGTTTGCTATTGGTAGCCACATCCCATCCCAGTTTAGAAAGGAGAGAGAGATTTTGATTTTGGGCATGTCTAATGCCAGGGACACCTTTATTTTTAGGGCGAATTGCATTTTGGGCCCCAAAGTTTAGGGGGTGTTCTCAAGTCAGACCCCATTCAATCACTATTTACATTTCAGGCCCCAAAGTTGTCATTCTGTTAGCATATTAGGTCTTTTAACCGGTTTTATTAGAAAAACTCGTTAAATGATCACGGGCCACCCACGTGTCACTTAACAGAGGATATTTTTAAGGGTATTTTCGGTAATCTCATTTCAACACACACTTACCTTCCTCGTCGTCTTTACTCTTCACCGTCCTATTAATGCCACCTCCTACACCCACCCAGTTTCCACCCCATAGCCCCATCCCTGCTTGGTCGCTACCCCCTCCCCCTGTTTAACGATAGCAAAAGAAATTCTCATTTCACATTCGAGTGAGAGTGATAAGGGAGTATTGGGATATTTCATTTCCCACGTCATGCGCTTCAATGATATATTTGTGAAGGCCATTTCTGATGAATACTTGGGGTGAGGCTATTCAACAATCTCGGCCTTTTTGTTCTCGGTTTAGAATTGGACAATTTCGTTCTCTACTGCCCCACTGGCAAAACGGAAGTTGCTAATTTTATTGTTTTCGATTTCAAATCCAATTGGGGTATTTCTGGGTTTTTTTTTTTTTTTTAGATTTGGTTGTTTTACTAATTAAGTTTTTATTTTATTGAAGCTCTATTACCATGGTAGACAATAGGGTCACTAGGGTTCATGATTTCATATTGTGCAAGAAGCTGGTCGGGAAGAGGATAAACAAGTGAAAGTAGTTGGTGGTGGGATTTTCTAGAAAGGAAGGTCGCTTGCACTGCAACAAGTCGAGAAACCGAGTTTCTCTGTAGGAATTTCAATTTGTTAATTCTCTGTAATTATCCTTGTTGGGTCATCAATAGGTATGTCAAGGCCATTTCATTGTTCATGCTTGAAACCAGACAATTTTTATGGAGAAAATTGAATTTGATAATGGTGTTCAAAGTGGCATGATTTAGCATTATTTGATTATTTAGTGGGTTGAATTTCTTGTTGCCCGGTTGTCGTAGTGGGAGGTAACGAAATTCTGGAATCTCCTAAAAATGTGGCGGCATTAGGGTTGAGTCAGGTGGGGGTTGGTGGCAATGGAGTGACGGTGGATTGAATCTCTTAGTTCAGAAAATTTCATTAAATCCCCTTAAATGTTTTTTTTTTTATTTTGACTATTCATTTTTATTCAATTTGCATTAAAACAACAATTAAAGTGTTATTGTTCAAAAACATCATCCGTTAAGTGACATGTGACTCGCACTTGATCATTTAACGAGTTTTTCTAACAAAACCAGTTAAAAGACCTAATATGCTAACAGAATGACAACTTTGGGGCCTAAAATGTAAATAGTAATTGAATGGGGTCTGACTTGGGAACACTCCCTAAACTTTGGGGCCCAAAATGCAATTCGCCCTTATTTTTACTTAGGCCAACAGTCTTCCAGTTAACTAAATGTAATTTCCTTTTTTCAGGAGAGTCTCCCCAGAGGAAGTCCCTATTGATTTTATCAAGTTTATCACAAATGCTAGCAGGAAGGGCACAAACATCTATTTTGAGACATAAGGAGTACTATTTGTGATGTAGGACAAAACTAGGGAAGGGGTCAAGTTCGTTATCGTACGAACGGACGGGTGACTGATATCGTTCAATCAGACGAAGAAACAACCCAAAACAACAACTAAACTGCTGTCTTGAAAAAGAAAGATAAAATCTGAATTTATTTGCTGAAAACTTGATGCGGAATACATGATTATTCTGCCCTTATATAGGCTGCAATATGGAGCTGAATACATGAACTTTATGGATAAGAAAAGAAGAGAAAAATACTAGATAAAGATAAAGAGAGATAGGAAAAGACTAGATAAAGATAAGTTGATGAATCTGGATGTGAATGTGACTTTTGAGCTATCAGATCAGATTTGATCTCTGATGTACCGCATCACTCCCTTCCACTTGTTTGACAATCCGTCCCGGAGTTGTCTTTTGAAAAGCAGCTATCATCATCGTAGAATGCTTATGATCAGGTAAATAACATATGCATGCATGATCGATAATCTTCTTGAAGATTTTGAATGCACCTATCTTGCAAGAATAAAGTTTGTGATGTACTCCTCCTGGTTCTTTGCTGAAATAAACCATTACTTTATCCCTAACCTGGTAAAGCTTCACAAAACATTGTTGATGAGCTGTGGTCTTGTAGCGTCCAGCCGCCTCCTTTAACTTCTTCCTTACTTTAGCGGTGGTATCCACAAGGTAATGAGCCAATAAATCACTAATTGACGATGCTCTTATGTAACCATTCACGCACCGTGACATGCGTGCGGCTCGATGTTGTTTATCAGTATAGGATAACACATCTAGAGCTAATGCAAAATCCCACATCTTCTTCTTCTCAATCAACAATGGAATCTCCTTCTTGTCATAATCAGGTTTAGAAACTAAGGCATAAGCACCACCATTTTCTTTCACATCTGCCATAGAAGAACTACAAGAATGAGAGATAGAAACGAGTGTCTGCCCTTCCAATTTATAAGGTAACTTCGGGTTACTTATCGGAGCAACAACAATCCTTTTCCCCTTCCACTGAAACAAGTGGATATTATCACGTCCTCGATGAATGGCATAAACGTCAAATTGTCATGGCCGTCCTAATAATACCTGACATGCATCCATATCCACAACATCACAGTAGACATTATCAGAATAAAACTTACCCATGGCCAATGGCACTTTACAAATATGAGTCACCTGCAATTTTGGGCCCTTTTGAATCCAACCAATCTGATACGGAGTTGGGTGTGGCTCAGTTGGAAGCTGCAACGGGTCGACCAACTTTTGAGAAACCAAATTCTCACAGCTACAACTATCAATAATCAAGCTACAAATCGTCTCCCCTAGTCGATATTTCGCCTGAAAAATACGTCTTCGCTGACTCGGATCTTCCTGCTTAGGTGAACAAAGAGTCCGTTGCACAACACATACAAACTCACCATTTTCATCACCACATACATCATCAGCATCATATTCTTCCTCTTTAACACCAAGGTCTTTCTGATCTTCTTCGGGAATAGCATCGACCACGTGCACAGGTTTGCGGGTTGGACACTCGTTAGACTTGTGCCCAAGCTGGTTGCACTTGTAACATTTTGGTTGTTGGTATGTGATGGAACGTGGTTCTCCATGAGTCTTGCGAGTCACTGGTGGACCAGTTTTACTCTCTTGTACTGATGAACTAGCAAGTACAGGCGTTGAAGCTGTGCCAGTTTGATATGTGTGCTGAGTCTCGAATGGAGGTTTCCGGGTATATGTAAAGCAAAGGGGTGGCTTAGATAATCGAGCCTCAGCTCGGGCTGCCATCTCCCGTGCATCCGACAAAGACATAATAGTCTGTACACCAATACGGTCCTGGATTTCTGGTTTGAGTCCTCTAACATATCGAGCAACCTGCTGGTCATCATCTTCCCGTATACTACATCGAGCTGTCAATCTTAGAAATTCTTCTGTATAGTCTGCTACTGACCGATTGCCTTGATAACAATCAAGCAATTGGCGATAGAGACTCTGAGTATAATCCCGCGGAAGAAATCTTTGTTGCAGTAGTTCCTTCATCAAAGGCCAATCTCGAACTGGAGGTAAACAATGGCTACCTTTCTATCTTCACTAACTTCCATGATTTCAAAGAACCTTTCAACTTCGTTAAGCCAATCAAGAAATGATTCGATCTCCAAACTCCCATTAAAAACTGGAATTTCAGCTTTGATTCGATACCCATCATAATCATCTCGTCTAGGGAAATGACCTTGAAATGGTTGAAAAGCAGCAGTAGGGTCACGAGCAGGCTGATGCACAAAACCAGGGGCTGGTTCATGCGCTGCAGCATGTTGACGTGTTGCTCGATTGTCACGTTGTTGTCCGCCAAGTTGAAGAGCAGCCATAAGTTGATGAATCGAAGCACGAGTCTCCTGTAAGCCTTTTTCGAGAGCTGTGAATCGCTGCTCAAAGGCTTCATTACGAGTGGGTTCTTCTGCCATGATGAAAATCTGACATAACCTGGACCACAATTTATAGAAAATTTGCGTGAACCTTAGCTCTGATACCAACTGATGTAGGACAGAACTAGGGAAGGGGTCAAGTTCGTTATCGTACGAACGGACGGGTGACTGATAGCGTTCAATCAGACGAAGAAACAACCGAAAACAACAACTAAACTGCTGTCTTGAAAAAGAAAGATAAAATCTGAATTTATTTGCTGAAAACTTGATGCGGAATACATGATTATTCTGCCCTTATATAGGCTGCACTATGGAGCTGAATACATGAACTTTATGGATAAGAAAATAAGAGAAAAAGACTAGATAAAGATAAAGAGAGATAGGAAAAGACTAGATAAAGATAAGTTGATGAATCTGGATGTGAATGTGACTTTTGGACCAGATGTAAGTTTGACCAATAAATTTAAACAAAAAATAATGATCCTAATAAAAATCTAAAAATTGTTATTAAAATTATTATTAATTATAATACAATGACAAATTTTAGATTTTTATTAGCATCATTATTTGTTATTTAAATTATTGGTCAAAGTTACATTTGATTGACCAAAAGCGACAGTTATTTTGGACCAGGGGGAGTATAAGTTTTGCAATTTGAAGCATACATTTTGAAAATTATGAAAATGAGACTAAACTTTTAAAATAAATAAAAATGAAAAATGAGGCTATTATTTTGAAACTTACAATATTTAATACCTTATTTTCTCTCCATCTCTCATTTTAAGGTTATTTTTTCCTTGAGCTGATGAGGTTTGAGCTCGTACTCCTTCCGGCCATAAACATAATTAAAAAAAAAAACAAAACAAAAAAAACACACACACACACACACGCACATATTAAGAAAGTAGTTTTTATTTAATTGTATTGATTTTAAATCAAAAACATGTTAAAATTACTAATATATCGTATTAAATGTTTAACAATTGTGCACTTATATTTGATAATGAATTATTGAATGAGGGCATTTTTGGTAGTTATATTGTGAGTTTTGTTATGAGTTTTGCATTTTAACTTACAAAGTTTGATTATATTTACAGCCAAAAAAACTCTTTTTTTTTTGTTACTTACGTTTGTGGCAAGAGAGAGTACCAATATCTTTCTTCTAATATATATATTTCTTAAAAATTACACGACGAATACCAGTAAACCAAATATTCTTTTGTCAAAAAATTATTTGTTCTAGTGAATGGTTTTTATGTTACGTTGCCCATAGATGTGTGAATATATAGGTGCTCAAATGAGAACCTAAATATCGTGAGAACCGTGAGAACTTGGATATATTAGGTTCTATCCAATGTATCCAAGTGAACCATTGGATACATTAGTTTTTACCTAATGTATCCAAGTGAACCATTTGATACATTAAGTTAAAACCTATTGTATCCAAGTTCTCACGATATTTAGGTTGTCACAGAAACACGACCCGAATATATACGTTCATAAATTTTTCGAAATTGATGGAACCCTTAAGATCACTAGCTAGCTAATGAAACTCAGTCAATTTTCAATAAGCATAACATAATCCTTATTAAATGTGTGCATCATCCCTTTTTTAATCCTAAAATTGTCAAATAAACAATGAACTTTCTATAACGGTAAAAAAATGTGCTGAAGTCGATGAATGATTATAAAGAATGAGTACTAAATTACTGAATAATTAGCTATAATTGATAAAGCAAATAAAGGATTAATCTATTAGTCCCACGTAACCAAAAAGTGTAACAAGGAAAATACTTCATGAGTGGTTGTGAATTGTGATTTATTGAGCTTTCCTTTCTTGCTTTGCTTTAGGAAAATTATTATTATTATATTAAAAAAATGTGTCGACACATTTCATGAAATGCTTTACGATGACATTTGGTTCACAAATCACACCTTTGAATTAAAATTAAGTTCCTCTTTTTCTGATTATCTGCTTACATTTTATCTGCCGACAAAGAGATGATAATGTCATACAAGTTCCGTAAGACAGGTTGGTTCAATATTTGCGTGCATACTTATATGAAAGGACGAAGCCGATTTTTTCCTATTTATTTGTACTACTTTAGTTTGAAATAAAATTTTAAATTTAAATAAATTCATTTTTTTTTAACATTTATTTTAAGATGAATGAGTAATTAATTATGTATTCATAATTATTTTGAGATTGTGACTCACATCCACCTCTTAGGCTCTGCCTGGTGTCTATGATCTATCGGTAGCCTGGTGGTCACACACCTTGTTATTAAATGCAAACCGTTCCTTGGTTCATTCATTTTTATAGAACTGGGGTAATAATGAATTAATAATTGAAGAATAAAATCGACTTCATTTCCATTTGAATTTGAAAAAAAAATAAAAAATAGTAAGTGCCACTCATTTGATGTCTCGTTAAGAAAGATAAACTGATAGTTATTACTCCTCCGTCTTAAAATAAATATTGCATTTGTCTTGTCAACATTTTTAAATAAAATACTTCATTTGTTTGTGCATTCCATTGGTTTGCACTAAAATCATTTTCATATTTAAAAATGCAACAATTATCTTAGGACAAAATGAAAAGCAAAGTGTGACATTAATTATGAAAGGGAAAGTGTGATACCGTACTTCTTCTCGTAGTAGAGTTGGATAGCAAGAGCATTTTAAAAGTACAATTATTAAAATTACTTAAAAAAAACATAAACAGTTATATCGAAATTTGATTAATGTAGATATTCTTATTTTGGTAGAGTACGAAAAATGAGCCTGATTATAAATATTACTGCATTATTGTTCTATTTTGTTATTTTCTAAGCAAATTTGTATGAACTTATTGGAAAGATTCGCGGATACAACCAATGTTATCTTCATAGCATGTTTGCCCATATTTTAGACAAATACTCCTCCGTCCCATTATAAACTTTAAAAAAATCATTTTGGTTTTTCCATTTTAAACTTCAAAACCTAAAAAAGAATGTTTTTTATACTACTTTATTTGTGGGCCCTATATGTAATACTCACAAGTCACAACAATTACTCACTAACTGTTATCTACCCCACTTTCTCTTTCCTACCAAACCATCTACACTCACAAACATCACCTTTTTCTTAATTCTTGAACTCAAACGTTTTTTGAAATTTAAAATGAGACGGAGGGAGTATATTACCGCTGCGTTCTTGGAACATCGTCACACCTCACCTCACCTCACCCCTGTGATTCACACTTAACTCTTATGGTGAATACTACTCCCTAGTAGGGAGTCCCTACTCTTTTCTAAAGAACAATGGAAATAGTTTTAATAAAGTAGTAATTTATACTCCCTCCGGTCCAATATAACTGTCACTTTTGGACCAAAATTTTGGTCCAAAATAATTGTCACTTTTGAGCTAAGTGTCCCTTTTACCCTTGCATTGAAATTTGTTCTCTTTTATTAATTGTCTTAGTGTGTGAGACATTAATGTAAGAAAGTTGCACACTTAATAGGGGTAAAGTTGGAACTTTTGTGATTAAGTCATGATAATAATTGCATTTCTTAAGAATTGTGCAAATGCAAGAAAAGACATTTATTTTGGACCAGAGGGAGTACTAGTACTTCATATTTTTCATGTTAACTTCTAGTTCAACTTTTTTGTTTAACTTGATTGATTTTAATAAAAATAAAATGAGATATTGAAAATTTTCATAGAGTTTTAATGGTGCCTCAATCGATAATAAAAAATTTAAATTTATGAATTCTACGATATTCATGGTGGCGGACCTCGCTTGTGATATAATACTAACGTTTAACATAGGCACCTGTTTTTTTGTTTTTCTATTTGGCAAGACATATAAGAGCGAAATCATTTCCTAAAATTTGGAAAATGTTGATTATTTTCCCCTCCAACTCAGAAAATAATGAAACCTGTTTTGTAATTACATTATCCATCCCAATATATAAAGTAAACTTGATTGAACTTGAGAAGAAAAATAAGATTTTAGACTATTTGTATAAATTCAACAAACTCTTGTGGATATCTCATTGAAAAATGTTTTTTTTTTTTTTTAAATTTTGAGGATGTTAAATTTTCATATTTTTTTTTACTGATATTCAAGTAGGTTGACCAATTTTATTTTATTTTTGAATGAGAAGCAGTGAAATCTGACAAGTGAGGCCTACAATTTAAATATGTGAGAGGGGAAAGTTAGTGGGTATGACAAGTGGAACATACATTTTTTATCATTTTAGGAAATGATGAAACTTTTAACGGGACACTCATTTGGATAATAGGTGAAGCTGAGTATTCTTTATCAAATTTAAATACACTCTCCAATCCAATTCAAAATAAATGTTCAAATTTGCTTTTGATTATTACTCCATCCGTCCCAGAGTAAGAGTCATACTTTCCATTTTGGTACGTCCCAGAGTAAGAGTCCTACTCCTAAAATGGCAAAGAATCTTTAATATTCACCCCACTCATTCTCTATCCTATTTTATTTTTATACTCACAACACCAATCAATTCACTATTCTCTCCCACTCATTCTCTCTCCTACTTTACTTTTACACTCACAACATGTATATCACTTCCAATATTTATTAATAAGCGTGCATATGAGAGGTAGGACTCTTACTCCGGGACGGAGGGAGTATTTATTTATGTAATTTATGGAAAAATGGACTGATGACATTCTTCCTAGTGTATTTGGATGGGAAGCAGGTAAGCAGACAACGTTAACCCACCGCTTATTTTTCTCAACATGGATTAACGGTAAGAAACAACAGACAGTAGTAGGTAGTAGTAACTTGGTTCCCTATATTTCCGTTCCGTTTACGCCGGTCAATTTATGGCAACCCCATTTCATTCATTCATTCAGTTTCTCCATATTTTCTGACTTTATTGTTACGCAGCATCTTGGAAACTGTTAAAGTCACGTGTCCCTCATCATCACTTGTGGATTCTTGTTTTTTTTTTTTTCCAATCAGTTTCCAACGTCGGATATAGGTTAAAATTTAAATAAACAACTGAGTAAAACGTTTTTAACCTAAGTTATCTTTTGTTTCTTTTCGAAGCTCCCTTCATTCTGACATGATATCTTTACTGAATTATAAACACTTTTAACTCAACTCACACCCCCTCCGTCCTGATCCGTCTCAAAATAATCTTTACAATTTTTTTTATTTTTTTTATGTTATTACAAAGGAATTATGAGCAACGATTTTAAGTTGATTGAATTATCCTAATGAAAGTCTGAAATTTGTTATTGATAATATTATTGATGGTGTGTCAATAACAAATTTCAGATTTTTATTAGGATAATTCAATCAACTTAAAATCAGTGTTCAAATTTCATTCATAGTAATGTAAAAAAAAGTGCGAAGATCGTTTTGAGACGGAGGGAATATTTTTTAGCCCCGAGGTCATCAAAATACAATTTCCCCATTAAGAAGGTGAAAATTTTCATATACAGTGATTCAAAGGGCTAAATTGGATGACCACACAAAGGACATGAATTAAATTATTTCATGGAGGAGTCTTCTGATATAAAAGTAATTGATGATGATGATGAATACGTTTGCCTGTTTACCTCCAAGTAAAGGAATATAATTTGGGCCCAATCCCAAATCATGATGAGCCCACTTTGTTGGTCACTACATAGTACTAGTAGATGTTTAGTATGGGAAAAGCCTGAGTAACCAAAATGGGTCTGGCAAAAATAATGGGAAACTAGTTCCTTCATAAGTTATAATAAAAAATCTTGTTTTTAACCCTTAAACCCTAAATATGAAACCATAAAACCTAAACTTGAAACCCTTAAGAAACTTGACTTTTTATAACGGAGAAACTAGTTTACCCCAAAATTTTCTCAAAAATCATTAATAAAAATACTAGAGTACGTACAACTTATTAAAATGAATCTTAAATTCATGCCAAACACCTTAATAATGATCTAGCCTGGTTGCGCCCCATCTGCTTTCTTTTATGGGTTAATAACAATTTAGACCCTGAAGTACCATACCACCATTCCAAGCGAACCTTGGGTGTCTTTTTTTGTCAAATCGGGTCTTGATGTTTTAAAAACTCGTCAGTTAAGACCTTTTTGACGGATTTCGTTAAAAAGCATGTGCCATGCACGTGACTAACGGAATTGGGTGACTTTGAATTGATATTAGCTATTAAGGGGTTAAGTGAAAATTTTGAAACTTAAAGGATTAAAAAGCATTAATATATAAGCAATAAAGAAATGTATAATTTTATTCTTTTTCTGGCAAAAAAATACTCCCTCTGTCCCTAAATGAGTGTCCATTTTTAAGAAATCTTTGTCCCAAAATGAGTGTCTTTTTTTTAACACAACTTTGTACCTAAATATTTTTTTTCGATTTTTTTTTCACGGTCTTTTTGTACTTGCAAAACTAAATGTTTGGAAATGAGATTACAAGATTATATATGAATCTTTGTCACCAAATTGTACAAAGAGTTGAGATTTTCAGATGTCCATTAAAATGAAATTTGGACACCCATTTAGGGACAGAAGGAGTATTTTTTTTTAATTATTTAAAATCAGTTCATTTCAAAAAAAAAAAATCTTAATTGGATATAATTAGTTAAATAAAACCTAGTCACTTAAATTGTTCATCCCAAACCCAACCCCCATCTTCTTCTTTTTTTCATCAAAATCGTAAATAAATGACCTATTTACCCTTGATGTCCCATTTTTCTTTTTCCAAAAAATCAAAAAATGACATACTCCCCTGTTCATCTATTTCAAAATTCCGGCAGGTTGTTTTTCTAGATTCCGGCGGTTCTTTCCAGATTCCGGCGACTTTCCTTATTCCGATAAGTTTGAGCTTTTCGATTTCTTGCTATATAAAGTCAGATTATTCCATGAATCTTGCTTCTTTACACGATTTTAAAAATAAACCTTGTGTTTTCCACCAGATCTACGTTTTTCCGGCGATGTCTTCAAAATTTCCAGATTTCGGCGAGCCCTCTAAATCTCTTTCTAGCCATTTTCTGGTTGAATTCTTCCTAAAATATTATAGATCTATGGATTCCGTTCACTTTTTAAAATTTTCAGAAGGAAAATGGCTTGATTTGCTGTCGGAATTTCTCAATTCATCTTCTTCTCCGTTTTCTGGCGCGTGCTCCGGCGGCTCCCTTCTTCTCCATTGAAACCAGCCCTTCCCCTCTTCCCTCTATTGGCTGGAGATGGTCGAGAGAGGAGTGTGTGTGTGTGTGTGGTTTGTCTGAGTGAGTTAGAGAGAGAGAGAGGAGAGAGAGTGTGTGTGTCTGCTTGTGTGTGTGTGTGTGTGTGATGGAGGAGGAAGAAGAAGGTGTATACTATATTTTTTTTTTTCATCCCTTGTTTTTGAAGATGTCATTTATAACCCCTTAATAGCTAATATCAATTCAAAGTCACCCAATTCCGTTAGTCACGTGCATGGCACATGCTACATAACTGACTTTCTAACGAAATCCGTTAAAAAGGCCTTATTTGGCTAATTTTTAAAACATCAAGACCCGATTTGACAAAAAAAAAAAACATATCAGGGTTCGTTTGGAAGGGTGGTATGATACTTCGGGGTCTAAATTGCAATTAACCCTTCTTTTATTTATGTTTCATGCTTGCTTGTTACTTACTCCCACCCTCCGTCCCCAAATGATCTTTTACATTTGACTATTCAAACTTTTTAAGGATATGAACACTTGATTTACTAGTGATGTTTTGTTTGGGCACTTCTAAGCCTAGGTTTAGAAATGTGAAGAATTTTTTGGGACAATGAAAAAAACCAAATGAGAAGATCATTTTGGGACGGAGCGAGTATAAATTACACAACCATGATTCTTTGAATATATATATATATATATATATATATATATATATATATATATATAGTGAATTTGTATTAGAAGGTTGAAAATAAAAGAAATATGAGTTAAAAAAACAGTGAAAACTAGAGCCGTCAATTCGGGACAACGGGACGGGACGGGACAAAACTATGTTGTCCCGCTAACTATACGTGACGGGACGGGACCAATTTATCGCGGGACGTGAATACCCCGTCCCGTCCCATCCTACCTCGGGACGCGGGACAATTCGGGACAAAGACGGGATAGGTTTGTTCAAAAGGAAAAAAAAAAAAGGCAGCAAGTTTTTGTTCAAAAGAAAAAAAAAAATGCCATAAACATTGAACAATAACAGGGAAATAAATGCCATAAACTAGTTACTTACTTACTTAGCAATGCAGTTTGTTCAAAATAAATGCCAGACATTGCAGTTCAAAAGAAAAAAAAAAAAAAAAAAAGGCTGTTGCTGCAGCAAGCAACAGCAAGTCAGCCCTGAATCATGATCCAAAATTCCAAGTCTTGCAGTTCAAAAGAAAAAAAAAAGGCTGTTGCCGCTAGGAATACTACAAGAGTTAGCTGCTCTTTCTGATCTAAACCGAACAATAATTGAGTAATGAAATTCAGGGATCCAGTAAACATGAACATGATCACTCTAATCACAACTCACCAAGACCAAACATAAAGATGGAGAATGTGTGTGTCAGTGTGTGTGTATCACAACTCACCAAGATAGTTTTTACCTCAGAGTCACAGAGATACTAAAAGTTCTTAACCTTTCAATAGTATTGCAAACTCGTAAACATTATTCTTAATACTCCCTCCGTCCCAAAATGATCTTCATACTTTTTTCGTTGTTATTGCGAAGAAACTTTGAGCAATAATTTTAGGTTGATTTGATTATCCTAATGGAAATATAAAACTTGTTAGTGATACACCATCAACAATACTATCAATACCAAGTTTTAGATTTTTATTACGACAATTATATCAACTTAAAATTACCGCTCAAAGTTCTTTCGCAATAACAGTGAAAAAAGTATGAAGATCATTTTGGGACGGAGGGAGTAATAACCATTTGATTTGAAATGGTCCAAATCAAATGTAACTGACTAACTGGGTTTCATTTCATGGGCCGTCGGTTTGGTTGTTTCAATTGGGCTTGGGCTGCTGGCATGCTGCTTTGTTGGGTTGGGTTTTTAAAATGCGGGACGTCCCGTCCCGTCCCGTCCCATCCCGCGTTGTCCCGTCCCGAATAGTCCCGTCCCGAATAGTCCCGCATTTTTTCGGGATATGAATATGCTGTCCCATCCCGTCCCATATATAAGGCGGGACGGGACGTCCCGACGGGACGGTCCCGAATTGACGGATCTAGTGAAAACCATAAGCAATAATAAAAGGAGCTGTGAAGTGAATCCAAATACAGTAGTCCTTATTTAGCTAAGGGAACAAAAGTGTAAGCACATGGACTCTGGTTACTAGGTCACTATTATTTGTGGCCCATCAACTGTAAGGCCATACTCCCTCCCTCAGTCCCATAACTATCCTCCGTCTCATAATTTCTGTTTTGAGCATTCCATTATAAGTTACACTTTCCCAAAATATCAAAAAATATTTACTATTCATCTCATTCGTTCTCTCTCATACTTTACTTTTATACTCGCAACAGTAGTTAACCTACTATTCTCTACCCCACTTCTCTCTCCTACTTCACTTTTCACACTCACAACAACTACCCACTACTATTAATCATTTAATTCCCGTGCAAAACCCATGTTGTCCACGTAGTTATGGGACAGAGGGAGGGAGTATGTCCTTACTAGGCAACTCTTTGTTTGTTTGGCCCAAATGTAAGCTTAACGGGCTGATGGGCTGACAGGCTCGGGAATTGGTACATCTCCAACTTCAAGTCTTATATCTAAGGATTGGACTAAGCATAATAATAAGGGTTAATTGTAATTTGGTTACGTGAGTTTGTCGTCAAGTTTCAATTAGTTACCCAGTTTGTGTTTCGGTCAATTTAGTTATCGAATTTGTCTTTTTGTTACAATTGGGTGTAAAATTGGTTAGTTCGTCAAAAACCTAACGTAAATGGATGAGAAATGTAACAAAGTTCTTTCAAAATTGCAATGATCAACCTTAAAGTTTAAATTATTCCATTACACCCATAAGTTCCTTTGACCAGTCAAATCCAGTCAAATAAAAGTCCTAAATACTAGGGCTGTGCAAAAAAATGTAGGAACCGGACCGGACCAATAGAACCGGACCGAACCAATAAAAACCGGACCGAACCAATAGCGTTGGTTCGGTTCTGGTTCCAAAATCCTCTAGAACCGGTTAATTGGTCCGGTCCTGGTTTTTTAAAAAATATACACGGTTCTGGACCGGACCGGACCAATCATTCATATATAGTATAATATATATTCATAATATATATAAAAGTGTATATATATATATATATATATATATATATATATATATATATATATATAAGCCGTAGGTTCCCAATTTTAAAAGAATTCCTGCCAAGATGACGGATCCTGCCGTACAGTAGTACTTGTTTCTATCTTTGATATCTATAGTATTATATATACACAGTTGTTTTTTTTGAAAGTGTTTCATTAATTTTATAATTTAAGCAAAAAAAAAAGTTTGTTTTTTCCTCATATAATTAATTTCATGCGTTGCAGTTGCACCTAATATTTCATGTGGTTTGACTTTGAATTGTTGAGAGCTGAGACCACTATGTTCAATTATTTTAGTTTTTGGCTTACGGATGTATTGTTTTGAGTGAAAAAATTTGTATATAGGTAGAACCGTAGAACCGGACCGGAACTGGATTAATAGAACCGGACCAATGACATCGGTTCTGAAAAGTATTGGTCCGGTCCTGGTTCTAAATTTTTACAGAACCGCACTTTTGGTCTGGTCCCGGTTTTGTGAAATTTAGACAAAAACCGGACCGGACCGGACCGTGAACACCCCTACTAAATACCCAAACTACTCCCATCCCAAACAAAACCCTCCCCTCTCCTTCATCCGGCCTCCCCTCACGCTGAAACAAGATATCTCACACACACTCTCTCTATATAAAAACCGACACACCCACCCACGCTCTCCGACACCGACGCCGGCGCTCTTCATTTTCTCTGGCGAATATCCCCCAACCCCTCCGACCGGCCTCTATTTCAATCTTTGACTTTTGATTTGGGTTACGATTTTTCATTTTGATTTCTATTTAAAGCGCAAATCTGGGTTTGTTCCAATTTGATTTTGATTTTGATTTCTGATTTTGATTTCAATTTCGATTTCTAATTTTGATTTGGGTTTTGTTTAATGGCGTTTCTTGGTTTGTGTTTCGTGGCTTTTCTAACTCTTTGATCTGGGTTTTGTTATCTCTGGGTTTGTTCATGTTTTAGAAACTCAGATCTGCCGTTGGTTTTGATTTTGAAGATTGCACTGGTCGTGGTGGTGGCACTGCGGTGGTGCTGGTGGTAGGCATGGTGGTGCTAGTAATCATCACCACCGGCAACGCCTCTATCTGGGTTAATCTCGAAATCTCAAGACAATTTTTTTATTGTTGTTGATTAGAAGATAGGTGGTTATGGTAGTGGCCGGATTTGGATGGTGGTGATGACCGGATTTTGAGAAAGTGATGATGACGGTGGTTATCATGGTTGCTGGACTTGGGCTTTTTATTGTTGTTGTTGGTTAGAAAGAAGATAGCTCTTAACATTAGTTAGTTTGGGGGTATAATGGAATAATTTAAACTTTAGGGTTGATCATTGCAATTTTGAAAGAACATTGTTACATTTCTCATCCATTTACGTTAGATTTTGACGAGCTAACCAATTTTACACCCAATTGTAACAAAAAGACAAATTCGATAATTAAATTGACCGAAACACCAAACTGGGTAACTAATTTAAACCTGACGACAAACTCAGGTAGGTAAGCAAATTGCAATTAACCCTAATAATAAATGTGGACTACATTCTATCTCTCTCCGGATTCTGTTGAATTCTCCATTCTTCCTCTCCAACCGTATCCTTTCTCCCCCAAAGCTTAACAATGGAAAGCATAATCCTATCCTGCAAACTCAATTCAACATCCTCCATAACCGAAACACTTCCTAAATTTACACATAACCCCTTTAAATCCACAAATGTTTTCAATAAAACCCACATCCCCTTCCCCTCCAAACCAGACCCAAGACTCATAGACTTGCAGTTAAACGACCTGTGCACCAAACAACGCATCAAAGAAGCCATAGTCGTTCTTGACTCCGTTGCTGATACTGGGTATAAGGTAGAACCCAAAACTTTCACCCGCTTGCTTCAGTCTTGCATTGATTTGGATTCCATACATTTTGGCCGTCAGTTACACGAACGACTTCACTTGCTGGAAAAAGTTGACCGCTTTATTCAGACTAAATTAGTTGGTATGTACTCGAAATGTGGGTCTTTTGAGGATGCACGGAAGGTGTTCGATGAAATTACGGTTAGGAGTTTGTATACTTGGTCCGCTATGATTGGTGCTTGTTCCAGAGAGGCTAGGTGGAATGAGGTTGTGGAGCTTTTTTATCTCATGATGGAAGATGGTATTGTTCCTGATTGGTTTTTATTTCCCAAGATTTTGCAGGCTTGTGGGAATTGTGGGGATGTTGATACCGGGAGGTTGATTCACTCTCTAGTGATAAGGTCTGGATTTAGTCACGAGATTCGCATATGCAATTCGATTATGGCGGTTTATGCAAAAGGCGGAAGATTGGAATGTGCTCGGAGGCTTTTTGATACTATGGATGTGAAGGATGATGTGTCTTGGAACTCAATTTTAATGGCCTACTGCCAGAAGGGTAAGGTTGATGATGCACGTAAATTATTTGAATTAATGCGTGAAAAGGGGATAGAGCCGGGGTTGGTTACTTGGAATATACTAATTACGAGTTATAACCGATTGGGGAAATGTGATGTTGCTATGGAAATGGTGAGGGAGATGGAGAGTCTTGGTCTAACTCTAGATGTTTATACCTGGACTACTATGATCTCGGGGTTCGCTCAAAATAATAAGACAATGAAGGCTTTGAATCTGTTCTGGAAGATGATTATGGAAGGAGTTCGACCTACAGGTGTAACGCTTACTAGTGCAATCTCTGCTTGTGCTACAATTCAAGATTTGACAAGGGGAATAGAACTCCATTGTATAGCATTTAAGGAGGGGCTTCATGACTCTGTACTTGTTGGTAATTCACTAATTGATATGTATTCCAAGTGTGGCGATCTCGATGCTGCAAGAAGAGTATTTGACGTGGTCAGGGATAAAGACTCACGCACTTGGAATTCAATGATTGGAGGTTATTGTCAAGCTGGGTACTGCGGGAAAGCTCATGATCTCTTCATGAAGATGCAGGCATCAGATGTACTACCGGATGTTGTCACGTGGAATGCGATGATCACGGGATACATGCTAAATGGGGATGATGATGAGGCTTTGGATATTTTCCATAAAATGGAGAAGAGTGGGATCATAAAGCGGGACACTGCATCATGGAATTCCTTTATTGCTGGTTACGTTCAACGCGGGCTAAAAGATAAAGCTCTAGCATTTTTTCGGAAAATGCAATTTAATTCAATTGAACCCAATCCAGTTACCATTTTGAGCATCTTGCCAGCATGTGCAAACTTAGTTGCGGCAAAAAAGGTGAAAGAGATTCATGGTTGTGTAATACGCAGAAACTTACACTCTGAGCTATTTGTTGCAAATTCTCTAATAGATGCTTATGCCAAGTCCGCCAACATTTTATATTCAAAGGCAATATTTCATGGAATGCCAGTCAAGGATAGTATTAGTTGGAACACACTAATATCTGGTTTTGTGCTGCATGGTTGTTCAAACAGTGCCCTAGATCTCTTTGATCGTATGAGGAAAGAGGGATTTGAACCAGATAGAAGTACTTTTTTGGGTGCTATATCTGCATATGCTCTTTCCAAATTAGTTGGCGAGGGGGAGAAAGCATTTTCTTGCATGACTGACGAGTATAATTATTCCGCAAGGTTGGACCATTGTGCTGCTATGATAGATTTATATGGTCGTTCCGGTAAGCTTAAGGCAGCAACAACATTCATTGATTACATGAAAATACAGCCTGACCTCCCTGTTTGGACTGCCTTACTGACTGCAAGTAGGATTCATGGGAATGCTAGATTGGCAATCTATGCTGGAAAAAGGCTGCTTGATTTAGAACCACATAATAAGTTCTTTAAGGAAATAGTTTCTAAGGCTTATGCGCTCCTTTGGTTTTCTGAGGATTCTTTCAAAATAAAAGATACGGGCAAAAGAACTGAAATAGATATAGTTGGGCAGTGCTGGATTGAATTAAGAAACTCGGTGCATAGTTTTATAAATGGTGATCGATGCGAAGGTTATACTGAGGATTTATATTCTTGGATAAACACAATGGCTAAGAATCTTCATGGGACCCATTCCTATAAGGGGCTCTGTATTGAAGAAGAAGAAAATGAAGAAATTGCTGGTGTTCATAGTGAGAAACTTGCCCTTGCCTACGCTCTCATCGGATCTCCTCATATGTCACAGCCCATAAGAATTGTGAAGAACCTGCGAATGTGTGCAGATTGCCACAGAACAATAAAATTTATATCCAAAACATATGGGCGTGAGATATATCTAAAGGACTCGAGATGCTTACACCATTTCAGTGATGGGAATTGCTCTTGTGATGACTATTGGTAGTTAAAAAGCAAGGAAATTACTAGAGGTGGAATGCTTGTTCTCTTCTATGCATAGTACAGAAGCAGGTTTCAAGATGGGATATTTCTTGAGGGTATTTTGGTCCTAAAATGAACAGGTGATAATATATTCTTACTCTGACCAAGTTTACCTTTTCTTGTTGTAGTATAGTGTATCATATCGACGTGTACAAAGTCTGGATATATATACCTTCTCCCTTCAAGTATCAATATGCCACTCAAGTTTCTTCGGTATTTAATATGGTGCTGCATTGATTGGCATCAGAACATGCAGTAAGAAAAACCAGTTGTTACTTACCAGCACGTTGATATTTGCTTTCATATCTTTGCTGGAATAATGCTGTACTATGCTTGTAGTGCTGACCGTTTTTCTATTTCGCCTCCAAACATCGGCTTCCCCCCTCCCCTCCCCCCCCCCCCCAAAAAAAAAAAGAAAAGCCTAAATAATTATGTAAATAAATGATGTCAAATAACATTAATCATCCAATACACGAGTAAAAGTACACTGTAAGGAGGATGAAGCATACCCGTAGTGTCAACAAGATAGTTTAGCGGATTTCATCTTATTTTAATTTCCAAACCAAATGGTTCATTTTGCCTTTTGGTTTAATTTCATTTTGAACCATTGTACTTTGCCCTGACTTTCACTTTAACCACTATGCTTATTTATTTTATTTTTGCACGAAACTACTATAGTTTTGAGAAACTATAATTTTGACTTCCTCTTACTTTTTGAAGCAGAGAGCACGGGAACTAGACTGCTTGCTCATGGGCCACTCTTAAATCTATATGATTAGTTTATCTACAAGTCTCATTGGCCTTGCAACCTGTAGCCATATCAAGGGTGTTTGTTTCTGGGATCTTTTGACAGCATTCTTGATAGACTGTTCTGGTGGTTCCTTCAATGACAAACCCTGTGTATCTAATGACATCGGAGGCAATGCCACATGGAACTTTCAACCAAGTTGAACAGATGTAGTTTATTGAGTTTACGGGAAGAAAACTAGGAATCCGGTCATGCTTGGGCCATGGGGAGGTCCAGGAAGAATTGACTGGGACAGTGGAGGCGACTACATGGGTAGGCATTTCGAAATAATTCATGGTGCTGGAATATTTTCTATTAGATTTGAATATGATCAGAAAGAATCTTAGCCTGGTCAGATGAACATAATGGAGCCGCTGGAATTAAACTGACAAGGTAAAATACAATCCATTCTTATTCTTCTGTGTAGTTCAAACAAATTCAGAGTACATATTGTCTGAAAAAGATTTATTTGTCTGGTAAAATAGAAACATATTCCTATGGAGGATGTTTTCTACAATATACTCCATCTGTCCCGAAAAGTTAGTCCCTCTTTTTTCATTGTTACTATGAATGAACTTTGGTCAATAATTTAGGCTACATTTGATTATCTTAATGATAATCTAAAAATTGGTATTCGGAAATATTTATAATGGTATAATGGTGCATCAATAACAAGTTTGTAAATTTCTATTAGGATAATTTAAAGTAGCCTAAATTATTGCTCAAAGTTCATTTGTAATAACGACGAAAAAAGAGGGACTAACTTTCCGAGACAGAGTATGTGTAAAGAGTGGAAAATGAGGTACAAATTCTGATGCTATTTGGAAGTTTCTGAGGTTTTGGTTGGTCAGTGCTTGCATTTTACAAGAAGGTTACTGGAATGTTCTGATATGCCTTTACAGCTCCGCTAATCAAGGCAAGACCAGCATTCTTTTTCTCTTCTTCCTTTTGAGAGGGGGCATGGGAGTGTAGTTGGGGGATTGGGAGGGGGGGGGGGAAGAAGTGACTTTTAAAGATAATTTGGTATTGATCAAGGAACAAAAGAACTTAGGGAGCATTTGGTATTGGTGAGGGGAAGGAGAGTAGTTGTATTTCATGGTCTACGGGGCTGGTACCTTAATCTGATTGGAGTTAATTTAGAACCAGTTCGTAAACCATTTATTTCCTTCAACTACCAATCAGAAGTTTGGGTACTACTAGGATGTTCTGGGAAAAGCTATGATATAAGACTTCTACACCAAACAAATTCTTAATGTAGAAACTTCTACTTCAGAAGGTCACTGCACCTTTACTCAAAAGCAAGGGAATGTGTCTGTTTGCATTAAGGGCTTTCTTAAATTTTTTAAACCAAATTCTAAGTTTAGTCTCTGTACTTGGGTCTTTTTAAAGATTTCTCTCTTGACCCAAAAGTGCACTAACCCGAGTCATTCGACATAGTAATCGGAACCATTAAGGCCTAATTGTTCAACCGTATGAACCACTATTATTATCTTTTTTAACCGAATCGTCTATAATCCAACATTTTTGTTATAACCAACACCCATAAATGTGGAGCACGTCCATAAAGAACTTAACATTCTGTGTTTTGTGTTTGACGCTTTTTGGCTCTTCCGACTTCCATCAATGTCTAAAACTCTCTCCGTAATGGTAGACAAGTTGGTTGGACATCTGGCTGCAAAAAAACCCGAAAATTTAATATGGAAAAGGTGTTGCCGTTTGGTTCAAATGCACGCATGATGTAGTTGGAGAATCCTACCAGTCTATTGACACCTGGTTTGGTAGGTTCACTTGACCCACAAGATGAAGTTTAAGCACTTTCTGCTGTTCCGTTCCTTTCATTAATTCTCACAGCAAGCTGGCATGTGTTAGCTTGCATGGGTATTATTCTAAGCACAGATTGAAGCTTATCATGTGTTGTCAGTTGTAACCAACCATACAGATAATACAGCCTATTCCTAACTTGTTTTAGATTTTATTCACTCCCTCCGTCCCAAAAAGACGTTCCCACTTTCTTGACGTTAGTACGAAGCAATTTTGAGCAATAATTTTAATTTAATTTAATTATCTTAATGAAAATACAAAACTTGTTATTTATACACAGATAAATATCATCAATAACAAGTTTATATTTTCATTACGATAATTAAATTAAACTAAATTATTGCTCTAAGTTCCTTGGTATTAACATCGAAAAAAATGGGAACATCATTTCGGGACGGATGAATTATTTTTATGATATTTTTTGCTTCCTTTTTTTTCCTCCGTAAGTAAACATCATATTCTGAACGGCATAAAACCGACTGAGGTATCGGGTCATGGAACGTATGGGCCTGAGTCTATCACAACCCAATGAGTAGAAGCCCAATATGTTAAGACCCAAGAATAGGCCGGTTACCTCAGGACACCCAAGCCGACTAAGCCTTTGGCTCTTCATGTCGATGGGCCGACTTGGATGCACTTGGCCCTGAGAAGACTGATTTGGTTACCTAACAACCAATACAACCTAGGCCCATCTCGGCTCCATTACATGCCGAGACGGGGTTCTTATGCCGGTTTGTGCCGTCTCTGCGGTAACAAAGTCTTACTCTCCTAATACAAAGTGGGGTCTATAAAAAGAGTCCAAAGTTATATACGAATAAGGAGTATCCTTACCTAACAATGAGACATCTTCTACAAGGCAACAATGACTACCATCCTTATCAGGACTCTACTTTCCTAATATACGAGTTCTATACCAAAACGGACTCCTTGGCTTCCTTAACAAGTCAGGACTAATCCACCGGCACCTATATAAACAGGCCCTCATACGACAAACGGGCATCGAATTCTCTTGGCTCTTACTCTAGTCAATTGATTTCTCTTTGTTTTATCTTACATAAACAAATTCTTATTCTCACGCCGGAGGGCCTTCGCCGGTGAAGCCCCGGCGTAGTTTACGTTTTATTGTTTCGTGTGTGTAGACCCAATTGAGGAGGCTCTTCTTGCTGGGATTATCCTAATCGTTGGACAAGGGCTGATCCGGTGCGTTTCTTGCAGCATCATATTCCTTTTTCCCCTTTTAGCTGTTATCCTATCCAGTTCCATTAGCAGTCTAGAATCAAGGATGGCTACGAAAATCTGAAATTCATCAAACAGTCTAATTTTTTTTAAAGTAATAATTATTAATTTGTCGATATATTAATAACTCTACAAATTAATAAATTTAATCAGTCCCAACATTATTAATTTATAGAGTTTTTACTGTATGTTTTTTTCGTTTTCTTAACATTTTCTTGATTGTTTGTCGTGTCAGGAATTGTTTTATTCCCTCTTGTATTGACTTAGGAGGCTTAAAAATCTGAGTTAGATGACAAACATATGAACTGATTAACTATACGCAATTCACACCTATACCTTCTGTCATAAACTCGCTGATTATGATTGAGGCCTATAAATATGATCATGATATACATTCTATTCTGGGTGCTCTCTCTAATAGCTTAATCTTTTAGATGAGTTGGTTACTTATTATGATATCAGAGCTCTCGGTTTGGCAAGGTCCGAAGCTCGAATCTTCCCGCTTAGAGTATCAGATTGATGCCATGCAATATCTGCTAGCTTTTTGCAAAGTCAATTGGAATTAGGAACTTTATTAAAGTGACTACTGCTCCCTCTGTTTCATGTGAATTGAGACTACAAAAAAGGGCACAATAATTAAGAGAATATAGTGAATGTGTGGTGGAAAATGAAGAGAGAGAATGAGTGGGGTAAATAGTAGTGTTGGTTGGATAAAATGAGTGGTGGAAAATGAAGAGAGAGAATTAGTGGGGTAAAATGAGTGGGGTTGGGTGAATATAAAATATTAAAAAGTTTGCCATTTTAAGCAGTCTCAATTGAAGTGAAACGGACGAAAAGGGAAATAAATCTCAATTCACATGAAACAGAGGGAGTATATACCAGGGTGGACCTAACTAACTAGAGGCTTACAGGGGGCGGCCCCTGTTTGAAAAGAAAATAAAAATTTACAAGTGCAACTTTATATAAAGGTTAGTGGCGTTAGTACAATTAGTAAGCTTTGTCCCCAAGATGACATTAACATTTTTTTTTTTCCCTTTATGCAATTTTTACCCCTATTTACAATTTTTTTTTAGGTCCACCCCTGCTATATACTAGTGTTTTAATTAATAATCATCAAAGCTACTAACAGGATAGATTAAAGTGAGGAATCAAATCTAGAATAAATAATGTGTCAGCAAGTGAAAATAAAAGAAAGTGTGATTCTCTTTCATAAATAAAATTAAAACCAAAAGTTGGAGTTGTTTAACTTTCTTTTTCATGGCAGCCTTGTCTATGAAATGCCAGTTGTGTATCTCCTGCTTAAACCACTACACAAATTGTCCACTTGTTAGTTAAAGGAATACGTACATGAAAATAAAAATGACAAAAACTTGTACGAGAATACCATGACCCGTCTCATAGTAGAGACGTATCATTTTTTATCCATGACCTGGATCCAAGACCCACAGGCAAATTTTTTATTTTTTTGCTTTTTTTTTTAGTTTTTATATTTTTATATTTGTTTTTTTTTCGGTTTACCAAAAAAAATAGTTACTATAACTAAATGTAACAAACGTGTTACTTATATGTAACAATTTGTATACATAAAAGTAATACATATATACAGAAAAGTAACAGCGTTTTTTTATATTTCCTTCGTTTGCCAAAAGTAATACTTATTATAACTAAAATGTAACGAACGTGTTACTTATATGTAACAGTGTTTATACATAATTGTAACACATATGTATAGAAAAGTAATAATTCAACCATTTACACTTTAGAACTAAAAACACTTGTGTTAGTAACATTGTAAAAATAAGAAAGTAACAATTTTTATAAACGAATGTTACACTTTACTTGTATAATAACATTAGGGGTGAGCAAAAAAAACCGAAAAAACTAATAAAACCGGACCGAAAAACCGGTCCAATAAGCTATTGGTTAGGGCCGGTTTTAAAAAATTAGAAAACCGAAATTAGTGGTTCGGTTTAGGTTTCCAGCTTGTTAGAACCGATAAGAAACCGAACCGAACCGATAACCTAAAACTATGTCGTTTTATTCCTAGCTTATTATTTGAATTAATAGTTGTAAATTTTAATTTGTAGTTTTTGGCCCAAGTAGTATGGCCCATTGGCCCAATTCATACTTCAACCAGAAAATGTGCATTATTTGATATTATGTGCAAATTGGGCCTCATTTGAATGTAGCCCATTAAGGCGGCCCAATAAACCCACAACCCAACAATCCATTCTATTGGTTTGACACCGAACCCAACCGATATCACACCGAAACCGAACAAACCGAACCATTCAAAAACTGAAGCTTAATGGTTTTGAATTACATAAACCGATAACTATTGGTTTGGTGTCGGTTTTGGCCTAAAACCGAACCAAACCGACCCGTGCACACCCCTAAATAACATTGTAAAACAGTTACGTTTACTTGTATAATAGTATATCTATATGTTTTCAAATAATAAGTTATAATGGGTTCAATTTATCATAATACATGTAAAAGTATTACATTATCTATAGAAATCTGTTACAATTTCATCTACTAAAGTGTTACATTTACTTGTACAAATAATTACATTCATGTATATAAGTTGTTATTTTTCAAATGTTACTTTCTTTTAAAAAATAAAATCAAAATACTCAAAAATAAAAAATATTCTCGAAAAACACTATTACATTTCAGTGTAACGATAATAACATTTAGTTATTGTTAGTGTTACACGTATTTATAGTTAATATTACAATTGAAAGATGAGTAAAATGAGCTATTATTTTTTGTAGAACTAGTTTTACGTTTACTTATAAACAATGTTACTTTATAAGTAACGCAGTTGTTACATTTAGTTATACTAAGTATTACATTTGGCAAACGGAAAAAACAGTCAAAAAAAATATAAAAACTTTTTTTAAAAAGGGGGGGGGGAATGATTTTTTTTTTTTTAAAAAGTTTTTTTTTTGTCAATAGGTCGCCGCCACGTGGCAGATTTTGAGTGGAACATGGGTTGGGATCCTACGCTTCGCGGAGAATGTTGTACACGGGTCATGGGTCGACCCGTCTCTTCTATGAGATGGATCTAGGTGTTCTCACACTCTTAACAAATTGTGCAATTGGAAAAAATTATGATATACTCTCGATTTCATAGCAACTTGAACCAACTTTTCTTTTGGATGTTTTATTGATACTTTTATTTTAAAATGGGACGGTGAGAGTAAATTGAGAACTTGTATCTCATATCCTAGACAATACCTCCATTTCCGCAGAAATAAAAGAACCAAATATATATATATATATATATTAAAGTTGGTGAGGAGGTTGTGGGTTTGACATGTGTACATGTTTTAGTAAAAGCTTGAATTTGGAGAAGCCACATCAACATCATCCTAAAATGTAATGACTTTTGATATTCTCATTCTTAGCTAATACTATTAGTTAATCATATTAGTAATTATATGAGTTAACTATTACTATTAATAGTATAAGTTAACTATTACTATTAATAGTATAAGTTAACCATTACTATTTATAGTATTAGTTAACAATATTAGTTACAATACAAGTTAAATATTACTATTAATAGTATTAGTTAACTATATTAGTTAACTATTACTATTAATAGTATTAGTTAACTATAATAGTTACAATATATAAGTTAATTATTACTATTAATAGTATTAGTTAACCATAATAGTATTAGTTAACCATAATAGTTACTTTATAAGTTATTTTTTACTATTAATAGTATTGGTTAACTATAATAGGCTACATATATTAACTGTTACTATTATTAGTATTAGTTTATTATATTAGTTATTATATAAGTTAGATTATTTATTAATCATAATAGTTACTATATCAATTAACTATTAATATTAATAATAATATTTTATTATAATAATTATATTAATCATTATTATTATATAGATTAATCATTGCTATTAATATATATTGACTATTACTATCAATAGTATTAATTAATTATAATAGTTATTATAATAATAGTAATCATATAGATTAATTTTTATTATTAATAGTATTAGTTAAAATGATGATTACTATATTAGTTAACTATAGTTAAAATATATTAGTTTCCCGTGCAGAGCACGGGTTACTCGCTAGTAGAGAGAAAAGGACACATATAGAGCGAGAAAGTAGAGAGAGAAGAGAATCCGCTGCTGTTACATTTCGCGTATCTTCCCTCCCATCCATCACTTATCTCTGAGACATCAGAAAGCAGTCGTTACACACAATCTCTTTGCATGTAATTTGTGCAGTAAATCTTTAAAGCGTAACCGGCTTACGCTAGCCACACGATTTTGTCCATAACCTTCACTTCCATTATCCTTCACCCCTAATTTCTATAAATATAATCTCCGCCGGCGCCGCGTCCTGAGATTGCCGTTCGCTTTGTGCCGGAAAAGTAATGGCTGCGGCGAAGCTTCTTTTGTTGTTTGCTATATGTCCTTTAATAGCCACCGTCGGTCAACTCACCGTTGACCTGCCTTCCGTGGAGGCGGCTTCCCTCGACTTTGGCCTGTTGACCCGTGCTGAGCCGATGGCTGTTCTCCATCCGGCTTCCTCCGAAGACGTGGCTCGGCTCACGGCTTCCCTGTCTCCGCTCGAGGACACGGGCATGGACAGGCTGAGACTAGGAATGGAGTCGTAATCGAAATGAGCGGCGGCGCAGCTGGTGGACCGATGAGGGTGTTTGAGAAGTTGATGTACGTGGATGTGTGGGGTGGAGAGCTTTGGATAGATGTGCTCAAGTCCACACTAGAGTATGGACTCGCACCAAAGTCGTGGACAGATTACTTGTACCTTTCCGTAGGTGGTGTGGTACCCTCTCTAATGCCGGAATTAGTGGCCAAGCTTTCAACCATGGCCCTCAAATTACCAATGTTCATCAGCTTGATGTCGTCACAGGTATCTTATTTATTTAAATTTTTTTTATGCCCACTTTCCTCGCTTGCGCTAGATTAATATTAATCCTGAGACGAGACAGTAATTCCAGTCCCTCATTGCTGCTAGAGCCAGTTAAATTATTTAATTATTCTCACTTCACATAACCAAATGCATTAAGCAATATTTTACATAATTTAGGATAAATATTATTTAAGTTGATTTTTGTAGAGATTAATATTTGAGCAACAGGAAAAGAGATGTTGACATGCTCAGAAGCTCAAAACTCAGAACTATTCCATGCTGTGCTTGGAGGGCTTTGGCAGTTTGGGATCATCACTAGGGCTAGAATTGCCCTTGAACCAACTCCTCAAAGGGTAATTTATTTCTCTACTTCTCTTTTTTCACACCTAAAATTAATGACAAAGCTTACTTAAAAAGATAAAGAGGGAAAAAGCCTATTTATTTGGAGTTTTTCAGCAATTTGTAAAGCTGGCAGTGTGGCTGATGTGCATGGTCATTTTCTTTAAATACTACGTCCTCCGCCCCAGATTATATGTCCACCCTCCCATGTACACGGAGATTATGAAATGGTGGAAGTGATGGAAGTATTGTGAGTATGAATAGTGAGGTAGTGAGAGAATGTGGGGTAGGGAATAGTAAGTTAATTGGTGTTGTGAGTATAAAACTAAAGTAGGAGAGATAATGAGTGAAAGGAATAGTAAAGAATCTTTGCCATTTTAGGGAGTGGACATATACTCTGGGACAGACTAAAAATGAAAGGTTGACATATACTCTCAAACGGAGCGGAGGGAGTATCACTTTTTTGGTCATTCTAATTTTATTTTATTTTTTGTTGGTATTTTGAATATATAGGTGAGATGGATCAGGGTCTTGTATTCAAACTTCTCAGCCTTTACCCATGACCAGGAGTCTCTCATCTCCCTCCATGCTCAACCTGATTCCCTAAAGTTTGACTATGTTGAGGGTTTTGTTATTGTGGAGGACTCATTAACCATTGGAGGTCTTCCTTCTTTTCACCAAGTAACCCTGTCAAGATCTCATCCCTTGGTGCTGGTAAAAATGTACTCTACTGCTTGGAGATTACAAAAAATTACGACGAATCTACTGCTGACACCATTGATCAGGTATAACACTAATAATTAATCTAATACTCACTCTGTCCCAGAAAGATAGTCTCATTTTGACTTTTTATGGTCAACATATAAATGAACTTTGACCGAACATTGATGTCGATCTAATCATTCTAGTGAGATTCTAAAAAATTGTAATCGACATATCATTAAGTGATATATCAATAACAATTTTTAAAATTTCATTATGATCATTAGATTAACATCAATGCTTGGTCAAAGTTCATTTAAGTTGACCATAAATTGTCAAAATGAGACTATCTTTCTGGAACAGATGGAGTAATAATTTACTATTAACTTTCATATTTATTCATAGTATATGGCTTATATGAGATGCATGTGAATAAAGAAAAGAAAATGAATCTAGAAAGTGATGTACTAATTTTATAAATACTTTTAGTGTAGCATGCAACCTGATTATAGCAGTGGCGACAAAAGTAGCATGATTCTTGGTACAAAAAAATATGTCCTAAACAATAATTGGTGTACGTACGCGATGTTCTTGTTATATTGCAATGCCTAATAATCTTGTATTTAAAGAAGTAAGATCCTTTAAGTACTATTGATTCCATCTATATATATATATAGATGTTATCTGTGTTTTTACGATAACTCTGAATTGGTTATTTCGTCGAGCAAATGGATACAGAGGATTTGATCCCTCCTATTGTATGCTAAAGTAAACAAATCTACTTGTGTTTATACATTAACCTTGTAGCTCATTTGTCGCTTTTACTTTATGATGAAAAATCAGCAAGTAATCAATAAATTTGCACTTATTACGTCGTTGCTATCAACCACCAAAGCACTCTTTTTAACTAAATTAATATTTTCTACTAACAATAAGTTAGAAACATACTAGTTGCATCGCTATTGTTTGTACTTTATCTATGATTAGTGCAAATTTATTAATTACTTGAGGGTTTTCTTTTCTTAATTAAATACTACTCCCTCTGTCCCTAAATGAGTGTCCATTTTCAAGAAATCTTTGTCCCTAAATGAGTGTCTTTTTTTAACATAACTTTCTCCCTAAACGTTTTTTTTCGAAAAAAATTTCACCGGTTTCTTTATACGTGCAAAACTAGAGGTTTGGAAAGGAGATTACAAGATTATATATGAATCGTTGTTACCAAATTGTTCAAAAAGTTGAGATTTTCAGTGTCCTTTAAAATGAAATTTGGACACTCATTTAGGGACAGAGGTAGTACTATTCTGTAGTGACATTCTTGGTAGTAACAATACTCCTAGATTGTATGATTGGTATTTGGTATTACTATGCTTTAATATTATTATTATTTCTAGGCAGAATAACATAATGTAAAAAGAAATATTAGGATGCACACAAGAAAACATGGGAGATCTTGTATAATCTAGCATCATATTTGATCTTTAGATCGACGACAATCTTTTCATTATTTTAGTCGAAGCAGGCTTGTAAATCTACGCCCACCATATTAAATGATTGACATCTGATAATGCAGTTTAAGATTACTTAATTTAAGAGATACAACTTAGAACTTTTAAGTTGTCAGTGATGCTATGCTCTGACAGAAAGAACTGCTTTTTTGTTCTTAAAAGAGTATTTCTTTTAACTACACTTTTATGTTAAAAATGAAAGTAAGTTTTTTAATGGGGAATTGGGGTTTAATTTTGTAGGAAGTGGATGCTTTGCTGAAGAAACTAAACTACATACCAGCATCAGTGTTCACAACTGATCTTCCTTACGTGGACTTCTTGGACCGGGTTCACAAGGCGGAGTTAAAGCTCCGGTGTGGGAAGTTCCACACCCGTGGCTCAATCTGTTTGTCCCGAAATCAAAAATTACTGACTTCGACAAGGGAGTCTTTAAGGGCATTTTGGGAAACAAGACCAGCGGTCCTATTCTCATCTACCCCATGAACAAAAACAAGTAAGCCTCTTTTCTTTGTATTATTGTCTACCTGTACTGCATAAGTATATCTGAATCAGGTGTGTGTACATTAATAATTCGTATCTATCCACCATGCAATCATACTAAATACAGATGGGATTTTTGGATTGGAACATTCTTTTTGTAAACAAGTACTCCCTCCGTCCCACCTCACTTGAGACTTTATTCCATTTTGGGCCGTCCCACTTCACTTGGGACCTCCCAAAATAGCCATGATTTTATTATTTTATATTCAATCCACCCCACCCACTCATTCTCTCTATTCATTTTCCACCACACAATTCATTCAATCAACTTACTATTAACCCCACTCATTTTCTCTCTTCATTTTCTACCACACATTTTCCTTATTTTATTCGTTTTTCTTAGTATTGTGCCCATCTCAAAGGTCTCAAGTGAGGTGGGAAGGAGGGAGTATTGTTAAAATGGAACATAGATGCATCATAGGTGTAAACAATTATATGTGACCTCGGTACGGGCCCTTCATCAGATGGCAAGAATTATAACATCACCATGGAGCTAATTAATTAGTCTTTAAGTATATTATCTGAGATTCGATGTACTTAGTTAATGACTTTACGTAACATTTGTTAGTGAGATTATACTCCCTCCGTCCCAGCTCACTTGAGACTTTTTGACCAAAACTGGTCAACTTAAGGTCGGTTTGACCAACACTTTATAGAAATATTTATGATCCAAATAAAAATAAAAAAAATGTAAAATGATCACCATTAAAAATTCTCTCAATAACAATTTTTAATTTTTTTTTTGAAACATAAATATTTCTATAAAGTGTTGGTCAAACCGACCTTAAGTTGACCAGTTTTGGTCAAAAAGTCTCAAGTGAGCTGGGACAGAGGGAGTATATCCAAATGCAAAATTTATAAAGCAATCAGTTTAACCCATTCTGAACAGAGGAGGCATGATGCATACAAAATATGGTCAGATCCAGCTAGATGAGTAGAAATGACACAATCACGTTCTTCGGTTTTTTTTTTTTTTTTTTTTTTTGTTGACTGAAACCAAACAAATCAGACAGTACAGAACCAGATGGTCCAAGTAGGAGGATACTCTTGTCACGAAGAGATCTTCAAGCTGGGGCCGTCTGATTTTCTTCCCTTAAACCATCATATCCCAACAAAACAATCTACGTTGAACCAAAGCAAACATCTTTATTAAAAAATCTACAAAGAACCAAAGCAAATATCTTTTTTTAGTCGAAAAATGTGTACATTTGTTATTTGTTTTGGATGCATGTTTCTAGAGGTGCGGGTAAAGATTATAATGTATGTATTTTGATGTGCGTATATCTGTACGTGCAGATGGGATGAAAGGAGCTCAGCTGTAACACCAGAAGAGGATGTGTTTTACTTGGTGGCATTACTAAGGTCTGCACTGGATAATGGAGAAGAGACACAAACGTTAAACTACTTGAGCAATCAGAACCGTCAGATCTTGAAGTTCTGCAATGATGCAGGAATTCATGTTAAACAATACCTGCCTCACTATACAACACAGCAAAAATGGATGGAACATTATGGGGATAAGTGGTCCCGGTTTTACCGTAGGAAAATGGAGTTTGACCCGAAGCAAATCTTGGCCACTTGTCAACGGATTTTTAAGCCGAGTTATAACTCTAATACTGGTTCTTGGTGAGTAATTGATTTCGTTCACGACGTAGATGACAGAGGAGGTTAGTATAAGGAATATTATATATTCCAAAGTATATTCTGTAAATAGCTTTTAGATATTACTAACCTAGATATTGTGTATATCAATAGGAGATTCAAAACTTGTAACCCAAGATAGATTAGATCTAGAATGTTCTTGTAAACACTATAAATATGTAACCTATTATCATTAATAAATCGAGTCTTTCATATTACTTTTTCTCTACCATGTATGATTGACTTCGTCTATCCTTCCTAAATCCTAATATGGTATCAGAGCAAAAAGATCCATAGAAGGACTTCTCCACCAAAACCCGCGGCAAAACCCTTGCCGCCCCACCACACAATGCTTCCGCCACCAACCTACAAAACCACCACCCTCCAAACACCACCAACTCAATCGGCTAACCACCCAACTAGCCGAAACCCCTTCTTTTTTCTTTTTGTTTAGTTTTGTTTTGCTCATCCCAACCCGCGGCAACACCTCCATGCCGCCCCACTTATTGTGGCAAAACCCCAGCCACCTCATCTTCACCAATTCACGCCACACACCACCCTAGCCGCCACACCCTTCTTTAACCTCCATCTCCAAACCCCTCCTAACCAACCTCTCTAAACAATCACACCAATACAGCCTAAAATACTCAGAAACCCTAGAGGCAAACCCTCCTAGCCTCACCTAAACATAACTTCACCTCCAACCTACCTCTGCTGCACCATGACAACCCACCACCATACACCACCCTCGGCTAATCCCCCCTTACTAGCCGAAAACCTTCTCCTTTTTTTTTTTTTTTTTTTCATTCTCTCAAAACCTCCCAAAACCCTAGCGGCCAACCCACAGCCGCCTCCCTCAAAACACCACCTCCTCCATCCTTCAACACCACTTGGTAAAACCCTAGTCAAGCCAAGAACCCCCCCCCGTCCCTAGCCCCTCCCCCACGCCATCCTCTTCTCACCCATCACACACCCTCGGCAACCCCTCTTTGTCGAAACCCTAGAGGCAACTCTATTCGCCTTGACAGACCTAATCCCCAACTTTCCTACACCATCCACCCCCCTCCATCTCACCCGCTCAGGCTACACCCACAGCCGCACCTCCCCTTCCTTCATCAATCCCTTCCAGACAACCCCCTAAACAGCCCGCCCGGACTCCCCTAACTGCCCGTCCGGATCACCTTCACAACCCGCCCGACCCCTTACCATACACCCGGTCGGACCCTCATCAAAACCCGCCCGGACCCCCTAACCAGCCCTCCCGGACCCTCTTCAATACCCGTCCGAACAACCTCTACAACCCGTTCTTTTCAGGCAAAAACCCTAACTGTCGTCCCACCCTCGGTACAACCCAATTACCGACACCCTTTCCTCTACCGCACTCACAACCTCATCCCCTACCGCACAACCTACCGCCTCCCCTACAGCACAACCTATAGCAAAACCCTACTGCCGCCCCACCCTCGGCACCACCCAATTGCCGATGTTCTCATCAACTGCCCTCTCTGCCCCCACCCCCCTCACCTTCAGCAAACCCTCCTGCCGCACAACCCCACCACCATCTTACCTTCGGCAAACCATCCTGCTGCCCAAACCTCAGCTCTCCACCAAACAATCGTCTTTCTGACGTAAAAACTCCAAAGGTACCGCAACAAACCCCTCTGTGATGACCAAGTCTTCTCACACGTGAGGGGTACAACCCCTACAATGGTGACGACCAAGGTGACATCACGTGCTTCAACCTTTGCCAAGATCATCACGGCAACATCACCCGCATCCGGGAACTTATCCACCTCAACTGGCTTCATCAACCCGGTTCATCTCATGTCTTTCCAAGATTGGACTTCTCCAAGGATCGTCCATCTTGCGGGAGCGTATAAGGAATATTATATATTCCAAAGTATATTTTGTAAATAGCTTTTAGATATTACTAACCTAGATATTGTGTATATCAATAGGAGATTCAAAACTTGTAACCCAAGATAGATTAGATCTAGAATGTTCTTGTAAACACTATAAATATGTAACCTATTATCATTAATAAATCGAGTCTTTCATATTACTTCTTCTCTACCATGTATGATTGACTTCGTCTATCCCTCCTAAATCCTAATAGTTAGAACTAGTAGCTAGCTAGCTAGCTAGAACAATAGTACTAGTGATTATTGGAGATAGAATAGGCTTTGTACATGAGGTATAGCGAAATTAGTCTAATTTTTTTTTTTTTTTTTTTTTTTTTTAAACATGAACCAAAGCAAATTTTAGATGCATAAGATGTCCGGTAAAAATGCTCTTTAAGGGTGCGGGGCCCGCCGTAGGGTCCCGACGCTCGATTTTTTAGAATACGTCTATTTGTTCGGTTTTGAATCCAGACCACAGTCTCGAACTCAGTTTCTTTATCTGATGCACCGATAAGGTGGTTGGTAGTCCTAAACCGCCTTATCTAGGGTTTTAGGTCAATTGTCGGGTTTAGACCGGATCACGGGTTCGTTTAGGGGGTGCGAGATCGGGGTGTCTACAGTAGAAATAAGTGTGAGACGCCTAAAATGAAAATAATAAGTAGCGATAAGTATAGGACGGAGGGAGTAGTTAATTCCAGGTAAACCCGTGACCAAGCACGAGAATCTGAATTCGATGTTTGTAAGCGTGCCAAATCTACGCTTTGATCTGGATTTTTTACGCAGTCCGTGGGGTGCCAGGTAAGATCCGGTCCGTCCGATTACTTTCTGCTTTTGACTAAGAGCAATGCTAGGGCACAAAATAAGGTCACAAAATCTTAGGGGTGGCTTGGTTGGTATACCAAGTGTATTTAGCCTATACCGTATACCAACCAAGTTAAACTTGGTACAACAAAATGCATACCATTACCAACCGTTAAAGTCGAAACCAACTTATTGGTACGGTTGGTACTTGGTTGGTATGGTCGGTACGTGGTACTCTACCAAGTATGAATTGATGTACAAAATAAAAAAAATCAAATGTTATTTGAACAATTTTTTTCATTTTCCATCAATTATAAAAGAAGTGGACAATATAAAGAACAAAAGGTGAACCATGCATTTAAAAATAGTTAAAACAAACATGCATTACAATTTTATTATACAATAAAAATTAAATCAATTGAATGGAAATTTTTACAACTTGACTTGTTAGGAACTTTCACATAGAAATATATGTAATTAGAATAGTTATTGTCTTTAAATAAAAAACTAAATATAAATTTCAACAAATCAAAGGTCATCTAGGTATATAATTAATATTTTAACACAATTTTCAAATAATGTTGGTACTTGGTACACCAACCAAAGTCAAATATTCATACCGTCTACCAACCAAATTTTCAAAGTTGGTACGGTATACCAACCAAAATCATATATTAATACCATGTACCAACTTTTGGTATACCGAATGCGTTTGGTACGGTTGGTATATGGTTGGTTGGTTTAGATTTGTACCATTGGCCACCCCTACAAAATCTTGCTCACAAAATGAGGTGGCGATAATTTATTGGTTGCATCGATAATGACTCGCCACACTCTAATTAAAAACACCAATTAAATCATTACACCTTAGATTTTGTGAGCAAAATTTTGTGAATTTTTTGTGTCATAGTATCATTCTTTGAGTAAACACTGTCCAACTGTTCAGAAGTTGAGGATTTTTGTACCCACCACTTTCCACTGAAAGTACAGAAATCAACTTACAAAATAGCCTTCGCAGATTCAGCTTCATAACAATATAAACCTCGTACTTTTACCTTCTGGCTTTATCATTATTTAAGATTCTTATCTCAAACGGATGTTTTTTTTGTATAAAAACTTTAGCTTTGCTTTTTTTTTTTTTTTTTTTTTTTTTTTTTTTTTTATAACAAAAACTGTTATTTTATACCTTCAAAATTGATATTTAAAAAGGGAACATTAAGGGGGCGTTTGGTTCGGCAGAAAAAAAAATGAAAGAATGGAATGGCCAATGGAAAGGGAATCCTGAAGGAATTGGAAAGGAAAATAATTGGTCAAACATTGTGTTTGGTTGACACGTAATAGAATTGAATTGCCATTCAATTCCTAGGTAATTCATGTTTGGTTTCAAGACAAAACTGTTGGAATGGAATAATAATAATAATAATAATAAATAATAATAATAATATTAATAATAAGAAATAATAATAAATAATAATAAAAATAATTATTATTATAGTAATAATAATAATAAACAATAATAATAAAAATAACAATAATAATAAATATTATTATTATTTATTATTGTTACTATTATTATAATGATAATAATAATAACTTATTATTTTTTATTATTATTATTATCACTATTATTATTTATTATTTATTTATTTATTTATTATTATTATTATTACTATTATTTATTATTAACATTATTATTATTATTTAATATTATTATTTATTATTATTATTTATAATTTATTTTTATTACTATTATTATTATTTATTATTATTTTTTATTGTTATTATTTATTATTATTATTATTTATTAACATTATTATTATTATTATTATTATTATTATTTCATATTATTATTATTATTTATTTGTATTACTATTATTATTTATTATTATCATTATTATTATTTATTATTATTATTATTTATTAGTGTTATTATTATTTATTATTATTATTATTATTTATTATTATTTATTATTACTATTTATTATTATTATTATTATTTATTATTATTATTATTTATTTTTATTACTATTTATTATTATTATTATTATTATTATTATTATTATTATTATTATTATTCAATTCCATCAATGGAATGAAATGGATGGAATTGAGCATTCCTTCCATTTTATGATGGAATGGTGAATTCCTTTATTTGAAGGAATTGATCATTCCAAATTTCCAATGGAATGGAAATTTTGAAAAAAATGAACCAAACATGGCAATGGAATTGGTCAAAGGGAATTGGGCATTCCATTCCCCCACTTTACCACGAACCAAACGCCCCCTAAGAATATACAATCTCTGCCATTGAATTATATGAAATTATCAAAATATCTTTTAAATACAAAATTTAGACACTCATTTAAAAACAAATAGAATATTAATTTAATCTATATAAGGCAACTCAAAATTTTGTTCATAATTACAAGCAATACAATGAATCCAAACTAATGCAACGAGAATATACTAATATGATGTAGTAAAGGTCCAAATCTCATTTCGTTTTCCCCATTCTAATGCTTATGGATAAAATGAAATTTTGCTTGAGCTCATCTTTACATGAAATAAATTGATCATGACTATAATGACAATGCATAATAGACATTGAGAAAATTTTAGGGGAAACTAGTTTTTCTATAAGTTATAAAAAGTTCTGTTTTTATAGGGGTTAAGGTTTAAGGTTCAAGGTTTAGGGTTTAAGGGTTAATGGTTGAAAAGTGGACTTTTTATAATTTATGAAGGAACTAGTTTCCCCCAAAACCTACTCATAGACATTAGCAAATTATGGGCAGCGTGCTACATAAGTCTCCCATGATATAACCTTAACGAAATTGAATTTAATTTTTAGATTATCTAAATATATTATAGGATATTACATTTATTTTTTGGCTTTCAATCAGTATACTTTCTTTTTCCTTTGATACAATCAGATTCAATTAAATATTCATGCGAGCTTAATAGACGATTGATTTTTTTTTTTTTTTTTGAGATGGGACTGATACGGGAGGCCATATAGTGAAGATTGGTGGGATTTTGTTTTCTTTGGGTCAAATCCTCGCATCTATTTCAACTTAGCAGTTTTTATGTTTGATTTACTGTTTTTTTCTTAAATTTTTAGTGTAGCGGATGGGGGAGTTGTGCTTTTTTGGGACTTCTATATCTTTGTAAAATGTATTCTTTTTTTTTTCTTTTCAGTTGATAATTGTTCTATTGCCATGTCATACTGTCACATGTGTTTGTTGGACCCCGAGTTGGGTTGGGACAATTTCAATCCATAAAACCACTCTTTTGATCATTCTTGCTTGCGTACGACTTCTTGATCTATATGTACGCTTCCTTCAATTGGAGCAATGGTAGCTTTCATTGGAGTTTAGATACTATGTCACGTAATCTTTTTGATCTCTCCAATATTATGTTGATTTTTCAAGTAAGTTTAACCGAGGTGTTAGTGCTTGACTAATCTGTACTGTCGCCGTGCCAGTACGCAACATTCTTATAGGATTGATCAACTCCATACTCCACACTGTCATCGTGTCTATAATGTCACTCACTGTACTATTATCATGTTTATAACTCATTTTCATACTATCATCATTTTGTACTGTCATTGTTTTTATACAGACCCGTGCCATTGGCACGGGCTTTTGGATACTAGTAGTATATACAAATAACTTTAGTGAGTATATTATGTTTTAATAACTACCACTCAAGAAAAATAAAATTTAAACATAATCCCTTTGTTGGAAGATGTTCATTTAGTTATTAATTTTTAGATTTTACTAGTTGCTACAAAATTTAGCATGCGTATGGTCAAAATAAGTTAACTTTTGACAAAATACAGATATTACATCTAATCATCTTAATTAAATTTCAAATTTACTTTTAACAAGATTTATAATTTAATTAAATCAATTAGATTGACTAACATTAGTATTTGATAAAAAATTAACACTAACTAATTTTGACCTTAAAAAAGCTAAATAGAGTTATCTTTCTGATATGTGTGATGGAATATTTATGATACAATATTTTGTAAAATTAATTTAATAAGTGTTATTTTGACCGTGCAAACCTGGTGAAAAATTTATTTTACACTAACTTTAGTGTAAAACATGTTTTTCATCTATAGTAGAAAATCTGTTTTTTCATGAAAAATAAGTTTTACATTAAAATTAATGTAAAAAATGGTTTTTCAGAAGACTGACTCATTTTGACCTTAACTAGTACGAATTATTTTGTGTTCAAACTTCAAAGTTGAAACTATAAAAACAAACGTATCAGGCAAAACTACAAGGACGATGTTGCAAATAATCTGAAAAACACAAAAACCAGGGCTGAAGAAAGCAGGAAAAGCAGAGAGCACCCTCCCGTGCGATCTATTTTAATTTAAGATACACCCTCATCGACAAATTCCTCCATCTCTCCAGAAGCCATGACCAGCCCCTCCGCTTCCTCTCGCAGCAAGGTCACCCTTCCCTTTCTCTTTCTTTCTCTCTCTCTCTCTCTCTCTCACACACACACTAAAGTTGTTTGTGTATATATATATATATACACGCATATATCTATGTCTATTCATATATTTGTATGTTCATTGATGCAACCCCTAATTTGATTTGATTGTGGTAATTGATGATTGTGTTGAATTGGGGGAACAGGCTCTGAGTAAAATCGCCAGCAATCGTCTCCAGAAGGAGCTATTGGAATGGCAGGTGAATCCACCCGCTGGATTCAAACACAAAGTCACTGATAATCTCCAAAGGTTTTCACTTTTCCGATTACACTCACTACTCTTATAGAATGTAATTTCATTTTTTTTTTAAATTTTTTTTCTGTTAAATCGAAAACACTCAATTTCGTGTACTATTATTGTTCAATTGTTTACATTAAAGATGGGTGATTGAGGTCAACGGTGCGCCTGGAACTTTGTATGCCAATGAAACATACCAGCTTCAGGTTGATTTCCCTGAGCACTACCCTATGGAAGCCCCTCAGGTTAGACTTAAACACTATACATGATTGATCTTCTCTCTTAATCACATATTGCCTTTGATTCTGTTGATCCGCTACATCAAAATGTAGAATTTGGTAGGGAATAGGAAGTGGATAGTTACTGTGTGTATGACATGTGTCCCATTGAATAAGGAACTATTATAAAATTTCCATTTTTTGGTAAGTGCAATTTCTGATGGGACACCCAAATGGGAAATGCGAGTAATTCCCAATGGGATGGAGGGAGCATTTTTTAAAAGTTATCTTGTTATCTGGGCAAGGATGGAGATATGATTTTAACTGCTTTTACGCTTTGTCATTTAACAGGTTATTTTTGTTCCTCCGGCTCCGCTTCACCCTCACATTTATAGCAATGGTCACATTTGCTTAGGTTTGGCTCTTTACTCTGTTGTTTTTGTTAGCTCTTTGTGCGTTTTGTTTCAGAAGCACTTGGTTGATTTATGCGAGTCACGTTCCCCTTCAAGATTGCATCATGTCATTCTTTTTGTTGTTTCAAAGAACTTGGTATGTTCAAGAAAAAAAAAATACTCCCTCCGTCCAAAAATGATCTTCTCATTTGCCATGTTTCATTGTCCCAAAAAGTTCTTCTCATTTCTACAATCTAGGCTTTAAAAGTGCACAAACAAAACATGGCTAGTGAAGCAAGTGTTCATATCCTTAAAAAGTTTGAATAGTCAAACATGAAGATCATTTTGGGACGGAGGGAGTATAAAACTTGGCAGAACTCTGTTTTTCATGCCTCCAAAACGTAAGGCTACTTGTCATAAGTATGTTTGTGAGTTCGTGACCTGGTAAGAGGAGCACTTTATGTTGCAGAAGAGAAAAACAGAAGTATACGCTTTAGGTCAATTGTATGGAATGAATATATGACTGTCATCAGTCCTTATTTGATATCCGTGCTAAAGTGCTTGCCATGCTTGTGTGTTATCAGGATGCTTGGCATCAAAAGTTGAGCTTTTCACCTCTGTCCTCGATATTTATGAGTTCGTTTGCCAGTTAACTCTTTAATCTGGCTTATAGCTGAGATTCAATTGGTTGAGCAATTCCACTCACCCTATAATGCTATTTCAACATTCTTTACTTTCAATTGAGATGTTTTTCTTATGATCAAAAGAACCAGTTAGTTATATCTTTATTGACACTATCGTTCCCCTTTTCCTCTTATAGGACAATCGGTCCTTACCCTTTTCCTCTTACAGGACAATCGGTCCTTCCCCACCCCAAAAAAAAGAAGTGACTTCCGTTACTTGTCTCAAATTTTTTTTGATGACTTGATGATTTTATAGATGTGTTGCTTATGTAGTTGTATGCTTCTAGACCTCAAACTTTTCCTTCGCATTTTAGGCTTAGGTTATCAGGCTTCCCCCCCCCCCCCCCTTCAAACGTGGTAGTTACCTTTCAAGGAAATCAATTTGTGCTAACTGCTCATTGGTGAGAAGAAAACTTTGTAAGTGAAAGTTTTGCTGAAAGACATCCATACAGATGTTTACTTTTCTTTCAAGTATGAGTTGTTACGAATAGTTTATATATTAACCTCCTTTAAAAAGAAAATTGATGATCCAGTGAATAAAGCTCTCGCCTTCAACCATGGTGGGTCTAGGTAATGTCTAAGAACCGCAATGTTCAAAACCATGAACTTCAGGTCAACGGAAATAGCCTTACAGCTGCATCTAGGGTCGCCCTCAATATATGTATTTTGTGAATTATAATAGTCGAGGAAAATAGGTTTCCATGGTCTATCTTTATAGATGCCACACCTTATGAAGTTAATACTATTGCAAGTAATGGCTAAATGTAGATGAACGATACATTTATTAAATAGTTATGAAGGTGTAGTCACGTAAACAACTGGCACTAATCATTACTTCATCTGCCTTGCGTATTGCATAGTGTTTGCTCATACTTTCTTGTAGTAGCTATTATGCATAGAGTCAGTGTCAGCACTTTTCTATTCGCAACAAATGGACAACATTCATATTCCACATTTTCCTTCAAAGTGAATTTCCACCCCTTTCCAAAGGAACTGGTATAATCACAAACTTAATCATTTCTTATTGCCTTACTGGAAGGAAACTTAATGCCGTTGTTAAGATAGAGAAGACTATATTTGAGGAGAACGCGGCCTAATTTCTTCCATCATGACTGCCCATGATGATATAAATAATCCATTGCTTGACATCCCCCTTTTCCCTTCGACTATTATGATTGCTTCACTGTGAATGTTAAGTTGAATAGAGTTAGACTTGTGTGAACTTCCTTGCGATTAGAGTATGCACAACATGGAGTTGACAGCCATGTATGAAGCACCTATAACCTGAGAGAGACATATGGCAAGTGTCACCTGGCACTCTTGGAAACCTGACATGCTGGAAAAGTGTCATAAAATTGTTATGTTCTTAAAAGTTGTTCAACATGTGTAGACAGACGAAAGGTTAAATAAGGAAGAAGAAATAAAAGTTTATGTTTTTGTTATGTTTGCTTCTTTTGGTATTGGTCCTAGTTATTACTCCCTCTGTCCCGGAAAGGCGGAAAGTTAGTACCACTTTTTTAATTGTTACTTTGAATCAACTTTAAGCAATAATTTTGTTTACATTTAATTATGTTGATGAAAATTTTAATAAGACGTTATTTGCAAGTATTTATAATGGTGTATCAATAACAAGTTTTAGGTTTCCATTTGAATAATTAAAAGTAACCTCAATTACTGCTCAAACTTGATTCGAAGTAACAAACAAAATAATTGGGACTAACTTTCCAGGACGGAGTGAGTGTTTGGTACCCATGTTTCTTTGTCACTTGAAGATTAGTGAGAGCGAAGGAAATTTTGGGTATTGTCTTCTTGGAACTGAGAAAGCTCTAGATGAATGGTGTTGGTCCTAGTTGAGATGAAACTTTAATGCCTTGTGTAGTTGTGTCTGGAATAGCAGTGGTTTTAGGGCTTGATACTAGTTTGTTAACTTCATACTATAGTTGTTTGACTATCTCAAAGAGGTTGTTCATAGTCATTGTCGGGGCTGTGTAGGTAGTGGTAGTGCTAAAACTTTGAAATCTTCTACGAGTATTTTTGATACTGTATTTGGTCTTCAGCTCTAAATAATGACTTGTTTACGGGTGCAGATATCTTGTATGATTCATGGTCACCAGCCATGACCGTCAGTTCTGTCTGCATCAGCATCCTCTCTATGCTGTCAAGCTCCCCAGCAAAGGTTTGGTTCAGAATTGCTAAATCATCTCTCTCCCTCTTTTTTTTTTTGGTGGTGGTGGGGGGGTGGGGGGTGGGGTTTTGCTTCTGCTTTTCCTTAAATTCCAAAATTACATACTGAAATTATTGGTATCTTGTATTTGGGCAGCAACGCCCAGCAGACAATGATAGGTATGTGAAGAACTGTAGGAACGGAAGATCTCCCAAGGAGACGAGATGGTGGTTCCATGACGATAAAGTATAGAGTAACAAAGCTTCCTGCTCAAACTAGTCCATAGCAACCAAATTCTCAGGTGTGAGCGGATTGAGAAAGGATGCGTTTCCTTCCTTTCCTAAAGGAGTAGGTAGGAACATTTCATTTCAAATCGCCTAACTACTTTGAGACTCACCAAAAAACAAAAACATATTCTAAAAGGTGCTGTAAGTCAGCATTGCCCTGTGTACGTACATGTAAAGCATTATTAGTAGCGGTTGCTAGGGATGGAATCAAACTGGTGTTATTTGTGTTTCTATGAGCACTAACCTTCTCCTTCATATTCATGCTCTGTGCTCATATTTGATTATGTCTACTCCCTCCGTCCCATATAATATTAAGAGGCACAAATGACCCATTGGTAAGTTACGTTATGCAAAATAGATTTTTTTTTGTGTGAGATAATTGTCTCTTACACGCCCCCTCGCGTGTAGCCGGGCTTTGCCAAGGCATATCGTGGGCCGTTGGGCAGAATTAGAGATGGGGTAAGAAGTAGAGAGGTCATAGTGTGAGCGTGGGCTGGACTGGCAATTGACTACGTTGGAGGTTTCACCTTAAAACCAATTGGTGCTAAGGGGAGTAACTCCTCAAGTCTATATACTGGTCCATATTTCTCTCTTTATGGAGTGATAATTGTCTTTTACAGGATAGAGACATTAAATTTCAAGGCCAAACTTTGTTTTCATCTACTTTCGATAGTGTTTTACTTTAACCATTATATTCATGTTTTTCTTTCGAAAATACCATGGTAGCTTGGAAGATGTATCATTCCAACTTATAAAATGCTGATTGAGGCACAAATTATTACGGATTAGTCACTGATTTAGAGACATATTTGGTAGGGATGGCCAAACCGGACCGGAACCGGAAAACCGGACCGGAACCGGAGCAAACCGGGGAGGAAACCGGAACCGGACGAACCTGAACCGCAAGGCATCCGGGCCGGTTCAGGGTCACATATATGCCGAACCGGACCGGAATCGTAACCGGACCGAAAATCCCTTGTTTTTCAATAATTTTAAAGGGGGGGGGGGGGACCGGAACCGTACCGGAACCGGAACCGGATTGTGCCAAACCGGAACCGGGGTAAGCGCGGGCCGGTTCAGGGTCACCCTTTTGCCGAACCGGAACCGGCGGTTCCGAACCGGAACCGGTTTTGGCCATCCCTAATATTTGGTGATATAATGAACTATTTCCGAAAGTAGAAATGGTAAAAAAAGAAACAAGTACAGTAGATGAAAACTATTCGACATCATTCGATACACTTTGACAATCCGATATCCAGGTCATCTTATTGCTTATTGAAGAGCCCCCGCCAGTTGGACCGGGCTCAGAAGTTAAACTGGGCACAAGCCAGACCGGAGTCAGTCTAGAACCGGTTCGAGCCAACCAAGTAGATTCAACCTCCCCCTTTCCTTAGCGAGGTCGAGGTCAAGTAACAGTTACGAGACGAGATGGGCTCTCAGACTAGTTCTCAGCCTCCCGGGGCCGCCACCTCGGCGAGATCGGCATCCCCTCGGCGAGTTCGCAATAAAGGCAGCATTAATGACCTGCAGAGATCCATCCTATCGCATTAAATGCCCGATGGTATTCCTTGACTACCAACCTTGTATGGCGCCGAACCTGTCACATCAAGACATCTTCTGGTCAGAGCCTGTCCTACCTGGACTGCCGACCTATCCTAAGGCGACACGTGGTCTGGTTGGTAAAGTCTATGCATAGACCAAAGGTTAGACCGCTGGACAAGAGGGGTAATATATAAGCCTTTTTCTACCTCTTTCTCAGGTATGACTGATATACCTTACACACACTCAAAACACACAGAGAACCCTAATCTTCTCTCCCAAGGCATTCAAAGCCTTGTTCTTAGTCCTTCAAGAGAATCTCACTCTTACGCCCGAGGGTCTAAGCTGGGATCAAACCCGGCCTTGACCTTGACGGTTTGTTGTCTTTATTGTGTTACAGGTGAACCGTTGATAAAAGCCAAATATCCATCCAATATATTGACCCCGATTTCCGTGACTTCATCACTTATTCTCTTTCATTTAGAATGTTTGGCAACCAACTTGAGTCACAGAGCTATGAAAATACATGAAGGTGATACAAGAAACACGGTTTTCTAATTGTCTAGTCCAATCTGGGCTGCGTTTAGACTTTAGAGTAACTAGGAATGATTGACACCCCTTTTTCTTGACAAATTTGGGCACAGAGTTTGCGAGTTATGGCCATTATTGTAGGGGCATATATTACTATAACTTTGTAAAGGGAGGGTCTGTATTATGTACTCCCTCCTCTTAATAACAACTTGCATCATTTTTTTCAACACAAAATTAAAAAAATAGTATATACATTTAAAAGTTTTGTGAGTGGAAAAGTGATTTTGAGTACGATGATTTGAGAGTGAGACTTACAATTTAAATGTATGAGTATGATAAGTGATTGAGGTAATAAATAAAGAAAGAATAAAATTTGGAAATTTTGTCAATGTCAATAGGTGCCTTTATGTGTGACTTATATTTTCCCAAACAGATCATTTTACCCTTTCGCTTCGGGCTCATTTGTTTCTTGTTTTCAGCTCTTAATCAGGTCTAAAGTTTCATTCATTCAGACATATAAATATTCAGTTAGTTTTTTTTTTTTTTTTTTTTTTTTTTCATTGAATTCTGAATGCCACTTAGTCTTCTTAATTTTTCGATGTAAAAATAAGAGTTATTCGCCTCTAAATTGTTTCCCCCCCATCTATATCACTTTTTTAAACTTGTGATTTCAAAGATACTCTGTCAAAACATTGAAGGATTTCGAACCGCTGCACCAACACGTTAGGTGTACCGATGTGAAAATTGTACAATGTTTTGTAAAACGTTTTCTACCTAATGTAAAACGTGTACTTGCAAATGTAAAACGTTTTTCAGGAGCTAACATTTTTTCGGTCGTTTTTACGTTTTGTAGTGCACTAAAACGTTGTGTAGAAAACGTTTTATAATACGTTGTGCAACTTTCACATCGGTGCACCGAATCTCGGTGCAGCGGTTCCATACCCAACATTGAATCACCAACGATTTATATCATCTCTCTACTTTATTTAATGTCGTATTCCTAATTTTTGTTGTGAAGATGAAAAATAGTAAGCGCCAAGTTCATAAAAAAGGAGGAAAATAAAATGAAAATTATATATATATAAAAAAAATTACTACCTCTGTCCCTAAATGAGTGTCCAAATTTCATTTTAAGGGAAACTGAAAATCTCAACTTTTTGAACAATTTGGTAACAACGATTCATATATAATCTTGTAATCTCCTTTCCAAACCTTTAGTTTTGCACGTATAAAGAAACCGGTGAAATTTTTTTCGAAAAAAAACATTTAGGGAGAAAGTTATGTTAAAAAAAGACACTCATTTAGGGACAAAGATTTCTTAAAAATGGACACTCATTTAGGGACAGAGGGAGTAAAAAGGAACGACGGAGTGGGGCCCTCAGGGGATGCCGTTGGTAGACTCCGTCCACGCCAATGCGAATAAAATAAAAAAGGGTAGGGCGGGAGGGGATTAAAATAAGGTAGACACGTCGGAGACGTGTACGTTTGTTACTCACCCTCACCCACTCCTACCCTTTACCCCCCCCAAAATATGTGTAAATTACATCCAACTACCATCCTATCTTACCGACGCTACCTAAGCTAACGGCTGCTACTTCATTTTCCAACTTAACTCTATTCTCCCAATGTTCAAGTGTAGACCAATAATATTAAAAAACTAGTTAAAAAAACTTTCATATCTAAAAAAACAACAATTTATTTCTTTAGTCTGAAAAGTCCTAAATTTATACTCCCTCTGTCCCGCTTTAAGGTTCTTACTTTCCTTTTTAGTTTGTCCCAATTTAAGGTTCTTACTTTGCTTTATTGCCTAAAATGGAAAGTGGGACACACTTGTCATTCTCACAACAAAAACTTCCTACCCACTTTCTCTTTCCTACTTTACTTTTCATACTCACAACATTTACTTTTTCTTAATTTCCGTGTAAAGTCAAACTAAGAACTTTAAATTGGGACGGAGGGAGTATTATCAATATCAAAAAGTCCAAACGTTAACTATTTAACTAACGACGTTAAGTTTGAACATTTATATTATTACAAACTTAACTTTCTTTTCATTTAGTGACATGTTAGGAATATTAAAAAAATTACAACGCAAAATAATTATAATAATAATATAACTATTAAATAATAATAATAATATTATTAATAAATAATAATAATAATAATAGTTATAGCAACAACAAAAATTAATCATTATTATCATTATTATTTAATTACCTAATATTTAGTAATAAAAATATGAATTTTTGATATATTAGAGAAGTAATTGAAAGGTGCTTCTTTAAGTTTTTTATTTTTTATTATTATGTAAGATCATAAAAATAATTAAAATTATGATGATGTTCTTTTCAATATTATCACATTCATTATTGTTTTTCATTCTTATTACATTTATTATTAATTGTATTATTATAAAATATTAATTAACTATAATAATAATAATTAAATATTTTTTTGTTATAACTATTATTATTGTTATTATATATAATAATATCACAACTAAATTATTTTAAATTGCAAAAGGAGTTTTTTATTTTTAATACGTCATTAATTGAAAGGAAAGTTAATTTTTTATTAATATGAATATTCAAACCTAACCGCGTTAGTCAATTCGTTAATGTTTGAGCTTTTTGGTATCAATAATTTAATTTTAGGACTTTTTAGATTGAAGAAATATTTTGTGGGTTTTTTGGATATGAAAAGTTTTTAGATGGGTATTTTGGTATTTTTCCCTATAAAACTAGTCGAGTCGAGTTTTGAAGTGTCAAGCTTGAATTCGTTTATAATTTATCGAGATCGAGTTCAATTGTTTGTTTGAACTCAAATCGAATCAAATTACGTGTTCACAAATAATTTGTGTCGATATCGAACTCAAGTTTTTACGAGGTGAGGTCAATCTTAGATATTTTTTTCTATATAAAATGTGTTCTTTAACAAACTTTTCGAGTCGAGTTTAAGCTTATCAAGTCGAGTTTGACCTTTTTGAGTTGAGTTCGAGCCAGTCTAAAACAAAAATTCAAGTTTAACGAGCTGAGTTCGAGCAGATCGCGAAAAAATAAAGCTCAAACTTTTAACAAGATAAACGATTCGAACACGATTGATTCGATGACGAAACAAGCTTGACAATTTGTTCGAGCTCGAGCTTTCATGAGTCGAGCCCGAACAAAGCTCGAGCCAGCTCATTTCTTATAACAACCCTATTTAAGTGTCCTAATTAAATTATCAAACTTAATAATACTGTATTTTTATTGGCTTATATTTTGATAAAACTATTTTTATTTATTCTTACTATGAAACAATTAGTGTGAGATGGAAAAAGATAAAGTTCCAAATTTGTTACCGATGGAGTAACTTAAGAAAAACAACAGCAACAACAAGAAGATGATTAAAGAGCTTTTGCTATATTCAATTGGTATTGGACAATATGTAAGAGGCTTTTCACAAACTCCATAAAAACTTATAATAGACCGTAAAATTAATTAATATGATTGAAATTTTAGAACTTGATACCAAACTTAAAAAAAAAAAAAAAAAAAAAGAGAGAGAAGAAGAAGTTGGCTTAGATGAAGGTATTAAGAGGGAGTTTTAGGTCTACCAACTGGTTGTTAGTGTTTTCAAACCCCCAACTCCCAAGCAAACAACAACAACATTAAACAACAATAAACAATAAACAAACAACAAACCAAACGGAAGCAACAAACACTCGTTCACACAAACGCCATTTGGGTGCCCCTCAAGAACCTTCTACTCAGAGGCAGAGGCAGCCAGCATTTTACCTGATTTGGGTTTATTCTCTTGTCCCCACGTGTTGAATTTTTGCTACTCCCACCTCCATTTTTTTCCAAATATACTATGAATATTCAACTACTATTAATTTATTAATTATACTAGTATTAATCTTATTTAATTTCTGTTCTATATCTACAAGTAAAATAAAAAAGGGTTATAGTAGTGTTTATAAAAATATAATGATTGTTGCTTTCTATCCAATTATTGGAATAGTTTACTTGTAGATTGAATGGGTGTCATTGTTCAATGATACGAGGGGTGGGTAGATTTGGTATCTCCTTAATTTGGTCATCCTTTTTGTCTCCTCTCTAGGTATTGTTTTGGGGTTTTTATCCACTTTGGTTTCTGTCTTCATCTCTCCCCTCCTCAAAATTCCCTCTCCTCAGGTCACTAAAACCAACTCTGCCCATACTCCATAATCTCTCAATTCCAAGGTACTAATTCTCTCTCTCTCTCTCTCTCTCTTCCTTAATTCTTGATTTTCTTGAGTGATGAAGTAATTAGGACAAAGACTCACTGAGTTGTGGGTTACTCAGTTGATGTGAGTGTGGGTGTGTTGATCAAGTAGGTGAATTTTGCTCTGGGGAAGGTTTGATATTGTTATCTAACTTATCTCCATGTTCTGAATTATGGGTATTTGTATGTTTTAATGATGTTAGGTTATTTGTGAATTGGTCAAACTGCATAAAAAATGGTTTTTTTTTTTTTCTGGGTTTGATGTGGATGGTGTTTCTTGATTGATTATTATCATAGAACTTCCTAGTTATTTATATCACTTATGATCAAAACCCTCTTCCCACCAAACCCTGAGAACAGGAAAAATTTGCTCAATTTTGGTAAATAAATGATTGTACAAATTATTATATGTGCAGTGCACCCACCATTTCTCTAAGTTTTGACTTCAATCTATTAAGTAACTTATTATGATCATTCAAGTTGTAGTTGTGCAAAATGGTACAAATTGACTTAACTATTCTCTTTGAAACTTGTTCTGTTGCAAAATTCGGTTTGCCATTCATTAGATGCATTTCTTAGGTGCTCTGCCTGTAATTATGATCACGTTACGTTATTTACTTGCATAATTCTAAAGTTGGCTTGTTAAATTGTTTTAGCTGCTACCACTTGTGATCTTACGATGGTAGATTGATAGATGTTTTTCAACAATAATCGCCTCGGTACATATAGTTTCTTCTTGCTCTTAATAATGTAATTTCTGCGGTTTTAGGCATCAATACCTGCAAAAGGGATTGATCATCTATTCTTTTAGATTGACTGAGGCTGGAATTAGTAAGATAAGAGGAAAAGGAAGAGAACGATGGCTACTTACTACTCTACTTCAAGCAATCAAAGTGAAGTATACCCAAGTGCTTATTTCTTAAGCCAAAAGCCTGATTCTTATCCTGAATCAAACTGCCCATCTGACAACATAATCTACCATAACCAATCCTCTTTCTCAGAGCTATTGTCCGGGAATTCTCTCCCTCCTCATGATGTTTCATCCTTTGGAGGCAGAGATGAATTGCCCTTCATTCCACCAACAACCAATTCTTTGGATTTACAATCAAACAGTGGGACAGAGATGGTTTCAAGATCAAAGGAACACGATTTGCAGTATCAAGAATTATCCTTAAGCCTAGGAATGCAAATACCATCTACTGTGGAGTTACCTGCATTTCCATATGATTATAAGAACCAAGGTTCCTTTTATTTTATGAGCCCCCATCATCAAGATCAAGAAGAACGACCCTCTCATACAAAAGAATTCGAAAGTTCCGAGTATTTGTCATTTGATTTATCCGGTGGTGCTCAAAACGCTAATAAAATTAGGCCAAATGTCGTCCTTCAACCCTCTATAAGTTCTGAACAGTTGCATCCTACTCAAGATTCATATGAACCATCTGGATTTGTGGCCAAAATTTATAACTCGAGGTATCTCAAACCAGCTCAGCAGTTTCTTGATGAAGTAGTCAATCTTCGTGAAGCACTAAAGGAGATAAAGATGACCAAACACAACTTCCATAAGCTAGGTTCAGATAACTCTCAAGAAAATGGGTCAAAGTTTGACCCTCACGAGTCAACCATTAACCCGTCCTCTGAACTCTCTCCTTCAGAACGACAGGAATTACAGAACAAGATCTCAAAACTATTACCCATGTTGGATGAGGTAAGCCAACTATTCCCACAACCATGTTAAAGTTCTATCTTCGGTGTATATATATAATATATAATGATGATATATATTTTCTTTTAGGTTGATAGAAGATACAGAGAATATTACAATCAGATGAAGATGGTTGAATCTACATTCGAGATAGTGGCAGGGTGTGGGGCAGCAAGGCCATATACAGCATTGGCCCTACAAACAATCTCTCGCCATTTCCGCTGCTCGCGTGATGCAGTTAATAAGCAAGTTCAAGAAATGCGCCGTCGTTTAGGGGAACAAGATGACTCACCAAATAGCCAAGTATTACCACGTCTCCGTAATGTAGACAAGCATCTGAGACAACAGAGGACTCTACAACAACTTGGTATGCCTCGTCATTCTTGGAGACCACAAAGAGGGTTGCCTGAAAACTCTGTTTCAATCCTTCGTGCTTGGCTGTTTGAACACTTCCTTAATCCGTATGTTCTCAAATTTCCCTATCATTTCTTCGGCTAATACTGCAAAAAGAAAAAGAAAAACAAAACAAAAAAAAGATTTTTTAGTAATTATATCTGGCTTTTGTGTTTCGCAGCTACCCTAAAGATTCCGAGAAACTCACACTAGCAAGGCAAACCGGCCTCTCCAGAAGTCAGGTATATATGTACATAAACTATTTTCCTCATCAATACTCCTTCCGTCCCAAAATGACATTCCCTCTTTTTTTGTCGTTACTGCGAATGATCTTTGAGCAATAATTTAGGTTAATTAAATTATACTAATGAAAATCTAAAACTTATTATTGGGACGGAGTGAGTAGTTATTAAATGAGCTGAAGTTGCTTTGAACCTCTTTGTGATGAATAACTCGTGTTTGTATCAGATTGCAAACTGGTTCATAAATGCACGTGTTCGTCTATGGAAGCCCATGGTAGAAGATATGTACAAAGAGGAGTTTGGTGATTCAGAGCTCAACTGTAGAATATCTTCGCCTGAACTTGCTGATCTTAAAGCAGCAAAAGAGAAGTCTCTGTCTTCAGAAGATAGATCAAAAGAGTTTCATAGCAAAGACTCAAATCCTGATCTTATCGACAACATAAAAATGGATGGATACTCAGCAACCTTATTTTTTCAGAATGGCAATCACGAAGAAAATGATATTGATTATGAAGCATCAAACATGCAGCGTAATGTACGGCCTAAAGTGGATAGCTCGGATTTGGTGGATGAATACAGGTTTGACAATGGCCATTTGATACATGATTTTGTTGTATAATAACACGAAGCATGCACGCCTCGGCTCGTTGTTTTTGTAAACGGATGGTATATATATATATATGGATGTGAATATAGGTATCAAAGAAGTGGCTTGAAGGTTAGCTTATTACTATTAGCTTGAAACTGATCATATATGCATATGATAGATAAAGAAACTTGTAGAAGTTCTCCCAAACAGGTAAAGATGCATCATCTCTCATGTAATAAATTTGATTTGCTAGATTGTCGATTTATCGGTCATTATAGTTAGAAATGTAATAAGAGAAACACTAAAATTTACGTTTATTTTGAACTTATAATACTCCCTCTGTCACAGTTTCCTTTTTAGCTTGTCCCAGACTAAGGTTCTTAGTTGCTTTATTACCTAAAATGAGTACAAAAACTTTTTACCCATTTTCTCTCGCCTACTTTCTCCTACTTTACTTTTCATACTTATAACGTTATTTTTTCTTAATTTTCGTGTAAAGTCAAAATAAAAACCTTAGTCCGGGATGGGACGGAGGGAGTAACTGTAGTAGCTTGAAGTTTATGATTTGAGTGGGCAATGGTAAAGAGAGCTCTCCCATTCCTTACTATAGAGCATCTTTTGGCGTAATACAAGAGTACATGTGGACACACAGTAGCCTTCATATAGTAAAATTCAGTTGTGGGCCAATTGGAATGGACAACTGCAGGGAGGAGGCGGCCAAAGGAACAATCATTACGAGTTCACAAATTGTTACAACTCCAATCTAAACTAACCATCCCATCCCATCCCATCCCATCCCATCCAATCCATTCCAGTAACAAATCAAAAATCTCTTCTACTGATTTGACAAACTCAACTTTTTCAAGTTCATGTTTATAATGATTTGACAAAGTATTATAGGTTTAGGTCTGAATGACTCTAATGGTGTTTTCTTATAATTGTCTTGACACATTATTGCTATATCATTGTCATTATTTCTAAAGATCATGCTCATTATAGTAACCGAGGAAGTCGCTTGTGAGATCTTCGTCTCATGTATGAGACGGGTCTCGATGAGAGAGAAAATGAGCTTGCCCTGCCCCGCCCATAGGCGAGCCAAACCATTTACTCTCTCAACAAAACTCGTCTCATACATTAGACCGTCTCACACAAGTTTTTTTTCATAGCGAAAAACTTAGATGTTCTCATATCAGTTTTGCAAACAGAAACTCAAAACTCAGAGTGTAGAAAAGATATTCCACTTTTTTTTTTTACACAGAGGTGACGGTGACTGAGAACCCAATCAGCCAACAATTTACCTTATTTGGGCTGTTTATACAGTGAAAAAGAGAAAATATTTTGAGTGTCCCAAAGAAATGTGGTGGCAGCAGGAGGAAGGGGGATTAAAGCTGAAAGAGGATGGGGCCTGGGGGATTGAAGGCTTTTGATTCTTGTTTTGTAGTCAGAGAAGGGGGTAGGGGACCATCTATAATACATGTCCTTTTCGGTGTTTTCACTTGGCTGAGCTATACCTTTGCTTCTTTGCACAGAGATTGCAGGGGTCTATGTTTATACGATTTCTAGCTTACACCTCCTCCTTATTTTTGCATGCTTACTACTGCTTACTTCTGTAGATCTAGAGAGAGGAGAAATGAGAGGGAGACTGGAGAGAGAAGAATCTTTGCTTTCTTGTTTGAATATTACTTTCTCCGTCCCGGATTAACGTTCTTAGTTGGAATTATACGGAAATTAAGAAAAAGTAAATGTTGTGAGTATAAAAACTAAAGTAGGAGAAAGTGAGAGAGAGAGAGTGGGTAGAGAGTTTTTGTTGTGATAATGACAATTGAGTCTCATTATCCATTTTAAGTAATAAAGCAATTAAAAACCTTAGTCCGGGACAAACCAAAAAGAAAAGTAAGAACCTTAATCTGGGACAGAATACTAAGTTAGAGGTATGTTTGCACTTATAAGAATCTTTGCTTTCTTCTTAATTGGCTTACAATAATTATCAAAACGCATCATCATATATTTTGACAGCTTTCTCCCTATTCTGTACTTCCTTCTTCCTTCTCCCTCCGAAGACTTGATGTTTATGCTTTTCTAGCAACACCCCATCTCTCTGATCTCTCTACAACTGACCCTTTTCAAAGTAAATTATCTTGACTAGCTAGCCATTGGTGGTGAACTTTAAGGTTGACCTGATCATTATAATTCTCATTTGAAAAATCCCATTGCCATGGTATCACCAGACTCACCACCCAATGTACACCAATTCCTCATTTCCAATCAAACCCAATTCGAAAGTCAACATTTTGATGCATATGGAGTTGACTTTAGAGGTGTTGGTACATACCCTCACTCTCTTGGTGTGCTCCCCAGATCAGCAGACATTGTCCATGAAAACCTTATAAGTCAACAACAACAGAGACTTTCACTATCTCTAGGTTCTGGTTTGCTAGTTCCTTCTTCTTCAGACCAATTCAGACAAAGATGTAATCTCATTAGTCCAAGTTACTTAGTCCCCGTAGAAGAAACAAGGGAGGTTTTTAATCAAGGAAACTATTCTTTCTCCGGTAATGCTATTGCTGCATTAAATCAACCAAGTTCCAATTTTTATGGAACGCAGTCGATTTCTATGGCGATAAGTAGTTCAAGATACTTGAAACAAGCTCAATTACTTCTTGAACAAGTGGTTAGTGTTGGTGGGAAAGCCATTAGTTCAAGTAACGAGTCATATGCGAGAAAATTATCGTCTAACAGTAAACGAGGGTCGCTACGACTGTGTTCTGAACTAAAATCAGAGCTCTACAATAATGGGTTATCGCCCGAGAAGCAACAACTTCAAGCTAAACTTGCAAGGCTCATTTCCTTACTAGAGGAAGTAAGCTAAAGACACTCTTTATTTCCTTTTCTTTTTGGATCTTTTAAAACATACTGTATTTTTATGTTTCTTGAATGTGTTTTTTAGGTGGAAAGAAGATATGATCAATACTATCAGCATTTAGAAGAGATGGTTTCGTCTTTCGAAATGGTAGCAGGGAGGTCTTACACTGCACTAGCACTTCAAGCCATGTCTAAACATTTCAGCAGTTTAAGAGATGCAATTCTGTCACAAATTTATGCAACAAGAAAGAAAATATTGCAAGATATGCCCAGAATTAACACTGGTTTGTCAAAACTTAGCCTGTTTAACAACAACGATAATAGACAAAACCGAGTGCCCCTCCAACAGCTCGCTCTGATCCCAGGCCCACGCCAAACGTGGAGACCTATTCGAGGATTGCCCGAGACTTCTGTCATGATTCTTCGATCCTGGCTCTTCGAGCATTTTCTCAACCCGTAAGTGATTTTAAACCGTTTGATATGTATTAAAATGGCTGTGTGGATGCTGATCTTTTGCATTTATAGTTATCCAAATGACAGTGAAAAGCTAACATTGGCATCACAGACAGGGTTGAGCAAGAATCAGGTAAATTTGCTCCTAGACACTTATTTATTTGATATAGTATAAGGTATTTAGGTTGGTTTTGAGGATCTTGTTTTGTTTTAGGTGTCTAATTGGTTCATAAATGCTCGAGTACGACTGTGGAAGCCGATGATTGAGGAAATGTACAAGGAAGAATTTGCTTGAGGACTCAAACTTGTCACCAGGAAGCAATCCTCATACAAGGAAAGGGATCACAGATCCAACAGACTACTACTGATCGATCGACTGGTGATTAGTGTTTTGGGGGCTAACTTAGTAACTTGTGTTCATTTGGTTTCTGTTTCAACTTGTGAAAAATGAAAGCTTATTTGTAAGAAGCTGATCTCAGATTATAAGCTGAAAACGGAAATGAATTTGAGTGATCTTACAATCTCTAATGTTGTAGCTCATTACTACATTTTGCATGTATTAGAGTAAGTGATGTTGGTCAAGTGACTAAGTGGATGGTTGGCTTTCTCAAATAATACTCCTTTCCTACCATTTAAGAGTAAACCACAAAACGAGTTTATTGCAAAAGTGACATGCGTACTTTGTGCAATATATCAATTTGACTCGCGTACTTTGGAAACATCAAATGTGGGTTGCGTACTTAATGTTTTGAAAATTTTGATCCCACTTTTTTAACACCCGTTAAAAACATAACGGGACATTCCCATATAAGGAGTAAAAATGTAAGCAATAAAACTTGAAGGGCTAAATTAAATGTTCACACCATCAACCATCCAGCATCAATAGTTTCAGTTGTAGAATTAGCACACATCCTTCACTCTCATAATTTGAACAAGAAAACAACTTCATAAAGTAATGTGAGCGTGAACATTCTACATCAGCGTTTTGCACAATTTTATCGATGAGAAACGAAGAGAAAAAGCTGTAGTTAATGCTAATCAAGCTATTGGAACAAAAACATGAACAGAAAACAAAGTGGCCAATCAAGTAAAAATCAAGGATTTTTTTTTTAAAAAAAAAAAAGGAAAGAAGAGAAAAATTAAACTACTTGGGGAGATAGCAGAAACAGATTTGCTGGGTTTCGCTTTGATGGGGATCCAGATCTGAAGGAAAAATGGCAAGAACCGGGAAGGGGGCGTGAGCCAGATCAACGAAGTTTTTGTATTGATATATTGACATTTTGAAGGAGTTGGAGTAGGGCTGGTGGTGGAGCGGTTGGAGCGGCCGGAGAAGCGGCCGACGCGGCGGCCTAGGCGACGCCGACCGCCCAAATGGCCAGATACATACTTTGGTCTTACAGGAAGAGGTGTAGACGACTGTGGCGACGGTTGGAGTGGCCAGAAAAGAAGGCAGACGCGGCGGCAGATGTGGGTGGATTTGAAGTGGTTAGTGGTGGAGGAAATGTGTCTGGTGGGTGAAAAGTGGCCGGCGTTGATTGATCTACGTCTGAGAAATTGAAAAAATAACCATTGTGGTGTTGAGTTAGGGAGAAATGAAGAATCGCCGTAGCTCTCTCATAGAAATTGAAAAAATAACCATTGTGGCCGGCGGTATTTTTTAATTTAGCCCTTCAAGTTTTATTCCTTACACTTTTACTCTTTATATGGAATGTCCCGTTATGTTTTTAACGGGTGTTAAAAAAGTGGCATCAAAATTTTCAAAACATTAAGTACGCAACCCACATTTGATGTTTCCAAAGTACGCGAGTCAAATTGATATATTGCACAAAGTACGCATGTCACTTTTGCAATAAACTCACCACAAAACCGACCCGCGTACTATGGCCCCCCAACATCACTTTGATCTGCGTACTAATATATCATGCGTACAATAATTTTATGATTAATTTCCCTAAGATTCTAACGCCAGTTAAAATCTTAACGGATCTGTTAATATGTTAACAAAATGTTAGATTTAAATTTTATAAATTGACCCTAGATTTTAAAATATCATCATCTTCTTCCTCCAATATTTCCTTCATAGTATCTCATCCTCACCAGCCAAATCCCGCCCCACCTCAACCCACCCACCACTGACCAAATTCACCCACCAGCAGTCTCCACCGCCGACCACCCTAGTCACCACCGCTGACAACCACCACCATCACCGTTAGAAAAAAAGGTTAGTTACCTATAAAGTAACCCAAATCCAGCACTTGTTTTAAAAAAATAAAATAAAAAAATCATAAATCAAACCCTAAATCTAAATTTCCCCAAATCAAACTCTAAAACAAAATTTCCCCAAATCAAACTCTACTTTTATATGAAAGTAGATGGGGAAGAAGGGTAGTTAGTGGGAAAGAAGAGGGAAGAAGAGGGTTACATGATTGTAGATTCCTGGCCAGAAAAAATGGTGGTTCCTTTCTCCCCACCTAATCTCAAACACACCTTTCCTTCCCCTATTCCATTCTTCCAAACATCTTCAGTCCACCATGGTCGAATAATTTAGGGCGGTTCCTTCTTTTAAGGCCAATAAGCAAGCTTGATTTTTTAGATTTCTCGCCGGAAAAAATGGTGGAATGTCAGGGAAATAGTGACGTGGTGGAGGGCAAGTGGTTGATGGAAGAGATGTGAGGCTGGTGGGATGGGGCTTGGGTTTCACAAACTGGTTTTGAAGAAAGGGGAAGGACGCTTGTATATATGGCTGCAAAGAGAGGGGGCAGGAAGGGATTGCCTGTAACTTGCCAGAGGGAAGTGAGAGATGAGCAGGTTGCGATCGACAACTCGGGCTTGGGTTAGTTTGGGACTTGGGTTAGGGTTATTTTCGACATTTTGTTTGAATGGTATTTGTGGACAAATGTACACGACCTTTTTTAGTTAATTTTCTAACTTTCGCTAAGAGCCAAGAGGCAAAGTGGAATCATTTGAACATTATAGTCACATTTGTAAATGAGAGTCATACTTTTTGTTAAGCTATTAACAGCTCCGTTAAGATTTTAACTGACGTTAGAAATCTTAGGGAAATTGATCATAAAATTATAGTACGCATGGTACATTTAATGAGTTCATAGTACGCATGTCAAAGTGATGTTGATAGTACGCGGGCCGGTTTTATGGTTTACTCTACCATTTAATAAATGCGTACTTTGGGGTGTGTTTCACTTTTACCATCAAACTTTATTTTTTTTTTCATTTTTACCATCGTACTTCAAACAATGGTGTCATTAAATACCAAAATCGTTATTTCTGCCCAAATTTGTTTCATTTTTACCATCGTACCACAAAAAATGGTGTCATTTTGTACACAAATTTATTATAAAATGACACTATTGTTTGTAGTACGGTGATAAAAATAAAAAAAAATAAAATTCGATGGTAAAAATGAAACACGCCACAAAATACGATGGACAAAAACGGAGTTTTCCCTTCTTTTAAATAAGCGTGTCACTTTTTAACAACAACGAAATAACCATCATAATGCAATTTTATCATAGTATTTACAGAGCGGTAGATTTAAGGAAAAGTGCACAAGTTAAACGGAAAAGAAATAGTAACCGAAACTGAACCATGATTGCTTGCTTGATAGGCAAGATCATTTTCGTTGATAAATACAGTAATTTACAAACAAACAGAGCGAATTTGTTAAAATATTTTAACTTGTATAGCGTATTTTAACGGAGGGAGTGGAAAGCGCATTACGTGGCTCAAAATTGAATAAAAGAACATTTGAAGGCTAATAGTGACAAAAACAATCATATTAGGGTGCAATTTGTAATATTTTAGCTTTCACCCTTTCCAAAAATGGCGCTAAGATATTTACAACCGTCAGTTCATGGAGGCCATTAACGATTAAAACCTGGGAAAGAAAGACCATTTCCATACTTGGAATTACGAATTCCATTCCAACCGCTATCCTACAATGAGCGTATGCTTTAATTACTCAGTACTATGCCGTCCGCGAACCCTAATTTCGCGATGCAATTCAAACCCTAACCCTCCAGTTATCCACATACACCAAAAACTCATTTCCAATTCCAATTCATATCGACAGATTAGAGCTCTTCAAGAGGAAACCGGAATTTTATCTCCGGAAGATACTTATTCATTGGCTGGAGCTGGAAATCAAGAGTCTGCACAAGTGGTACAGACTGAATCTGAAGACCAGAGCTGGACTTCTTCAGAAGTTTCGCCAACAAGGTCTCAGAAGAATTGGGAAGATGATGCGGATAGGTCCGATGCTGCTCGGTTCAAGCTTCGAAACGGGAGAGAGGTTTGTTTTTCTAGTTGCCATGCGCTTCAAGTCTATTCATACTGTTGCCGTTGTTGGTTTTTTATTCTTTTCGATTTTGTCAGTTTACATGAATCTCTGTGTGTGTGTTTGGAACCATTTTGATTGAAGATGCAGAAATGGGGTATAGTTGTGCTGAGTTGAAAATTTTATCAATATGTGGGCCAAGAGCAGAACTCCACGTTTAAGAATCTAGTACATGTTCTTGTTGCATCTTAGTAACAATATAGGGGCTCCATTTTCTTTCTTTTTCGAAGATGAGTGGTGTATGCTGCAAATTGAATTTAGATGATTGAGATAAGCGTTGGTACCATATGTGAAAAAGAAAATGCTATAGGCTCACAGCTTGTTGCATCTTAGTTGACTTGTTTGCTTGTACTTATTGTAGTTCTTGGATGTGGTAGTAATAACTTCAAGTTTATAACTCTGATGCTGCTGGCAAGGACATATGATTCAATTGTGATACTGTCAGGTTTTTGAAGAGAAAGCCTACCTTGTAGGTGTTACACGCAGAGGTGATACAGAGGATTTATTTGGTATAGAGGAATCGCTCAAGGAACTCGCACAGCTTGCTGATACTGCTGGATTGACAGTTGTTGATTCTACATACCAAAAGTGAGTGGCTATTTCTGCTCCTCTACATTTTGTTCTTTTTTACACAATACTGCTCAAATGGTGGTGTATATATTCATTTAGGACAACGGCAATGTATGTAATTTTCAGTACAATTTCATTTTGGTAGTTTTTGTTATCAATGCATGTTGCTTGTGCCTTTCATGTTTGTTTGTGGTATTCCTTTTCTTGTTTGGATGATGTAGTCCGTCAAGGGGCTACTTTGATGCACTTGAAACTCAAATTCAGAAAATTTCATAATTCTATCTTGTCACATGGATGCTTGATTTGGAAAGTTAAGCACTCAGTTAGATTTGGACCACATCTTTCTCTGATTGTTACTATCCTTTTGTTTTTCTAGCTCTGGCCAACACTTACTCCCTCCATCCGCTAATGAATGTCCGTTTTCTAAAGAATTTGGTCCCAAAATGAATGTTTGTACTCTAGAAATTTTATTTGTTACTAAAGAAATTATCACTTTTAACATCATATTCCAATGTATACTTGCAAACTAAAAGTTTATAGAATGGATAGTAAGGGTATTTTATGCATCTTTGCTACTACATTTTCGTAGAAGTCATTTATTCAAAATGTCCCATACGTTAAAAATGGACATTCATTTAGGGAGGGAGGGGGGGGGGTTACATTCTAAGGCTTTACTTACTCTCTGATGCTCAGAAAAGCTACAAAGAGGTTGCCTTTAGCCGACTCCTGTTTATTATTTGAGGGCTCGGTTAGTTGCTGTATGCTTCATAGACAAAGGAGTAACCTTTTGCTTTTTAGATATTTTGTGTGAATATGAATAGTTCATGGAAGATTTTTCCCCCTATTTTAAGTATATTTAGCACTGTGATATGCAGTTGCCTTTCAAATTAGATATAAACCCTCTCAATGTTATTTGATCCACATGAAACACTCGTCATTGTGTAGTCTTATATGGTTTGCTTGTTATTTGATGATGCAGACTGTCTACTCCAAACGCTAAGTCATACATTGGATCCGGGAAGGTTTCAGAAATTAAAAGCGCTATTGAAGCATATGGTGTTGAGACTGTACTATTTGATGATGAGCTTTCACCAGGGTTAGTTATTCAGATTTGAGATTTAACTCTCCTATTGCATGCTTGATATTGAGATCTCTCCAGCTAAATGTTGCACTCTAACTGCTCTTTTGTTAGTGTAACCGCTTGGCTGAGCAGAAGGAGTTGTGTAGGATGCCAAATTGAATAGTGAAAAAGTTATCTGGGGTAATCTTCTGGTTAAAATTATACAAAAAAAAAAAAAAGAAAAGAAAAAAACACCTTATTTTTGAGGCAGATTACAGAATCCCATATTTCTTCTTTATAATGCCATCAAGTTCCATAGGTTCTGATAGTGTCATTCTTTATATCTTCTCACCTATTATACTTGTTTCTTTAGCCCGACACTTGTCCTCTTTTTCATCCTGAAGCTGAACTATCATGGATGATTCCCCATTATTTCCCCCTCTTATCTTATACATGAAAACCTGCTACAAACCCCATAGCATCTCGTATTACTGCTACTCATTTCTTATGATATTATGGAAAATGCGCAAGGTTTGATTAGATTGACTCATTTGACGAATATTACTTTTTGAATCATTGAGTTTTTGATATACTTCCTTCACCTTGAATAGGGACTCCGACTTGTAAGTAAACTTTATAATGGAAAATATTTATAGACTTCATGTCCTGAATTAGTTCTTTAGTTGAGAGAATGAGAAAGAGAGAAGTAGAAAGTAAGACTCTATTTATGGGATTAATGGAGTAGCACTTTGGAGCTTCATGTAGCTGGTTGCAATAAGATTAACTTGATTAATTATACAATATTTTTTCTAAACATAGCAGGAAAACTGAAACTCGTCAATCTATTTATAACCAGGGTACTCAACTTGATGAAGCTATGTTCCAACAACATGGTCTAGAATGCATTAATTCCCTGTCACCAACTTTCTCTAGCTATGAATATTGTGTTCTACTACAAGTTACAAAAATGTCTTCAATATCGACAACTCAGACAGTATTCTCTTGTAATAGAATTTTCTCTTAGTTATCACAAATTATGAACCTTCGAAATGTAGATACAATTTTGTTGTCTTTCGGAATACAGCTGATTGTGATACTCAATAACAGACAGCTGCGTAATTTGGAAAAGGCCTTTGGTGGAAAAGTTAGAGTCTGCGATCGGACTGCTCTTATACTAGATATCTTTGATCAACGAGCAGCAACACGTGAAGCTGCTCTACAGGCAAATCTCTGCTTTGGGTTTTAATCTCTAGTCCATAAACTATTTGTTTGCTTGAACTGACAGAAGTAGTTTCTTCCAGGTCACATTGGCTCAAATGGAGTACCAATTACCACGGCTAACAAAAATGTGGACACATCTTGAACGTCAATCTGGAGGACAGGTGAAAGGTATGGGTGAGAAACAAATTGAGGTGGACAAGCGTATTTTACGCACTCAAGTAAGGATCTCTCTTTAACAATTTGTATTGTTTAATCTTCAACTTGACTTATGGAATGAGTATATTTTTCATGAATGAGATGTCATTGTCTAATTTTATTGCTTGTTTCATAGCAAGACTTTAAGAAAATATAGTTCCGAGGTTGATGTCAATCAGTGGCGGATCTAGGATTTTTTGACAGCGGGTGCACATTTTACACTACAAAACTTCAAACCAGATTTTACACTACAAAGTGGACTAGTTAAATAAACTTGTAGTAGAAAATGAGAGAGAATAAAAGTACTCCCTCCGTCTCCCTCCGTCTCGGTTTAAAGTTCTTAGTTTAATTCTGCACGCTTATTAAAAAATCAAGTGAAAAACAAAGAAAAATGAACCAACAAAAGTAGGGAGGTGGAGATATAATTGTCCTAAACACTATAAAGCAAATGAGTGAAAATGAAGTTAGGTAAGTATTGGTTTTGTGATAAATGAAATTTTTGAGTGCAAGATTTTCTAAAGCACTATTTATATTTTTCCATTTATGGAATAAAGCAATTAAAAACTTTAAACTGGGGCAGACAAAAAAAAAGTAAGAACCTTAAAACGAGGGAGTAGTAGAAAATGAGAGAGAATAATAAATATAGTAGTTATATTTGAAATTATTATAGGAAACCCAAAGTGACCTTGTTAAATTGTACTAGTAGAAAATGAGAGAGAAGGAAAAAAATTCTGGCTAGCGTTGAGAGTCGAACCTGTAAGGCCAAAATACGTTTACCCCCCCAAAGTATACACCGAATCTCACTTTGCACCCCGGCGCGAATTTTGTCCCAAAGTCATACCCAATGTTTAAATAATCCCACTTTGCACCCCAGCTCCTAACGAAAGTTAGAAATTTAACAGAATATTTAACGAATGGACTAGTTTGTAATGATTATTACTTTTAAGGGTCAAAATGCAAAGTTTTAAATATAAAGTACTAAAAAATTATTTATTTTTTCCAAATAATTAACATTATCTTAAATTTACTATAATTAATACTTCTTGAAAATAATACTAATTTTTAAGCAAAAATATTTTTTTAAAAAATAATATATATTTTTTAAAATAAAAATTTAGTACGCTTTTTTTTCCAAACATTTAGCTTTGCACGTATAATGTTTTATTTTTTAAAACAAAAAATCTTAAAAATATTACGATTTAAAAGTTTTATTTTATATTTTTGAAAAATATAAAAATTCTTTATTTTTTAAATAATTTAATTTAAGAAAATAAAAAAGCGTACTAAATTTTTATTTAAAAAAAATATATTGTTTTTTAAAAAATATTTTTGCTTAAAAATTAGTATTATTTTCAAGAAATATTAATTATAGCAAATTTAAGATAATGTTAATTATTTGGAAAAAAGAAATAAATTTTTAGTACTTTATATTTAAAACTTTGAATTTTGACCCTTAAAAAGTAATAATCATTACAAACTAGTCCATTCGTTAAATATTCTGTTAAATTTCTAACTTTCGTTAGGAGCTGGGGTGCAAAGTGGGATTATTTAAACATTGGGTATGACTTTGGGATTCGGTGTATATATTGGGGGGGTAAACGTATTTTGGCCAACCTGTAATATGAAGCTTTTTAAGACACTCCATTACCACCAGAACACATAGCTACTTATATATCTTATCAGGGTGTTATATATTTATCCATTGTGCGGGTGCACTTAATAAACAGGGTTTAAGAAAAAAATGTAATTTTAACTACAAATTTCAGTTGACCGGGTGCACGTGTAACCCCTGCTAGAACATAAGATCCGCCCATGATGTCAATGTCATAATGTCAACCTAATGAGAGAAAGTAGTTTTTAGAGAACGATTTGGAACCTACTAGCTTTTGGACAAGCCTTCTTCAGAACCAACTCCATTAAGCGCAGATGTACGCTTAATGGAGTTGGTTTTGTATGTATGTGTGTTTGTATGTCTCTACACTTATTCGGCTGAGCTGGTTCAAATCACAAAAGAGAGATAAATACATGTGTACATATACATTTATGTATGTATGTATGTGTGTTTGTATGTCTCTCTCTCTCTCTCTCTCTCTCTCTCTCTGTGTGCACGTGTGTGTGGGGGGGTGGGGGTGGGGGTGGGGGTGGGTGGGTGATTTGATCTCTGTAAGGACACTACGGAGAGAGATTGAGAGAGGTTTTTGAACTAATTTCAAGACTCACATGGGCCAATAAAAGTACCATAAGTTTTGGAAGGGTGTAACTTAATAAGGAATGTTGTATTAGGGCTTCTAGAAGCTTGAGGAGCCATGACCCTGTCGCGACCCCGAACCCCGCGGGCCCGAGATCGCGAGCTGGACGTCGACTTACTAATCAAAATACCAAAATATCGGAGATAAAAATTTCATTTCATATCAAAAGATGATAACACAAGGTTTTGGAAAACAATTTAACAACAACAATGTACTAGCGTAAGCCCCATAAGCTCACACTACAAAATAATAAAATATACAAATCTTAGTGACGTCAATGTGTGGTACTAATATCCCCAAAAGAGTTACACATTTATATAATGTAAATCCACCAATATACACTTGCCCCAAAAGCTCAACCCTCGCGACGTCCTCGTGATCAGCGAGTCTAATTCCTTGGTCCGGGGGGGGGGGGGGTTAAGGAAAAACAAAGATAAAAAGAAAGGGGGTGAGATAAATCTCAATAAGTTACCAATGCAACTACATGACATGCTATGATGCAATAATCAATAATAAATCACATAGCACATAGCAATTATCATTTAACAGATAGCAGCGGAAATAAACAATTAACAAAGGATATTAGCCAAGGTTTCCCAACTGATATAACCAAATAAAGGTCGCTGCGCAGCTTCAATAATCAACCATCAACATCTTCATAGTAGCATGAAAGCTTGAAGAGAAAACCCCCGGTACCGGAACCAATAACAAAATAATGTGCCACAAAGGGCGGGAGCCATGCCACAAAGTCATGCTCCAAACGTCTCAACCAAGGCCGATCTGGAAGAGGAAAATAAGGGCAAAACAATGGTCGACACCATAATGGACTTGGCCGGTGCCATCACAATATCTCACATCGCCCGACACAACCACAAATACCAGCTGGACTTTCAAGTAAAAGCTAAGTAATAAAATACTAGCACGATAAACAACCATTGATTCCAAAGTAGGGAACCATACCAAGGAGTCACCAAGAAAGTGAAATGAACCAACAACACACAATTAAAGTGTTCCAACAATCTCAACAATGATAACACAATTCCCAATCACTTGACCACAAAGGATCCAGTTAACCCAAGCACACAACCAAAACTATTCACTCATCTCGGGAAGCTCGAGGAGAGCTTTAAAACGATAGCTTATACACCTAAAACGGAGTCCGGATGAGAGAGTTATGAATTATCGAAGATTGTCTGCGAAAGGTACAAGAGGATGAAGCTCAGGGCTTGTACAGAGGAGGAGGCGCACGCCCTAGAAGAAAGGGTGCGCGCGCCCTAGGTGATCAGAAGGTATTCAAAAGGGCCAAAGGAAGAGTGCGCGCGCTCGCGAGAATGGGGTGCGCACGCCCCTAGCCATCAGAAGGTTTTGAGTTGTTGGAGCAATGAGGGAGTGCACGCCCCCAAAGATGTGGTGCGCGCGCCCTATGATGATCAGAAGGTATTGTCTACAAAGGGCATAAGGGTGCGCACGCCCCCTCCCAAAGGGTGCGCGCGCCCCCTTGCCCGGAGGGGCAAATTCCGGCCAAAACTCCTGGGTTCTTCCATTTTTTCCAACCAAAATCAAATCAACCCAAACTTCACCATTCCAAGCCAAACTCAAAACTAACACTACCAATATATAAACTAAAGTACCCACACCACTTGGAAGCCAAAAGAACTCCTAGAATAACATCTAAAGACCTCAATCAATGATGATTCAAATACCAAATTTTCACAAAAATGAACAAAATGCAAATCACTCCCAAATCCACCCAAGATGCAATAAATAGCATTCATAACATCAAATAAACATGGAGTAGCATTTCTAGCATAAAATAGGGGAAAAGCAACTTACTTGAATTTTCTCAAAGTTGCCGGAACTCAAATATTTTTAGCCCTCTACGATCCTAACGACGATCTAAACAAGTTTCATGTTTTAAGAAATGAGAAATAACAAGAGGAAGATGGTTAGATTGAAGAGAGAAGGTAGAGAAGAAAAATTACCTTTTGAGCTATGGAAGAGGGAGAAAGTTGCTGGGAAATGAGGGAGTAGGGTGAGGGAGAAGAGAGGGAGTAGGGAGATGATAATTTCAAAAACTTACACCTAGACCCCTTCCCCATCTACTAACACAAATACTTACACTCCCTACTAACAATTAAGACTCAACACTTCTACACTAGCACAAATGACCCAAATAAAATGCTAGGCATAATTATTATGAAACATAAAATGCACACATAAATATTTAAATAATTAATAATTTAAATAAATAAGTAAGCAAATAAATAAATAATAATTATTTATTACTAATAAAATAGAGCCTAGTTTTCGGGTCGTGACAGACCCTCCTTGACCTTTTCCTCTGGGTCCTGAGGGTAGAGAAGGGGACATATTTTGTGGGATTTATTTACATGTACACTTGATATAGACATTGAATAGTACTCCCTCAGCCCAATGATCTTCCCACTTTTTTGTTGTTAATACGAAGGTACTTTGAACAATAAATTTAGATTAATTTAATTATTCTAATGAAAATTCAAAACTTGTTATTGATACACCATTATAATACTATCAATAACAACTTTAAGATTTTCATTGGGATAATTAGATTAACATAAAATTATTGCTCAAAGTACCTTCGTATCAATGAAAAAAAAGTAGGAAGATCATTTCGGGATGGAGGGAGTAGACCTCTTAATCATTCTGAATCATGTCTTTGTGATGCAATTTCACAAAAAGAATAACTATTTCTGCTAATGTTTGGTTCACTTTCTACCCTTGCTTCTGTTTTCTGGCTTTTCCTGTTCTCTCCACTTCCAGCTTGATCCCATTTGTAAAATGTGATTGTTATGTCAATCTCTACCCTTTATAATGGTAGCTTGTGCATTCTCGTAAGTCTTACCCTGATGTTTTATTTACGATAGTTTTTATTTATTACACTTCTGTAGATTGGTGCTCTCAAGAAAGAACTAGAATCTGTTCGAAAACATCGAAAGCAATACCGAAGCAAACGCCTTTCTGTTCCTGTGCCTGTTGTTTCGTTGGTATGATTTAGATGTATCCTCATTCGTGACAGTTTTTTGTAAGCTACATTAGTTAATTATGTCATGCATCTTCTATTAAGGTTGGGTACACGAATGCTGGAAAAAGTACCCTTTTGAATAAGTTAACAGGAGCTGATGTTCTTGCTGAGGATAGGTTATTTGCAACCCTGGATCCAACTACAAGACGAGTACAGGTTAGTTGTTGTCCCTCACATTTGCTTGTTAGTTTCGATAGGAGGATGGAAGCGATTACTTGTTATTCAAGTAACTGTGTTAACCAGGCTTCGTAAGTGATAACTTGAGAAATCGTACAATTTTAATTGTAACATAACTCATCCTTTTTTTTTTTTTTGCTTTTCTTTTTTCTAGGTGAAGAATGGGAAGGAGTTTCTCCTCACAGATACTGTTGGATTCATTCAAAAGTTACCAACTACGCTGGTGAGCACTGCATCAGCTTAAATAAATATTTTGAAGTTATATACTCCCTCCGTCCCTCTTTAATCTACAAAAATTACCCATTTGGTTGTCCCATTTTAACTTACAAAATCCTAAAATAGAAATTTTTTAATACTTTTAAAATGGTGGGACCCATTTGTCATACTCACAACCAGGGGCGGATGTACATATGTGTCAGAGGGGTCACTTGACCCCCCTGAACTTTGCACTTTTTCCACTTCACCCCTTCAACTTACTTGTGAAATGCTAGTATATCTCTCAATTGACCCCCCTCAAATTATATAGTATGACCCCCCTCAACATTAGGTATTTATACTTTAATACTCCTCTCACTATCCGCCTCAAAATAAATGTCTACTTTTAGTTAAAAAATTATTATAAAAAAAAAAAATCTAAAATCTTTGTTCGTAAATATATTTTTTACCAATATTTTTCTCATTTCATTATATACTTGCAAAACTAAAAGAACAAAAAGTGAATAACAATAATATTTATGCATCTTTATTATTACATTTATGAAAAAAGTAAGCATTTTTAAAGATTTTACAACATGTTACGTTGCTTGACTAGGTAAAATTCTATGTCTAACTTAAAAGTCGCATGACCCAAATGTTTGAAACTTAACATATGGTTCTCATATTATTACTACCTCTCTTCAATAGAACTTTTGTTTTTTCACTTTTCTTTTAGTTCCGTCTCAAAATAAATGTCGTCTTTCTAAATAATGAATTGTAAGTTTTAATGCTTTATCGTTGATAAGTAAAGCACATTTATTAAAAATGTAGACAAGTCAAATTCGACATTTATGATGGGAAGAGTATAGTTTTTTTCCCAGTGGTATTAAAATTTTACGTTTTCAATAGTGTGATTTTCATTTTTCCCGTTACTTTAAATTTTGACCCCCCTCACTGATATTTCTAGATCCGTCACTGCTCACAACAACTATCCACTAACTATTCTCCTTCCCACTTTCTCTCTCCCACCCAACCATCTACACTCACAACACATCACTTTTTCATTTTTTTCTTAATTAATGTGCCCAACTCATTTTTTGTAAATTAAAGAGGGACGGAGGGAGTATGCCCGAATTATTATCATTTTATGGACATTTGCACCTGATCTAGGGTTTCACTACGTTCTCTTGAAATCTTGTTAATTTGGTTTTAATTTATGCTTCTTATGATAGGTTGCTGCCTTTCGGGCAACTCTAGAGGAAATTGCTGAGTCCTCTCTTATGGTGCATGTGGTTGATATTAGGTGAACATGGAGAATTGGTAAATGATACTCTATTCTGAGTTACTACATTATCTTCTTATTATGTCTTCCTGTCTAGTTCAGCCACCCGCTGGCCGAGCTGCAGATTGAGGCCGTAGAAAAAGTTCTTTCGGACCTGGACGTTTCATCGATTCCAAAGTTGATGGTGTGGAACAAGGTACTGGAGATTTTGGCCTTCTACTTCTCTCTGTCTCTCTCTGTCTCTCTCTCTCTCTCTATATATATATATATATATATACATATATACATATATATATATATACATATATACATATATATATATATATACATATATATATATATGTATATACATATATATATATATGGATGGATATCGGGGGTCGAAGTGTTTAACCTTTCGGAAACCTGCCAGAACCCAGCTCATCTCATGAACCAGCAAACCCATCATGTAACCTGGAGAGAGGGACAGGGAGAGAGAGAGAGAGAGAGAGAGAGAGAGAGAGGGGCAGGGAGGACATTTTGTCCTTTGTTCTTCAACGGTTGCTGCAGTTAGGAGAAGTAGAGGGCAAGCATTAGTTTGAAAAAATGGGCTTGTTTCTTTAAAGCTATTTCCGTCTTTCCCAGATCACAAATCAATTAAGAACTACACTCTTACACAAAGGAACACAGTTTGATGATAAATGATTGCAGGAGCATATTTATGAATAGCCAGGTATCAGGTTGGAAGATTTTGTCCTTCCCATACCTAACCTACACTTATAACTAGAACCTTTTCCCATACAAAGAACAAAGGGGAAGATCGATGCATGTTTGAGATGAGTTTGGGTATTTTTTCCATCTCTAGTTTTATGACCTGAAGCTTTAGTATTTTCCAAAGAAGCTTGTTTAGTGATTATTTTAACGAACTAGTCATTTGTTTTAATAGGTTGTCTACATTAAGCCCATGTGGTCCCGACTCTTCGCTCGACCTCACGTATAGTGGGAGTTTTTTTGTTTTTTGTTTTCCATTTGTTATAATAGTACTCCTTCAATTTTGGACCACAATTAATATCTAGCATATCACTGAATACCATTCCTGATGCAGTATGGGATTAATCAAAGAACTAATAGTTCAATAACGACGTTTTGCTGAATTTTTGTTGTTTATTACTCCGTATCTATGAATATTGGATGGCTCAATGGAACTTGTTGTGGGTTCAGACTGTGTAGTACCATCAGATTTCACAATCATCCAACTTGATCTGAAGAACTAATTTATGGTTCTGTCTTAGTTTTTTGCACAATAATCACGCTTTTTGAAGTTTAACATGCATTGTTTAGATTAGTGGAAGGTTGACTGAGCTTATATATGTGTGTGTGTGTATACATGTGTGTGTATATAATCAATTCTTGGCTGACCGCTAGAGCTACATTATGGAAGGTTGATAAAGCTAGTGATCCAGAAAGAATAAAGATGGAGGCCAAGGGTAGAGAAGATACAATTTGTATATCTGCTCTGAATGGCTATGGATTGGATGAATTCATTGATGCAGTCCAGAAAAAACTGAAGGTGTTGCTCTGATCTTGTATATTAATCATTTTTTTTTCCCTTGCACTCAGATTTACCGGCTTTTTCTTTCTGTGTTTCATTAGGATACTATGGTTTGGGTGGAAGCTTTGATTCCTTTTGACCAAGGGGAACTCCTCAGTACCATACATAAAGTCGGCATGGTTGACAGAACTGTGAGTATAGTAAACCTTAGTCTCTCTGACAAGAAGTAAAAGGAAAATTGTACTATTAGTTACATATACTCTCTCATGATAGTCCCGTTTGACTTTTCACACATTTTAAGGTTACATTATAAGTTTTGAAAATTCAGTGGTTTTGAAACTTTCATTTTGGAAATCGGACTTTCTTGGACAAACAAAAAGGGAAAAGGGGACACTATAAATTTGGGACGGAGGGAGTACTTTACAACAACAACAACAACAACAAAGCCTTAGTCCCAAAATAATTTGGGGTCGGCTAACATGAATCCTCATATGTCATCGTGATAAAAGGAAGAGAGAGAGAGAGAGAGAGAGAGAGAGAGAGAGAGAGAGAAAGAGAGAAAAAAGATGGAGAAAATAAAATAAAATAAAAAAATAAATAATAATAATAAAAAGTACGATCAACCCCCATCATTCACATGAATTTTCGCCCTCCACTCCGGCCTCTTCAACGCCACATCTTCATCCACTCCGAGTAAACTCATATCATTTTCAATCACCTTAATCCAAGTTTGCTTGGGTCTTCCCCTACCCCTCGCCATTTTATCACTTCTCCACTCTTCAGGCCTCATAACCGGTGCATCACTCGGTCTCCGTCTCACATGACCAAACCACCTTAGACGATGCTCCCTCATTTTATTCTCAATGGGCGCAACTCCTACTTTACCCCTGATCACCTCATTTCTCAATCGATCCTTTCTTGTATGCCCACACATCCATCGTAGCATACGCATCTCCGCTACATTCATCTTATGAATATGACACTGTTTCACGGCCCAACATTCAGTGCCATAAAGCAGTGCAGGCCTAATTGCCGTACGATAGAATTTTCCCTTTAATCTATTTGGCATGCCACGATCACAAAGAAACCCTGTGGCACTCTTCCACTTCAACCAACCTGCTTTAATCCTATGAGCCACATCTCCATCCAATTCTCCATCTTTTTGGATAATAGATCCAAGATAGCGAAAGAACTCGGAAGCTTGGACAATCTTTCCATCGAATGTGATCACTCCTGCCTCTCTGCTTCCAACTTTGCTAAATTTACACTCCATATATTCAGTTTTGCTTCTGCTTAACCTAAAACCTCGAGATTCCAAAGTGCGTCTCCACAACTCCAATTTATTTTCAACACCTTCTTTTGTCTCATCAATCAGCACAATATCATCTGCAAACAACATACACCATGGAATAGCATCTTGGATTGACCTCGTCACTTCATCCATTATCAGGGCAAAGAGAAAGGGACTAAGTGCAGAGCCTTGATGCACTCCAATCGTGATAGGGAACTCTTCTGTCTTCCCAACACTTGTCCGTACACTAGTACTAACTCCATTATACATGTCCTTGATAATATCAATATATTTCTTTGAAACGCCTTTCTTTACTAAAGGGAGGGAGTACTTTATATGATGTAATTGTTTACTTGGTTTTCTCCTACCTATTTTTCTCTAAATTGTAGGAATATAAAGAGAAGGGAACACTTGTTAGAGCTTATGTTCCCTTGCGGTATGCGAGGCTTCTGACCCCATTCAGGCAAATGTGCGTCTCATAACGTTGCAAGTTTCCGTGGTGACCATTTGTTGTATCAGATTGTTCCAAAAGCATTCAAGTGTCGTTTCAACAGTTGTTTTTATGTTTCCCTGGCCATCTAATCTAAGGCTAGTAAGAGAATATACAATCCTTTGACCGTTCATAACATGCAGATACAAAGGTGCAGAACCGGAAGAAACAACTACACAAACGTACCCAACCTCAACGTGACAACATGAATTCCCTTGTACATGACAGAAAATGTTGTTTGTAATAGTGACAACACTCTTTGTATGTAAATGTTGTTTGGTATTAATATTTTTTTCGGTTTTACGCAGCTTTTGCACTTGTCATTAGTGAGGATAAGCTGTGTGAGTTGACTTTTCAACTTGTGCAATGGCAATTTCCCAACTGCTCTTTCTTGATGATGAAATAAATACATGAATCCGTTGACTTGATCTTTTCATCCAGTAAATTAGCTATGGAGTATGTCATGATAACAACTCCAGGTCTGTTCATGACTTGTTAAGTTATTTTTCTAAATTTTTTACAGATGTAACATTTGGGGAGAGGGTCCCTCTTCATTTCAATCTTGTTTTATTTCTCCTGTCAAATATTGTTCTCGCTTTTTGTTATTGTTATTACAAATGAACTTCGGAGCAATAATTTTAGATTAATCTAATTATACGAATGAAAATCTATAACTTGTTATTGATGCATCATTAGCAAAATTATCAATAATAAGTTTTAAAATTTTATTAGAATTAATTAATTAATTAATTTAAAATTATGACTCAAAATTCAATGATAAAATAAGTCTGGAGCATCATTTTTTTGGGACAAATGGGACGGTATTTTTAAGATGGTTGATAATACAATAACTACAAACTTGAGCAGTTGAATTCATCTACTGATCACTCAAATAAATAAATAGTCACAAATTTGCTGTTTTTTTTTTTTTTTTTTAATAGTTTTGAATAAGTAACTGGTAATTATTTAATAAGATTACCCTCCAAGAAAATCATAAGGGAAAGGAAGGCTACTGCAAATGCCTAGCATTTTTAGATATCAACTCCACTTTGATTTATTTGAAAAAAAAATGTACTAAAATTAAATAAATTGAAAGGCATGCCAAACCCTCGCGTTACTGTGTTACTTTAAGATGTAATTTATGTGTTACTTTAAGGTGTAACTCATGTTTCTGTAAAATTTAACTCACTCCACTAAATAAACTCATATTACATGACAAATCCGACATAAATCGGACCATCGAGCAGTTTAACTGCACCGGTCTCAGATCCCCTTTGAAAGATGTTATTCTTAGTACTCCTTATCGTCATGATCATACATTCTATGTTTTTTTTTTTTTTTTTTTTTTTTTTTTGGACGATGTCCACGCCATAAGGAGGCGAGGAGAGGGATCGAACCCTAGCGCTCATCGAGGGTGAGGCTTGGTTTTACCACTGAGCCACTCCTTTGGGGACTACATTCTATGTTAGTAACAAGATTGTCAATGATTACCTCGTAACAGAGCGTTTGATTGTATTTGTCATAAGTTTTGTAATGGATTCCAACCAAGTTATGCAGTTTTTAGCAGAATAACTGAAAGCAACTCATCAGTACACAACCAAATGTTTACCATTTTGGTCACACTACAAACCTTAGTGCCTTTTGCATATTCTACTCCATTATTTTGTTCTTGGAGCAGGTAAAACTGAAACCAGAACCACTCTCTCTCTCTCTCTCTCTCTTTTTCTCTTTCTTAGATGCACATTTCCAGAAATGGATTATATACATCATATAAAACAACAAATTGACAAATTCATAGCACCTAGATTAGGCCTATATCCTCTCTCCGAGGATTGGGTGGGAAGAGTAGTTGATTTTCTCATATAATCATCTCTATATAAATGCTCACTAATGTCACAAGTAATCTCACACTGCAACTTACACTTGCAGCTTTCAGTGACCATAATAATGGCTTGTCTGAAACTTGTCTGCACTACTTTGGCAATCATGGGTTTCCTCCTCTCATCCCCTCTCTGTCTTGCTTTTCCAGCTGGCTTTAATTTCGGATGGGGCGGTCATGGACCGGTTGGCAGCCACCCCGTGGGCGGTGTTAGTCCGGTTACCCACCCAATTGGTGGTGGAAGTGGACCCCATTCCCGCCTTTCCCCAGAATTTTACCATTTCACATGCCCTCAAGCTAATAATATAGTCATGTCTGTCCTAGAGAAGGCCATTGCTAAAGAACCTAGGATAGCTGCTTCTCTACTCCGCCTTCATTTCCATGACTGCTTCGTTCAGGTAAAACTCTCTCTCTATATATATACACCCACACAAACACATATATACCACTCTTACCTTCCAGTAACTACATTGTAAGTCATCATGCATCTTGCAGATCATAACTAACTACATAAAATTTACTAATTGTTAATATAGGGCTGTGATGCATCAGTGTTGTTGGATGATAGTGCCACAATAGTAAGTGAAAAGAACGCGGGACCAAACAAGAATTCACTTAGAGGATTCCATGTGATTGATGAAATCAAGTCTAAACTGGAAGAAGCATGTCCTCGTACAGTCTCTTGTGCTGATGTTCTTGCCCTTGCTGCTAGAGGTTCTACTGTTCTTGTAAGCTATATAAGTCAACTCATTTCCATATTATACCACATGTTGACCACATAAAAAGATTACATGTTTGCTAACAAACTTTGGTGGGTCAAATGGAACAGAGTGGTGGACCTAACTGGGAACTGCCATTAGGAAGGAGGGACTCGAAAACTGCAAGTCTCAGCGGTTCAAACAGCAACATTCCAGCACCAAACTCCACCATCCAGAGCCTCCTCGCATCCTTCAACCGCCAAGGTCTTAATCAAGTTGACCTTGTTGCTCTCTCAGGTCAGTTTAATCCTAAACAAAGACTCTCTGTTTCATTATCTACAGGATTCCAGTTCATCACATTAATAAGGGACAACTGAAGTAGAAATACCTTTGAAGCCATAAACTTTATCCTTTATTAAAAGGTGGAAAGGAATAAATTCCTTGATCAGTGATTTTCATTCTTGGAATGGAAATCGCTTATAGAACATGTTTTAAACGTACAATGATTGAAATGAAACTTGTGATTCAAGAAACTTGAAAGGGTTTCTATGATAGAGACATAACAAAAGCCATAATTGCACTAACAAGCAATCATTCCAAACGTGAGAAACATGGCCGTTTTCAAGAAGATTCTTTTGTATCGCATTTTACTCCCGAGTTTCATGGCAAAACTTTTTCTTCCATTGTAGGAAGTCATACAATTGGGAAGGCGAGATGTGTTACATTCAAACAGAGGATATACAATCAAAATGGGAACAACGAACCAGATGCAACACTAGAGAGAACTTACTACAATGGCTTGAAAACAGTTTGTCCAAGAACTGGTGGTGATAATAACATATCTCCATTGGATTTCGCCTCTCCTGCGAATTTTGACAACACATATTTCAAGCTCATATTGTTGGGGAAAGGACTTCTTACCTCAGACGAAGTGCTTTTGACTGGAAACGTTGGCAAGACCATTGACTTGGTAAAGGCATTTGCCAATGATGAGCCCCTCTTCTTTGCGCAGTTTGCTAGGTCTATGGTTAAAATGGGAAATATTTCTCCTCTCACTGGTCTCAATGGTGAAGTCAGGAAGAACTGTCGCCAGATTAACTGACAATGTCCATCAGATGGTATCATTTCTTGTAACTATATGCAAGCTTGCTAATTGTCGTATTCTATGGATCCTATTAAGAACATTTATGGCTTCTGAATTTCTCATCCAAAGAGTCTACATTTACTCTAAGCAAAATCAACTAAAATGATTTATTCGGTTAAAGTTAGCATCTTTCTGGATTTCGGTAAACGAATGCCATATAACAATATAAAGGAAATATAATCAAACAGGTAATCGATCAGCGAAATCAAGAATGCACGTATCATGCTAGAAGTGGACTATAATTAAATAATGGGTTTTGCAAATAATATAATAGATGCAAGTGTTCTACTCATACTTCATGAACTCGATTGAACTTTTTTAGCTGTGTTCCTCGGAGTGAATTTGTATTTCACCATTCTTGCGATTCTGTAAAACCAGAAAGCACTGACCAGCTGAAGTCCCACGCACATTGCCTGAACAAACAAAAAAAGAGGATAACTTAATGAACTTCAAGATACCAAATGTACACAAGCCGAGCATTTGCTTAAAAGCTAAATGAATCAGAAAGTTTGTTTTGAATGAATTCACCTTGATGAGAAAAGGATTATTGGCCCTTAGAGTAACAAAAGTGAGGTATGGTCCAAAAACCATTCTTGCAATTGTGAAAATCACAGCAAAAGAAACCTGTGGGAGATTACGAGACCGTATTGGAGTCAATAAAATTATTTTGGATTAACGATTAAAACGGTTGGGAAGCTTTTGAAACTCACATCAGCTGCCAAATTAAGATCAGAGTCCTTGTAACCAAGTTCTTTGAGGAGCTCTCTTAAATGGAGCAATGGACTCGATATCTCTGTTAAGCATAGTGCTGCAACCATTTCCGATCCACACTACACGCGTGACAGCATTTACTAACCAAATTCAAGAAAAGTTAAGTAATGTCAAATTTAGAATAAAAGGATGGGAAATATTACCTTTTGATAAGCGAGGCCAGCCCCAATCCCTACAATACTCACTAAATGATGGATGGAATTATCGAGTTTGATGTTCTTATCAAAAAGGCAGCACACAAGATCATAGATAAGATACGCAAGGCTCACTGCTAAAGCTCTCATCTGCTTATTATTCAAGAAAACAACATTATAAAGTTGACCAACTTCCAGAAGTCAACTCAAGTTTTGCTTCAAGACATTAACTAAAAAGATAGAAACTTGAAATTGTGGATGATCAGTACCTGATGTGGAGAAGAAGTTGAAGCCATGGGACAAACAGGGCAACTCCAATCTTGTACAGAGAGACAAGACAAGACGACAGCTAATATAGCATGGATTGTGGAAACAATACGGTTGCAGAAATCGAAAGAACGATTAGGGAAGCTCATTCTTGTCAAGAAAAATGTAGTTGTCCATGAGATTACTCCAAAGACAACTAAGTTTATGGCATCATAATCTTCTTCCATCTACGGGCTTCGGTTGTTGCTGAATTCAAACAGTTTCTGAATGAATTCAGAGCAATAAGCCTATAAACAACGAATGATGGTTGGATGATTACAAAAAAGTACTAAGTTCAAAGAAGGTGGAAACAAGGAAATGGTGTGAATAACTATTTTTGGAACTTGATTTATTAATGGCCGGTAGTTGGTTGTACCATCTTGACCAACATTCAATTTATTTGTTCTTTATTATGGGGCCAGTCGACCCACCCTATACTATGTGGCACTGGGTGTACAAGAAAACCTTGACCAACAAAAGTCAGATTAAGAAAGTACTCCCTCCGTCCCAAAATGATCTTCGCGTTTGACTATTCAAACTTTTTAAGGATACGAACACTTGCTTCACTAGCCATGCTTTGTTTAAGCCTAAAATGTGGAAATGTGAAAAACTTTTTGGGACAATGAAAAATAACAAATGAGAATATCATTTTGGGACGTAGGGAGTATTTGTAAATGGAGTGTTAGAAGAAATTAACCAGAATTTGAATTTTAGTGATTTGAAATTCTATAATATTGAAATCATATTATTTGGTGAAGCTTAATATTCAAATATCAAATTTGGGATTTTCAGTTCATGGAATTCGTTATTATAGATTCAGACCCCCTAATAATTAATATGTTAACAGAAGGAGAGAATGTTTTTACCTTGACTTTGTGAATCATGGCCCAAAAACCCTAGAAAGACGCCGCCCCTTCCCCAAAACTCTACAAATCCGGCGAAAACCATCCCTTTTATCTCATCCACAATAAATTGAGCTTTATGGAATTGTATTCAAATTCCAAATCACAAGAAATAGCATTCAAACAATGAGTTGGTTATGGATTCTCCAATTCCAACTCTACGCCATCCAATCAGATCATCCATCACTAGAATTTGAATGGTGGATTTCTCTTGTTCCCTTTTACTTTTATAAGGCATTCTCTATCCCTTCCAAAATAATCTTCAAACTTTATTCAATCATCTTAATGAAAATCTGGATAGTTAAATCAACCTAAAATCATTGCTAAAATTCCTTCGTATAGTAACGTCGAACGTCAAAAAAAGTGTGAAGATCATTTTGGGACGGAGGCCGTACAAATAAGAAAAAGGGAAATGACCCACACGATTCTTTATAAACCACTTCCCCTCGATACTATTGCCTTTATCAAATCATTAAGAAGATATTTGCCATATTCATGTTGAATAAAAGAATAGAATAATGTATTCTACCTCCAAATTAGCTTATATTTTATTAAGCATCAAGCACTTGATGCTTGATACACCAAACGCAACCAAACTCTTTACTTTATGCATACAAAATACTCTGAGATGGAGGGAATACAAATTTCTTATTTTTTACATTTTTACGGCTTACATTTTATTAATTTTTCTGATCAACACATTTAACTAATTTTTCTGATCAACGTTTTAAAATATATAGTGGGATTTGGTGTACACCCAGGTACAAAGTGACAAAGTTCATACCACTTCATGATAAACTTAGCTCATGTTACAAAATGAGATTTGATGTATACTATATTTTAACCATAAAACTAATATATACTGTATTCAACACAAAAGAAATGGTCTGGGTACAATATAAACAACTCAAATGCACACTGCACATTCAGTTAAGCAACTAGTTGATTCGAATACAGTGTCTTTCATGCTACTGATAATTTTGTCAGCCAACTCCGTCAAGCAACTATAAAGAGAAAAAATACATTTCGAAATCAATAATAAATGAATCAATATTAATCTTCTAGTCATGACTAGAGCGACCGTGTTTTTATTCTGCTCCTCGTAGTGAGTTTGTATTTCACCATTCTTGCAATTTTGTAGAACCAGTAAACACTGACCACCGAAAGTCCTAAACACATTGCATCTGCTAATTATTCAAGAAATGGGAAAGACGGACACTGCTAATTACAGATGCTCGATTTCAAGAAAATGAAAATTGTTAGGATTGAAGGTCTAACAATTACTTATCTTGCCAAGATCAAAGCACAAAATAGCAAAGATAAAGCAAAATTGAAAAACAAAGAACACAGAGATTTACGTGGAAAATCCTTCTAAACAAGAAGAGTAAAAAACAACGGGCGACGGAGAACAATCCACTATAACCAATCAAGAGTACAAGGAGATTACAAGGTGATGATCAATCACACAATCTCACAATCTCTCTACAATGAATAACCCTAGCTTTCTCTCTCTATCACTCTCAAGGCTGCAGTAACCAAAACATAATAACAGCAGCCGTTTTTTATATGACACACGTCTAAACAAAACCCTAGCCGGATTTGACCTAGCCCAGCCCGTCATTTGTGCGGCCGCCCAGTTTTAGCTGTACGGTCGCCCAACTAACTGAGACGAAACTGGCCTTATACAAGACGATGTGTGCGGTCGCCTAAAACCATTTGTGCGGCCGCCCAACTAACTGACTGTTGTGACTGCTTTTGTTCAGAATACATTGAGAGTCACCCAACAATTCTCCACCTTGACGATCAATCCCGAGAAAACTAGTAAACCAAGGGAACATCCCTATCCCTCTCCGCCGCCCCGCCCCAAAGGGCATCAATGACTAGTAACCCCAACTAAGTTAAAGCAATGCTCGAACTTAGCAATCTGCACAGGCTTTGTCAACATATCAGCTGGGTTGTCAACTGTATCAACCTTCTTTAGGACCACTTCGCCATTCGCTATTGTAGTCCTCACGAAGTGATATTTTATGTCAATTTCTGATTCTTTGCCAAACAAATAGCACTTTGGCTATCACTGAAAACCTCAGGAGCACCTTGAACAACTCCAAGTTCACGAACCAAACCACCAAGCCATTTGGCTTCCTTGACCGCCTCTGTTATAGCCATATACTCAGCCTCGGCAGTAGACAATGCCGTGACTTCCTGCAATCCAGATTTCTAACTAACTGCGGAACCACCAAGACAAAACACATAACCCGTTATAGAATTTCTGTCATCAAGGTTTCCGCCCCAATCTGAATCAACATACCCAACAAAACCATCACTGTTCTATCCATATATAATGCACAAACCTGGTGTACCACTCAAGTATCTCAGAATCAACTTGACAGCATTCTAATGCTCCTTCCCCGGATTCCCCATGTATCGACTCACAAAGCTCACTGCCTGAGCGATATCTGGTCGAGTACAAACCATAGCATACATAATACACCCAAAAGCATTTAAATATGGAACACGTGACATATAATCCTTATCATCTTTAGACTTGGGACTATCTAAAGAAGATAACCGAAAGTGAGATGCTAAAGGAGTACTTACAGATTTGGCATCCTTCATGTTGAATCGTTCCAGAACCATCTCCACATACTTTCTTTGAGACAAGTACAAGAGCCCCTTCTTTTGATCCCGTTCAATCTCCATGCCAAGAATCTTCTTTGCAGCACCTAAATCCTTCATCTCAAACTCACTTTGCAACATCAATTTCACCTGGTTGACATCATTGATATCTTTTGCAGCCACAAGCATGTCATCGACATATAGTACAAGATAAATCAATGTGCCATCACTACAACCCTTCAAGTAGACACAACTATCAAATTCGCTCCTAGCAAAACCATGAGTTACCATAAAAGTGTCGAATCTTTTATACCACTGTCGAGGTGACTGCTTCAAACCATACAAAGATCTCTTCAACAGGCAAACATGATCCTCCTTACCCTCGACTACAAACCCTTCAGGCTGGCGCGTGTAGATCTCCTCCTCAAGCTCCCCATGTAAAAAAGCCGTTTTTACATCTAACTGCTCAAGCTCTAGATCTTGCATCGCCACAATGCTCAACAAGGTGCGAATAGATGTGTGTCTAACAACCGGTGAAAATATCTCATTGTATTATACACCTTCGACTTGAGTAAAGCCCCGAGCAACTAACCTTGCTTTATACCTCGCTTCCTCAATACCCGAAGTACCTTCCTTGAACTTGTAGACCTACTTGCAGCTGACTAATTTCTTCTTCGGTGGAGGTCTCACAAGTTCCCATGTCTGATTTTTCATAAGAGATACATCTCCTCTTCCATAGCAACCGACCACTTTGCAGACTCATCACATGACACAGCTTCCTTGTAAGAGACTGGTTCATGCACATTTACTGTTTCAGCAGCTGATAGTGCATAAGCCACCATCTCTTCAAAGCCATATCTAACCGGAGGTCTTTTATCCATCTTTCATCTACCAAGATCACTGGTAGTCTCCACCTGCTTGTTGGTCTCCTCCTCTTGATCTGGAGCATCAATAGGAGTTGCTTCATTAGACATACCTTTTTCATCTAAGTCTATTTCCACCATTTCTGTATCATCTCCGTCTGTCTCCACCTGTTTGTGTAACCGTTCTGCAGAACCCTTTTTCTCACGGACAAGTAGAGATTCATTAAAAGTGACATCTCTACTTGTCAGGAACTTAGATGCAACTGGATCCCATAACCTGAATCCCTTCACTCCAGTAGTATAGCCAACAAAGACACACTTTTTGGCTCTTGGCTCCAACTTGTTTCCATTGTTCACATAAGCATAGGCGGGACACCCAAAAATATGCAACCTCGAGTAATCTCCTAGAGAGCCTAACCACATCTCCACCGGAGTCTTCATCCCAATACTAGAATTAGGAGAACGATTAGCCAAGTAAGCAGTCATACTAATCGCCTCCGCCCAAAATTCTTTACCTAACCCTGCATGTGACAAAAAACACCGAGCCCTTTCTAACAACGTGTGGTTAATCCTTTCTGCAACACCATTCTGTTGTGGTTTCCCTACACAAGTTCTGTGTCGACCAATACCTTCATTTTTACAAAATTCAGTAATCTCCTTTTCGACAAACTCAAGGCCATTATCTGTTCTCAGTTTCTTTATGGGTCTACCTGTCTGTTTCTCAACCAAAGTTTTCCATTGCTTAAAATTCAAAAGCACGTCATTCTTATGTTTCAAGAAATAGACGGAAACCTTTCGCGAATATTCATCAACAAAAGTCAATAAATAATTAGAACCACCCTTAGATAATTTCCTAGACGGACCCCACAAATCAGAATGAATGTAATTAAGAATACCTTTAGAGTTGTGAACTCTCTTCCCGAAGCTAGCCTTAGTCTGTTTTCCAAGCACACAATGCTCACAAAAGTCCATAGGCCCCGTCTTCTGTCCATCCAATCGAGAGGAGAGGAACAACGCAGTAGAATTAATGATGGTCATAAAATTAATTAATTAATTAAGCAAGATTAATTTCAAGATTGTAAGTTTGTCAAGAGGAAACAAAGAGAAAGTGGGTGGAAGGCAACTTGGGTTAACTTAATTTTAAACTTCACTTAATACACAAGATTTTGGGCTTAATCAGTTTTAATTTGTAGCACATGGCCAGATATGCTTGTTTTGCAGGTCAACGCCGGAGCAGGAATCTCAATTTAAAGTTTGAGCAGTGCTATATTTGAAAAATAAAAATAAAAATACTAGTACAAAATTTTAGTTAAAAATACTATTGGCATTGAACTACTCCATCCGTCCCAATTTAAAGTTCTTTTGATTTTGTACGGAGATTAATAAAAAATAAATATTGTGAGTATGAAAAGTAAAGTGGAAGAGAGAAAGTGGGTAGTGAGTTTTTGTTGTGAGAATGACAAGTGTATCTCACTATCCATTTTAGGTAATAAAGCAAAGTAAGAACCTTAAATTGTGACAGACTAAAAAGGAAAGTAAGAACCTTAAAGCGGGACAGAGAGGGAGTATTGTATATTTATTTAATGAGCACTAAGATCCACAAATACAACATCTTATTACTGAATGACAACTTTGTTTGTAACTTTAGTTTTTCTCCTGGGCATTGTTGTTCACATCCGTAAAATTATATCACAAAATCTTGGGAAAAACGTGTTTTTCCTAACTCTCAGGAAAACGTGTCTTTAAAAAAAACGCGATGGCATTTTTGTAAATATGTGAAACTTCTTTAAAAAAAAACGCACGGTGGCATTTTTGTAAATAATCGAAACTTCTCAACGGTTCTGGATATCAATATAAAACCAAGGAGATGATCAAAACCGAGGAGAAGACGGAGCAGGCGGGCGCTTGGTGAGGGGCAGGCGGACGCCTGACCTTGGCAAAAAGAATCAGCTTCCTGGAAACGAATTCAGGCGGGCGCCAGGTGTGGGGCAGGCGGGCGCCTGGTATGGCGGACAGCAGGAAATTGGCGTGGAGTGGAGTCCAAGGTTTAGTGATAAGGAATTGGTTTCCTTATCTCATCCAGTTTCCTAAAGTCATAATACTTGGAGAAAAAGTATTCTACTCCTTCTGTCTCAAGGACTCCGGGTAATTAGGTTTTGTATCCCTATAAATATATTGTGACTACCACCATACTATGTGCACCCAAAAGGAGAGAGATAGGATATCAAGAGAGAACACAAAATAGTGTGTAAGAGGGGGCCGGGGGCCTAGGAGAGCCATAGGGGCGATCCTACAATCTGGCCATAGTCATATTGTTTGTGTGTTCTTGGGGGAGAGATAATAATATGTAGGAGAGGGTTGTTCAAGGGAGATTATACATACTAGATCTGTGTGAGTGTATGTGTAAACTGTAACAATCAACATATTATTATAGTGATATCCTGGCTTGGTGCCTCTGGATGTAGCCACGTGGGGGTGGTGAACCGGGTTAACAAATCATGGTGTTCTTGTTCTTTCATATTATTATTTCATGTGTTGATTTATTTCTCCATGTTGATGACTGCTAGTATGGGCTAGTGGATGCGGTGATCCCCTCAATTCCCCAACGACTAGTATCAGAGCTTTGGTTCGAGATCTAGGGGAGATCCAAGGTGAAGATGAGAGACAACAGATTTTCGTGCAATGCACGTGCAGAATTCGTGCAATGCACGTGCAGGCTTGGTGCAGCGCACGTGCAGATTTCGTGTAGTGCAGATTCTTCGTGTGGAAAGTGCAGGGATCAGAGAGCTTCTAGGGTTTATGGTTGAAGCAAGACACGTGCCAAATAGGTCAACGATCGTGCGGAAGATCAGAAAGTCCGAAAAGTTCATTTGTTTCTTATGAGATCTGCAGAAATTTGAGGTGGAATTTGGAGATGCAGAGATCGGATCTGGAGGTGTTTAAGGGATCTTGGGGCAGTCAAGGTGGTTGGAGAAAATATGAAAGAAAGGAGATTGCATCAGGCACTTGCGTAAGCAACCGACAATGCAAAGGTGAGTGGTATAAGCTGGTTTGACCACGTGGGAAGAGGAGGACTTCTCGCAAACGACAGATAGGGGTAAGGAGGATGTTGTACTCTACCAACAACATCAAATTCATTCCGGGTGGGAGCAAGAGGCTTGGAGACCGACCTATTGGTGTAAAAATGAGAGACATCAATAAACGGTGTGTTAGGGTGGAGAGGTGATAATGTGTAGCTGATCAGCAAGGAGACAGTCACAAGTACCTAACAGAGAGCGAGAAAAAACCACAAGAAGACAATGCAAGAAGCAAGGTGTGTCCGAGTTTCATGGGAAGCATTGCAAGGGGAGTGGATCTAAGAGGGAGAAGGCGAAGTTAGTCTTGCAAATAAATCAAGGTGGAAGTTGATTTGGGGAGGCAAGAAGGATCTAACACGGAGAGGTTGAAGCGTCGCTTGGTTTCAACTCGCCTTATTATTTGGGCGTGGAGGCTTATCATCATCAAGGAGGATCTTGGTGTTACAATGGTGGTGTAAAATATTTGGTGGTTCATTCTCTGGTGGGAGTTTGATGGAGTATGTCACAATGGTGGTTTATGTCTCCAGGTGAGAGATTGTTGGGATTGGAGCCAAAACCAAGGAGATGATCAAAACCGAGGAGAAGGAGCAGGCGGGCGCTTGGTGAGGGGCAGGCGGACGCCTGACCTTGGCAGAAAGAATCATCTTCCTGGAAACGAATTCAGGCGGGCGCCTGGTATGGAGGACAACAGGAAATTGGCGTGGAGTGGAGTCCAAGGTTTAGTGATAAGGAATTGGTTTCCTTATCTCATCCAGTTTCCTAAAGTCATAATACTTGGAGAAAAAGTATTATACTCCTTCTGTCTCAAGGACTCCGGGTAATTAGGTTTTGTATCTCTATAAATATATTGTGACTACCACCATAATATGTGCACTAAAAAGGAGAGAGATAGGATATCAAGAGAGAACACAAAATAGTGTGTAGGAGGGGGCCGGGGGCCTAGGAGAGCCATGGGGGCGATCCTACAACCTGGTCATAGTCATATTGTTTGTGTGTTCTTGGGGGAGAGATAATAATATGTAGGAGAGGGTTGTTCATGGGAGATTATACATACTAGATCTGTGTGAGTGTATGTGTAAACTGTAACAATCAACATATTATTATAGTGATATCCTGGCTTGGTGCCTCCGGATGTAGCCACGTGAGGGTGGTGAACCGGGTTAAGAAATCATGGTGTTCTTGTTCTTTCATATTATTATTTCATGTGTTGATTTATTTCTCCATGTTGATGACTGTTAGTATGGGCTAGTGGATGCGGTGATCCCCCAATTCCCCAATAACTATATTTTTGGTAAATGAGAAGTTCTTTATTATCCAATATTATTTTTGTTGAAATTAATGTCTTAAAAAGTTTAAAAAGTTGTATTTATTTTCTTGAATTATTCTACGTTTAAAAATAAAATCTTTGTTTTTACTCCTTCTGCCCCAAAGTATATGTTCACTTTTCTCTTTTAGTCTGTCCCAGGGTATATGTTCACTTCTTAAAATGGCAAAGAATCATTACTATTCTTCTCACTCATTCTCTCTCTCCTATTTTACTTTTATACTCACAATATCAATCAACTTACTATTTTTCTTACTCATTCTCTCTTCTAATTTACTTTTCATACTCACAACACTTATATAACTTCCACCACTTATTAATCTCCGTACAAATGAAAGGATGAACATATACTCTGAAACGGTGGAAATAATTAATTTCTCAAATTTATTTATCCGTCCACGAACATAAAGCTAGTTAATATCAACTAAACTGGATGGTGAAAATAAAAGAAAATTTTATCAGCCGTATAATAAGTATTGGGATTTACACCATGGTAAAAGAAAGAAAAAAATAGATTGGGGAAGGTGCATGATCGTGTTGTTATATGTCACTTTCACATAAAGCATGAGGCATTAATTATATAAGTGGAGTTGATATTGAACCAATTAGAAAACTTATTTGTCTCTAGTTAATATCATTAGTTTGTTGCTTTAACTCGCATTATAGAGCCATTTAGGCTAACTAATTTCCACTAAACTATGATGAAAAGACAACAACTGCTTATAATATACGTATTCAACTCAGAGACGCCTTTCCACCTTGCCTAAACGCAACCTTTCATTTCATCATCGTGAAATATGCATGAATTATTAAATTTTTTATATATTTATTATGTTTTACGATAATTATTGCAGTTTATTTGTCAAATATTTTTAAAATATATTGTATTTATTTGTATATTTCTTATATATTATAAGAAAACTATTGACAGATTTTTTTTCTGACATTTACTATAGGCGGAGAAAGTTTTATAAAGGACCTCTTCTAGTCTCATATGATTTCGTCATTGTCTTTTTCAACATTTGAAAGTAGTATATCTACATGCTAGTTGGAATGTCAACTACTTTTGAAATTATTTTTCAAAATAAACTTATATAAATATATAGTATTTGACACTTTAATTTTGAGAAGGTTTTCCACAAAAATTGGAGGCTCAACCCGAATATAAATGCTACTACATAATCTAACAACGCGTGACAAACTATTGGCCATTAAATTAGCTTCTCGACAACTATCAGTCCTCTCTTTACAATGACTTGGGAAATAAATGACTCTTCAAGTATGACTTGGAAACTGCCTTACTAATCATTCACAAAATTCAATTTTGAAACAGATTTGACGTTGAGCACTCGATAGATCAAGGCGTTCGGATCGGACATAAATCGTCAACCAAACTTCTCAAACATGGCAAGATCGAACAAATGCAGATTGCGAAAGCCCAGGCCATAATATGCATCTTTCGACAGCACTATATTCGATATCATAATTTTCATTTGGCAGAATAAGAACAATTAATCCTGAAAATTTATGGCTCTCAACGAGGAGAGAAAACAAAGGCTCTCAACAAGGAGCGAACGAGATCTATTGATGATCAAGTTGTCAATACACACGGCAAAACACATGCACAAACATAAATTGCACATAACAAACAGAAACCCTATTTATACCTAGATTTGGATTTGAAGAAGCAAAATACAAATATAAAAACAAATCTATAAACCACATCTCTAATTTACATTTATTAATTAGTAATTTGATAATTAATAAATGTAAAATTAAAGATTTTACAAATTAGTGAAGAGGCTTTGACCAATAAGTCCCTCAGACAAATGAAAACAACCAATAAGGACAGATATTATGGAAACTCACCAAAAACTCCCTAGAATATTTGTTGGACCAAATTGCCCCTAAGCCCACATGCGCATAAACAAACAGCAACCCAGAGATGCGTTTTCTTCTATTTCTCAATCTCTCTCTCTTGTCTCCTCTTTCTTTCTCTCTCTTTTTTTTGTTTTCCACCCAAACTTTTAAAATGTAATATCTTAAAATCTAGAAATTGGAAAAATAATCCGAGACCACCGTTTTAATCGTGTCGTCAAAACGAATCAAAGAAGTACACTCATCCCATAATTCATATTTTATAAATAATATTCTCATTTTTCACTAGTAAAAATTTGAGAAAATCAATTTTCATTTCTCAATTAATTTCACAATTTTAGAAAATAAAATTTCATTTTTCACTTGTAAAATCATTTTTCAACTAATTTCACAGTTGTATGGTTTCTCAATTTTGTGATTTCACAGTTGTGTCATTTTTCATTTTTAAAAACTGATAAATTCATCTCTCAATTTTTTCACAATCATTATTATAACTGAGACATGCATTTCACAGTTGTTCACACATGATTTTGAATATAATAACTGAGACATTCATTTAACAGTTATTCATAATTGAATAAAAACTGATAAGAGCATCTCTCATTTTTTCCAATTGATGACTCAATTTATCGGTTTAATTATATAATAAATGAGACATTCATTTCTCAGTTATAATTGATAAAAACTGATAAAATCACCTCTCATTTTTGTCAAATGCTCTTTAAACAATTGTAAAATAAATTTATCTCATTTTTTTTAATTAAAAAGGAGTAATTGTCCAATTGTGAAGAATTAATACTCCTAACAAACACAAAAAAAAAAAAAAAAAAAAAAAAGACAACAACAAATGTGAGGTTGTAGTGTTAAATATATAATAGTTTACTAATAAAACAAGTAAGAAGCTTGGCATAGTGGTTGGGAGGTCTTGGGTTCAAACCCTCCCAAGAGCAAATAATTTTTATTTATAATATTTGGGGTTGCAGATGGTTGTGGCGGCAATGGGTGAGGTCCGGAGGCGGTCAGCGGCGGTGGTGGTGGCCGGCGGATGGCGGCGCGGTTGTGGGTGGTGGCCGGCGGAGGTCAGCGGCGACTCGCCGGTGGTCGGCGGCGGATGGTGGTGGCCGGCGGCGGCGGTCAGTGGCGGCGGGCGGTGGTGGTCAAATGTAAATGTGGCAGTCAAATGGTCAAAGGTTAGAGGTGTTGGAGGATTTTATTTGGGCTGGGGGTATTTTTGTCATTTAAAAGGTACGAGGGATTTATTGGTAAAATTGATTTGAACCTAAGGACTCTAAGGTAAAATTTGAAATGTTGTGTTTTTATTAGTAAATACCATATTCCCCCATGGACTTATTGGTAAAAATCCCATTAGTGAATCAAAAGTGAAAGCTATCAAGAAGAAAGAATGAGAAGATTGAAATCAGAGAATAGAGGAAAGGAAAGAGAGAAGAGAGAGACGGGAATAATTTAGCAGAATGTTATTTAATACTTCCTCTGTCCCAGAATGATAGTCCCCCTATTTTCATGAGTTTTACGAAGGAACTTTGAGTAATAATTAAAGCTACTTTTAATTATTCTAATGAAATTTTTGAAATTGTTCTTGATACACCATTATAAATACTATTAATATCAATTTTTAGATTCACATTAACATAATTATAAGTAGCATTTATAACTGTTCAAAGTTCCCTCTTAGTAACAACGAAAAAAGGTGGACTATCTTTCTGGGATGGAGTATTTCGTACCATGGATATAAATTAAGTTGTAAAATATTACCCTTAAATACAAATTTGATACAATGTACATTATGGAATTAGTAGCCAGTTGGATTCTCTCTTTATGGAGCAAAATAGAAATGATGTATTGGGACCTGATTTGCTCTATTTTATCTAATGTCTCTGTCCTCCAGAAGTTGATGTGATTATGACATCTTATAAAGAAAATTTGCAAAATGAAATAAAAAGAAAAAATAAATGTAATGGTACGCTTTTAATTTTGTAAATTGAGTAGAACATTTCGTGCACACTTCAAGAAAATCGAAGAAATTAAAATCGACTTGTCGCTCCTTCTAAAGATTATGCTTTATGTGTTTATATCAAAGCAAATTGCATAAAGATTACCCTTTTTTTTTTATCAGTAAAAATGTGACACTTGTTTTGAAATGAATAATGAAAAAAGGTGTCGAGAGACAGGCTGAGCGCTATGGAAACAAAACATATGGCCAGTTGCATTACTGTAAATAGTTCAAACAAACTTTGATAGAGTATATAAAAATAAAGATGGGAAATCATAGAATAAGGTCAGAGAGAGTGAGAGAGAAGAGACTTAAAATGAATAGTAAATTAAATAATACCACATTCATAAACCAACCCATTTTACAATCAAACAACTCAATCCCCACCTCCCCTTTTGGACTGGTTAAAGCCTCTCTCCTCCTTAACAATAAAGCTAACATAAAATAGGAAATTAAAAATAAAAAAAAAGGACAACCAAACTAATTAAGTCCATAAACAAACATCCAAACACCCCCTTTCAAAATTACATAATGAGCCCATTTTAAACCTAATTCTTAATCTTGACTTTGTTGACCATCATTCATGGTAATATAATTTTAGTACTGAAACATATCTGCAGAAGCCATAATGGGTTGTTGATTAACATACATCAAGTTCCATGGATTATTGTTCATGAAGGTCTCCGGCCCAAATACAAGCCCACTATCAGGCCCAGTTAAATAATGATCCAGTTGTGGTTGTGGTTCAGTCTCAAACATCCCATTATTAGTAGTACTGTTCATATAGCTTAGGATATCATTGAGAGACTCAAGCCTCTGGCTCAGTTCCATCATTTGGGCCCTTAAAACTGAGTTTTGGGCCTCAACTGTGAGCAACTGCTGTGTTGTAAGGCTTATGGTTGTGTGGATCTGGCTGTTTTCTTTCTTGAGTTGGGCCGCTTGGCCCATCAGATCGTCCAAATGCTTCTGTTTACGCATCCTTGACCGACGCGCCGATTCGCGGTTGGATTGCATTCGCTTTCGTTTCCTTTGGTCAACTCCAACCCCAGCCGCCTGCTGCAAGTCCCCTTCAGATCCCGAGTTGGGTAGCTGAGTTGACCCGGATGAATTTCCGCTAGAAGTAGCCATTCGTTTTCAAGAAATACTAATTAAACAAGGTTAAAAATAAAAAAAGATGCAAGACCCAGATAGGAATTATATAAAAATAGCTATATATATATATATATATATGTATATATAGGGTTATATATGTATAGATCTAGCTTGGCAGGAGGGTTAATTCATGAAAAAACGTAGAACCAGTAGAGGAAGCAAACGGAGAAAGATTGAACAAGGTGGGTCCTACGTCGGAGGGAAGAATCAATCGTAAAACCGGAACGGAGGATTTCGCTAAGAACAGGAGACATCAATCTCAAACATTTAACTACAATAGTATCAGCAGCATCAACTTTAATTAACCAATAAACAATCAAAAATTGGGCAAGAAAGTAGAAATCTGTGACAAGATTTTGATTTGGAAAATGGGTATTTAAATTAGAGAAGGAAAACAGCAAATCAAGCCGAGAAAAAGCAGGGGAGGGGAAGTAGATCTAAAGCTAAGATCTAGGGAAGAAACTAAAATGACAGAGTAACAGGAGGAGGGAAGGGAGAGGGAAATTAAGCTATAGGGAGGAAAGAGGAGAGAGGGAGAAGAGGTTATTGGTGTTGAGGAAGGGGTAGATTTATAGATCAAGAAAGGGCAGGGGGGAGAAAATGGAGGAAAATATGATGATGAATGGAGGATAATATTTTAATGGTAGGGAAATGGGGAAAAGTGAAGGGTTTGGCTTTGGAATCTTCACTGTGTATGAGAGAGAGTGAAACATGTGACGAGGGGTACCAAAAGGATGCTTAATTTCATTACTAACCTTTGCATTTAGATAAATTCCAATTTTTCTACTTGAAATTTGGATACATTTTAGTTACTCCCACCGTTCTTGAAAGAGAATTCTCACTTTAACTTTATCTTCAACTCAGTTAAAATTTAATCAAAATAATTTTACTTAAAAATAAATAATTATTCTAAGAAATCTTAAATATTGATATTTATAGTATTTTAATGTTGAATCAAACTATTATAGGACGACGCTTCATGCAAAATAATGACTATTTTGATCAAATATCTTTAAAATACCACTATTTGGATTTTACAGTTAAAAAATTAATAGACATAAGCATAAAACATTCATTTGGTTTATACTCTTTGCGTTGGTAGTTATTTTATTTTAAATGATCAAATTAAATAAATTTTTATTATTTAATGAAAAAAAATATTAATACTAAGGAAATTTTAACAATTATTATTGAAACACCATTAATAATAATCACAATAAATTTAAAAATTTGTTAAAAAAAAGAATATTATTATTAACCATTGTTCAAATATTTTTCAATTGATTATCAAATTAAGAACAAGAATAATTTTCTTTTGAACATGAAAATATAAAATTGACTAAAGGTGGAAATTGGATGATATCAAACTATAAAGGGAGAGAATGAAAGTTAAGAAAACCTAAAGGGTTAGAAATGGAATAAATGGGTGAAAAGGAAATTTGGAGAAGACAACAAAAGGAGACAGCTGGAGAGCAAAGACAAATACAGATATGAAATCAATGCACTGTCCGTGTGACTGACATTTAAAGATTTTCTTACTACCTTGTTTTCCCCTCCACCACCGTACTGTTGTTTTTTATTTTACCGTTATTTTTGTTACTGCTTTTTTGTGACGTGTCGATTTTCCATTGCTGCAGGAATATATGGGGGGTTCAGGTGGTATTTTCTTTATTCTTGAGGGTTGGTTAGAGGAAATTGTGGACGAAATAATTGTGTGGTTAGAAACGAGTTGCGTGTACCCAAAAAAAAAAAAAAAAAAATGACCTAGAATATTTTGTGGGGATGCACAAATACATTATAAAATTTTATACAAAAATATTAATGCATGACACGAGACTAAAACCCACAATCTCTTGCTAAAATTTTCAACAACTTAACCACTAAACTAAATACATTCTTTGCTTAGAAGGGTATCACCGGAACACTTTTAGGTATGGTTGGTTCCGCCCTGGTTGCGGCGATTTCCATGCCACTTAATTTGACCACTAAACAAAATTTGATTACTACTTTGCTTCCTCTATCCAGAAATAATTTCAAATTTTGTTATAAATATGAACTTACATTAGAAATAATATTAAATTAATTCAATTATATTAGTGAATACGTAATTTTTTTTGGAAATGATAAGGTAATTTGAAAAAATGAACTCTCTGTACTAAAAAATCAATACTAACGTTATCAATGCATGTCTAATGCACTAAATTCTCTTTGAAATATTTTAAATGCCAAGACAATTAAATGCTTTTAAAATGTCAACTACCATCATAAATAAGGGTATATTTGACAAATAATGTCAAAGATGTCTAGATAAAATCAAAACTACAAATATTTTGGAAAAATTTCAAACCCTTAAACAACATTTATTTTGGGACAGATGGAGTATCAAATTCTTCTCCTACCCTTGCACTGGAACTCGTTATACATTATTAATTGATTTATTGTGTGAAATAAGTTAAGAGAAGTAATTAATAAGTAATGATATATTTGTTACTTTCATCATTAATACTCCCTCCGTCCCAGCTCACTTGACACTTATTTCTATTTTGGTCCGTCTCAGCTCACTTGACACTTCCTAAAATAGCCTAATTTTTATAATTTTATATTCATTCTACCCTATCACTCATTTTCTCTTTTCATTTTTCACCACTCAATTTATTCAACCAACACTACTATTTACCACATTCATTCTCTCTCTTCATTTTCTACCACATATTTTCCTTATTTTATTCTTTTTCCTTAGTTATTGTGCCCACCTCTTGGGTGTCAAGTGAGGTGGGACGGAGGGAGTATGTGATAATAATGGTCTTATTTGAAATTTATCCTTCCAACTAACATTGTTTTAAAAAATTAAAACAAATGGCACGGTAATTCTGTTGCGGAAATGGAGTGGTAGTTCATGTCACCAATCATCAACCAATAGCTTTTTTTTTTTATTTTTTTTTTTTTTAGAAAGGATAACTCAAAATCTCCAATAGCTTCGAAAGCCAAAAAATGAGAAGTGTAATTATGGGAAGAAAGGATATTCTCAATCAGGTGTAGAATATGCTTTGGGAAAATGGGCAATAAATCTCGTATTGCTGACAACAAAAGTAAGAATTTTAAATTTTTGATTGGACCATGATTGATTTACCTAATTAAATTTGGTTGGAGAATTGAATAATCCCAGAGTATTGTATTTTCTACTCCTCCATCTCTAAACAATATCAAAGTCAAAAAAACAAAATATTCAAACAGGGGGTAATTGCCCTTTTTGTGCACACTGTGCCTCCGCTAGTGTCTCAAAATATTTAAAATTTTAGAATTTTTGCATATATTAGAAAAACAATTAATGTATATTTAATATACTAAATTAACTTTAGAACATTTAAAAATTTAAGTGATTAAATACTCCCTCAGTCTCAAAATAAATGTCGTTTCAACCACTTCTCATATTAAGAAATGCAATTAATGTATGTGAAAAAGTCTTATAGACCCCTAAAGAAATCCAATTACCTAGATAATTAAATGCTTGTGTAGGAGATAGTCTACTATCATTAATAAGGGCATAGTTGGTATACAACAACAAAATAGCATTGAAAATAGCAAAACGACAAGTATTTTGAGACAAAAATTAACTCCCAAAACGACATCTATTTTGAGAGGGGGGAGTTTTTTTACTATGACACTTCATAATTATGAGAACATATTTAGTAAATAACTGTACAGATTTTCATATAATAACATAATAACAAATATTTTAAAATAAAAAATTGGTGGTTCAAGAATTAAAAAAAAATGTGATATTTTGTGAGTGTTGATAGTTGGGTAGGGGAGAGAAAGTGGGGTAGAGAAGAATTAATGGATAATTGATGTGAGTATGACATGTAGAACTCACTTTCCACTTTAAGATTTTGACTCTTAAATGAGACATCCTTTTAGGAAATTTTTGACTCTTAAAATATGACGGAAGGAGTATGACAATTAAAACTTACTGTGCTGTGTCGGCATCATGATCTCGTTGTGTACCCGCTGCTTTAGGCATGGACCACATGGATCAAATCTTTAAAGCCTTTAAACCTATCTTTGTTTACGAGACCTAAAAAAAACATTTTCCTCCAAATCCAAATGAGTGGCCTAGTGGTAAAGCCAAGTCTCATTTTTGGTAAGCGTAAGGGTTCGACCCTATGGATGGCAACGGGGCGGGTTCCGACAAAACCGAACCCGACCCTAACGCCAAAAGGAGTGACCCGAACCCGACCTGAAGACAAGGAAACCCGAACCGACCCGAAGCGTATAAAATTATAAAATTTTGAGCTCATATTTGCTTGGGCACAATCTATGTCTAAGCTTAATTAATTTTAATTAGTTATAGAAATTAATTTAAAATCATTAAATATCACTAAAAAACAATTATAAAAATAAATTGAACAACATATAATATGATTAACTAACATAATATCTTGACTTTGTACATGATAGTACGGGTCGGGTCGGATCACGGCGGGTTAATATCAAAACCCGAACCCGAACCCGACCCTAAGCCACTCGGGTCATGAAAATTGCAACCCGAACCCTATTTTTTGGGGCGGTTCGGATCAGATTCGGTCAAATTGTCATCCCTATTCGACCCCTCTCCTTGCCTTCATATGGCGTGGACATTGTCAAAAAAAAAAAAAAAAAAAATCACTCATATATAAAAAAAAAAAAAAAAAAAAAACACCTCCACCACCCCCCGCACACACACACAAAAAAACTTCTTTTCACTCATATTTTAAAAAGAAATTGAACACTTCCACCCACCACCTCCCTCCCCACCAAAAAATTATTTTTTACTCTTATTAAACTTATTTTCTAACAACTCCCCCCCCCCCCGACTTCCACCCCCACCTACCCCACCAACCACCCAATTCCACCCCCACCTACCCCACGCCCCCCACCTCCCCTACTCCCCCCCCCCCCGCCCCTATCCCCTACCCCCACCCAACATCACCCATCCCACCCCAACCCCCATTCAAAGTTTTTTCATATTACTTTTTTTTTTCTCAAAGTAAATTATTTTTTTCTCATATTAAATTGTTTTTTTTTTCTCATATTAAAATATTTTCCGGAAAACATTTTCTTTAGATTTACCAAACAACCAAAAACATGTTTATGTCATTTTTCGGAAATCATTTTCCGTAAGTTATTTTACGCGAAACAAACGGAGCCTAATATTAGGAATACTAGAAAATTTGAAAATGTCATGTCTTTTCATTAATTGTCTGATAGAAAATGACGGTTAGTTAACTTTTGATGAAAAGTGGAAATTTCATTAATTTTCTAACGTAAAATCATGTATTTTCATTAAATCTAACAGATATACATGTCTTTTTGTTAGTTTTCCAACAGAACTTAAACGGAAGACTAACAAAGTTAGGTTTTAGGACTCAACATTGAAAATATGTTTGAAAATCATATTAAATCTTTTGACATAACTCATCGTGAACATTACTTGGGCACCCCTTGGAACCCAAGCATCCATTCCAAATTCTATTAACTCTCCAAATTATGAGACGAGATCACCTGTACCATTTTTGTGTGCCACTTCATGTACTATTTCTAATCTAACCGTTCACATGTTCGCATAATATTACAATAATACCACTCTTAACAATTGTGAGCCATTAGATCACTTGTGGCATATGAAGTGACATACAAAGTGGTACAGAGGATTTGGACTCCCAAATTATAATATCAAGTTGTATACTTCAACCATTTACTTCTTAGTGACTTGTAATTGGTTTCGAGAACATAAATATATCTTCTTAATTTGACACAAAAATAAGATTCAATTATTCAACTTATTTTTATTTACATAAAATAAAGGCACATGAATTTTTTGTTAAAAGATGGTCAACCACTAATTTAAATATGCATGTTCACATTGTTAAAAGCAAACGCTGATAGAAAAGTTTTAGCATTAGTGATTTGATTATAAGAGTGACAACTTAAAAGTGATTTTCCATCACTTTTAAGTTGTCACTCTTCTTGTTCTTGGATCTTGAAGGGAATTTTCAAGTGCAGAGAAATGGTGACTAATATTATGGATGCTATTTTTGGACAGGCTCACTACAAAAGACAGATTGGCTAAATTTGGAAAGGTAACAGATGGTTTATGTGTTTTCTGTGGAGGAACTGAAACTGCAGCACACTTGTTCTTTCAGTGCTCCTTCACATATCAAGTTTGGCTGAAAATTCTCACATGGTTAGGTATTGTACACATCCCTACTCCTTGGAATATTGAAAGTACCTGGTTAACAAAGGAGTGTAACAAAAAAGGCTGGAAAATAAAGGTTTTAAAGATGGCAGCTGCTGAAGTTGTGTATGGCATATGGAGAGCCCGAAATGAATGCATATTTGTGCAGAAGCCTACTAGCAAACACATAGTTGATGATATTATGCAAATTATATATGTTAGGTGTAGTGTTGATAGAAAATTGGTGCTAAAAATCCCTGTGAATAGATAAAAAAAAATGCATTGGGTTTATAGGTTGCTTGGACTAGTTTTATAGGTAATTTGGTTGTAATGCCGGGATCTTCGGATCGGCTGTTTTATCTTGTTTTTTGGTAATAAGAAGTAAAGTTCTTAGTTCCAAAAAAAACTTAAAAGTGATTTAGGGGTTGTATGATGCACGGTTTTAAAAACGGAGATTTTTTAAAACGGAACTTCTTTTTTGACTCTACTATTTGGAGCGGTTAAAAAAAGGCTAAGATTTGTATAAGGCTCGACCTAAAAACTCTCAATTGATACACTTAATTAGCGAAAATCGGATTTTTTTAAATCCATTTTGAACACACCGCTCTACCAAACAAGCACTTAGTGTGAATTGAAACACTGATTTTTTTATATAAAAAACACCATCTCAAAATGATTTTCACGTTTGACTATTCAAACTTTTTAAGCATATTAGTACTTGCTTCACTAGCCATATTATGTTTATGCACATTTAAGCTTAAATTGTAAAAATAAGAAGAACTTTTTGAGATAATGAAAAATGCCAAATAAGAAAACATTTATTTAGGGACAGATGAAGTATATGAGTTTGGTATGAAAATTAGAGTTTCAATTACTTCCAACATTATCAGGAAATTCCTTGTGTGGTTTAGAATAGATTTGTCTTTACTATTGACTAGGTTTTCGTAATTGTAGATTGAAATGATTAATAATAATTGTGGTCCCACTCCCTTTGGAGACAGAAACAACACAGAGGATGATATATAGAGACCCACCCGGCCAATTGCAATTTGGTGAAAGTTGTAATAAAGGTGCATGCACATGGAGTTTGGGGTTGGTGCAAGTATCCTTCTTAAATGGACAACATCGTAAAGGAAACTTCGTGGTGTGTGTGTGATTTTTTTTTTTTAATTATTATTATTTTTGTGTGGAAATTTTATGGGTTAATTATCATGCTATCCCTTTAAGCAAAGATATAATTGTTCTTCTTTTTTTTTTTTTTTTTCTTTTTGAGAAAAAACATAATTGTATAGTGTTAATTAATCAATTTATTGTAATATCGGTCGTCTCATATTGAAAAAATGTGAGTTTGATTGTGGTAAATAAGCTTTCACTCATTATTACTATCACGAAAAAAATAAATAAATGTTGACAATGTGACTTGAATTCAAGACCACAAGGCTAAAAACCTAACACTGTACCACTTAGCTATAAAGTTTTATTTGTCACTACTACTAGTGTAGTTTCAATATACATATTCAAAATAATTTAGAGAATTTTCTTTTTAATTAGAGCTAGGATTTCATCGGGTGTACTTTCACCTACACCTATAGGCATAGGTCCGCTCTTGATTAACACTAATTATTGAATTTTGAGTGTATGTGATAAGCTAAGTGGACTATTCGTATAAATTGGGCCAATGAATAGCCTTTTATATAGATATCGAATTTCCGGGCTTGGGTCATGACAAGTATTCCTCTTCTAATCATCTTATCTCGATCAACTTTACAAATATTTTTAAGACAATAATTTTACCCGTTTAAAGTGTAAAAAAACAGTTTAAACATGAACGATATCAAAACAAAAACAAAGCATATCAAAGATCTGATGATATACGTTTGAGAACCTCAATTTGAAAAATTAAAATAAAAGTGTAAAATATTGTTTTTAACTTTAGTCGTGACTTGTTATAAAAGTACTCCTTCCGTCCAAGAGTATATGTCCACTCTCTCATTTGCACGGAGATTAAGAAATGGTGGAACTAATGTAAATGTTGTGAGTATAAAAAACTAAAGTATGAAAGAGAATGAGTGGTGATGTAAGATTGTACGTAAAAGGCAACTAAAATTTTGAAAATTAGTTTATTTTAAAGAGAGTTCCTTTTTGAAACTCCAAAGTCACAGTCACAGGCCAAATGTTATGTGCATCTTTTACATGATAATATAATAGGACTACTTTATTCTTCTGAGCTTACCCTTTCGTCACATAAAAGAGCTGCATCAGTGCGTACTAGTTACCTCCAATTATGTTTAATTTAATGGTGATCGATCAATTATGTTTCTTTTTGAAAGTTGACATATATTTTGAGACGGACTAAAAAAAAAGTGGACATATAATATCATACGTCACTTGAGATTTAAGAGGTTGGCACAATAAATAAGTAAAAAGTGATAATTGTCTCTAACAAAAAGCATAAATCAAATGAGTTGGGACGGACCAAAACCAATTGGCTATGGGAAGAGTAGCACAGGATCTTTATATAGTCAATGCTTAGCTAGTTAATTCCCGATGTGAGATAATTGTCTCTAACAAAAAGAATAAATCAAGGAAAATGTATGGTTGAAAATGACAAAAGAGAATGGGTACGGTAATATTAGTGTTGGTTGAATAAATTGAGTAGTATAAAATGAAGAAAGAGATTGAGTGGTGGGGTATATTCATTATAAAACTATTAAAAGTTGGCTATTTTGGAGCTGTTTCAAATGAGTTGGGACGGACCAAAATAAGATTAAGTCTCAAGTGAACTAAGACGAAGTGATTATATTTTCAAGGAAATTACTAACCCGTGCATCGCACGGGTGGAAAACTAGTTTTGGTATAAAAGTATGTATTTTCATGCATCGTGTGTGCTACATTTATTGATAATGTATAAAAGGAGATGGGACTTGTCTCAATATTTTTGTTTACTTTGGTAATTACAATTTCTATATTTTTTTAAAAAATGACACCATAGTATCATCCATTGATTTTAAAGAAAAAAAATACTTTAAGAAAAAAAAAAAAAAGAATCGCAGAAGCAATTTAGATGAAGGAAAAAAGATGTCACAAGAGTATCATCAAATGGTTTATATATATGTGTGTAATGAGAATCACAATTGCGTGAGAACCAAGAATAAACATTAGATTAGAATCATAATCAAGGGTCCAGATTATAGATACATTGGATACACTTGGATATAATACATAAATTTTGATATTGCACTTGGATACAGTAGCTAAACAAGTACTGTATCCAAGTGTTGCACTTGGATACAGTATGTTAAAAACTAATGTATCTAATAGTATTTTTGAAAATTAGCTACATGTATCCAAGTGTATCCAATGTATCTATAATCTGGACTCTTGATTTAGTATTTAATCAAACGGTTATGATTGGTTCTCACGGTTCTCATTTAAAATGGTTCTCACAGGATCGTGACCATAAATATATATATATATATATTATATATATATATATATATATGTATACATATATATATATATAGAGAGAGAGAGAGAGAGGATGGAAGAAGAGACATTTATTTTAAAAAGAAAGTAAAGAGAATTTAAGAAGAAGAAAAAAAGAGGTTCCGCCAATGGTGATGGTGGTGGTGGGTGGTGAGTGTGAATCATCGAAAATATTTAGAAAGGTAATACCACAAAATTATATAAAAGAAGATAAGTGAGACGTGTGAGGGGTTTTCACAGATATAGGCTAAGAATGATGATAGAAGAGTTTGATTTGACGGGGTTAGGGAAGGTTGAAGCGTGGATGGCCATGACAGTGAAGATGGTTGGAAAAATATTAGTTAAGCTAAGGGGTGGGGAGATCGAATCATAGAGTTCTTGATACCGTATTAGAATTAGAAGAAGAATAGACAAAGACTTTCATATTTGCAGGCAAAGAATAATTGTGGAAGACTCAAATTTAATTATTAAATTGTATGAGTATTTATACCGCGTATAAGTCATTAATAAAAAAATAGAGAATTACAAAAGGAAAATAAATTTTTGTATGATAAGAAAATATAATTAGGCAACGCGAATAATAAGGAAACAAAAGATATGATAAATATAATCTAAGATTGAGTATAATTAGTTGTATCTCTAATTACATTATATGTTTTAAAATTTAGTAATTTTGAAGTTTTAATTTTAAAAATAAAACTAACTTCATTGAACAAACGAAAAAAAAACCCTATCATTTTGAGACAAAAATAGTTTATGCTTTAAGGGTCAGTTGATTCGGAATCACACTTACGGGTTTTGGAGAACCCTTTCTTTTTTTTTTTTTTTTTTTTTTTTAACAAACGACAAATCATATTCATTCACAATAATAAAAGAAATGGTACTTCACAAAGATTGAATGCTCATTCCAAATATATGTAGATGTTTCATCTCTAAAACTACAACAAATACAGTTTTGATCCAAATTTTGAGACGTTCGGATTCTGCTCCAAGAAAAACTTGGAAACTGCCTCCATCCGGCATTTAAAAAAATCTCCCATCGGATAATATTTTGCGCTGAAAAGCTGATATACTAGAGAATCCGGGTTGACACGACCACGTCCACCAGACATCTCAAATTCCACAAACTGATTTACGAGTTGTTTCAAATATTAATTTCATATGTTCTGAAAGTATACTCTCACTCACTTTGATTATTATTTCTTTTAAAAAAAATCATACATATATATTTACTGTTCTAATCACAAATTTAAAGATGTTATTAACATTTATTTATTAATTTGTTATGTTTGATTATAAAATTAAAAAGTAAACTAGGACTTATTACTCTAAAGCCTCTAAAAAGTAACTTATTATTTGAGAAATGACAAAAAAATAAAAATTAATTGCCCTTATGTCCACATATTATAATATATACTCCATCCGTCCCACTCGAATTAGGACAAATTTTTATTTCGGGTGTCCCATTCGAATTAGGACAACCCAAAAATGGAAGTGTTTCATTTAATGGAGCCCACATTTACACTCACAACAATTTTTCACTCATTATTCTCTACCCCACTTTCTCTCTCATATTCACTTTTCATACTCACAACACCTACCCCACTAACATTTTTTTCTTAATCCCCGTGCCCAACCCAAAAATCTTTGTTGGGTTAATGCCTTTAAATTTGGGACGCCAAGTTAATGAATTAAACAACAGAGAAATCTCGCAATTCCTAGACAGAGTACAGAGGGTCCGGGCGCACCAGGTGAAAGACCCGGCGGACCAGATGAGGTCCGGGCGCACCAAGGGTGAAGACCCGACCGGACCAAGGCTTGGAGGCGAATCGGAAATCTTACGTCAGAAATAGATGATCAAGGAAGAAGGTAGTCCGCCCGGGGTATTGTAAGGATCCGCCCGGACCAAGTAAGGGTCCGACCGGACCAAGTTACATACCCGGCCGGACCAAGGCCCTGGGTTCCTGATTTCGAGCAGTTCCGCAGAAGAGAGGTTTCCAAGTCAGTTTTAGACTAGGATTCCAAGTTCCAAGCAGACTTTGAGATAGACTTTACTGGTATAAATAGATGCCATTAGTTTAGATCAAAGTAGCGTGTTTTGTCTCAGATAAATCATTAGAGTGCTCAGAATAAGTCTGTAATTGTACAGTTACACAGTTAGGAATTATTGTGATCAATAATTCGTGTAGCAGTAATAGTGAGATCTTGTAATCGTTTCTCCAGATTGATAATAATATTCTCTCCCCTCCCCGTGGACGTAGCCAAGTTGGTGAACCACATATATCAGTGTTCTTGTGATCGCTCGCTTTTCATATCAAGTCTTGTTATTGCTCTAACAAGTGGTATCAGAGCTCTGGTATTATCAGAGCTTTGGTTCGTGGTTGGAGGTTCAGAGATTCCGCTATAGAGAACAAGAAGATGAGTCAAGGAGCAGATTTGATCGACAAGTTCAATGGGAAGAATAGTTTTTTCTCTCTGGCAGATCAAGATGAAGGCTTTGTTGATTGACAAAGATTTATGGGAACCGTTGGAGATTGCAATCAGGGATCGTAAGGATCCCAAGGGTAAGGCAGTCACCACAGAAGGTACAGCAGAACAGTTAGAGAAGGACAAGATAGCAGCAGCAAATGAGGTGGCTGTTGGATATTATGCCCTAGGCCCTTGAGAAAGGCCTATGCGTTATATCATAGCTTCATTGTTATAGAGATAATAAACCTGATTATTATATCTTTTGCATGTTTATTATAATGATCATTGTCCCTAGCACTTATGAAGGGCTAGAATGAGTTTAATGGATAATCATATGATGGTTATAGCGCATAGGATGCGGATTAAACTTGTGGGTACATGTTGGAAAACAAGTACTGGATAGACCCGTTATGAGATTTATGTCATGGTCAAATGTCATAATTAAATCTCATAATAGTTATATCATTCATCCTTAGACCTGAGATTATCATAGTCTTCCACATGATGAACATTATGTTTGACGTACTCAAACGCTGCCCCTAACCGGGTGGTTATAAAGGCTACGATTGGCATAATCGGATTCTTGTAGGAAGAATGATAAGTCAAGATGGGATTTGTCCCTCTCTCAAGAGAGATATCTGCTTAGCCACTCGATGAGTGAGATTGATAAAAGTGTACGGCCGTACCCAAATGAATTGAAGCGTTCAATGTTATTTGCTCATATCAATCTACTCGGGATCGAGAAAGCATTGGACAACATAAGTTGACGTGGACCATGACTTATGTCCAATATGATATCGCGTGACAAAGGGATTATGATATGTTCTATAAGGTTACTTTGGGCTTTCAAAGTTATACTATTTGGGTAGTCATAATGGCTTGCTAGAGTCCGCTTATGATTTACGAGGTCTTCGGACTCATTGCCAACATAGTATAATCCTATTGGGTCACACACGCAGAACGAATATTACTTGGCACGAAAAACGAGAAAAACTGGGAAGTGGAAAAACCAGCCGTACGGATAGTTTGGACTAGCCGTACGGATAGTTTGTCCGCTAACGAGTTTTTGTCAGATTTCTTTCTGGGAAAGGAATCCTTTAACCTAATGGAATTAGGTTTTTCCCAGTTTATATTCTGTGTTCTCTTCAGCCGGAAACTAAGCCTTAGGCATTGATTTTGGAAATCAACAAGAGTTGATATATATATATATATATATATATATCAACGGAGGAGCATGAGCATGATGCCAACCGTATGCCATGCTTATAATAAGTTGGGCCACTGATGATAACAGCTTCTTATCATATCACTAGTGAGTAACCCGTCGGAATTCGACGGGAATAATAAAGTTAATTAATAAAGAAAAACGGATGAAAGGCATTTTCAAACTGAGATAATGGTACGAAATCAAATTAAGTGATCTATATAATACCATATAATTTGCAAGGATATTAAGTGATGAAATATATTTTCAAACTCAAAATATAAGTTCACAATCTCATTTGCAAGGATATAAAGAAGCCCGTTTAAGGCCTTAAATAACGTTTTTTTGTTGTTTTAGACCCCGCCTCAAGGGGCTTTGCCCTATGACTTTTGTTCGTCTCGCTCCGACGTTCGATTTGATATGCGGTGCGTTCCGCGGTTCCTCCGGAGTCAAAAAAGTTATGACGGTTTCGGCGCACTCGCTGAAATTACTCCAAAAACTTCAACGCCTTAGTGTCTGCATCAATTAGTAATTTAAACCATCAAACATTCTTTATTTATAGAATCCTTCATTTTTATTTTTGCAAAATATGTGGCTCGATTTTCTTCACCGAGATATACTGCTACATCACATTTCTTATCTTTAGCCTATATCTTAAAATTCAACTAACTGAATGACTATAATTTCTAATATTTTAATTTAAGATATCCATTATCGTTAGCCTACTAAAATTAAGTAATCATGTTTTCGTAATTTAAGCTCAGATTGATTTGAAAAAAAAAAAAAACAGTTTTAAAAAACTAAATCATTTCCTGAAATAAGTATTATATACATTTGCCTATAGAATAATGCCACGTGGATTTCCACGTCATAATTCCACGTGTCTTAATGAGAAGGCTTGAAATGTTTTTGCTTTTATATATTATATAGATGTGTAGATAGATGTGTAGATTTTTACCATTAATTATTAACTTTAATTTTTTTTTCACTAAATAACAAAAAATACAAATTCTCATATAAAAATGAATATGAATGCAAAGTTGACAACATCTACGTCCAAATTAAAGATAACGACTTTTGTCCGTCTCGCTCCGACGTTCGATTTGATATGCGATGCGTTCCGCGGTTCATCCAGAGTCAAAAGTTATGACGGTTTCGGTGCACTCACTGAAATTACTCCAAAAAGTTCAACGCCTTAGTGTCCGCATCAATTAGTAATTTAAACCATCAAACATACTTTATTTATAGAATCCTTCATTTTTATTTTTATTTTTATTTTTATTTTTATTTTTATTTTTGCAAAATATGTGGCTCTATTTTCTTCACCGAGATATACTGCTACATCACATTTCTTATCTTTAGCCCATATCTTAAAATTCAACTAACTGAATGATTATAATTTCTAATATTTTAATTTAAGATATCCATTATCTTTAGCCTACTAAAATTAAGTAATCATGTTTTCGTAATTTAAGCTCAGATTGATTTTAAAAAAAAAAAAACAGTTTTAAAAAACTAAATCATTTCCTGAAATAAGTATTATATACATTTGCCTATAGAATAATGCCACGTGGATTTCCACGTCATAATTCCACGTGGCTTAATGAGAAGGCTTGAAATGTTTTTGCTTTTATAATATTATATAGATGTTTAGATAGATGTGTAGATTTTTACCATTAATTATCAACTTTAATTTTTTTTTTCACTAAATAACAAAAAATACAAATTCTCATATAAAAATGAATATGCATGCAAAGTTGACAACATCTACGTCCAAATTAAAAATAATGATTTTTGTCCGTCTCACTCCGACGTTCGATTTGATATGCGGTGCGTTCCGCGGTTCATCCGGAGTCAAAAGTTAGGACGGTTTCGGCGCACTCGCTGAAATTACTCCAAAAACTTCAACGCCTTAGTGTCCGCATCAATTTGTAATTTAAACCATCAAACATACTTTATTTATAGAATCCTTCATTTTTATTTTTATTTTTATTTTTGCAAAATATGTGGCTCGATTTTCTTCACCGAGATATACTGCTATATCACATTTCTTATCTTTAGCCCATATCTTAAAATTCAACTAACTAAATGATTATAATTTCTAATATTTTAATTTAAGATATCCATTATCTTTAGCCTACTGAAATTAAGTAATCATGTTTTCGTAATTTAAGCTCAGATTGATTTTAAAAAAATCAGTTTTTTAAAAACTAAATCATTTCCTGAAATAAGTATTATACTCCCTCCGTCCCACCGAAAATTGCAAAACTTACCGAAATGGGCGTCCCATAGAAATTGCACATTCCATAAATGGAAAGTTTTTAATACTTTTTAATTAGTGGGTCCCACTTCTCATACTCACATCCACTAACCCACTAACTATTCTCTACCCCACTTTCTCTCTCCCACTCAACTATCAACACTCACAACACATCACCTTTTTCACTTTTCCCTTAATTCTTGTGCCATGATTTTTTTTTGCAATTTTCGGCGGGACGGAGGGAGTATACATTTGCCTATAGAATAATGCCACGTGGATTTCCACATCATATTTCCACGTGGCTTAATGAGAAGGCTTGAAATGTTTTTGCTTTTATATATTATATAGATGTGTAGATAGATGTGTAGATTTTTACCATTAATTATTAACTTTAATTTTTTTTTCACTAAATAACAAAAAATACAATTTCTAATATAAAAATGAATATGCATGCAAAGTTGACAACATCTACGTCCAAATTAAAGATAATGACTTTTGTCCGTCTCGCTCCGACGTTCGATTTTATATGCGGTGCGTTCCGCGGTTCATCCGGAGTCAAAAGTTATGACGGTTTCGGCGCACTCGCTGAAATTACTCCAAAAACTTCAACGCCTTAGTGTCCGCATCAATTAGTAATTTAAACCATCAAACATACTTTATTTATAGAATCCTTCATTTTTATTTTTAGTTTTGCAAAATATGTGGCTCGATTTTCTTCACCAAGATATACTGCTACATCACATTTCTTATCTTTAGCCCATATCTTAAAATTCAACTAACTGAATTATTATAATTTCTAATATTTTAATTTAAGATATCCATTATCTTTAGCCTACTAAAATTAAGTAATCATGTTTTCGTAATTTAAGCTCAGATTGATTTTAAAAAAAATCAGTTTTAAAAAACTAAATCATTTCCTGAAATAAGTATTATATGCATTTGCCTATAGAATAATGCCACGTGGATTTTCAGGTCATAATTCCACGTGGCTTAATGAGAAGACTTGAAATGTTTTTGCTTTTATATATTATATAGATGTGTAGATTTTTACCATTAATTATTAACTTTAATTTTTTTTTCACTAAATAACAAAAAATACAAATTCTCATATAAAAATGAATATGCATGCAAAGTTAACAACATCTACGTCCAAATTAAAGATAATGACTTTTGTCCGTCTCGCTCCGACGTTCGATTTGATAAGCGGTGCGTTCCGCGGTTCATCCGGAGTCAAAAGTTATGACGGTTTCGGCGCACTCGCTGAAATTACTCCAAAAACTTCAACGCCTTAGTGTCCGCATCAATTAGTAATTTAAACCATCAAACATACTTTATTTATAGAATCCTTCATTTTTATTTTTATTTTTATTTTTATTTTTATTTTTATTTTTATTTTTATTTTTATTTTTAATTTTATTTTTATTTTTATTTTTATTTTTATTTTTATTTTTGCAAAATATGTGGCTCGATTTTCTTCACCGAGATATACTGCTACATCACATTTCTTATCTTTAGCCCATATCTTAAAATTCAACTAACTGAATGATTATAATTTCTAATATTTTAATTTAAGATATCCATTATCTTTAGCCTACTAAAATTAAGTAATCATGTTTTCGTAATTTAAGCTCAGATTGATTTAAAAAAAAAATCAGTTTTAAAAAACTAAATCATTTCCTGAAATAAGTATTATATGCATTTGCCTATAGAATAATGCCACGTGGATTTCCACGTCATAATTCCACGTGGCTTAATAAGAAGGCTTGAAATGTTTTTGCTTTTATATATTATATAGATGTGTAGATTTTTATCATTAATTATTAACTTTAATTTTTTTTCACTAAATAACAAAAAATACAAATTCTCATTTAAAAATGAATATGCATGCAAAGTTGACAACATCTACGTCCAAATTAAAGATAATGACTTTTGTCCATCTCGCTCTGACATTCGATTTGATATGCGGTGCGTTCCGCGGTTCATCCGGAGATAAAAGTTATGACGGTTTCGGCGCACTCGCTGAAATTACTCCAAAATCTTCAACGCCTTAGTGTCCGCATCAATTAGTAATTTAAACCATCAAACATACTTTATTTATAGAATCCTTCATTTTTATTTTTATTTTTGCAAAATATGTGGCTCGAATTTCTTCACCGAGATATACTGCTACATCACATTTCTTATCTTTAGCCCATATCTTAAAATTCAACTAACTGAATGATTATAATTTCTAATATTTTAATTTAAGATATCCATTATCTTTAGCCTACTAAAATTAAGTAATCATGTTTTCGTAATTTAAGCTCAGATTGATTTTAAAAAAAACCAGTTTTAAAAAACTAAATCATTTCTTGAAATAAGTATTATATACATTTGCCTATAGAATAATGCCACGTGGATTTCCACGTCATAATTCCACTTGGTTTAATGAGAAGGCTTGAAATGTTTTTGCCTTTATATATTATATAGATATCATATTGCTTAAAAAAAATAAAAAAAAAAATTAATCGTACTATAATGGTTTTTGAGTAGGTAGTGTAATAAAGTCGTCCCAATCAACCTCCCGTAATTAAAATAATACAGTCCAGGTAAAATACTGTTATTTAACTTTTTCAAATTAATTTATGCGAATTTTAATAAAAATTTTATATTAATATAATAATTTTAGTAAAATTTTAAAAATTATAATCAATAAAACATTACTTGATTTATCACATAAAAAATGAATTATGTTATGATAATTAAATTGACGTATAGCAGTATTTGACTATTTCGTTAAAATTCACTTATGTTGTCTACAAAATAAATAAATATGATTGAGCAGTTTTCTCTTAAATTAATACCATTAGTTACCACCTTCATCCAAAGAATACTTCATCCTAAGAATGAGTATTCAATTTCAAGTTTTATGAAATTTAAGGAAGTAAAGATTTAAGTCTTTTTTTTTTTTTTTTTTGAAAGTAAATTAATTCAATTCACATATATGCTAAAAGATGGCACTCCACATAGATCGGAGCCTCATCTCGTACAATGTTTGCGAACCGATTAACATACACAATATAAAACCCTAAATCAAATCTCAATTGAGAGATCTTTTGAAGCATGACTTGGGTCGCACAAATGATTCTCCAAGTATAACTTGGAAACTGCCTATAACTGGCATTCACAAAAACTCTACAATAGTAAAATTTGGCTTTGGGGATACGGTAAATGAAATCATTTGGGTCAACAATAAGAGTCAAACCAAGCGTTCCAAGCATTACAACAAAAGAAACCTCAAACAATAAACAAATGCTCCCAACGCAATGGGGGAGTATACAATGGCTCTCGACTATGGAGAGAATACAAAGGCTCTCGACTATGGAGAGAATATTCAATTCGCAAACTTATTAAACAAACATAAAAACAAGTGAAACAAATCGACAAAGAGTAATGATGATAAATTATGATATACCGATGAGTATGATCATCTTCCAACCAAATTTCAAAAGGGATCCCCATCACAATATTGTTAGAGACAATTATCTCACATCGGGAATTAACTAGCCAAGCATTGACTATATAAAGATCCTGTCCCATTGTCAATTGGTTTTGGGATGGAACCTTAGACTTTATCATGGTATCAAAGCTGACACGTTACACGTGCAGGCCCAACAGCCCACGATGTTGCTCCGCGCCACCCGTAACAAGTCCACGTTGTAAGCCTTGGCAAAGCCCGGCTACACGTGAGGGGGCGTGTTAGAGACAATTATCCCACTTCGGGAATTAACTAGCCAAGCATTGACTATATAAAGATCTTGAGCTACTTCTCCCATTGCCAATTGGTTTTGGGATGGAACCGTAGACTTTATTAAATATTGATTAGATATATTTGACATATTTTGCTCACATCAACATTCATCCTCGTATCTGTATATTCGTGAATCATCATCCTCTTGAAATGACAAGAACACAAAATGAAAACATGAAAAAAGAAGAAAAAACATAAACAACGACACAATAAAAATACTCCCTCCGTCTCAAAATAGTTGTCGTTTTGGAGTGTTTCACACATATTAAGAAATGTCATTAATGCATGTGAAAAAGTCTCAAATACCCCTAAAGTAATTCAACTACTTAGGTAATTAAATTGTTAGGTAAGAGATAATTCACTATTACTATTAAGGGTATAATTGGAATAGAGAAATAAAAAGCTACAAGTATTTTGAGACAAAATTTAACTCTCAAAACATCTATTTTGAGACAAAGGGAGTAATAAATAAAAAAATTATTACGAAACAAAAAAAATATAATTTTTTTTTTTTTTTTTTTTTTAAAACAGTGGCTTATAGGTCATATTCTCTCTCAAGTCCCAAAGTTTGGCTGTCGTTTCCTTCTTTCTCTCTCAAGTCCCAAATTTTGACTGTTGTTTCCTTCTTTCTTCATCTTCTTCACGAAATCAATCTCTATCTCTATTAATTTTCTCCTTTTTTTAGTTTCACTTTAGTAATTTTTGTTACTTATTTTTCTCAACAATATAATTATTTGAATCTCAATAGCAACAACACAATTCTTTATAATCTCAATCTATTAAAATTATAAATAATTATATTATTGAGTTTTTATAATTTTATCATATTATTTGAAAAATGTACTCCCTCTGTCCTAGATTAAAGTTCTTACTTTTTTTTTGTCACAGACTATGGTTCTTAGTTGTTTTATTGCCTAAAATGGATAATAGGACTCACTTATCATTTTCACAACAAAAACTTTCTACCCACTTTCTCTCTCATACTTTCTCTTAAGAACAATTCTTATATGCGGCGGCGGCTTGGTGCCGCACGCCGTGCGACCCCCGGGTCGGGATCCGCTGCTCCTCGCTCCAGCCAATTTCGTTACATCATACTGTCTAGATCAAAGCCTCCTTCTCCCAGATTTTGACATGTGTCCCGCCTTTAAAAAAAAAAAAACTCAAAAACTTTAAAATGCTATATCTTGAGATTTATAACTCAGAAAAATAAAATAAAAATACCGTTGTGTTGGTCTCGACGAGACGAAGAAAACTACATAGCTCATGATATGGTTTGATTTTTTTTTTAAAAAAACATACTTTTTAAGACAAAAAAAAATTGATCTGCTAGTCATCTCAAATGTAACACTCTGTTCTGATAAAAGTAACACTTTCATCTTCAAAAAGTAACACTTTTCTACTGTTAAATGTAACAGCTGTTTTTATAAAAAAAAATGGGTTTGCATTTCAATTGTTACTTTCTCAATAAAAAATTGTTACATTTCATATATAATGTTACATTTAAGAATGTAAAGTGTTACAATTGAGAAAAAAAAATGTTACATTCATTTTTTATAAAATGTAACATTAATTTAGTTGTCAATCCTATGTTAATGTTGGGGGAAAAAGTGTTACATTTGATAAACAAAAGTGTTACATTTCGTTATAAGAAGTGTTACTTTTGAAAAAAAAAAGTATTACATTTTGAATAAAAAAGTGTTACATTTTGTTATAATAAGTGTTACTTTTGTTGGGAGGAAAAAAAGTATGGGTGGTACATTTGAAAAAAAAGTGTTACATTTGAAAAAGAATGTTACATTGCTTTATAAAAAGTGTTACATCAATTTAGTCGTTAATTTTTATGTTATCTTTAATCTATTGCATCAAAATTGTGGTACATTTTTGAAAAAAAAAAGTGTTACATTTGAAAAACAAAAGTGTTACATTTCGTTATAAGAAGTGTTACTTTTGGTGGGAGGAAAAAAGGTTGTGGGGGCAAAAAAAAAAAAAAAAAAAAAAAAAAAGGGGGTCTCGGTCGGCGCCGCACCCCATGCGGCCGCCGCACCAGAGACTTCCTCTTCTCTTACTTTACTTTTCATACTCACAACATTTTTTTTTCTTAATCTCTGTGTAAAGTCAAACTAATAACCTTAGTCCGACGGAGGGATTAACACTTTACACTTTGGTAAAAGAAAATATAGTATAATTTTCTATAATAGTGTTACATTCATTTACAGAAATCGATACTTTCTTATTTTTACAGTGTTACTAAAAAAAAGTGTTTTTAGTTATAAAAGTGTAAAGGGTTGAAGTATTACTTTTCTATACATATGTATTACATTTATTTATGAACACTGTTACATGTAAGTATTACGTTTATTACATTTAAGTATTACGTTTGTCAAACGGAACAACACAAAAAGAAAAAACCCGAGTCATGAGTCCGAGTCAACCGATATTTACTATGGACAAATTATAGTGTTCTCATTATTAAAGTTTTTGTTTAAGGCAATCAGTGAGTATTAATTTGAAATACTCCATCTATCCCGGTTTAAGGTTTTTAGTTTGACTTTGCGTGCTTATTAAGAAACCTAGTGTAAAACAAAGAAAAATTGGTCAACAAAAGTACTGAGGTGAGGATATAATTGTCTAAACACTATTCATAAAGCAAATGAGAGCAAAGTAAGTTGGGTAAGTAATGTTTTTTTTTTGTAATTAAATGAACCTTTTGAGGGGAAGATTATCCAAGACACTATTCATATCGGGGCCGGCCCAAAGGGGGAGGGCAGGTGGGGCGCCCGCCCAGGGCCCTTGCCGGGAGAGGGGGCCAAAATTTCTATAGCATGTATATATATATATATATATGTGTGTGTGTGTGTGTGTGTGTGTGTGTGTGTATGTGTATATATATATATATATATATATATATATATATATATATATATATATATATATATATATATATATTCCCCCTGTCTCACACGAATTAGGATTTTTGGGTTGGGCACGAGGATTAAGGAAAAAGTGTTAGGGAGTATGTGTTGTGATTATGAAAAGTAAAGTAGGAGAGAGAAAATAAGGTAGAGACTAATGAGTGAAAAGTTGTTGTGAGTGTGAATGTGAGTCCCATTAAATAAAACATTTCCATTTTTGGGTTGTCCTAATTCGAATGGGACACCCAAAATGGAAATTTGTCCTAATTCGAGTGGGACGGAGGGAGTATATATATCTTTATTATGAAGAAAAAAATTATCATTAATTATTTCTTAAAGAAATAAAAGAAAATCAGCTAACACATTTTATTAGTTCATTTTTAAGCAAAAGAGGTCCCAAGAAAGAAAAAAATACACAAAAAAGACCTATTTTATTTGAGAAAAAAAAATCAACCAAGGACAACTACATATATAACTTTTGGGGCCTTCATATTCCCTCATTCATATTATATTTGAGCCCTCATATTCTTATTATATTATTTTATTTTTGGTGAACATAATTTAATCTTATGTTTTGCAAGAGTTTTTAAGACACTTTTATATATTTATTTAATATGTTCTTTTGCAAATTTTGGGACGTTATATGTATATTTTTTTCATCATGTTTTTGTTGTACATATTTTTTTCCTTTTATAATTTTACTGGGTTTTATATATTTTCTTACTATTTTTTATGATAAAAATTTATAGGTTTGATTATAACCTTTAATTTATCTGTTATTATGTTAACTTCAATCATTTGATCTTACAATTATTTTATACTTAAATGCAAATTCAAAGTACAAGTTAACACAAAAAAATAATTCTGCTAGTAAAAAATAGGAGTTTTGAAGGAGAAAAAAACAGATTTATAAAAGGCCGTTCATTGTTTTAAAAAGAGAAATGGCTCTTCATTGGACCTCGCCCAGGGCCCAAAAAAAGCTAGGAACGGCCCTGATTCATATTTTGCTATTTATGGAACAAAGTAACTAAAAACTTTAAATTGAAACATACCAAAAAGGAAAGATAGTTTAAACTAAGACGGAGGGAGTAGTATGGATCCCACATTACTTAGGTAAATTATCGATGGTTACTGTAGCCAAGCTAACTGACCAAAATCAATTCCAATCTATGGTAATGGTAATGGTAATGGTAATGGTGATGGTAGTACCAAATTTGTTCAACTGAAACAGACGGTGCAGCACATGGTAGGGTGGTGGTGGTCGGTCATGTAGGACAGCGGTACCTAGCTAGTAGCTAGTACTAATAAGGTTAAAGATAAAAGTGCAGTTTCTAGACGAACGCTCTGTTTCAACTTTATAAAATATGCCCACCTTCACCTACAAGTGAGTGGGTATACTTTTTGTTTATTAATTATTGAATGATTAAATAAAATGCTCAAAGTATAGGTACAAAATATGCGATATTTTCCTAAGCTAAATCTGTGTTGTTTACGTTTTTTTTTTTTTTGTTTTTTTTTTGTGAGAGATGCAGTTGATTTTGAGAAATATTTGTTAAGTTTATTCCAAATTAAGATATATTTATGTTCATTTATGACAAAAATAAAAAATTATTTAGGACATAATGAGTGTTTTTTTATTAACTTATTTTCTAATCCATTTTATATATCTTTAATTATGCTTGTAAGCTTATTATTCATCTCTATGAATTATATAAAACATGAGTATTTATATTACGTGGCGTTTTTTTTTTTTAAGTGTTAAGTACTGAAATCTGATTTCATGTCTGAATCTATAAGAGGTGGAGTCTGAACACTGAATTTCAATTTTCTAAAGTTGTTTGGTAACTTCACTGAATGATCTGTGTGTAAATATTTTACGATCCCCATTCTAACCTTGAAAAGAAATGAATTTAATTTACTTATTTTTAAAGAAAAAGTATTATATTTAATTGGAAAAAAATCTCTTTTTTAAAAAATTAAAATTTTCCAAAAAAACAAAATTCACAAATCTTTACTAGTATAGAGCAGAATGGGGAAATTAACACTAGTAATTGTGAAATCAAACAAAATCCAAAATACATCGTAACATTGATGAATTTTCCATAGAAATCTAAATTACCCAAACCCAGATTTGTAGGCCGAATAAGGATTCACAATTTCAAACAAATTCAAAATTTCACTATCAACTTCACACAGAAAAAAAGAAAAAATCAAAACCAGAATCCCAAAATAAGAACAAGAACAAGATACTATACTTTGGGTAAACCTAGATCGAAACACCCATATTTCAAAAACGTCTTTCCTCGACTGTGTCCCATCGTCGGAAAGGATGTCGCCAGACATTACAGATCTCAGAAGAACTAAAGAAAAATAGAAGGAGATAAAGGCGACCGAGCGAAGAAGATGATCGGGCAAAGGAGGCAATGTCGGAAGAGGATTCGACCGCACGGAGGAAGGACTGGTTGGAGAAGGCAACCGGTCGGAGGAGAATATTCGGCGGCAATAGGAAAGACGGTGATAGAGAGAGAGGGATTAGAAAAGGAACGCTGATAGAGAGAGATTGGAGAAAACGAATGAAAAGAGAACACAAATGGCAAGGGTAGCGTTGGGATTAATATAATCTGGTGAGGACAATTATGTAAAAATGCTTCCAGTTACATAGGTCTGAATCAATAAGGCCTTGTTTGTTTTTTGAATTCAGATCTGAAATGGGTTTGATTGTCTGAGAGAGTCAGACATTGAAGCATTTAGTGTGTTTGTTTTTCCCGATCTGAATCAGACGATAACCACTTATTTACCTCTGAAGTGTTCAGACATAAAACCAAGATTTATTTGCCTCTGAATCAAATTTGGACAAAACTATCCCTATTGTATTTCATAAATTCCAGCACTACCTTTCTCATTTCTTCTCCCTCAACATTCCTCTCTCCTCAATCCTCTCTTCCTCCAACATGGAGATAAAAAAAAATAAAAAAAAACCCAGGAGATAATGAATTTAATTTGTATGTACTCTGTACCTATAAAATTTATATGCTTGTTTCTATTACTAATGTGTACTATATACTCTCTTTGTCCCGTTCGAAATAGTATTTTTATAGCTTTTATTATACTTTAATTAAAAATTTGAATAAAAAAAATTATACCAATGTAAATCGAGAAATTGTTACTGGGAATATAATTAATCATGATACGATAACAATATTTAAATTTTTATTAGAATCATTATGTTCCTTTAAAAGACTTGGTCAAAGTGTAGCCAAATTTATTAAAATCATATATCAAGTGAAATGGAAGGTGTATAATATTTTTTGAAGGTTTGTGTTTATATTTTAAATCTGAGATTTGGTTTTTTTATTCATTGAAGTTTATATTAGTGATTTGATAAATATTTATTTGTTAAAATGCGATAATATTAATGACACTCAACACTTCTTATTAATTCTGACAATTATATAATATTTTAAAGGATAAAATGGTAAAACAGACTCATTCAGAAGATGAATTCAGATGGATAATCAAACAGCTTGACTAATTCAGAAATCAGACTTCAGACGCTGCCTCTTATCAATTCAGCCATATTCAGATCTGAAATCAGATTTCAGGACTTAACACTTCAAAAAAAAAAAAAAAACGCCACCTATGTCTTCATTTTAAATATGAACCAATAACTGCAAAATAAGAGGCAAGTAGATCTGAAAGCTGAAAAAACCAAGCAATCTGAATTAATGTATGTCTGACTCGGTAGGCCATTCAGACTCAATTAAGATCTAAATGTCATTTAAAGATGGTTTATTGTAAGAAAATTATACATTTGGTTAAGGAGTTTGTTAAGTTTAATGCCTTTGAATTTCAGAACGTAAATTTAAATGGATTAAATTAACAAGTTCGTATTCCGGGACAGAATGGGTAATACTGAAGCTGGCGTGCGCATATGGAGGGCGCATGAATTCTCTGTGAATTTCACACCAAGGAACAATTTTGGAGCATGTGGGCCGCAAGGAAATTTGGGCTTTCTCAAGTTCTTTGTTTGACCGGTTGACTAGTTTTTTGAAGCAAGAATACTTCTTGTTTAATAAGGATTATGACATTCAGTATAGACTTAGTATTAGGAGTTTTAGAGTATGCGTATATTATACTATTTTCCGTCCTAATTTAATTCAGTAGTTCAATTACTCAGAGAGAAAGAAAGATCAATAATACTAGATCTAGGGTTTTGCATAGCTAGGAACTTTGTGATCAAAGTTCATGCAAACATAGATTAGTGTGATCATATTCTTGTAATTGTTTCTCCGCCATAATAATATATGTTTCCCTTTGCCCGTGGAGGTAGCCAATAGAGATTGGTGAACCACGTAAATTCTGTCTTGTTATTTCTCGTGTTAATTATTATTTTCTATCTCTTGGGTCTGATTTACTAACAAGTGGCACCAGAGCCTGGTTAGTCAAGAAAGATCAGGGCATTCCGCTGCGGTAGAAGAGATGGATTCTGGGATGGACCAGAAAATCGACAAGTTTGATGGGAAGAACAGTTTCAGTTTATGGCAGATCAAGATGAGAGCCATGTTGCGAAGACAAAGTTTGTGGGCTCCAGTGGCTACTGCAATCAGGGATCACAAGGATCCAAAAGGTAAGGCAGAGGTCGTGTTGGTGTTGGTGCCCTAGGCACGGTTGTTAAACGTTGTATAAGTTATCATTTTATTCATAATAATAAAGAGATAATAAGATTATTATTATGGCTCGTGTTTGCTTATAATAATCTCCGTCCCTAGAGCTTGTTAAGCACTAGTATAAAGGCTAAATGATCATGGGATGATCATGTTAGATTTATAGGTACTTGTTTGGAACAAGGTACTGGACATGACCCGCGGTATGAGATTTATGTCATGGTCGATGTCATATATAAATCTCATATTAGTTATGTCATTTGAATCCTTAGACATGAAGTTATTATAGTCTTCCACTTGATGAACATTATGTTTGACATATTCAAACGCTACCTTAACACGGTAGTTATAAAGGGTATGATTGGCATAATCGGATTCACGTAGGGAAGAATAATAAGCTGAATGGATTTGTCCCTCTTCGGAGAGATGTCAAGCTTGGGCCCCTCGAAGGAATGATGTTGGTGAAATGTTTGGCCAAACTCAAATGGATTGATTGGATCAATGTCATTTGGATTATCAACATATTCGGAATCGAGAAAGTATTGAACAATACAAGTTGACTTGTTGACCATGACTTGTGTTCAATGACATCGTGGACAAAGGGATTATGACATGTTCTAAAAGGAATGCGAACTTGTATCTAGTTATACTATTTGGGTAGGTATGATGGTTTGCTAGAACCTAATCATATCTTATGGAATCATGTTTGAGCCCATTGCCAACTTAGTATAATCCTAGAGGGTCACACACAATAGAACGAATCTTAAATAAAAGGACTATATTGGCATTTAAGGTCGGAGGACTTCCAAGGAATTTCTGGAAAGTTCTGGGCCTCCTGGTCAACCAAGCGGGCGCTTGGGTTGCACCAGGCGGGTGCCTGAACAAGCCGGAAAGGAATTGGACTTTCTGTCCAAACAAGCGGGCGCCTGGGTAGGACCAGGCGGGCGCCCGGTATGCCGATTGGAAATTTCCTAATTCGATTAGGATTGGTTTTTGACACAAGTTACCTATTTGGAATAGGTCTTAATTGTGTATAAAAACACCAATTCGGCCAGACCATATTGACTAGTGCTTTTGTGAGTCTCAAAGAGTTTGAGAGAGATTTTATTTTGTTCTAAGATATCATTGATTGAGGAACAAAATAATTCACAAATAAATTCCATACAGTTCTTTATTAAATTGTGAAAGCGTGTTTTACAATTATTGGTCTAGCAACCAAGATCAAGTGTTCTTGATATTCGTTCGTGGTGTGGATACCGCTAGAGGGTGAAACTTATCATCTTCAAAGTTCGTGATTATTGCTATGATCGTGATCAAGTTTTCAAGTCTCTATCGAATTCAAGGTTGCAAAATCAAAGGCATCAAGAGTTAGTATTTTACTATTCATATTGTTGTATTTGACTTAATCATATGAATGGATCTATGGGCTTTGGGTTTCATTAAATTTTAAATGCTTAATTCCGCTGCGCATGTGACTACGAAACCCAACAGTGGTATCAGAGCCCCGTTCATGTTGATTAATTCAATACTAGATCATGTTGTGTGTATATAAATTGTTTATGTGCCAAGCATGATATGAATATTGGATTATATGATGTTTATGTGTTATGTGATTTTATGTGGTTTATTGTTTTACAACTTTAATCGCACGATTCAATCGCAATAAATATTATGATGGATTCTGAATTGTTTGATTATTAATTCTGATTGGATCATGGTTTTAATAATCGGGGAAAGACAATTTTGAGACAAATTTTCGAACTTAAAAAATTCCTTCTGATGCGTTTGGGCGACCGCACAAATATCCCTGGGCGGCCGCACATGTTTGGGCGACCGCACAGGAGAGTTTGGGCAGCCGCACAGTTCACTGATTCTGTTCTGATTTTGGTTAAAATTGGAATTTGGAATTTTCGAGAGGTCCAATCGAACCAGTAACAAAACCAGACCAGACTTGCTGATCTGGAATGGGCTTTGGGTAGTTGGTTTGAGTGTGGATCTTGGGGTTTGATTTTCCTATTTGTTTTAGTCTTGTGATTCTAAGATTGGTTCAAGGTTTGGATGGCTAATCTACGTTCATCGAGATTGTGTTTCCCAAACTTGACCGCAATCAAAGTTTCAAAGATAAATCGAAGTTAGAATTATGAAGAGTTCATAATTGCTAAAATTGAGAAACAAAGTTCTTGATTCAATGATTGGAGATCCATGTGTAATTGTGAATGCAATTGGCCTACGTTCATCGAGACCATCTACTGCTTAGTTTCGGCCACATGGACTACTTTCTTGGTTTCTTGAATTAGTGCGGGATTGTGGTTGCCTAATGGCTTAGTTCGACCGCACTTCTTGTTGTCTTGATTTGGAGATAATAACCAAAGTTGAAATAGTCTCATCCTCATAATTATAGAGAAACTAATGACACATAAATGTTGTGCTTAAATTAATAGAGATTAATTTAGTGGCTAAACTTGATGCGTAACATGTTTATCTTGTGTGCTCATAAATGTGTTGTATGCTATATGGTGATGAACCTTCAAGAAAGTTTTAAGTCCTTTTTGCCACGCCATGATTAAAACACTTGTTAGTGCATGGGGGATTTTAATCTGGGTTCGCCCTAGCGAGGTGCATTAACTTTATCTATATATGAGCAATATGGATGATGTGGGCACGCCCTAGCGAGGCACATCAACCATGCGTTTAAAATGGTCAGACTTAATTGGGCGTCAAAACAGTTTTGGGCCTTAGGCAAAGATGAGATTAAACATGCTTTTAAAATTGGATCCCTAAGAATCATATGAGATATGATTGACAAAAATTGTCTACCTAATTAATTTGATTTTGAGCGGTCCGCCTCCGTGGACTCAAAGTTAAATTAAAGTTGGATCTTAGCCCAATTTCAAAAGAATCTCATAAAAGGATCTAAGAGTCATATGATATATGATTGACAGGGTTGTCTACCTAATTAATTTGATTTTGTGTAATCCGCCATAGCGGACTTAAAATTAAATTAAAGTTGGATCTTAGCCCATTTAAATTATATTATACATTGGATGTATAAGAAGGTTATATAATTTAGTGGGAGTATTTTTGGAAAATACATTATTTATCTCTTTAATGAGATTGGTACTTGTAAAATTTTGGAAATTTTGCATAAGTTGTAGATGACAACTAACTTCGTTGCGATCAATCCTTTAGAAGGATGATCTTCATAGAGAATGGTACAAACTTCATGGATTGGATCCTGAGCCTAAGAATTGTTCTAAGGCAAGAAGATGGGTTGTACATTCTTGATGGGCCTATTCCTGAAGAACCCAATGCCAGAGATAGACAATCACAAGAATCATGAATATGATTTTAGGAATGTGAGTTGTCTTATGCTCGCGATTATGTGCTCAAAACTCCAACAAAGTTTGGAACTTGTGGAAGCCTATTAGATAGGCGTGGAGTTGAGTTACATGTTTCAAAGAGAAATCTAGGCAAGAGAGGTATAAAACCATTATTGCATTCACTTCTTGCAAAAGGAGTAAAGGGCAATAAGTGGAACCTCACATGCTTAAGATAATGGCTACAAAGAGTATCTTGAGAAACTTGGGAGTCCAATTGGATTGGAGCTAGCCATGGATCTTATTCTTAATTCATTGACTAAGAGTTATAATCACTTTGTGATAGACTATAACATGTTTAGAATGAATAAGAATTTCTTCGAATTGCATTAACATGCTAAAAACTGCGAAGATGAAGATAACGGAGAAAGGTTCTCCAATGCTCATGGTTCATGATGGAAAAGGAGGCCAAGTGCCAAAGAAAAGGTAAGACAAGCGTTGTCAAAACTAAATGAAATAATTATGGCTAAATAAAATTATAACTCTAATTGATGCAATTTGATAAAGTGGCAATTGGATTGACCATATAAAATTGTAGTCATAATTCTGGACGATCAATAAAAGGAATGGTAGTGGGACTACCACTTGGGAATTTTATGTTATAAATTATTCTTTCTAAATTTAATTATTTGGTATTGGATACCAGAATAATTAGTAAAATGAAAGACTACTTATAGTAAAGTTTTATCTACAAACGGTAATGATGCAATGGTTGCAACATTGTTTGTAGAACACTTGTAAAGTGACTTTACTGATGAAGTAGAAAACATTATTTTGTTAAAAGATAATGAAGGATATTAATTTCTTGTTTGGAATAAGAAAAGTGCTTTATTTATTATGATTTACTTCATTGTGTCATCATATAAATAAATCTTATATCCTAAATCTTGAAGAACAAAGTAATAAAGGCTATAACATAAATAATTAAAATTCTTTATGCATTATTGTTTTGATCAAATAAATAAAAGATGCATATCTAAAATTCCATGGGACGGAGTTTTAAGTCATATGATTTGGAATCACATGATTTATGCAAATCTTATTTACTTGGACCAAGACATCTTTTACTATGATTGGTAAAAGGCTAACATCTTACTTGACCTGATACATTTCGATGTATATGGTGCATTAAGAAGCAATGCTAAAAGAGAATTTTGGTTATACTTGGCAAAACTATTCAAAGATTCTGATTGGATCACGATGATGAATAATTTAACCAAGAATTTGACAATCATCATTAAAGTTGTGAAATAGTTTCACAAATTAACATCACTAAGAACATCATTTTAAATGATGTGTCTGCATGGAAGTACAATACCCTTATTGGATATGGTTCATTAGATGATAAAGTCAAATTGATCTTCCATTATTAATTTTTGGGTTAAGTATTACAAACCGCTGTAACTACACTAATTTGAATTCCATCAAAAGAGGTTAATTGGTGAAAGAAAACTCAGTTTATCTTTCATAAAGATTTAAGATGGTGAGACCTTTTTTAAAGGAGTTGTCTGGGACACACTCACATTTAAATCTAATAAATATACTTTCATGGGATATCCTAAGGAAACTTGAGGATAATAATTTTACTCATAAGAAACAAATGTTTTGTTGATTATGATGATACTTTTCTAGATAAATTGTTTGTCTCTAAAAGAATCAGTGGGAGTAAAATGTATCTCGAATGGTTCGAGACCTAGAAAATATATTTTAACCTAAGATGGAAGTTGAACAAGTTTTCACAAGGAGTCGTGAAAAGTCCGTTCAAGATATACAAATACTTGCAATACATGATAGGATACAATCTATTAGTAGAAATATTGGATATTTCGAAATAGAAAGTATTGAGGTAAAGTTCATTTAGAATGAAGTATTTACCACCTATCAAAGATGCAATATCAACTCCACATTTAGATTAATGGCTTGGAGTCATAAAATCTAAAAGGCAATTCATGTATAATAATCAAGTTTGGAACTTGATCATTCTAACCTAAGGTGTAAAAACCAAAGGAGATGAATGACTTTTCCTAGAGAAAAACTTACATGGGTAGCAAGAAACTTATTAGAATTTTCATAGTCACATGTTCATATTTGGAATATGAAATTTGGCAAAATGATGTCAAAACAAGCGTTCATTAACGGGAACTCACTTAAGGATGTATTGGATACAACCTAAAGGTTTTGATAGTCAAGAAAATTCTAAAAGGTATGAAAGTTGCGAAGATTCATTGGATGGATTGAAGCAAGCTTTTGGGAGTTGGAATCTCCGTTTTGATAAGTCATAGAGCTTGGCTTGATCAAGAACGAAGATGAATCTTGTATATACAAGAAGATTAGTGGGAGCATGGTGCTATTCCTTATCTAATATGTGGATGATATATTGCTCATTGGAAACGACATTCTTATACTTTAATCTGTAAAGACTTGGTTAAGAAAGTGTTTCGCAATGAAGAATATGGATGAAGCCGCATAAGTCATTGGCATTAAGATCTATAGAGATAGATCAAGGAAGCTAAATGGTTTAAAGCCAATGTACATACATTGACAAAGTCATAAGAAGGTTCTGCAAGGAAAATTCTAAGAGAGGACATTTGTCAGTGTTACATGGAGTTTCTCTAAGCAAGACTCAATGTTTTTTAGACAAATGATGAGCATGAGAAGAATGAATGGGATGCCATTTGCTTTGGGAATTGGATCCATCATACCATGATAAGTACTAAGCCGGATATATCTAAATGCTTGGAGCATGATGAGTAGATATTAATCCGACAACCGGTGAGAATCACTGGATGGCTGTGAAACAATTCTTAAACTACTTAAGAAGGACTAAAGAATTGTTATGATCTGTGGAGGGATGGAAGATGATCTCAATGTCTATGGATACACGGATGCATGCTTCCAAACCGACAAAAATGGTAGAAATCGCAATCGAGTTTTATAAATAATAGTGAAGCTGTAAGTTGGAATGGTTCCAAAAAGAGTACAGTCACTAATTCTGCGACTAAAACTAAGTATATTGATGCATTGGGTGCTGCGATGGAAACTGTTTGGATTAAGAAGTTCATTGGAGAACTTGAGATGGTTCCTAGCATTGCTAAACTAATAGACCTTATTAGAAATAATATTGGTGCTATTGATCAAGCAAAGGAACCAAGAGCACATCCTAAATCCAAACACATACTTAGGCGTTTTCTTATCGTTCGAGAAAACGTTGATAAGGGAGACGTGCATATATGCAAAGTACCTACTAATGATAACGTTACGGACACACTGAACAATGGGACTTCCACAAGCTAAGACATGATGGTCATGTTAGGTCCATGGGTATTGGATACCTAGAGATTGGGCCTAGGGCAAGTGGGAGATTGTTGGTGTTAGTGCCCTAGGCACGTTTGTTGAACGTTGTAAGTTATCATGATAATAAAGAGATAATAGGATTATTATTATGGCTCGTGTTTGCTTATAATAATCTCCGTCCCTAGAGCTTCTTAAGCACTAGTATAAAGGCTAAATGATCATGGGATGATCATGTTAGATTTATGGGTACTTGTTTGGAACAAGGTACTGGACATGACCCGCGGTATGAGATTTATGTCATATATAAATCTCATATTAGTTATGTCATTTGAATCATTAGACATGAAGTTATTATAGTCTTCCACTTGATGAATATTATGTTTGACATATTCAAACGCTGCCTTAACACGGTAGTTATAAAGGGTATGATTGGCATGATTGGATTCACGTAGGGAAGAATAATAAGCCAAATGGATTTGTCCCTCTTCGGAGAGATGTCAAGCTTGGGCCCCTCGAAGGAATGATGTTGGTGAAATGTTTGGCCAAACTCAAATGGATTGATTGGATCAATATCATTTGGATTATCAACATATTCGGGATCGAAAAAAGTATTGAACAATACAAGTTGACTTGTTGACCATGACTTGTGTTCAATGACATCGTGGACAAAGGGATTATGACATGTTCTAAAAGGAATGCGAACTTGTATCTAGTTACACTATTTGGGTAGGTATGACGGTTTGCTAGAACCTAATCATATCTTATGGGTTCATGTTTGAACCCATTGCCAACTTAGTGTAATCCTAGAGGGTCACACACAAATAGAACGAATCGTAAAGGACTAAATGGGAATTATGGAAAAATATCATTGTTTGGCTCTGGCACGGTCGTGCGCCTTAAAATGGCACGGTCGTGCCATAAATCCAAACCAAGGCAAACCTGTCGATATGATTGGCACGACCGTGCCAAATTACCAAGCACGACCGTGCCGAAAATGGGCGGCTGGGGAATTCGCGCGGACTATATGGCACGACCGTGCCAGATTGTAGGGCACGACCGTGCCAGTCAAGTCGGCCAGAATTCCTTGTTGCCTAATTTGGTGACGGGATTTAGGTTTCCTATGTCCTTAAGGGTTAAGGATTAGGACCTATTTAAGGATCCTATTTGGAATAGGTCTTAATTGTGTATAAAAACACCAATTCGGTCAGACCATATTGACTAGTGCTTTGTGAGTCTCAAAGAGTTTGAGAGAGATTTTATTTTGTTCTAAGGTATCATTGATTGAGGAACAAAAATTGAGGAACAAAATAATTCACAAATAAATTCCATATAGTTCTTTATTAAATTGTGAAAGCGTGTTTTACAATTATTGGTCTAGCAACCAAGATCAAGTGTTCTTGATATTCGTTCGTGGTGTGGATACCGCTAGAGGGTGAAACTTATCATCTTCAAAGTTGGTGATTATTGCTATGATCGTGATCAAGTTTTCAAGTCTCTATCGAATTCAAGGTTGCAAAATCAAAGGCATCAAGGGTTAGTATTCTACTATTCATATTGTTGTATTTGACTTAATCATATGAATGGATCTATGGGCTTTGGGTTTCATTAAATTTTAAATGCTTAATTCCGCTGCGCATGTGACTACGAAACCCAACAAGTCGTTCCCACAGCAAAGGATTCGAAGAAGGCTGCAGTCTGCAGACATGGTAGCATTGGATGAGAAAGCTCATTCAATGATTATCACGAGTCTTGATGATGAGATCTTAGCGGAAGTAGCGGATCAAGAAACAACGGGAGGCTTGTGGCTGACGTTAGAGAAGATTTATTTGACGAAGTCTCTAACCAACAAGCTCTATATGAAGAAGAATTTATTCACTTTCCATATGTCTGAAGGTACGCCTATTAAGGATCATCTAGATCGATTTTCTGCTTTATTACTTGAATTGCGTAATATAGAGGTGAAAATTGATGATGAGGATGCTGCTTTAATTCTGTTGATATCTCTACCGTTATCATATGAATCATATGTTGATTCATGCTTGAACAAAGATACAATTACTCTGGAGCAAGTAAAGTCTGGTCTGAAGACTAGATCACTGCGCCGAAAGGCGAGTGGTACTAGTACAGAATCTCAGTCATCAGGTTTGACTGCGAAAGGCAGCAAAGGGCATGGTCGAAGGAACAGAGGTTCTAGACGGGGTCCAAGACCTGGAGATATCTGTAGTTATTGCAAGGAGAAGGGGCATTGGAAGACCGACTGTCCCAAGAAGAAGAGAGAGCAGCAGGCAAAATCTGAGTCGACTTCTGCGGCGGCAAGCAGTGACAATCTGGATGAGGATTGTGATTATGCCCTGGTGACCGAAGAAGAAGCGTGCGAGGAAGTTGCATGGGTTCTAGATTCGGGAGCATCTTATCACATGTGTTCGCGCAAGGAGCAGTTTACAACATACGAGCAGAAAGATGGAGACCGTATTTATATGGCTAATGAATCAGACTGCAAGGTGGTTGGCATAGGCTCCGTAAGGGTGAGAACTTTGGGTGACAAATCTCTCACATTGAACAAGGTAAGACACGTTCCACAAGTAGCAAAGAACCTGATATCTCTTAGTCGGTTGGACAAGAAGGGGTACAGTTTCAAGGGTGAAGGTGGAGTTCTGGATGTCTACAAAGGTTCAGATGTGATTCTGAAGGGTGAAAAAAAAGGCTCCTTGTTCATCCTCCAAGGTTCTGAGATTGGTGAGGGTGTTGGCGAGCAGGTGGAGCATCGTTTTACTCTAGGTCGGAGTGAACTGGGCAAGCCACGGCTAGAAGATCAACACATACCAATTGTGTCAGTCATGGTTGGCAAGATCCAATGTCGACTGGATGGGCCACGTCTCAATGACTGTTAATTGCCCGTTGGAGTGATTCTGGGTGTCCGTAGGATACATTGCATGCAGAAAATCTGATTGTCCAGAGGACAAGGTTGTTTGCCTGGTGAGACAAATTCTGAGTGTCTTGAAGATACATGGCGCGCGCGAAAAATCTGGTTGTCCGGAGGACAAAATCTAGTGTCTTTGACGAAAGACAGACTGAAGCAAAGGTTGGAAAATCTAGTTCGAGGGATGTGGCTCAAGGTGGAGGCTATGTCGGAAAGCTCGTGCATTTGAATTAACTGGGGAGATTCAAAGTTAAGGTGGAGATTGTTAAGTTTAATGCCTTTGAATTTCAGGACGTAAATTTAAATGGATTAAATTAACAAGTTCGTAATTCCGGGACAGAATGAGTAATACTGAAGCTGGCGTGCGCATATGGAGGGCACATGAATTCTCTGTGAATTTCACACCAAGGAACAATTTTGGAGCATGTGGGCCGCAAGGAAATTTGGGCTTTCTCAAGTTCTTTGTTTGACCGGTTGACTAGTTTTTTGAAGCAAGAATACTTCTTGTTTAATAAGGATTATGACATTCAGTATAGACTTAGTATTAGGAGTTTTAGAGTATGCGTATATTATACAATTTTCCGTCCTAATTTAATTCAGTAGTTCAATTACTCAGAGAGAAAGAAAGATCAATAATACTAGATCTAGGGTTTTGCATAGCTAGGAACTTTGTGATCAAAGTTCATGCAAACATAGATTAGTGTGATCATATTCTTGTAATTGTTTCTTCGCCATAATAATATCTGTTTCCCTTTGCCCGTGGAGGTAGCCAATAGAGATTGGTGAACCACGTAAATTCTGTCTTGTTATTTCTCGTGTTAATTATTATTTTCTATCTCTTGGGTCTGATTTACTAACAGAGTTTTTATATGTGCGCAACAAACTTGGGCTCCTAATAGTTCCATGATAGGTAGCGGACTAGCCATCACATAAGGGAGCTGCTGTGAAAGGTGTCGATTTGACCAATTTGCTCACTTTGTTTGCTCGACGGACAAGATGATTTTGAAATTAAGTGAGACCCGCGTTTACATACAAAACTAATCTCACCAGTCGTGTGAAATACAAAGCGAACAATGTAAACTACCTCGAAACTGCTCATTGGACTCAGATTCCTTTATTGTGTCGTAAAGTCCTACCCGAATCAATCTATGACGCTTCTTACTTGGAGGCCCATAGTGTGCTCTCTAGCTGCTTTAACCAAAATGCAAAATTCTGTAGATTTTTCCAACTTTATTTAGTCATCTTTATTCATTGATAGATCATGTTCCCCATTCCACACCTGATTAAAGGCAATTGTACTAGATAGAGATGTCCATCTACAACTATCTACCAGAACCAACATAGGTGCACTGCAGTCTCAACTTTTTCAGACATGGTTAAAGGTAACAAGCTAACCATATATACCTACCTATATATGCATATATACCTGCCTATATATGCATATATACCTGCCTATATATACTCCATCCGCCCCACCTCACTTGAGTTCTAAGAGGTGGACACAATAACTAAGGAAAAAGAATAAAATAAAATGTGTGGTAGAAAATGAAGAGATAAAATGAGTGGGGTAAATAGTAGTGTTGATTGAATAAATTGAGTGGTGAAAAATGAAAAGAGAAAATCAGTGGTGTGGTAGTTTTAATATAAAATAATAAACAGAGCTATTTTAGAGAGTCTCAAGTGAAGTGAGATAAACCAAAATAAAAATACGTGTCAAGTAAGGTGGGATGGATAATGGAGTATATATATATATATATTGCTTCATAACAAAGGCATAAAAAGAAACCACTTGACACTTATCTATATACTACTCCCTCAGGTTCAAAATAACTGTCGCTTTTGATCAATCAGATGTAATGACCAATACTTTAAATAAAAAATAATGATGATAATAAAAATCTAAAATTTGTCATTATATTATAATTAATAATACTTTTAATAACAATTTTTAAATTATTATTAGGATCATTATTTTTGGTTTAAATTTATTGGTCAAACTTACCTCTGTTTGACCAAAAGTGACAGTTATTTTGAAACAGAGAGAGTATTACTAAACAGAAGCCGCTGACATCAGCAATGCCATGTGACGGCTTCTGGTTAAAAAAATTCCCTCCAAAACCTCTTGCTTGACACAATCAATTATTAACTAAGTATATTAATTAAATTACATTTAATTAATTTAAATATTTATTGTATGCATTAATTATTGTCTTTCTACAATTACTCCCTCTCCATTATATCTTTTAATTATTCACTTTAATCAATTTACATACACCAATAACAATTGTACACATTATAATTAGACACTTTAAATCTTTTAATTTCTAAATTTAATCAATTTATATGTGAACACTACATTAAAAAAAACCCGCTTAAATGTTGACGATGATAGTCAGTAGTGGTATTTTAATTGCATTTACTGTTAGTTATTAGAATAAAAATATTGATTGTTAGAAATATATAAAGACTACTAATAATGAAAATTAATTCTTATATATACATATATATAATTTTTTTTTTGAAAATTGGCTTGACTACTTTTTCATTAACACATGATAATAGTTGTTGTATCAGGAAAATTGTTAAAAATGGTTTAGAAATGGAGAATTTGATTTGATGCTTGGTTTAATTTCTTAATAATTTGATCGACATAATTTAAGAAATTAAAATAATAGGATACACTACAACAATAGTGACTTTTCCCGGCACTTTAAAAAGTGCCGGAAATTGAAAAAAAGTGCCGGAAAAGCTATTTTCGGCACTTTTTTCGGCAATTTTGAAAGTGCCGGAAAAAGTGGTGTTGGCAATAATTACCGGCACTTTAAAAGTGCCGGAATTTACCGGCACTTTTCAAAAGTGCCGGAATTTCCCGGCACTTTAAAAAACTAATATATGTAACAAATTAAAGCAATGTTACATGAAAAATATGATTAAATTTAAAGATTAAATAAAAATTTCAAAACAAACATCTTTTTTTTTTAGCGACACATTATAAAAAAGTGCCGGAAATTACCGGCACTTTATCAAAAGTGCCGCTAATTTAGCTGGGCTTTTCAAAAGTGCCTAGAATTAGCGGCACTTTTTTCAAAAGTGTCGGGAATTAGCGGCACACATGAAAGTGACGGTAAATAAGTGCCGGGAAAAGTCATTTTTGTTGTAATGATATAATAATGATTGATTGAAAAATACACGCTATAACAAATGGTGTAGTTCTTATAAAATGATAAAGATATTATTAATAAATAACATACTATTGAAATTTAAATAACATATTTATAAAATCGTGCATCGCACGGGCGTTAGTCTAGTAAGTAAGGCATAAAATGGGTACATAGTGGGAGCTGAACAAGCGAGTCCAACCCCACCCTGTAGGCTGTATGTGACCACAATTGGACCTGGTCTATATACAATATACAGTACATATTATACAACGTCTTAAAATATACTTTACGATAAGATGATACTCCCATCCGTCCAAAATTGAATAACCAATGTAGTACTCGACTACTCGCTCCGTCATGCATTAAATATCAATCTTTTTTTTTAAAAAGATTAATGCCCTTTCTTACTAAAAAATATTCTTGTATCAATTTTTTAACATTTCATTATATGCTTCGTTCAAAAGAAAACATTTCACTATTTGCTTACAAATGTGAAAATTTAGCAGTGTATAACGAGAATACTTATATTTTTACCATTATATTTATATTCACAAATTTTTAGATTTTTATTAAAAATAAATAAATATTTATTTTGGGGCGGAAGGGTAAGATTTTTTGTTCTTATTCTTGTTAATGTGGTCTTGTAAACCAAAGACCCGGTCTTAAAGCACAAAATACATACCAGTCGGCAGTCGATAAGTAGAGAGAGAGATTATCATTAAAAAAGAAAAGAGCTAACTAGTTCAGTTCACTCGCCCATTATCTTGAATAATTCAACTGAAATAATTGCAATTTGTGTAGAAATAGAGGGAGGACCGTACATACTATACGAATATAATCCATCAAATGCGGCGGTCCAAAATAAGCAGCGGACTTGCTAATTAATCATACAAGCATTTTAAACATGTGGACAAACAAATCATGCCTCATTAATTCATTAATTCCAATCTCCTATTGTTTAATTTAGACTTTTTTTTATCAATCATCTACACTCCTAAACAAACAAAAAAATGAGTCTCATGGTATTGACATAGCATGATTTCGTAGCGATGAGTCGGTTTGCAAGCGGGAAGGAACTCGAGTCTCAACCACCTTCGTTTATTTATAGGGGCAACTACCATTTAGTCCCTCATCCTAATCAAAATTACCAACTAGTCCAAGGAATTTTCAATATTACCACCTAATCCAAGGGTTACTAAAAAGACACTCATGCCCTTAATAAATAATGAAAAATTACATTAATGCCACTCCATCCATCATTTCACTTTCTCTCTTCAACCACCATGACCACCTTTGACCACCCATCCCAACCACCTCCGGCCACCGTTTTCGGGCAACTTTTTCCGGCCACCATTTCCGGCCACCCTTTTCCGGCGACCACTTCCGGCGACCATTTTCCGACTACCATTTTTCGGCGACCCTTTTCCGGCGACCACCTCCGGCCACCATTTTCCGACGACTTTTTCCAGCGTCCACCTCCGGCCACCTTTCCGGCGTCCACCTCCGGCCACCATTTTCCGTCAACCACCTCCGGTCACCTTTTCCGGCGACCACCTCCGGTCACCATTTTTTGGCCACCATTTTCCGGCGACTTTTCCCTGGTGCCATTTTCCGACGACCCTTTTCCGGCGACCACCTCCGGTCATCATTTCCGGCGACCACCTCCGGCCACCATTTTCCGACGACTTTTCCGGCGGCCACCTCCGGCCACCTTTTCCGGCGTCCACCTCCGGCCACCATTTTCCGGCGACTTGTTTTTCGGCCACCTTTTCCCGGTCACCACCTCCGGCCACCTATTTCCGGCGACCACCTCCTGGCACCTTTTTCCGGCCACCTCCGGCGGCCATTTTCCGGCGACTACTTCCGGCCACCGTTTTCCGGCGACCATCTTCAGCCACCTTTTTCGGTGACCATTTCCCGGTGACTATCACAGGCAACCATTTTCCGGCCACCACCTCCGGCCACCTTTTTCCGACGACCATTTTCCGGTGACCACCTCCGACGACCATTTTCCATTGTCCATTTTATTTTTTTGAAAAAAAAACAATCATTCTTTATTTAAAAAACAACTACACATTTTCTACAAGAACAAATTTAAAGCTCTTAGCAACAAATTCACATTTTTTTTAAAAAAAATATTTTTTTAAAGAACAAATTCACAGCTGTTTAAGAACAAATCCACAGTTGTTTCAGAACAAATTCACAGTTGTAAGTTCGCATTTGTTCCAAGAACAAATGTAAATTTGTTCTTGTTCCAATTGTAAGTTCGCATTTGCTCCAAAAAAAAACAAAATCACATTTGTTCTTGTTCCAAGAACAAGTTCGCAATTATAAGTTCACAATTGTAAGTTCGCAATTGTTCCAAGAACAAGTTCGCAATTGTTCCAATAACAAGTTCGCACTTGTTCCAAAACCAAGTTCGCAATTGTAAGTTCGCAATTGTAAGATCGCACTTGTAAGTTCGCACTTGTAAGTTCACAATTGTAAGTTCGCCATTGTAAGTTCGTAATTGTTCCAATAACACGTTCGCACTTGTTCCAAAAACAAGTTCGCAATTCTAAGTTCGCACTTGTAAGTTCACAATTGTAAGTTCGCAATTGTTCCATTAACAAGTTCGCACTTGTTCCAAAAATAAGTTCGCAATTGTATGATCGCAATTGTAAGTTCACAATTGTGAGTTCACAATTGTAAGTTCGCAATTGTTCCAATAACAAGTTCGCAATTGTAAGTTCACACTTGCTCAAAGAATAAGTTCATAGATGTTCTAACAACAAGTTCACAAATGTTAACTTAACAACCCAAATCAATCAAATTCATTTTCAAGAACAAATTAAAATTGTTTCAAAAACAAAATCACAATTTTTCAGGGAACAACTTCAAAAAACAAATTCACAATTATTCGAATAACAACTACCAATAACGAATTCACAGTTGTCCTAAAAACATGTTGAAAAGTTCACGATTAATTCATAATTACTGACAAACAAAATCAACTTCAAATTACTACTCAAGTAAAATAATCATAATGCAAACTTTTATCATATAAATAAAATCAACTTCTTTGGCTCAACACCGGTAACTTGGCCGGATCTGACAGATCGGAGTACAAGCGGTAGGAAATTGCAAATCAGACCTGCAAACATTTTGTGTATAAAATAAATAATAATAATAATAATGTAAAATATAGGTTGTGTGTAGTATACTAATTGAGCAAAAAGTATGCGAAAAACCTTGCCTGAGTCCGGCGGAAATCAATTCCTCCTCTTCATCTCAATGGCTTTCAAATTCCATGGAAAACAACCAGATCCGCACAATAAAGTTCCTCCGGCTTCTAGGACGCTATTTTCATCGTCGACTCTGGGAAAGGATCGCCGGAGTTAAGGGAAGGGTGGGGTCGCGGGGTTTGAGAAGGGGATGGCTTACTGGGTTTGAGAAGGGGAGGGGTCGCCGGAGGCGGGGGAGTGGGGTGCGCCGGAGATGGGTAGGGTAGAGAGAGAAGATGGAGTTGATTGGGTCGGCCGGAGACGAGGGAGGTGAGGGCTGGTCGGAGGGGAAGGGGTTGACCGGCTATTAGAGGGGGAGGGGAAGGGAGGCCGGTGGAAGGGAGTACGCCGGAGGATGGGGATCGGAGTGTTCACCGGAGGATGGGGATCAGAGGGGTCACCGGAGGATGGGGATCGGAGGGTCGCCGGAGGAGGTTAGGGTAGAGAGAGGAAGTAGTGAGAGAAAGGTCGCCTAGAGAGAGAGTGGGGTGTGCGTGTGTGACTGCGTGAAAGGAGGAGGGGGTTTGGTTTTATTTGGATAAGGGGTAGATTCGGGATTTTATAACTCTAATGGACTAGGTGGTAAATATAAATATTAGCTTGGACTAGATGGTAAAGGAAAATATGGTCTTGGACTAGGTGGTAAATTCAGTTAGGATGAGGGATTAGATGGTAATTTTCTCTTATTTATAACGGAAGGGTATCTAAAGTTAACGCCGCAAATCATTGTTGGGCTCCTCATGCCCTTGATGGTTCCCAAAGATCCAATATCTCGAGTCAGAAAAGATCTGAAGGGCGGTATAAGTCTCCCTACTAATAAGCACAACTATGCTTTTAAAATTTAAACTCAAAACATTTGATTAAGCTAAAACAACTCCCAATCAATCGACACACTTGACGGTAACTACTTTGTATTCCATACTAGTGTAGTAGGCCTTACCTATTTCACTTAACGGAAGTCATCAATAACAATCTTTTAAGTATTGCAAGCTCATCATTTGGTACTTTCTCCGCTCAAAATAATAGTCTTATTTCCCTTTTTGTGTTTTGTTCCAGAAAATTCGTCTAATTTTTAAAATTAAGGCTTCAATCACTTAATTTTCAAAACTTATAGTGTAACTTCAAAATGTTTGAAAAGTCAAACGAAATTATCGTTTTTTTGTTAGAAGTTGACCCGCGACAAATATGTCAAACTCCTCTCCAAATGGAACCACCACAGCTCGTAATCTCCAATGAAGAAGCTTTGGAAAGATCTCATCTACTGGCGTCTAGCACACTGACGTGACATTTTGGAGAGAGAAAATTTTTGGGGAAACTAGTTTCTTAAAAAGTCTTGTTTTTATAGGGGTTAAAGTTTAGGGTTTAGGTCTTTTAGGGTTTAAGAAGGGTTAAAAAACATGGTTTTTTATAACTTATGGAGGAATTAGTTTTCCCCCAAAACAACTCTTTTGGAGATGGAAGGAGAGAGTAAAAAGACAAAAGAGGAACATAACACCATTTTTTTTTTTTCTGATTTGAAGAACCCAGTGAGAAGGGGATTGGGCAAATTTGATAGCACAAATCATTTAAGTGATGCTCAAAATAATGTGTTAGTTGTAACATGAAATTATTATTTAATCTTTTTTAAGCAAGTTTAAATTATTTTTGATAATATAAGATTAAGGTACTTAAACTACATATTTATATATTTTTTTTCCTGTAATAATTTAACTTTACTAAAATTTGGGTGTTGTTTTTCACACCCGTAAAATTACTAAAGTATAGTGGCATAAGTCAAAATACACTGGCAAAATTGAAGGAAATAAAGTATAGTGGCATATTTGTTGATAACGTTATAGTAGAGTGACAAATTTTATAGTTTCCTCTTAATTACTCTCCTACGGCTAGGGCTGTAAACGAGTTGAGTTTGATCGAAATTTATATGTTCAAACTCAAGTTCGTTAACGAGTTATAGAGTTCGAGTTTTTATCAAATTCTAGTACGAGTTCGATTATGGTTTGAAAACAAGTTGTGTCGAGTTTCGAGCTGATCGCGAATTGCTTGCGAGCAACCCAAGTCGATATCGAACTCGAGTTTTAACGAGTTAAGTTCGAGTTTGGATTTTATTTTATTTTTGGTGGGGGTGGGGTGGGGGGGATATGCCGAGAATATTGAGTTTCAGCTTGTTTGAGCCTAACGGGTGAGCTTGAGTCGATCGTGAACAATAAAAAAAAAATGTGCTTTTAACGAGCATATTGAGCTGAGCTCAAAACGAATTGCTTGCGAACCAGAAAAAAAATCAAATTTTTACAAGTTTATCTAGTCGAGCTCGAATCGAGCTCGAATCACTAACAAACTCGTGCAACACCCGAGTCGAGCCATAATTTGACTATTTTTCCCGAATGGTGACCCTAGAGCTTTATGTATGTGGAAGCTTAAGGATTTATTTTCCCCCCAATAGTGACCCTAGAGCTTTATAACTTCACATGATTGTTTTTCCAATAATGTGTACTTTTAATTGAATAATGTTAAAAAAAGAGATCTTGTTAGTAGTAGAGCAAATAAATTTCATCATTAAATCTCTCATGATGGTACTTTGATTTTTGTTCAGATATCATTTTATTGGGGTTTGTAAATGTTATAATTACATGATATAAAGGTAAGAGGGAAAAAAAAAAAAAAGAACTTGATTTGATTTGATTGGTACTTTGAGTTTCAAATACTTATGTATTTCATTCCCATGATTTCCTCCCAGGTCATCATTAAGATGCTATGTCAGCAAGGTCCATTTTACAGGAAAATTTCCCATTTAATTGTCAAGATTTTATTTTTCATAAATCTTCAGTTAAGAAACAGAAATTCTACCAGTTTTTACAACCTCCTATTAGCAGTTCTATTGCTCAGCCCTGTGTTATCAAACCAGAAGCATGACCCTGGTTCAAGATCATGCATACACACACACACATACACAAAGATCAGAAATAATCAGGGAAATGATTAACTAATAGAGGCAGATGAAGAAACTGAAACAAGAATTCGGTTTATCGGTTATGATGATATCAAGTTATAATAAACATGGGCACAAATGTTAGACGCGCACATCACTGATAATAAAAGGACAACTTCATACGACAATGGCATTCTAAATTTCGCCACACATTCATAATTAATGTACAAAAATTAGAAAATACAACAGCAGAGAGAGAGAGAGAGGTTTCAAGTTGGTTTCTCCTCTTTTCGTCCGTTTTCTAATAAGTGAAATAACAGCACACCTATATACAAAATTTGTCATGAGGAGCTCAAGCTCAAGGAAGCAGATCTTTGCAGTATCATGCATCATGAATATAGCGCATTATTCCTCATGATTATTAGACTGAACGAAAACGAAAACCGAAATAAAAAGCAAAAATTATGGTAGCCACGAAAAGACACCTCAAGTTACAAAGTTTACCTCTGCATTGTCCATAGCAGCAGATTCAGGATGGTAATGCAGCATTTCCTTCCACATCGTCTCCCTAATCATCTCTTCTCCTAAATCCTCATCAATATCAAGATCGATCGGAACTTGTGCAGGTGGGTCACAGCTAGGATCATAGAGGGGAGACATGTAAGGGTGCTGGAGCGCTTCAGAAACACTGATCCTCTTTGAAGGGTCAAAAACAAGCATCTTTTGTAGCAAATCTATAGCCATAGGATGGGCATTGGGATAAAGACGAGAAAAAGAGGTCCCGGGTGAATAAGGAAGTGTGTTGATGAACTTTCTTGCCTTTGGATTATCGATAAATTCGATGTCATCTTCCCTCTGGCTGCCTAGGATGTTGATTATTAGTTTGAGTTGGTTGAGACATTCTGTACCGGGGAAGATTGGTTTTCTCCCAAGAAGTTCAGCAAATATGCAACCGACGGACCATACATCAATGGAGGTCCCGTAATTGTCACAGCAGAGGAGCAGCTCTGGGGCCCGGTACCAGCGAGTAACTACGTACTCGGTCATGAATTGGTCTTTACCACTGTTGGTCCGTGCAAGGCCGAAATCACATATTTTAAGGTCGCAGTTTGCGTTTATGAGTAGGTTTCCGGGCTTCAAGTCGCGGTGAAGAATGTTTGCTGAGTGGAGATACTTCAGGCCTCGAAGCAACTGCAGATGGATGGATAGAGCTTTAACGAAAACCAATGAAATACTCCCTCCGTCCCATAAAGATAGTCCCGCTTTGACTTTCACGGCCAACTCAACTAAACTTTGACCATTATTTAATAATGAAAATCCAAGTATCCCTATGCAATTCTAAAAATTGTTATTGTTTCACCATTAGGAACACTATCGATAACAATTTCTAGAATTGCATAGGGATAATTGGATTTTCATTAAAAATGGTCAAAGTTCAATTGAGTTGACCATGAAAGTCAAAGTGAGACACTCTCTCAAAATAGAGGGAGTAAGAAAAATGGAAATCTCACAAAAGAAGAACCAATTGACATACCTGAAAGAGGAAATATTGGCAATGATCATTTGAAAGTGCTTGAGATGACTTGATAATCTGATGCAAATCGGTATCCATTAATTCATAAACCAAATACACATCCTTGAAACTTCTCCTGTGGTTAGGCATCATGACATCCTTCAAGGCAATTACATTATCATGCCTGAGATGGCGGAGAAGTTTGAGTTCACGCAAAGTTCTCAGGGCATCAATACGATTGTCAAAGGCATTATGTATCTTCTTGATTGCAACCTTCTCATTTGTTTCCTTGTTAACAGAAGAGCAGACAATACCATACGCTCCTCGACCAATTGGCTTTATGGGTACATACTTGGTGTCGATTTCAAACATTGTCTGCCACATGGAGTAGTAATGCTTCCCTGGAGAACCTATTCCGTTCGGAGGCTCAACTGGAGTTGCCATTTTCCTACAAAGGGAAATGACATAGCATAAGATTGCTTCGGAAGTAAACTTAGAATGGTACAGTAACATCAGTTTGACTCATGAAGACTTGGGGGTTCAGAACAAATTTCATGGCTTCAAATTCAAAATCTTCAAAATACAGTATGTTACTACCTCTGTCCCAAAATGAATGTACGATGTTGCTCTTGATCAAGAGCAATTTCGCACATTCACTTTGGGACAGATGGAGTAAAACATTATGACGAAATTGACGAATAACATATTAACTAAGCCGATAAGCGAAGGATTAAGGATGCAAGGCATCAACATCATAACACCAATCTCCATTCCACAGAACAAACTATTCTCCCCTTTTGGCTTAAGGAGAAATTTCATTATCTTCAGGTCTTTTATAATTCCATGATAGTTTTACGGAGTTTCGAGTGTTTACTATTTGCATTTGTGCAAACATTTACGCAGTACTATGAACAGAAGAAGAACGTATAAGTGTGCATTATTCGAGAAGAGAAAATCGAATCCACTAATCCCTAATCAATCATATACCAGGCTACATTCTACTGTATAAACAACAAATCCGCGAAAATCATTGCACTTGCTTGTATATACTCAGATAAGTAATTGCATATATAACTGTAAAAAACATCAATTTAGACATACCTAAAAACCAAATTGAAACAAAAATTATGGCAGCAACGAATACTTACAGAGACAAATTACTGCAATTTGTTTAAGCATGCATTAAACATCCTAATTCAGGAAACAAAACAATTACACACTCATAAAAAAGGCAATAAATTCAATAAACGTAGTGCAAAGTGATGAAAAGGGTAAACGTACTTGTTGACTTGCCCAGAAAATTTCCTTTACAGAAAAGCAACAGTCTTCAGACTCCCCAGTGTTGTTCCAATTCAAAAATTCCCCAATTCTTCTTAAAACGGCATCAAATTACACCCAGAAACTGAATTCCGTTCAAATTTCGGAAAACCCACAAATAAGAAGAAGAAGAAACTGGGATAATTCGATACAAATCCGATCAAAAGATCGGATCTTTTAATTAATTAATGCGAAATAATGAGTTCGGAGATGAGAGAGAGGGAGAAGGGAAAACATTGGATCTCTAAATATATTAACGATGCGTAGTAAGATTCGTAATCTCGTCGCGATCAGAAAACATCCCCCATGGGAGTGGATCAGTGAGCGAAAGGAAGGAGACGACAAAGAATGAGATAAAATTCAATGATTTATTTAGCTTTTTTATATAATTTAAATTTAGGGATTTAAGAGTTGGACTTGGTGTATCCGTAATAGTACAGTACCGGGGTTTGCTCTCGTTGCGACAGCTACTGGATGGATATTCGTTTCAAACATACTGCAACATGTTCAAATCATTTATTAATAGTACGTGCCAGTACCACGGAGGCATTCTAGGAATTTCAATTTGCTACCTTTAGAAAATGGAAATTTGAGTTTGCCCTTTCTCTCTCTCTCTCTCTCTCTCAGTTTTCTCACAAGTTTCACTTCCTCAAATGTTTTGATAACGAGTTGGTTTTGGGGAAAACTAGTTCCTCCATAAGTTATAAAAAATTTACTTTTTAACCCTTAAACCTTAAACCCTAACCCTAAATCCTAAACTCTAAACTTTAAACCCTAAACATTAACCTCTATACAAACAGGGCTTTTTATAACTTATGGAGAAGCTAGTTTCCCCCAAAATTTTCTCTTTGATAACTTGATTAATTTAGATTTCTAATTTTACATTTAGTAATTGGTAATATGTCAATTACTAAATCTAAAATTAGAGATTTTGTGTTTAGATTTGCTTTGTTTCTTCAATTGTAGTTCTTAGTTAGGATTTCTTTTTGTTTGAAAACTAGTTACAATTTCTTTCTTTTGGTATTTCTTTGTTTATAATTCAGATTTTATCGATTAGGGTGGTCTATAAATCTCAAACTCTCTCTCTCTCTAAATTCAATTTCATATATGATTTTGAGATTTCTTATTTATATAACTCTAAGCACAATTTTTTTTTTTTTTTTTTTGCATCTTTGATTTGAATAAGTCAAGAGGAATGATTGTTAAATCGTGTTTGAGTTTATTGCCTTCTCCCCTAGTTGGGAGCCTTTGCATTCTCCCCTTGTTGGGAGCCTTTGTATTCTCCCCTTGTTGGGAGCCTTGATTTTTGTGCGATTGTTTGTGTTTCTTCATTCTAGCAGTGTTTGGGAACCTTGGTTGGTGGTTAGCTAATCCAGATGACTTAGAATATTGTGTTTTCAAAGCTATTTTTTTTTTCGAGTGATATTTTGTAAATGCTAAGATTGGGCAGTGTCTCAGCTATGCTTGGAAGGCAGCTGCGTGTCCCAAGACATTGTGAAGAGAGATACGAGGTCGAAGATTGTGAATAGTCATAAAGTCCGCTTCCTGGGTGATACATAGCTTCACAATGGTACTAGTGCATCTGGTGGCATTGTAGTTTTATGCACGAACGCCCTCATTTGTTATCCCCCTGTTTATTTTATGTAATTCAAATTGCCAATGTAATGATTGTTAATATTTGGGTTGAGCCTCTAAAATTTGTGGAGAGCCTACTCGAAGTCTTATGCTTTTACATCTAATTTAATGGTAATTTGAATTTAAAAAGAAAAAAAAGATCGCATATAAATTATTGTCGTTGACATCATTATTATAACATCATTAATTCATTAACGTTGGATCACTTATGGTACATAATATTGTACACAAAAATGATACAAGCAGTCTCAACTCGTTCTATAGTTGGTCATGTCATGATGTTAATGAATAAATGTTAAAGATTGATTTGGTATAAGTGAAAATTCACCCCAATTTAAATTAATATCAGCTTCTCATTTTATAAAAAAGGTGTGTGTGACATAACAGAGATGACTCATATGAGGGAAGAGCAGATCTTGATATGAATGGTTTCAAGTCCGTCGTTTTAGAGTGATTCAAGAATTTCACATTTTCGAAAATAATGTAATTTACTTAGAAAAAATGTGCGTAAACAATTTGTTCCAAAGACAACATACATAATCTAGATAGACATGTTAAATCTTGTCTTGTTTATTTTTTTTCTCGTCATATTGTTTATGTCTAAATTAATGGTGTAACATAACCTAATTGTTGATGTGAATGAGAACCACTTCCGCCGCACACAACAAAATATTAAAAAAAAAAAAAAAAAAAAAAAAAAAACAAAGATGTGCATAAATATGTTATATACACATATCATATGATTATACATGATTTTTTTTTTTTTTGAAGATAAATGGAAATTCTTTGGCAGCTACAAGGTAGTATATTTGAGCGACCAACATTCTTAATCTAGTTTTTTTTCTTTTAAAGGCAACATACATAATCTAGATAAACACTCGAAATTTACCTTTCGAAACGATTTAATTTTTAAGTGAAGACGAAAGAGAATATTATATTTTATTTGTAAAAGTTATGTTCAAAAAATGAAAGATGGTATAATAAAATATTTAAATGTAGACTTCAAATGCTTTAAAAAAATGTAGTCCTCAAATGTTTAAAAAAAATGTCCTTAAATTACATAGAAATTATTTGTTCAAAAAATAAGTACAATTTTTTTTTTTTTTTTGAAAACATAGAAAAAAAAGTACAAAAAATAATTACTGTACATAGAAAATCATTTTTTTTTTTACAGAAGAATTACATAGGAAATCTTAGAAAAATCTAAAACGGTAAGGACATGACGTTTACACTTGGAGGAGGTGTGAATTGGCCAAAACATGCCGATGTCGTTTCGTAAGAGTCATTTTGCGTCTTCACTTATCCGGTTTGGCGGTTTGGAAAATATCGCCTTCACATTCAAACTAAGGCTTCCCCAAAAAGAAAAAAGGGATGAAAAAGTTAAATAGACCAAATTATTTTTCCTTGATCCGGCCTGAATTTAACTTTTTCCCTCCTCACTTTGCTTCAATCTTACTTTACCCCTCCCCCCTTTTTATTTTAGAAGTTTGATACTTCATCACAAAGTTTGATACTTATCATCAGCTTTATAATAAGTGTCGCCGTAATAGCTACCTTATTATCCTGCTTTTATCATGATAAAATTGCATTAATAATTTTTTTTTATTTAATTTTTTTAGTACTTATCATAAAATGATAAGTAGCCTCTTGCAATTCAAGATAAGGTTTGCCTACATTTCACCCTTGTGGTGGTGACCCTTCCCCGGACCCTCGCTATGCGGGGATGCCTTGTGCACCGGGCTGCCTTTTTTATCATAAAATGAATAAAATAATAATAATAATTTCAATAAAATAAAATACTTATTATTTGATCAAATGAGTATTTTGTCATTGGTTTAATGGTCAACCTGTATCTAGATCTCTAATCTTTGATCTGTAATCATGCATTGGCCTAACACATGCTAGTTTTTTAAAGGTGGATATTGCAAATTGTGATAATTAACACAACCAATAGCTGAATGTAGGATATAATGGGGGTAGGGAATGACTTAAGCAACCTTCTATCGGATATCTGATACTCAACAGTGCTAAATAAATAGTTAATTTTGAGTTAATTTTGAGTTTTCATATCTTCCTGTTTATTGACACTCGTTGAATCCATGTAGTGATATTTTTATAAATAATTGGAACTTGTTGAACACGATAACACTAGTAATACTACCATTAACATCCTTCAAAAGTTACTACTATCACTGTCAGTTATTAAAAATGTCAATTTTAACATTTATAATTACGTATATATGTGTGGCTGACACTATATACCATTAATGTTTGTTATTAAAAGAGATAATTGCATAAAAAAAACCTTGTACAAGTTTTGTTGTTACAATTTAATCCTCAAACATAAATAAATTGCATAAAAAACTTTGTACATAAATTCTTGTTGCAATTTAAACTCTCTTCCAGTCAACTAGTTGAATATAGTTTCAAAAAATGCACTTTCACCCCTATGACTTATTTAATTTTTAGTATTTCTCTAAAGCTCATTTTTAGGGATTTTCTTAGTCTTTGACCAACCCAAAAAATATAATTCACATGAATATTAAGTAAAATATATGTGTGTGTGTTTATTTTAACATCATATCATATGTGTTAACAGGGATTACAAATTCATATTTCATAAAAATAATTAGTGTGTGTGACTATTTAATAATTTTACTGTTCACATAAATTTTAAAATAATAACATGTATTTGATGGATTTTAATTATAAAATTTAAAACAATTTACTTATTTCTCATGAATTTAACTTGACTTTAAACTAATATTGTAATAAATATTTTATAAAATAAAATCATTTTTGATAAATCACTGTTTAAAATACTCTCTTTGTCCTAAAACTATAAGTTCAATTTTAGTGGTTAACTATTTTAATAAAATTATAAATTTTATTATTGATACACCTTCAAAAATATTGTTTATAATAACTTTCATAGCTCCATTATAAAAATATCTTTTGTACAATTTTCCTATAAGCTTAGTCAAATTAATCACTAAAAAAGTGAGACTATCATTATGAGATATAGATTAGTATTTGTTATGCTTACTTATAATCATTCTAAAAGTGGTTGTAAAAAAGTACAAACAAGTAAACTTATTGTTCTTAACAAAATAATTTAAGAAATATGCGAAAAATTATTACGAATTTTTTCATAACATTTGTATGCTTTTGCTAATTTTCAAAAATAATCCATCGTGAGTCGCCATACTAATAATAATACCAATTTTCTGGACCAAATAATTTTTTTTCCCATTTATATGCTTTTGCTAATTATCAATCTTATTTTTAAGGAATAGGTAATAAGTATTTACAAATTAAAAAATGATGCCTTTAATCCATGAAATTAATAATGAGTTTCCTTTTTTAAATCCAAATTATTAAAAAATGGTTTTAATGTGAATCGGTTGAAAGAAGTTGTTGAATTTATTAAAAGAATTATTTTTTATTCATCTGTTTTATTTCTCTTACTATATTTTTTAAAGGTATATTATTACATTTTTTAAAAATAATCATATAAACTTTGTTAACATAAAAACCCATCAAATAGTTAATTTTAATGTTAGTAACTCGAAAAAATTAGAGGAGAAAAATATTTGAGAATATTTTGAAATTAATTAATTATTTTTAGCACATTATAAACAATTTTTAAATATAATTTAGTATTAGAAAATTAGTAATAATAAATAAAAGAGACAAACTAAGATATAAATCCATCATAGAGGACCAAATTAATATAAACGCCAAGTTTAGGGACCAAACTATCATTAGTTTCAGGGGTATATTCAGCATTTTGAAAAATCTCATAGAAGAAATGGGCAAACTGGCAAAAAAACCATCATAAGGGACCAAACTAATAAAATTTATTCACGAATGACCAAACTTATAAAAAGTGCCAAGTTTAGGGATCAAATTATTATTTAATCCATTGAAATATGTAATCCATGTTAGCATATTTGATGTTAAAATTAACACACATATTTTATTAAGAATTCAAGTGTTTTTTTTTATTTGGTCAAAGATTAAAAAATTCATAAATGTTGACTTTTAGAGAACTACTAGAAATTTGATAAGTTATAGGGATGAAAGTGCATTTTTTGAAACTATATTTAACTTAACTGGAAGAAAGTTTAAATTGCGATATGAATCTATGTCCAAGGTTTTTCACTTTGGAAGTTTAATTGTAACAGAAAAACTTGTAATTATATCTTATTAAACGTATTGATTTTAATTATAAATATAAATATTAAAATATCCCCTATATAAAGGAGGCCCTCACAATTTAGGAGTTAAGTACCTATTTCATCCTTAAACTATTTAAGTTTTTACCTTTGCGTCACTAAACATTTTTTTTTTTACCTTTTCATCGTTGACCTTTGTATTTCATTGATTATGTGGTCCTTCTATTAGAGTACCGTTAAAGTTGCCGTTAAATGACGCTGAGGTGGCAAAATAACATCATCATTTTGTATATGTGGTACCATGCATCAAGAATGATTGTCTATGTAGAAATATAAGGTGTCAATTGTAAAATATTAAACTTATGTCCTAAATATGAAATTTATAATTACTGTATACTTATTATATCAAACTATGACTAAATTTCCTAAAAAATATATTATTGTGATTTCCTTTCAAAAAAAATATTATTTCAATAGATATTTTTTTAATAAAAGGTTGCATAACTAAAGAAAAATACTCAACTGAAACTCTCGCACCATCTTCCCCACCACCGTTAACGCCATACACGATACCACCACCATTACCTCATCACCACCGCCGCCACCGCCACCATCACCATCATCATCTTCACAACCAACATCACCACCACCCAAAATTAAACCTATATTCAATACACCTGTAGCACAACATCAACATTACCAATAGCAGATCTGGGTACACCCCAGCAGTTCATCTCATGAATTTAAACCCAACAATCATTTACAAAGTATCTTTTTTTTTTTTAGGCCAAAATCAAATCACTCAAAACCAAAATCATCAACAATTTAAATACGATAAACTCAAATAAACACCTCTGAATTGAATTTGAGGTTAGAGACAATAAGAAGAAACAAAAATCTGGTCTGGTTTCAAAATTAAATCTGGAGAGAGACTGAGAAGAGAGGGGAGACGAAAGATCCAAATAATTCCAATTCGGACTTAGGAATTACAATTCGATGAAGAATCAACCCCACTGAGCGTGGGTGGAGGCTATAACCCTCAGGGGTGCACGTCGGACTGAGGTGAGAGAGTAGGTGAGGGCGACGACGCTAGGGAAGGTGCAACGGTGCTGAGGATGGTGCGACTGCGCTGTTGAGGCGGTGGAAAGAGGAGGCACAAAAATGGTGGCGGAAAGAGTCGAGAAGAAGGAGAAAGGAATTTCAGATCTAGGTTTTGGGGAGGGTATGAATTTCTGAGAAGATGAAATGGGGCAGTGAGTGAATAGCGATTGAATCCCCATTTTGGATTTAGGGTTTTTAATTCTAGAATTTTATATTTCTGGTCTTTTATATTTAGTTAAATGATATTTTGGGGTCTATTAATTTAGAAATACATACTTTTACCCTTTATATTTCCATGTCAACAACTATTCATGATGTGTGGTGCCACGTATGCAAAATTGTGACGCCATTGTTTCACCTTAGCGTCGTTTAACGGCTACTTGAACGGTACTCTAACCGAAGGACCACATAATCACTAAAACATGAAGGTCAAGGATAAAAAGGTAAAAACAAATTGTTTAGAGATGCAAAGGTAAAAACTTAAATAGCTTAAGAATGAAATAATTACGAGTAAACAACCAAAATGACCTGCGTACTACTTCTGATTATCATATTTACCTCCGTACTATTGAAACAACTAATCTAACATGCGTACTATTTATAAAACAACATAAGTAACCAAAATCGTTAGAAAAGTTGAAGGAAGTTAATGGGTGTTGGTTTTTTAACAGATATTACTAGCTATTAAAAGTTTCAAATTTCCCCCATAACTTAACAGTTCGTAACTCAATTAATTAAGTGCTAAAATGACTCATTTAGCCTTATCATAGTTGAAATTACTTTAACAGAATTACTATTTTTAATTCCATCTCACCATCCCCATTCCCATCCCCATCACCACCAGCTAAACCCATATCCACCTCGGAGGATTTGATAATGGTGTTACAGTAGTGCCAATCAACCCTAAACCCATTGCAATCTCTCATATCCAACCCACCTTCTCCAAATCTGCAAAAGAAACCTTCGTATTCTCGCACATACCGCCCACGTACATCAGATCTGCAACAAGAGAATTTCATGGATGGAACTCGGGAAAATCGCTGGAACAATGGACAATTGCAGCGAGGGGAAAAGAAAGAGGAAGATGGAAAGGGGAGAGGGAGAGGGAGAGGGAGAGGGTACCTCACTGAGAAGAAACGCCAACACCATAGTCATCTATAGTCGCAAGACAAAGAGAGAAGATGAAGACGAAGTGAGCAGCAAATTGAGAAGACCAAGGGATGAAGGCGTCATTGCTGCTGCGTCTCCTCTCTTTCCGTTGAAAATGATATCAGACAATGTAATAATCAAATTCAATGAGATAGAACAAAAATTTTCAGTTTCCAACTAATTCCTTCACCCTTCATAAATAATTTTCTGGATCTGAAGTTATTGAAGCCAGTTAATCTACAGTTGAAGAAACGGGGAAAAGGAATTGAAAGAGACTGGCTATAGGCGGAGATGAATGAAAAGATCGCCGGAAAAAGAAACAATGGCTCCGACCGGTAAGCGAGGTGAAAAGGCATCAGATCTTAAAGAAAGAGGGGAGGAAAAGAAGAAAATATAGTTTCGCCATGTCCGGCGAATATAGCCGCCGCCACCGAGTTACCACAGAGAATGACGGAGAAAGTTTTAAAGAGAGAAATCTTTGCAATTTCTATGGCGTGTGTCATCTTGGGCGCAGGCACGATTTACTTTTTTGAGGCTGGTGTAATTTATTTATTTTTTGAAAGAAGGCTGTTGTAGTTATTAAACATCATTTAGAGTATTTATTGACGCTTCAATATAGTAAATATTAATAAGGGCAAATGTGTCATTTTAGCACTTAATAAGCGAATTGCGATTCTGTTAAGTTATGGGGCCAATTTGAAAATTTAGATAGTAATATTTGTTAGAAAACTAACGCTCGTTAACTTTCATTAACATTTTTAACGATTTTTTTTTTGTTTTATAAATAGTACGCAGGTTAGATTGGTTGTTTCAATAGTACGCATGTAAATATGATAATCTGGAGCAGTACGCGGGTCACTTTGGTAGTTTACTCAAATAATTACTATAACTCCCCAATTTAGAAGCTTTTAGGTTTCATCACCAGGTCTCCCCTCCTCCATCCTCTTTCAATTCATCAACCCAAGCTTTTGCCTTCTTTAGTTTCGTACGATATAGTATCAAACTATTTTATTTTTCATGATTCTCAACTGTGCACAGTTAATTATTATGATCGGTGTTGCTATAACTAGGGTTTTATTGATTTTTCAACATTTCCTCGATTATAGTTTTTGAGATTCCCTTTGAATGTTCCGCTTTACACAAGATTCATCCTTCAACAAAGAATCTCAACCACCTCCTCCTCCTCAAATCCCTAGCCAATTTAACCCTCCATAACACGGAACCAGCTGAACGAGTGGAGGGTGAACTAACTTTGCCACCATTCTCCATATAGTCCAGCATGACATTTAGTTGGAAAGAACCCTTAACTATATAATCATCTACCCCCATTCTTGATTCAGAGCTGGTATATTGTGTGCTTCGTAGTAGTTGCTGCCAATGTCGCATCTACTCATTTCGTTTTTTTATTGGGCTCGCCTTCAGAATCCTCAGTATGATCCAAGAAATCTTGAATTGAAGAATTACTCAAGACTCTTGCTCGCGCTCGTCACTGGAAGACCATGTGAAAGGTTGCTCATCAGAACCTTCCTATACTGCCTTCCATTGTTTCCTTTTTTTATCGAGCATTATGGTAAGAATGGTCTCATCGACAGCTGTTGAGCTTTTTAATTAACTGAATACACAATTTGTTGTTTGCTCTTTATGAGGTTACAAATTCCCAAGGTACTTATGCATTGATTCAGAGGATGGCTCGTAAAGGAGTGGTGCTTGATAATAGGACTTACCCATTTCTTGTGAATGGTTGGTTCACTGCAGGTTAGATGAAAGAGGCTCAAGATTTCTTAGAAGTGATGGGCATAAAAGGGGCTAAATCCACCACTGGTGCTGTCCGGACCTTTTGATTGATGGGTTGTTGAATGCAGGGTATGTTGATTTGACAAAACACTTGGTGAGGAAGATGACCAAGGAGGGACTTGTGCCGAATGTGGGAACGTTAATTTTTTTCGGGGGGAAGGTGTATGCAAATCTGGAGAGGTTGATTTTTGTGTTGGTCTTAATGATAATGTCCGTAGATTAGGGCAGGGGCGGACCTAGGTATAGGCTTTCGGGGGCCGCGACCCCTGTTTTAAAAATAATTAAAAAATTTACAAGTGCAATTTTTTGTAAAGGTTACGGGTGTTAGTGCAATTTAGTAAGCTTTGCCCCCCTAGATGTAGGATAAAAAATACGCTAACATTTTTTTTTGCCCCCTTATGCAATTTTTTTCCCCGTTTACAAAAAATCCTAGGTCCGCCACTGGATTAGGGCTTGTGATATTGAGACTTACAAGATCATGCTTATTGCAGCTTCAAAAGTACCTGAAGCAAGTGTTTAAGTTGTCAGTTCGGCTATCTATTCTTCAGTTCCATTCACTGCATACTCAGGTAGTCATGGCTTAGTTTATGGCCTTAAGTAACTTCTGATGGGACTTTCGAATCTTACCAATGACCTCTCAGCCATTGTTTTCTTATATCTTTCATCCCTTAACTTTAGACTTATTGTTGCTAGTCTTTGGCACTCATTGCTTGCGGTTGTCATGACTTTAGTAGTTGCTCTGTTTTTTCATATTTTTCTTTTGCTGAGAGGTACTCTCCTATCATTTGATTAGTTGTTCATGATTATGAGATTGGAGGTATAAAATCGAATTCAGTTTTAACTAGAATTGTGGACTTCACTACTGATTGGGACATCTTTCAGTTTATTGTTTTCTATGTTTGATATATATATATTTTTAAAATAGGGTTGCAAGTCGTTGACTCTTTCGAAGTGAAACCACATACACATTGAGTGAACTCATTTATTAGATGAGTGTTACCTGGTTATTTACTTGCAGGTGCAAGTGTTGTCAGGACTTTTGTTTCAACGATATAGTTGCGTTAGTATCATTATTTTTAAATTGTACCCACCCTCCAAGAAGCATTTTTCAGCTATTGCTTTGTTAGGTATCTGTTTTCTCGCTAACTATTGATTTGCTTTCATCAACTCAATGGTTTTTACTATCCTACTCGTTTATGTTATGCGTTAGGATATTACGCACAAGTGTCTGTTTTATACCTAAAACCAGACCGCCTTTTGTTGAGACTAGCTTGCAAAGCACGTGCCTGAATACTAGTTTATGTGCGCGGGCAGATGTGAGCATATGCCCTTCTTTTTCCCACTCTTTTTTTTTACACTATTATTTATTCTGATTTATAGCATTTCTTCTTGCAGCAATGATGGGAAGGGCCTTTTCATTGCTACTTTTCAGGTTTATGGAATCAATCTTAGCATCCATTAGAAGAGGTGGCTTATCCTAGAAACCATAGCTGAAGCATCTTTCAAGGTAATATATTTATAGGTTGCGCTATGGTGGATGATGGATCTTGGTACATTGCTGTAGTTGGCCTGCATTTCCTGCAGAATGGCTTGTGCGATGTGACTTATATTCCCCAATATAAGAGTATCTATGCTTACAAAATAAGACTCCTATTGAAAGGAATTCGATTCCATATTATCTGTTTGAATTCAAAACTGGAAAGGGCAAAGATTGGAGAGATGGCATGGTTGTCTCTTGATATCTCTATGTTTGGCAAGAATGAATTGCTTCATGGAAAGTAGATTCTAGAAGTCTAACATTCAAACACCAAACTTGAATTCCCTAATTCTAAAAGGTAACAAACAAATAATTTAGTTTTATTCCTTATGCCTTGTGTCTTTTCCTTTGATCAATTTCACAATATAAAACCTTGGGAATCTGATCCTAATCATATTTATCAATCGCCAAAGTTATTTTACCTCTTTTGGGAAATAAAGATTTATGTGCTTTGCAGAGAGTAGTGGGTTGAAAATAGGACTTTAGGCCTCTCTTTTTGTCATTTCAAGACATTATCACAGATTCTTTAGGGTCCATAGATGGCATACTGTCAATATAAAATTTTAACCTATTTCACTTCAGCAGGCATGTAAATTAATTTAAGTTCATTTCTGATAACATCTGAGAAACAATGGTTGTTATAGTCTTGATTGGCCGAGACTAGGTGATCATATGACAAGCTGTATGTTCACTCCTTAGGGGAAGTTGTTGGTATCTTTGTGTTGTTTTGCTACCACTCTACTTTTGGAGGGTAAATTTTAACAAAATAGATCTAGTAGGAGAGGTGTCCATTTTCTGTTGGTATTACCTGATGTGGGGGGATGCTGTCTAGCATAATGACCTATTTTGTGGTGCAATGTCTTTTCCTACTTAGCAATCTTGTTTTCTGTGTGTGCATCTATTGGGTGGATTACAGTTTCTCCAAGTGCTATGTTATGTTTCAATTACTCCCTCCTGTCCCAAAATGATCTTTCCACTTTTTTTTGTCATTGCTACGAATTAACTTTGAGCAATAATTTTGGGTTGATTTGATTATCTTAATGAAAATATAAAACTTGCTATTGATAGTATTGTTGATGGTGTATCAATAACAAGTTGTAGATTTTCAATACTATAATTTAATCAAACTAAAATACTTGCTCAAAGTTCATTTATTTTGGGACAGGGAGTATTAGCTTTATCCACAATCTAATCTGAACACTATAAGCCTGTTGTGTGTGTAATAATTGAGTGCAGTTCCTGTTTGTCCAAGCGTTTCCGTTGCATTTCAAATGTTTGCTCAATCTTCCCTATCTATTCTGAACTCAATGTAAACACTACTTGGTTTGCTGTTTGTACTCATTTGTGAGCATGCTAAGTATCTATTTTCTGTTCATTTTAGTAGAATTTTCAGGCTTTAAGAAAGATTACTTTAGTAATTTGGCTTTACACAAATTAGTCAAATCTCCGAGTATTCTCATTCTTATGGTGCTGGCTGTTGTGGAGTTGTCTTTTCTAGTAAAGCTTGTTCAAGATTATAAAAGAATTCTTATTTAATGTCCAGAAGATTACCTTACTTGGTTCTATGTGGAAAGACGTGTGAAGTGTCTTTTGAAAATGTTGTGCCTTCGAGGGTAATAATGTGTTCTCTCACAAATCCTAGTGAATTATTTGCTGAATATGCTAGGTGGGTATCAAATTAAAGATACTACCTGGCCTGGTAAATCTTCCCTAGTGATTGATACTATTTGAGTTTTTTCTTGGTCAGCTATTAATAACTACTCTAGCTTATGTTTGTCCATACGCAAAATTTGAAGTACTGTTCCAAGGGCTGCCTAAACAACATATAAATACTACTTCTGTCCCAAAGTGAATGACTTTTTAATTACAAATGTGTTCCTTAATGATTTTTCCATTTATTTTCAAATTTCATGTTGTACTAGCAAAACTAACATTTTGAATGCGGATAACTAGGAGATATATGAATTTTCACTATTTAAAGTCAACTTTCTAGAGTGTCCCTTAAATCGGAAAAGGTAATTCGTTTTGGGACGGAGGGGTTACTTATTTTCAATAAAACAGGATTAGTTAATTTAGCATCTAAAAAGTTTATTTGGTATTTGGTGATGTAGTTAACAGTTAAATTAGCATCTTAGAAAGTGAATTGAAAGGCCTTGCCTCTTGGACATGACAGGAAATGACTTTCCCTCCCCCACTCTCCAACCTCCACCTCTACGCTACAGCCTACAAACTTGGTGGGAAAAATGTGTACTTATATTTGCAGTGGCTGACATTTGAACTAGTAGTAGTCGCGTTATCCTGGTTTTGCCTGCCAAAGCATGTAAGAGGAATTGATGTCATGTGAAAGTATGAACATAAAATTAATATTCTTTGGCCGTTGTAATGAGAGCTTGAAAGTGGGCTATATGAGTAATAAAATGCTAGTTGTACTAGTTTTAGGCTAAATGCTCTTATGGTTGCCACAACAGATTTGCACTCCATCAGCATGACATAAACCACTCACGATGTATTACTTGATTATTATTAGTATTCTTTTGATAGGATAGAGTACTTGATTGTTAATAATTTATTTTGATCACTTATGTCACATGTTATAAAGATACTAGTTAACGAGACAAATGTTAGGGTGGATATGCTCTGATGCTCGGACTCTTTGGTTTACCCCGCCGTACCCGTGTCGGACACTCCTATTTTAGTGTAGTCAACACGAGTCCGGCGAGGTCAACCAAAGAGTCCGAGCACCTTAGTGGATATGTAGTGGAGATTATCTTCTTTTCGTGAAGGGTTCCATTCATTAACATTCTTTATGGTTGCAATTTGCTACTAATCTTGACAGGTCTATTCTTTTCAAGTTTTTGCCTTTCAGTGTCACACAATCTACAATCAGTGGCTTTTACTCGTGTCATAGTTTTCACATGCTTTATTTTTTTTTTTTTTATTTTTTTGCGCTTTGGTATACTTTAGCTTTAGAGGGTAAAAGTCTCGAGTTGTTTGATAATCTTCTTTACCACTGTAGAACTGTCGGTAAGCATGTTTACACATACTTTGGAAGTAATTTGAAGAATCTACTTTAACTTTAGAGAGGATTTATTCTAATTTTGAGACTTGAGGAAAGACACCGTAAGTCTAAAGTTGGGAAGTAGGAAGTGTGAAACAGATTGTGTCTGTGTGAGAGAGAGGGCGAGACTTTGTGGGGAGCACATGTAGATATCCCCTATACATGCAAGACCTGAACTCAATCAAAGATGAGTTCATAGGAAGTAAGATGAGGGCGCCCTTTCTTTAACCTTACCTCTTTACTAGAGGAATCTGACCGTACCCACTATATCCACCCGTAGATCTCAAGCTGACCCCTTCACTCCTCTGTCTGTCTACAAAGCTCACTCTAGTCTGTCTTTCTTTCAATCAATTACCGTAATCTCTCTCCCTCCCCCCCCTTCTCTCTCTCTCTCTCTCTCTCTCTCTCTCTCTCTCTTTTAGAGTAGCAAGAACTGCTTGCGAAGCAAATATGCTAAGATCCCAAGAACTCCCTGATTGTTTCTATTCAAATGAGCCAACCTTAATCACTCCAAACAACGCCACCCCAAACCACTCCCTTTATCTCTCCAACCTGGATGATCAAAAATTCCTCAGATTCTCCATCAAGTATCTTTATCTTTTCAAGAAGTCGTTATGCATTGATGCCCTTAAATTGTCTCTGTCCAGGGTTCTTGTTGGTTACTACCCATTAGCTGGGAGGCTCAAGTGTAGCCTTCAGGATGATCACAAGCTTGAAGTTGAGTGTAATGGAAAAGGTGCAGTGTTTGCTGAAGCGTTCATGGACATAACTGCAGACGAGTTTCTTGAAATTTCATCCAAGCCAAACAGGTCATGGAGGAAGCTTCTTTATAGAGTTGAAGCTTGCAGTTTCTTGGATGTCCCTCCTCTAGTAGTCCAGGTAAGGTCTTCTTCATATCATCTGTCTTACCTGAGATCCCTTTTTTCACATTTCTTTCTTCAAGCATGGATCATTTTTGCTGCTCGTTGATGGGGGCCAAGCTTGAACATGAACTATTATTCGTAGAGAGCACCTTTGATGTTAGTTTAATTGTATTTCTTCTTCTAGCAGCCTTGTGAATTTGAATGTTTCTCTTCTTTCCCCTTTTAGTACCTATGAAATGTTATAATATAACTTTAGGTGATGATATTTCACATAATTATATTGAAGGACCCCCATCCGACCTCTTTACATAGCATTAAGTAAAATACCCATTAGGAAAAAAGAGAATTACATTATTTCACACCTCATTGATTTCAATTTTCTTCTCTTTTGATATTTATTATTATTATTTAGCAAAAGAATAATAAAGGCCACCCTAGAGAAAGAATAAATATTATTCATGTGAAAAGTACATTACAAGATTGTATATCATGACCACCCTAAGTGAAAGAATAAAGATTAGGAAAAGTCTGTAAATGTCCCCGAAGGAGTGGCCCAGTGGTAAAGTCAAGCCTCACCCTCGGTGAGCGCTGGGGTTCGATCCCTCTCCTTGCCTCCTTTTGGTGTGGCCATCGTCAAAAAAAAAAAAAAAAAAAAAAAAAAAAAAAAGAAAAAAAAAAGAAGAAGAAGGAAAAGTCTGTAAATATCAGGTAAGTGCATTTGTAGTGGGTGGGGGGAGGGGTGATCATGTCTTACAGGCACTGAAGTTTGGTTGGTAACTCCACAATTCTCTGACCTTTCCAATTATAGACTATAACTTTTTTGCAAGTGTCTCTTTTCTTAATGTTGTTTACAAGACAGCATCTCCAATTCCCCTATGCCAGCTACACCTCACCTCTATTATTACACTAAAGAATAAAGTTAAGTATAAACATGCCTAAAAGTGCACACAAACTTGCAAGACCTCAATATTACATGTTAGACATTTATGTTTTGCAACTCATTTTCAAGCCATTGAAATGAGGTTGGAAAACTGTCATTTTTAATTCTGTTTTGTTGAGGTCTCCTTTGTTCATCTGCTCTTTTATGTTGTGAGGAACTCAACTCAACTTCTTATACCAGATTGTTTTTTTTTTCTTAAATTTTGCAGGTGACAAATCTTCGATGTGGGGGGATGATTATGTGCACGGCTATCAATCATTGTCTATGCGACGGAATAGGCACATCCCAGTTCTTACATGCGTGGGCCCATCTCACCACCAAACCCACTCACGATCTTCCAATCACCCCCTTCCATTCCCGCCATGTACTCAAATCCCAAAATTCTTCATACTCATCCTTCTCTCACCCCAGTTTTACCAATAAGGACGATCCCGTCCCTTCACTTAACCAATATTTACATTCTCAACCCCTTGTTCCAGCTTCCTTAACTTTCACCTCCTCACACATCCTTCACCTCAAGAGACAGTGTCTACCTTCCTTAAAATGCACCACCTTTGAGATCTTAGCTTCTCACACATGGCGCTCTTGGGTCAGATCGCTTGACTTGTCACCCTCACTTAACATAAAACTCCTCTTCTCGACAAATGTCCGCAAAAGGGTAAACCCGGAATTACCACAAGGGTATTATGGGAATGGCTTTGTGCTAGCATGCGCAGAGTCCACGGTTAAGGAGCTGGTCAATGCTAACATGCACACTGGCGTGAAGTTAGTTCAACAAGCGAAATCATCACTCACTGATGACTATGTCAAGTCTATTGTGGACTTGTTGGGGGATAAAACGGTCAAAACAGACCTTTCTGCGAGCTTGGTTATATCTCAGTGGTCGAAATTAGGGTTAGAGGATGTGGATTTTGGACAAGGGAAACCTTTGCATATGGGTCCTCTCACTAGTGATATTTACTGCTTGTTTTTGCCAGTTATCGGAGATTTTGATGCGGTTACGGTGCTCGTGTCCGTGCCGGAGAGTTCGGTTAGAAAGTTTGAGTATTATATGAATGATTTTCCGGAGAGGGATGATAAAGGAGAAGGGAATGGATATTATGAAGTAGAAAAACTGTTCATTTGAGTTTCTTTAATTTCAATCCGAGTGAGTTGGTTTAAATAAAGATGTGCGTTTCTTTGGTTTAAAATTTATTTTCATATTCATTTGATATTAGTCCCCAGAACCCGTATATGATACTTGGATGTGTAATAGTCCTGTCCTGTGGGCGATTTTGAAGTAAATAAATTTAGAAAAACCGTAACAAAATATTTCTCTCTCATATGAATATGTACTCCTTCTGTCCTAAACTTATAATTACTAAAAGTGAATGTAGAAATTAAGAAAAAAAATAGGTATTGTGAGTGAGAGAGAGAGATAAAATGAGATAGTTATTGTGAGTGGGGAGGAGAGAAAATTTTGAAAATTTTGAGTAAGTAATCATAAATATGGGACACTTAAAATAAATATAAAGAACCATAAATTTAAATTTAGGACCATAAGTTTGGGAAGTATTATGCATTTTTTTTTTTGTTGCCAAAATACGTATTAGTGCCCAAAACTATCCTTATAATCCCACTTAGGGTCTTAAACTATATAACGTCCCACATAAAATCTCCAACTAATATTTTAACCCAATTAAGGTTAAAAACCTAACGGGCCATTTACTATTTGTAACAACCGTTTTTTTTTTTTTTTAGTTATTATTGTGTTGGGCTATTATAAATTAATTTATGTAATGGGTTTAATGTTGGCCCAAATAAATTAAAAACCCAATAAGGTTAGTTAACCTTTTTATAATAGGAATGGGAAAACCCTACACTATATATTAATTAAACCCTTCTCTCATTATTTATCACAAAAGAAAAGAAAAGAGAGAGGTCGGGAAAGAGTGAGAGAGCGGCGTCAGAGAGGAGGCCGAGAGGGAGAAGGATCGGAGAAGAAGAAGAAGAGAGGAAGAAAAGGGGATCGAACCAAGGTAAACCTAATTCCCTAAATCTAATTCCTCCGTCTAGTCTTGTCTAGTATTGATTTCAAAGTTGGAACCCTAACTCTAAGAAGATAAATTAGGGTTTGGGAATTTAAAAGGATGATTATGAGGATTATGGTTATGTTAATGGTGTGTAAACATATAGGTGTGTGAGTGTGTGAATGTGTACGTGTGTGCATGTGTGTGTGTGGTGTGTGCTGAATGTGTGCAGTGAGTGTGTGCAGCGTGTGTATATGTTCTGTGTGTGTCGAGTGTGTGTGTTTGTGAATGAGGGTTTTGTGTGTGTGATGGAAAGGTGAAAACAGTGTGTGAATAGTAATCTGCGATGAATAGTAATATGTGAATAGTAACTTTACGATGTGAATAGTGTTCTGTGAATAGTGATTTCATAAGCTGGGAATAGTGTTTTAAATAGGATAAATACAATCCTAAAGCTTATTATTTGAGAATGGCATTAATATAACCCTAAGGGTATTTTAGTAATCAAAAAGGGGCAATTTGGGAAAGTTATGAAGGGTAGTACCAACCCTAGATTAAGAACGACCTTAAGAAGGAGTTTGAGAAATAAACTCGTAAGGTTAAAACTAAGAAAAAAAATGGGGGACGGAAGTAAATATTGTACTCGTCCTAAACGATAGTGTTTTGCGTGATTGTAGATTGGTGCGCAAGAAGTCGCTAAGAAGACAACGCTAGCTAAGGTAAGGGATTACGATCCTAGCTTTTGATTGTCTCTATCCTTTAATGTAGGATTCCTTGAATTTCTTTCATGAGTCGTTACCATGTGGCGGTAACGTTTTACATTCTTAAAAGTTGTGAACGCCTTTTTAAATGCTCTTACCCTTTGTCATATTGTAAATCAATGGGTATCGAAAGTAACTTTGAAATTGTATGGTGTTCTTGTACCTTGAACACTAAGTTGAAACTTTGCTATATCTTAATTTGGTATAGATGTGTTGAAACTTTGCTATATCTTAATTTGGTATAGACGTGTTGAAACTTTGCTATATCTTAATTTGGTATAGACGTTCGCTTGGTCTGATATGAAAAGGACTAAGTAGGTTAATCTAGTTTGAAAAAAAAGAACTAGACTTTTATACTGCTTATTGTAGTTGATTTTCATGATAAATCTTACTTAAATGCCCTGATCAGGCGTTGCACCTGAAATGGTGACGTTATCTTGGAATTGACGGACTTGAAAGTAAATGCCACACTTCTTTTGAAAAACGTTATTGTTAATTGTTGAATCTTAGCGGTTAACTTGATATTGAATGAAAGCGTATCTTTGAAAATATTATTGTTGTTCGTTCTTCCGGTCATCTCTCCTTAGAACCCGGAGAGATCCCGTATGAACTTACTGAGCATTGTTCGCTCACCCCTTCCATAATATTTGTTCTCCAGGATATAAATAGGAGAAGGTCTCGAAGGACAAAAGAAGAGTTGTTAAGGTGATAGTGAAGACCCTTGATGACGAAGTTTTGAGAAGTCTTTTAGTAGTAGTCGGAATGGATTATTTATGAATGTTTATTTGAATGATTGGTTATGTCTAGCCGTTGGAGTTTTGAAAGACAATTAAATTCGCTTCCGTTATTTATTTTGAATGGTGGTTAGAGATACTAGCTGTGGAGATTTGAATTGTGGTTTTGAGCCGTTGTTTTCCCGCGTTTGGGGACGGATTTTATTATTTAAAGGATATTAATTACTCCGAAATTCGGGGTGTTGCAGTTGGTAATCAGAGCTCCGGTTTAGGTTTACATGGGAGACTATAGAAAGAAGTTAAGACTATGAGGAGAAATAGTACTTAACGTAGATTGGGCTTTAGAACTCTGATAAGGAAGATAGTACTTTTGGGGAAGTTACCATTTTAGGAAACTTACCTTTTGAGGAAATTTTCTAAATTAGGAAACTTTCTAAGTTTGGGAGCTTTCCATTTATGGAAAACTTACTATTTTGGGGAAGAACCTAAAGTAGGATTTGTAGAGGAGTATAAGTGTATACTTGAGAATAATCTTGAATGATTGTGAATGAATGTTATCTCTTCATTAAGAACGAACACATTATGAGGTTTATGTGATTCTAATAGTGGTTTGTTTTCATTGTAAATCATGGACGGACCTAGCAAATCAAAGATGTTTTGGAGACATGTAGTTCTAATAAGAAAGTTGATCCAACGTTATGTTTAGGGGATCAAAGGACTAAAGGAAGGAAAGAAAAGTTACGCGAGAAAGCGGAAGTTGAAAGGGAGAGATTGGGCTTCACGTATGATAAATTGGTGTAAAACTGGAAGGAATTTAAAAGCACTAAGAAGAATTGGAGGAGATAAAGACAAAATTGCAAAGGTATAAAGAAGATCTTAGTGACACTGAGAGATACATTGATCAGACTAGAGAACAAGTCTATATATGGTTTGATGAAGTGGAACGTTTAAAGGCAACTATAGTCGTAAAGCAAGGACCAATGGCCCCTATAGGCAATGAGGCGCCAAATGAAGAAGAATTGGTAGCCGAAGTTGAAATCGAGGAAGTAGATGTTATCATAGAGGGGAATGAAGCTACACCAATCATAATTGATGATGATGAGCCACAAGAAGTACCAACCAAAAGGTCTAGAGGAAGACCAAAGGGATCCAAGAACAAAGTGAAGAAGGCTCCAAAAGTGTCAAGTGGGAGACCTAGAGGAAGGCCTAGGAAAGTTGGAAAGTGGGACAACGAATACTTTTAAATTTTCATTGCTAGTAGAAGTAACTAGTAGTAGTTTGAGGATTCATTCGAGTATCTTTTCTTTACTTTGAAATCGTTTTAATTGAGAACCTATTCCATTTATTAATAAAAGTGATTTTCTCTTATATGATTCCTAAAAGTTTTGTGATTTCATTTATGTTTTATATTGTTAAAAGTGTGCGTTAACCAAGAACAATAAAGTATAGTCTGTTGAACGACAAATGAATGAAAGTATGGTCTAGTGAAATGGCCAAATGAAAGTGATAAGGGTCTATTGAAACGACCTATGAAAGTAAATGTGGTCTAATGAAATGACTAACAAAAAGTGTAAACGGTCTAGTGAAATGACTGTGATATGTGATTAAGTCAAGTGAAACGACTTACCAAGGAAGAAATGGTCTATTGAAATGACCGAAGTGAATAGTTATGGTTTAATGAAACCCCAAATAGTCCAGTAAAGTCGACTAATGAAACTAAGTGATGGTCTATTGAATGACCTATGGGAAATGTTAAAGTCTAAAGATACCTGGCGACCAATGAGTATACTAAGTTGACTAATGGAAGTAGTATTAGTTCATTGAAATGACCATAGGTCTAGTGTTTGACCTTATTTGAATGATTAGTCTATTAAGACGGCTTATATGTGTAAATAATGAGTATTGTTAGCATGAGAGCTAACCTCGAGCAAGAAAGTATGGTTCGAGTGAAAAGACCATGGGTATTAATTGGTTTAGTGGGATAGCCAAGTGTGAACAATAGTGGTCAAGTGAAGCGACCAACGAAAGTGAAAATGGTCTATTGGAATGACCGACGAAAATAGTAATGGTCTAATGAAACGACCAATAAGTCTAATAAAGTTAACTAATAAAGATAGTGCTGGTCTATTGAAACGACTAGTGGTCTAGTGAATAACCTATAAATTGAATGCTAGTCTGTAGAGACGATCTATAGTATGAAAGTACGTAAAAACGTCTCGTATTCATGATAATATCATATTATCCGGCGAGTGTTCGAACCGCCAGAGTGTCTGAGTTTATGATGCTAACTCAAGGAAGTATGACGGTGTACGACTATGGTGCTAGATTCACCGAATTGTTAGAATTTGCCCAATGTTCTTCGGTGATGAAGAGCAGAAAGCCCGAAAGTTTGAATATGGTTTGAACGACCGAATCAGATACAGAATTACTCCGTTAATGCTATCAACCTATGATCAAGTGTTGGATAGGGAAAGGATAGTGGAGGAAGAAGCAGATAGTTATCGCAGTAAGCGAGAAGAGAAGAAGAAAAAAATCAACTGAGAAGAAGTCGACTGGATCTAAGGGGAGCTAGAACAGCGATGGGAATAGCAATAAGCGGAAGGCTACCAAGGATCGTGAAAAAGGACAATAATGCTGGTAAGTACCAGATTAAAGGTCATGGAAACCGAATGGATGGAAATAAGAATGACGCCAAAGGGCAAGGTTCTGATGAGAAGTGCCAAATGATTGCTTGGCTAAGAAAATGAATTTAATTCCTGAGGCGTTAGAGAATTCTTTAATTATAGATATTCAAACAAGAGAATTGATCCCTATTATGTCAATATATAGGAAGTGTCCTTTGAAATTGGATAGGAAAAAACTTGAGGTTGATCTCATTAGCTTGGAAATCGAATAATTTGATGTGATATTGGGAATGGATTGGTTAGCTGCATACCATGCCCATGAAGATTGCTTTAAGAAGGAAGTTCACTTCAGATTGTTATCCGGAGGAGTGTTGATTTCGAGGAATGAAACCTAGTAACCGATCGAGCCTTATATCGGTGATGAAAGCTCGTAAGCTATTAAGGAAAGGGTGTGAAGGATTTCTGGTATACGTGAGTACTACGGACCAGAAAGAAGTAACCATAAAATCACTTTCTGTGATTAGAGATTTCAAGGATGTGTTTCCAGAAGATCTACCAGGGATACCACTAGAAAGAGAAATAGAGTTTTCTATCGATTTGGTACCGGAAACTAGATCAATATCGAAGGCGCCGTACAGAATGGCTCTGTCAGGATTGAAGAAATTAAAGGAACAACTGCACGAATTGTTGGATAAGGGTTTGATTAGACCGGGTGTGTCACCATGGGGTGAACCAGTGTTATTTGTGAAGAAGAAGGATGGGTCGATGAGGTTATGTATCGACTATCGTGAATTAAATCGTGTGACGGTAAGGAATCAATATCCGTTGCTGAGAATAGATGATCTATTTGACCAACTTCGTGGAGCATGTTATTTCTCGAAGATAGATTTGAGTTCTAGTTATCATCAACTAAGAGTGAAGAAGGACGATATAGCAAAGATGGCCTTTAGGACAAGGTATGGTCATTATGAAATTGTAGTAATGCCGTTTGGGTCATTGTGGACAGACTCACGAAATCGGCCCATTTTCTGGCGATCAAGGTGATGGATTCCCTAGAAAATATGGCTAAGTTATGTTGGGTTTTGAGCAAACATGCCCAGCGGAATGAAACCCAAAAGCCTAGATCCGATCACGATGATTAAATTAATACGAGGATGAATTTAGAACACTAACCGTGACAGAGCTTTAAAATTCTGAGATCTTCAATCTTTGTTCTTCGCGCTTCTTCGAATCACGAACGTAGGAACGACCGCAAGACTTGGATCACGAACTTTGAAGGAGTTGATGCCAACGCCCTCTATGTTTATCCACACGCGAACGAATTTCAAGAACGATTCTTGAACGGATTGCTAGACCCAATAGAAACTATTTCTATTATGAAGGCTATAAAAATTCAATATTCTTGTTCTTGAGGAAGAAGAAGAACTTATTTTTCTCTCTCTTGGAGGCTCTCTAATTGATATGGAATCAATCTCTACTGATTAGGTCTTTGTTAGGAGTTTATATACTTATTAGTCCTAAACCTTTTAGGAGAAATAGGTTAAAACCCGTCACAATACGAAATCAGTTATTGGGCCCGAACAGGGCCTGCTCGGCCGAGTCCTTTGAGGTGCTCGGCCGAGCACCTTGCTCCAAAACAATCTGACCTTCTGATGTACATGTTCGGCCGAGTCTTATGAGGTGCTCGGCCGAGCACCACCAGAATCCTGATTTTAGCCTTTTATATAATTCGTTCTTTTGTGTGTGACCCCATAGGATTATATTAAGTTGGCAATGAGCCCAAACACATTTGTGCTCATAAATCATGAGCGGACTCTAGCAAGCCATCATGACTACCCAATTAATATAACTTGTATAAGTTCGTGAATCCTTTATAGAACATATTACAATCTCTTTGTTTCACGATGTCTATTGAACGTAAGCCATGGTCAATGGTCAACTTACAATGTTTAATGCTTTCTCGATCCAGAATGTATTGATAGTACAAATCTTATTTGAGCATGGCCATGCATTTCATCAACACCATTCTTCGAGTGGCCAAAGCTTGACATCTCTCTCTTACGAGGAACAAATCCCTTCTTGATTTATTACCTTTCCCTACATGAATCTGATTACGCCAATCACATTCTTTATAGCTACCCGATTAGGGGTAACGTTTGAATATGTCAAACGTAATGTTCATCAAGTGGAAGACTGTGATAATCTCAGGTCTAAAGATTCCAGTAATATAACTATATGAGACTTAATTATGACATTGTGACCATGACATAAATCTCATATGGGTCAGTCCAGTATTTGGTCTCCAACAAATACCCATAAGTTTAATTGTATCCCATACACCATAATCATCATATGATTATCCATTAAACTTATACTAACAATTAATCATAATTATCAGGGACGGGGATTATTATAATAAACATGCAAAGGATATAATAATCAAACATTCAATATCATTAATATAAATAACATTAATCGTTTTACAAAACGTGCCTAGAGCATACAACACCAACAATCTCCCACTTGCACTAGGCCTAATTAATGTATCGAATACCCATAGACCTAACATGACCATCATGCTTTGCTTGTGGAAGACCCTTTGTCAATGGGTCGGCAATGTTATCATCAGTCGGTACTCTGCATATATTCACGTCACCTCTGTTAATGATTTCTCGAATGACATGGTAACGCCTAAGTATGTGTTTGGACTTCTGATGGTTTCTTGGTTCCCTTGCTTGAGCAATAGCACCATTATTATCACAATAAAGGTCTATTGGATCAGCAATGCTAGGAACTACCTCTAGTTCAGTTATGAACTTCTTGATCCAAACAGCTTCTTTAGCAGCATCGGATGCAGCAATATACTCAGCTTCTGTTGTAGAATCAGCGACAGTACTTTGCTTAGAACTCTTCCAGCTAACAGCACCTCCATTAAGCACATATACAAATCCAGATTGCGATCTAAAATCATCCTTGTCGGTTTGGAAGCTTGCATCTGTGTAACCACTTACAACAAGATCACCTTCCACACCTCCATACACCAAGAACGAATCTTTAGTCCTTCGCAAGTACTTGAGAATCGTCTTGACTGCAATCCAATGATTTTCACCAGGATTTGATTGATATCTACTCGTCATGCTCAAAGCATACGAGACATCGGGTCTAGTACATATCATGGCATACATGATTGATCCAATTGCGGAAGCATATGGAATCCCAATCATTCTCTTACGCTCATCAGTTGTCTTAGGACACTGATTCTTGCTTAGAGTTATGCCATGTCCTACAGGCAAATTTCCTCTCTTAGAGTTTTCCATGCAGAATCTCTTAAGAACTTTGTCAATATATGTATCTTGACTTAAACCAATCAATTTCTTGGATCTATCACGATAGATCCTAATGCCAAGGATATAAGCGGCTTCTCCCATATCTTTCATAGAGAAACACTTTCCTAACCAAGTCTTTACAGACTGCAGTGCGGGAATGTCGTTTCCTATGATCAATATGTCATCAACATATAGTACCAGAAATAATACTACGCTCCCACTAATCTTCTTGTAAACGCAAGGTTCATCTTCGTTCTTGATGAAGCCAAACTCTTTGACCGATTCATCAAATCGAAGATTCCAACTCCTAGAGGCTTGCTTCAATCCATAAATGGATCGTTGCAATTTGCATACTTTGTTAGAATTTTCTGGAATTACAAAACCTTCAGGTTGTGTCATGTAAACATCCTCAAGTAAGTTCCCGTTAAAGAACGCTGTTTTGACATCCATTTGCCATATCTCATAGTCAAAATATGCGGCTATGGCAAGTAAAATTCTTATAGACTTGATCATTGCTACGGGCGAAAAGGTTTCATCATAGTCGATACCATGAATCTGCCTATAGCCTTTCGCTACAAGTCTAGCTTTATAAGTATGCACCTTTCCATCCATGTCAGTTTTCTTTTTGAAAACCCATTTGCATCCTATGGTTTTTACACCTTCGGGCGCATCAATCAAGTTCCAAACTTGATTATCATACATGGATTTAATTTCAGATTCCATGGCTCCAAGCCATTTATCTGAATCAGGAGCGGACATCGCTTCTTGGTAGGAAGTAGGTTCGTCATCAACTATGACTTCTACTTCATTGCTATCCGTCATGAGAAATCCATATCTCTCAGGTTCAGATCGCACCCTACCAGTTCTGCGAGGAACTTGAGTATTCTGAGTAGGTTCCACAACTCTTTGTGAAACTTGTTCAGATCCAACATTTTGTTCCATGTTATTTTCGGGTTCTCGAATTTCTTCGAGATTAATTTTACTCCCACTAATTTCTTTGGAGAGAAACTCTTTCTCTAGAAAGGTACCATGACGGGCAACAAACACTTTGTTTTCCGCGCGGTTGTAAAAGTAATAACCCTTAGTTTCCTTAGGGTAACCAACGAAAAATACATTTATCAGATTTAGGTGTGAGTTTGTCAGATATGAGCTTCTTAACAAATGCTTCACAACCCCAAATCTTCATGAAAGACAAACTAGGTTTTCTTCCAGTCCACATCTCATGTGGAGTCTTTGGAACAGATTTTGTTGGAACATTATTTAGTGTTAGTGCAGCAGTTTCTAGTGCATGTCCCCAAAAGGTTAAAGGAAGATCAACTTGACTCATCATGGAGCGGACCATATCCAATAAAGTCCTATTTCTCCGTTCGGACACACCATTCCATTGTGGTGTCCCAGGTGGAGTTAATTGTGAAACAATTCCACAATCTTTCAGATGATTGTCAAATTCTTGGCTTAAATATTCTCCACCACGATCTGATCGAAGTGCTTTAATAGTTTTGCCAAGTTGATTTTGTACTTCATTTTGAAATATTCTAAATGTCTCAAAAGATTCACTTTTATGTTTCATTAAGTAGACATAGCCATATCTACTAAAATCATCAGTAAAAGTTATGAAGTATTGATATCCTCCCCTAGCATTGCAACTCATTGGTCCACATACATCAGTATGTATGAGGGCCAATAAGTCATTAGCCCTTTCACTACTCTTAGTAAAAGGTGCCTTAGTCATCTTTCCAAGTAAACATGACTCACAAGTTTCATATGATTCAAAATCATGTGAATCTAGAAGTCCGTCCCCATGGAGTTTTGAGATACGCTTCTCATTAATATGACCAAGACGGCAATGCCACAAATAAGTATGATTTACATCATTAGGTTTGGATTTCTTATTTACATTATAAACATTCTTATTATTCCCACTTTCAACATCAAGAACATAAAGGCCATTAAATGAACATGCAGTACAATAAAGCATATCATTTAAATAAATAGAAAACTTCTTATTTTCAATAAGAAACTTAAAACCTTCATTATCCAAACAAGAAATTGAAATAATATTTCTACTTAAATCCGGAACGTAATAACAATTGTTCAAAACAAGAATTAATCCGCTAGGTAAAATGACATCATATGTTCCTACGGCTAATGCAGCAACTCTTGCTCCATTCCCCACGCGTAGGTCCACTTCGCCATCTTTAAGTAGCCTTCTATTCCTTAGTCCCTGCACATTTAAACAAATGTGAGATCCACATCCAGTATCTAATACCCAGGAGCTAGAAGTAGAAAGTAGAATATCTATAACATAGATACCTGAAGTAGATGCAGTCCCACCGCTCTTCTTCTTCTTTAACTCTTCCTTGTAAACCTTGCAATTTCGTTTCCAATGTCCAATCTCATTGCAGTGGAAACAAATTGCATCCTTTTGGGAAGCAGGTTTAGCCACATTAGCTTTGGCAACAATTGCCTTGCTAATCTTGGGTTTGACAACTTTTGCCTTACCCTTTCCTTTGCCTTTTTGGCCCTTTCCTTCCTTAGACACAATGAGTACAGGAGCGGTCTCTTTACCGATTTTCTTTTCTGCCTGCTTAAGCATTCCATGCAATTCAGACATAGTCTTATCCATCCCTTGCATATTAAAGTTCATGACGAACTGATTATAGCTTTTGGGCAATGAATTAAGAATAAAATCGGTGGCCAACTCAATCTCAATTGGATGTCCAAGCCTCTCTAGTTTCTCAAAGTAAGCCTTCATTTTCAAAACATGAGGGCTCACAGACTGTCCTTCGCTCATCTTGCATGAGACTAGGGCAGCTATGGTGTCGAACCTCTCTTGCCTTGCTTGTTCTTGGAACATATCTTTCAATGTAGCAGCAAGGTCAAATGCTTCCAAGTGTTCAAGAATCTTCTGAAGTTCTGAACACATGGCCGCAAGCATAAGACAACCCACCTCACGAGAATCATTCACATGTTTCTTGTAGGCGTTTCTCTAATCCTTGGGTGCATTAGAAGCAGGTTCTTCTTCAGGAACGGGCTCATCAAGAATATAGAGCTTATCCTCATGCTTTAGAACAATTCTAAGGCTACGGATCCAATCCGTATAGTTAGCTCCATCTTCTTGAAGTTTCTCCTTCTCAAGGATAGATCGCAGTGATAAATTTGTATTCTGAGCCATTATCTACAATTATGCAAACATATAATTAAATATAAGTACCAACTTAATTAAAGATATTAAATTAATAGTATTTTATAAATACTCCCACTAAATTATATAACCTTCATATACATCCAATGTATAATATAATTTGAATGGGCTAAGATCCATATTTCACTTAACTTTGAGTCGGCTAGGGCACGACTGCTCAAAATAAGTTATTTAGGTAGACAACTCCTTGTCAATCATATCGTATATGACTCTTAGATCTTTTATGAGATTTTAGATATCGTATATCTAACATGTTTTAATCTCATCTGTGCCTTAGGCCCAAAACTGTTTTGATAGCCTAATTAAGTTAAACCATTTTTAAACGTATAGGAATCACTGTTTCCTCATCTTGCTCATAAATGGATAGAATCAATGCACCTACGCTAAGGCGTAACCCACACAAAACTACCCACGTACTCACAAGTGTTTTAATCATGGATTGGCATGGAACTTAAATTTTAAAGAAGGTTCATGACATATAGCATGGTCAATGTTTATAGTCACATAATATAAACACATAAAGCAACGGTTAATAATTTAACTAATCTCATTAATTAAATTAAGATTTCATGTGATTGATTTATGGGGATAAATTCTTTAACACATTATTGAGAGCACGATTGTACGGTCGAAAACTAAGCCAGAAGGCATCCACAATCCCGTACCAAATTTAGAAACTAGAAGAAACAACTATGTAAGGTCGAAACTAAGCCAATAGGCATCCACAATCCCTTACATAAAGTAACTCGATTTTAAATTCTTTTGTCCCATCAATTCATTACTTTGACCTTGATATTTGTTTTCAGGAAACACGGTTTCTCAAACCAGCCATCTGACTAACAAATTCAATCCAAAGTGATTTTAAACAAGCCATTTAATTTCAGGAAACACGGTTTCTAAAACCAGCCATCTGAAAAACAAATTTTGTCCAAAATCAACCTGCTCGACCGAGTCCTTTAAGGTGCTCGGCCGAGCGCCTCTGTGTTCCAGAAAACCCTTTGCTTCTGACGACTCTGCTCGGCCGAGTCTTATAGACTGCTCGGCCGAGCACCACGAACATAACAGATTTTCTTGTCGAATTTTAATTCTAAGATTGCTTTCCCGATTCATTTAGGATTTGGTGTTCATAATGATCATATCATCATGTTCATCAAAACCTTGAATAAACGATTTATTCATGAATCAAAGATCATCAACAAATCAATCCAATTAATTTTTGATAATCTAAAGGAACATAATAATCAAATTATTATTGCAATCGTAGATCCCACATAACGTATTTAAACGGTGCGATTTTATGATTTCAATATATCTCATATACAAACATAAAACTCAGATCACATAAACATCTTGAATCCAAATTCACATAGCATGCCAAAACATATAATCCAATTATATCATTAACATGTTATTATTAAAATAATCATATTGAACGGGGCTCTGATACCACTGTTGGGTTTTGAGCAAACATGCGCAGCGGAATGAAACCCAAAAGCCTAGATCCGATCATGATGATTAAATTAATACGAGGATGAATTTAGAACACTAACCGTGACAGAGCTTTAAAATTCTGAGATCTTCAATCTTTGTTCTTCGCGCTTCTTCGAATCACGAACGTAGGAACGACCGCAAGACTTGGATCACGAACTTTGAAGGAGTTGATGCCAACGCCCTCTATGTTTATCCACACGCGAACGAATTTCAAGAACGATTCTTGAACGGATTGCTAGACCCAATAGAAACTATTTCTATTATGAAGGCTATAAAAATTCAATGTTCTTGTTCTTGAGGAAAAAGAAGAACTTATTTTTCTCTCTCTTGGAGGCTCTCTAATTGATATGGAATCAATCTCTACTGATTAGGTCGTTGTTAGGAGTTTATATACTTATTAGTCCTAAACCTTTTAGGAGAAATAGGTTAAAACCCGTCACAACACGAAATCAGTTATTGGGCCCGAACAGGGCCTGCTCGGCCGAGTCCTTTGAGGTGCTCGGCCGAGCACCTTGCTCCAAAACAATCTGACCTTCTGATGTACATGCTCGGCCGAGTCTTATGAGGTGCTCGGCCAAGCACCACCAGAATCCTGATTTTAGCCTTTTATATAATTCGTTCTTTTGTGTGTGACCCCATAGGATTATATTAAGTTGGCAATGAGCCCAAACACATTTGTGCTCATAAATCATGAACGGACTCTAGCAAGCCATCATGACTACCCAATTAATATAACTTGTATAAGTTCGTGAATCCTTTATAGAACATATTACAATCTCTTTGTTTCACGATGTCTATTGAACGTAAGCCATGGTCAATGGTCAACTTACAATGTTTAATGCTTTCTCGATCCAGAATGTATTGATAGTACAAATCTTATTTGAGCACGGCCATGCATTTCATCAACACCATTCTTCGAGTGGCCAAAGCTTGACATCTCTCTCTTACGAGGAACAAATCCCTTCTTGATTTATTACCTTTCCCTACATGAATCTGATTACGCCAATCACATTCTTTATAGCTACCCGATTAGGGGTAACGTTTGAATATGTCAAACGTAATGTTCATCAAGTGGAAGACTGTGATAATCTCAGGTCTAAAGATTCCAGTAATATAACTATATGAGACTTAATTATGACATTGTGACCATGACATAAATCTCATATGGGTCAGTCCAGTATTTGGTCTCCAACAAATACCCATAAGTTTAATTGTATCCCATACACCATAATCATCATATGATTATCCATTAAACTTATACTAACAATTAATCATAATTATCAGGGACGGGGATTATTATAATAAACATGCAAAGGATATAATAATCAAACATTCAATATCATTAATATAAATAACATTAATCGTTTTACAAAACGTGCCTAGAGCATACAACACCAACAAGTTATACATTGATGAAATTGTAAGGTTGCATGGAATACCGGTTTCAATAGTGTCAGCTCGAGATGCAAGATTCAAATCGAAATTTTGGAAAAGTCTGCAACAAGCTTTGGGGACAAAGTTGACAATGAGTACAGCTTTTCACCCGCAGACCGATGGGAAATCAGAGAGAACTATTCAGACATTGGAAGATATGTTAAGGGCTACATCGTTGGATTGGCAAGGGACTTGGGATGAACATTTGCCATTGGTAGAGTTCGCGTATAATAACAGTTTCCATGCTAGTATTGGAATGCACCGTACGAGGCACTGTATGGGCGAAATTGTAGATCACCGACTTGTTGGGACGAAGTGGGTGAAAGGAAGTTGACTGGACCAGAAATTGTCCAAGTGACGGCGGACAAGGTACAACAGATAAAAAAATTGGCTTTTGACTGCGCAGAGCAGACAGAAATCCTATGCTGATCGTAGAAGACGTGATTTAGAATTTCAAATCGGGGATCGAGTATTTTTGAAGATCTCGCCAACAAAAGGAATGATGAGATTTGGTATTCGCGGGAAGTTAAGCCTGAGGTACGTGGGACCGTTCGAAATTTTGGAAAGAGTTGGGGCAGTGGCTTATAAGTTAGCCTTACCGCCTGTGCTAGCGGGAGTACATAATGTGTTCCATGTATCGATGTTAAGGAAGTACATTCCCGACCCAAGCCATGTGATCGAGTATAAGCAGCTTAGAGTTCGAGCTGATTTGAGCTATGATGAAAGGCCCGTGAAGATTGTCGACCGCAAGGACCAGATTTTAAGGAAAAGAGTGATTCCTTATGTGAAAGTGCAATGGAGCAACCATACAGAAAGAGAAGCTAGATGGGAGCTCGAGATCGAGATGCGAGAAACATATCCCGACCTATTTTCAGAATGACGAGTTCGGTTTGGAGGACCAAACCCTTTTAAGGGGGTAAGAATGTAACAACCGGATTTTTTTTTTTTTAGTTATTATTGTGTTGGGCTATTATAAATTAATTTATGTAATGGGTTTAATGTTGGCCCAAATAAATTAAAAACCCAATAAGGTTAGTTAACCTTTTTATAATAGGAATGGGAAAACCCTACACTATATATTAATTAAACCCTTCTCTCATTATTTATCACAAAAGAAAAGAAAAAGAGAGAGGTCGGGAAAGAGTGAGAGAGCGGCGTCAGAGAGGAGGCCGAGAGGGAGAAGGATCGGAGAAGAAGAAGAAGAGAGGAAGAAAAGGGGATCGAACCAAGGTAAACCTAATTCCCTAAATCTAATTCCTCCGTCTAGTCTTGTCTAGTATTGATTTCAAAGTTGGAACCCTAACTCTAAGAAGATAAATTAGGGTTTGGGAATTTAAAAGGATGATTATGAGGATTATGGTTATGTTAATGGTGTGTAAACATATAGGTGTGTGAGTGTGTGAATGTGTACGTGTGTGCATGTGTGTGTGTAGTGTGTGCTGAATGTGTGCAGTGAGTGTGTGCATCGTGTGTATATGTTCTGTGTGTGTCGAGTGTGTGTGTTTGTGAATGAGGGTTTTGTGTGTGTGATGGAAAGGGGAAAACAGTGTGTGAATAGTAATCTGCGATGAATAGTAATATGTGAATAGTAACTTTACGCTGTGAATAGTGTTCTGTGAATAGTGATTTCATAAGCTGGGAATAGGTTTTAAATAGGATAAATACAATCCTAAAGCTTATTATTTGAGAATGGCATTAATATAACCCTAAGGGTATTTTAGTAATCAAAAAGGGGCAATTTGGGAAAGTTATGAAGGGTAGTACCAACCCTAGATTAAGAACGACCTTAAGAAGGAGTTTGAGAAATAAACTCGTAAGGTTAAAACTAAGAAAAGAAATGGGGGACGGAAGTAAATATTGTACTCGTCCTAAACGATAGTGTTTTGCGTGATTGTAGATTGGTGCGCAAGAAGTCGCTAAGAAGACAACGCTAGCTAAGATAAGGGATTACGATCCTAGCTTTTGATTGTCTCTATCCTTTAATGTAAGATTCCTTGAATTTCTTTCATGAGTCGTTACCATGTGGCGGTAACGTTTTGCATTCTTAAAAGTTGTGAACGCCTTTTTAAATGCTCTTACCCTTTGTCATATTGTAAATCAATGGGTATCGAAAGTAACTTTGAAATTGTATGGTGTTCTTGTACCTTGAACACTAAGTTGAAACTTTGCTATATCTTAATTTGGTATAGATGTGTTGAAACTTTGCTATATCTTAATTTGGTATAGACGTGTTGAAACTTTGCTATATCTTAATTTGGTATAGACGTTCGCTTGGTCTGATATGAAAAGGACTAAGTAGGTTAATCTAGTTTGAAATGAAAAAGAACTAGACTTTTATACTGCTTATTGTAGTTGATTTTCATGATAAATCTTACTTAAATGCCCTGATCAGGCGTTGCACCTGAAATGGTGACGTTATCTTGGAATTGACGGACTTGAAAGTAAATGCCACACTTCTTTTGAAAAACGTTATTGTTAATTGTTTGAATCTTAGCGGTTAACTTGATATTGAATGAAAGCGTATCTTTGAAAATATTATTGTTGTTCGTTCTTCCGGTCATCTCTCCTTAGAACCCGGAGAGATCCCGTAGGAACTTACTGAGCATTGTTCGCTCACCCCTTCCATAATATTTGTTCTCCAGGATATAAATAGGAGAAGGTCTCGAAGGACAAAAGAAGAGTTGTTAAGGTGATAGTGAAGACCCTTGATGACGAAGTTTTGAGAAGTCTTTTAGTAGTAGTCGGAATGGATTATTTATGAATGTTTATTTGAATGATTGGTTATGTCTAGCCGTTGGAGTTTTGAAAGACAATTAAATTCGCTTCCGTTATTTATTTTGAATGGTGGTTAGAGATACTAGCTGTGGAGATTTGAATTGTGGTTTTGAGCCGTTGTTTTCCCGCGTTTGGGGACGGATTTTATTATTTAAAGGATATTATATTACTCCGAAATTCGGGGTGTTGCAGTATTTAACGGAATTTGACATGTGCCCCCTCACAAGTTGAAGATGCCCATTTAAGTATTCTATGGTGGGGTGATACCTTAACACACCACCATGGTGTACCCTCATGGTAAACCAAACATTATATGCAACATAAAAAACAACTCGCATATAATCTAAATTTATGTATTGTATCCAAGTGCAACACTTGGATACAGTACTTGTTTAGCTATTGTATACAAGTGTAATATCAAAATTTATGTATTGTATCCAAGTGTATCCAATTTATATATAATCTGGACCATTGATTTTGATTCTAATCTAATGGTTATGCTTGGTTCTCACGGTTTTCACGCAATTACGGTTCTCGCGCAATTGTGGTTCTCATTTGAGCTATATATATATATATACACACACACATATATATTAAAATTGGTTTAAAAAACAACAAGTATGTCAAACAAAATTGGAAAGAAGCATTACCATCAAACTCGTTTGGCTCATTTGGTTGGATATTCACGTTACAGCTTTCCCCACATTCCATTGCTAGATCATTCATAATTATCCAAAGAAACCCTAGAATACAAGCTAATTTGTCAATGAAAAATCATATAGAAGATAGTTTTGATGGTTTTCTGAAATGGTTTTCTTCACGCTCGCGCGGTGAATATGTAAGGGCACAGCATGTGGGAATGCGTAGGACAAGAGTTAGGATATTAAAAGTCATTCATGCCCTTTAATTTTGGTATGTGAGGGGGAACATGTCAAATTCCGTTAAATAGTAAATGGCCCGTTAGGTTTTTGACCTTAATTGGGTTAAAATATTAGTTGGAGATTTTATGTGGGACGTTATATAGTTTAGGACCCTAAGTGAGATTATAAGGATAGTTTTGGGCACCAATATGTATTTTGGCCTTTTTTTTTTTTTTTTCCCCTGCGAGTACTGTTACAGATTGTATACGACTTTGTTGGTGTGAAGTGATAACGATAAAGTGTGAAGGCTTTGTTGAATTAAGGTAAAAGTTTAGCCAAATATTAGTGCTTGTTTGTTTCCACTTATTTGGGTGGTTTTTGACTTTTAACTTAAATTAAGCAATAATTGTAGTGTTTGTTTTCATTTATAAGTTAAAAGCTCATAAAGTGATGTACAACTCAATTATTGCATAAAAAAGTAAAAGACCAAAAGTTAAAAACTATTGCTTATTTTGGCTTGTTGAAAACACACATTTACACCTTTCCTTAATAAAATGTTTTTATTCCTAAACCATCCCTACTTTCCTTATATCTCGAGCGCATTAATTTTGTACTTCTTGTTTCAAACAAATTTTGGCAGTTAAAAAGTTTACTCACTATTCCTCTCATCATGTTCTTCTACAACTTTTTCATATTTCAAATAAAGAATTCAATTGTTGTGTTAAAAAAAAAAGATAAAGAATTCAATTAATTTTCTTGAATTTATATTTTCTTTTGTTTTGAGATTTTTTTAAAATCTTCTTGTATTTGATATTAGTGGTGGAGCCAAATTTTTTTTTTAACAAAATTATTGTAAATAGGTAATATTCTAAAAAGGACTAAATTTAATTTAAAAGAGGGCAAAATTTTATAGTAGTGTTATTTTTGTTATTATAAAGGAGGGTAAAATATTAATTTTAGGTTTGTTTGTTTCGGTGTTCATTCTATGTAATTATGAATAATTCATATATTATACTTCAATTATAAAAGAAAAATTAATATTTAATTAATTATATCAATAAACCAACAATAAGATTATATTTTAGTTCAACAAAAATATTTTATAAGTTAGTTATAAGGTGAATGGGCATGCATATTAGTTAATTTATATAGCAAGGGCATTTTGGTATTCTTATCATATTTCAGTCTTTTTTTTTTTAGGTTTTTTGACAAACAGATACAATTAACGTAAAACAACTCATAAGTTTTTTCAGAATAGCCAAAACAAACAGTCCTCAGTCCATCAGCCATAAGTCAATCAGCTATCAGCCGTAAGCCATCAGCTATAAGTCATCAGCCACCAGCTACGACAAACGAGCCTTTAGTATGTCTCAACTCAAAGAGGAAGATTGGTGTGAGACAGTCTCACACGGTGAGACGGATCTTGTTGAGAGAGGAAATGGGTTTACCCCGCCCCGCCCATAAGGGGGCAAACCATTTACTCTCTCATCAAAATCGGTCTCACGTGTGAGACCGTCTCACACAAGTTTTTGTCCAACTCAAATGATTTTTCCAATTTTATTTTTTTTCCTTTTATTACGAATAAAGTTTAATCAATAATTTTAAATTGATTTATTTATATTAATAAAAATTTAAGACTTATTAATATAATATCAACAAAACTATCCATAACAAGATTTAGACTTTTGTTAAGACAAATAAATCAATATATAATTATTGCTCAAATGTCAAAAGAAGTGGAAAAATAATTTTGTGAGTATTAAAAAGTAAAAACCATGTCAAGTGTGCAAGTTTTCCCAATTAAAATCTAGATAGCTTGTTGCTTTATAATACCGTTGTCTTTCAAAATCTAAAGTTTATTATTGATACACCATTAATAATACTATTAATAACAAATTTTAAATTTTTATTTAAAATAATTAAATCATCTTAAAATCATTTCACAAAATTTGTGATTAAACAAAAAACAAAACCAGAAAGATCGTTGACGAAGAGTGCTTAGTTTAGTACTCCTTCCGACCCGGAATAAGGTTTTTAGTTTGACTTTACACGGAGATTAAGAAAAAGTAAATGTTGTGAGTATGAAAAGTAAAGTATGAAAAAGTAAGAGAGAAAAAGCGGGTAAAAAAATTTTGTTGTGAGAATACAATTGAGTTACATTGTCCATTTTAGTTAATAAATCAACTAATAACTTTAGTTTGGAACGAGTCCAAATCTTCTGTACCACTTTGTGTGCCACTTCATGTGCCACAAGTGATCTAGTGGCTCACAATTGTTAAGAGTGGTATTATTGTAATATTATGCAAACATGTGAACGATTAAATTAGAAGTAGTACATGAAATGACACACAAAAGTGGTACAAGAGATCTCGACTCGTTTGTATCCAATCAAGTTGTATCAACAACTAGGCCACTAGTAGGCAGCTTTATAGACCCACATGAATGATTGACCCATAGTTGGACTCAGATTCCTAAATTACGTGAAAATTAATTTAATTTTATATCGAATTTCTAGGTTTATGTCATACTTCCACCGTCTCTAATTCTCTATTTATAGTATTTATAATACTCCACCTAGTACAAAATAAATGTTGCTTTTAGTCAATCACATATAACTTTGACCAATAATTTAAATTACCAATAATGATGCTAATAAAAATTAAAAATTTTTCATTGCATTATAATTAATAATACTTTTAATAATAATTTTTAGATTTTTATTAGGATCATTATTTTTGTTTTAAATTTATTGATCAAACTTACATCTGTTTGACCATAAGTGACAATTATTTTGGACCAGTGGGAGTAATATATTGATATTAAATTTTGTAATTTTTTTATAATAATTGAATTAATTAAAATTATTTCAAAATAAAAATAAAATGTAAACATCATTTTTCAAGAGCGAGAGAAAGTATGAGTTTGTACATTTTAGTCATTAATTTATAAATCTTTTTACATTTTGAGTATTACAAACAAATATACGTTTTAGTCATTAATCCATCACCATCATCACTCCAACCTTTGCACCACCATCCATCACCATTATCGTCACCACACCAGCAACTGCCGCCAACAAACCTTTACCACCACCCCGAAACCACTTTCCTTAAACAAGCTCTTGCACACCCTTCTTTATCTGACTTCCCTCAAAACAAACCGCAGTGAAATTAATCCTCTTCCTTGGGTTTGTCATTCCTTAAGTCAATACTTTATCATAATGTAAAAACTAATTTCACTTTTAATTTTTAATGCAATTAAATTGAATTTTGACCTAAATATTATATATAAAAAAATTATTACTGATCTAAATACTATCGATTAAAATAATTACATATGATAAATTGATTTTTTATTAAATTGTGGTCAAAATAAATTGAGTTGACCATAAAATGAAAAATGAGACTAGCGTTTCAAAGTGAAAATTATTGTATACCTCTGAATTTTGGCAAAATATCAACACCCACCCTCTTTTTTCACAGTTATGATTTGAGGCCGTCTCTTGTACAACCGTCGCACGGCTTGCGACGGCGCCGAGCCGAGCCATATTTATTTTTATTTTTTGCCACCCCAACTTTTTTTCCTCCAACAAAAGTAACACTTATTATAACGAAATGTAACACTTTTTTTTTTAATTCAAATGTAACACTTTTTTTAAAAAAAATGTATCACAATTTTGCTGCAATAGATAAAGATAACATAAAAGATTGACAACTAAACTAATGTAACACTTTTTATAAAGGAATGTAACACTCATTTTTTCAAATGTAACACTTTTTTTCTCCGAAAATTAACATAGGATTGACAACTAAACTAATGTTACATTTTATAAAAAATAAATGTAACATTTTTTTTCTCAATTGTAACAGTTTATATTCTTAAATGTAATATTATATATGAAATGTAACAATTTTTTATTGAGAAAGTAAAAATTGAAATGCAAACTCAATTTTTTTTGGGTTAATGACAATTTAGGGGCTGAACTCCAGGGGGGTGCGTCTAAAAGGGGCCTCGGTTTTTATTTTCGTTAGATCAGGGCTCAATATCTAAATTTTTCGCCAGTTAAGGGCTTTTTGACGGAAATCGTTAGAAATCTGGTTAAATGCCAATGTGCCGAGAACGTGATCAACGAAATCGTTAGTTTGAAATTGATTTAACTTTTAGGGAGTTTAATGCACATTCTTAAATTTAACGGGCTTAAATTATTAAAACTATTTCCAAATATTTAACCTTTTCAAAAATAATTAACATTTATTAAATAGTATAAAAAAATATTTTGCATATTTTCAATATATAAAATTATTTCCAAATATCTACACTCACAACACATCACATTTTTCACTTTTTCCTTAATTAATGTTCCCAACTCATTTTTTGTAAGTTAAAGAGGGACGGAGGGAGTATTTCTTTAATCTACCAAAATTACCCATTTGGTTGTCCCACTTTAACTTACAAAGTCCTAAAATGGAAATGTTTTAATACTTTTAAAATGGTGGGACCCACTTGTCATACTCACAACAACTATCCACTAACTATTCTACATCCCACTTTCTCTCTCCCACTCAACCATCTACACTCACAACACATCATATTTTTCACTTTTTCCTTAATTAATGTGTCCAACTCATTTTTTGTAAGTTAAAGAGGGACGGAGGGAGTATTTCTTTAATATACAATAATATTATTTAAAAATAAATAAAACTAACTATTTTGTAAACCATTCATCATTCATCATCAACCCAAACTTTACACCACCACCACCACTCATCACCATTATCACCACCACACCACCACCATCCAACCACTGCATATCACCACTGTATACCACAATGGCCACATTCAAAATAATATAAAGAAAATTATAAAAGAAAAATCAATAAATTAAAACACCACCAGCACCACTGAACTGAACAGCCATCATCTTCCCCACCATCTTCATTCTTCATCAATATCACTATTATCATCACCGGCACGGGCACCCCATCACCACCATTCTTGTAATTTTTGAACCAACGTGATAGTGATTACCATGGCGGAAATTTAAAAATCAAACACAAAAAATGCATAGATTCAGATTCAGATTAGATTTAGATCTGGATCTAAATCTTGAGAGAGATTAGCATCAACAGCGGCATTTTTTGGCCTAACAAATTGCAAGGAATGGTGGCGGAGGCGATACAACCATGGCCTCACGAATTGAGTCCGGGAAGTCCTACAGGATCCGATGTAAGCGATTCGAGTCACCCTAGTATGTCTTCTTCTCACGTTTTCCGGCCGGTGGCGAGAACTGGTAGGATCGTTCCTCCGCAAGTCAAAACGATGACGGCGCCCGCCGCCCAACAATCCTCCTACTTCGTTGAGTTTATCGGTTCCTGGGGTTGATTCGGGAGTGGGATTCAGAAATGGTGAAATTGGGGGAAGAGCTGATGGGGATTTTGTGTGAAGGGTTAGGGTTAGTAACTGAGAGTTTGAAGGAGAGGTCGTGTTTGGGGGTTCGCCGGGAACTTTGACGGCTGCCGGAGAAGAAGGCCGGAGTGTGTGCCGGAGGTGAGGAAGGGAGAGAGAGAGAAATGGGAGACAGAGAGAGTGCGTGTATTATGTGTGAAAGAAGGGAGATGAAGGGGATATAAAGTTTTTTTTTCACTCCCCCATACTTTTAAAACATATAATTTAACCCCTTAAAAGTTACTATGAATTCAAACTAACTGATTTGTTAATCACGTACCATGCACATGGTCACTTAACCGAGTTTCTAACGAATTCCGTCAGAAAGCTCCTAATTGCCAAAAAAAATCGATATTGAGCCCTGATCTAGCGAAAATAAAAACAGAGGCCCCTTTTAGACGCACCCCCTGGAGTTCAGGCCCTAAATTGTCATTAACCTTTTTTTTTGTAAAATTGCTGTTACATTTGACTGTAAAAAATGTTACTTTTTGAATATGAAACTGTTACTTTTATTAGAACAGAGTGTTACATCTCAGCTGACAAGCAACTCAAAATTTTTATGTGTAAAAAAATATTTTTTTTTAAAAAAAATCAAACCATATCATGACCTATGTAGTTTTATTCGTCTCGTCGAGACGAACACAACGGTATTTTTAATAATTTTTTTCTGAGTTATAAATCTCAAGATATAACATTTTAAAGTTAATGGGTTTTTTTTAAAGAGGACACGTGGCAGCGCGCGGCAGGGTGAACCAGCGAGTGGCTCACAGCGCGCCACGTGTCATGCTGGGGCTGGATGAAGGCTGGCGGACGGGTCGGGCGGGGCGGCCCATGGAGCATCCCGCCGCATGGCTGTACACCGGATGTATATAAGAATTTGCCTTATGATTTTCATTTATAACTATATTAGGTGAAAACTGATATTAAGCCAAATTTAAAAGGTTTACTACGAAAATTGATGCAAGCTTTCCAAGACAAAGTAATAGCCTTACACAAATGAATTTGATTTTAATGTTTATCTCGCTAAGATAAGTTAAAAAATCGCACATATATACTATATTTATTTACCTTCATATAGCAAAAAAGTTATATCTTGCAAATTTTACTTTATTTAATAAAAAGACAAATATAGTATTCATAAATAATAAATATAAATTATTTGATTATGATTTTTTATAAACTGTGCATAGCACGGATATTAATCTTGTAACTAATAATACATTGTCAAATCGGTTTGTAACTAAAATTTTGTATTATTTTGTAATTTTAGTATAGTAGTACTCTTTGAATATATTTCCCTCCTTAATATCCGAGAATGAGAGTCTAGACATACCCAAACGGTTATAGTTCCGTTTCCCCGTTTCAGAACCGGCGATTCCCCGTTACCGAAAAGCCGGAACCGTATTTCAATCCTTCCTAATCCAGTTCCCGGATACTGGTTCTATCCGAAGGTTCCAGCCAATACCTGCCAATTAACCTTCTTTTTTTTGCAGTTTAGTCCAAATCTGTTAGAAAAGTAACTGATCCGAGTTAAAAAGTTGAAAAACTATCTGATTTTTTTTTAGCCAAATCAATTAGAAAACCTAACAAATTAAGTTATTTTTTTTTAATAAATTTGGTTAGTTTATTATCAAGCATGTAATAAAAAATTAAACAATATTTTTCTTTTAAAAGGGACGGTGTTAGAGACAATTATCCCACATCGGGAATCAACTAGCCAAGCATTGACTATATAAAGATCCTGGGCTACTCCTCCCATTGCCAATTGGTTTTGGGATGTAACCTCAGACTTTATCATGGTATCAGAGCTGGCCCGTTACACGTGCAGGGCCAACGGCCCACGATGTTGCTCTGCGCCACCCGTAACAAGTCCACGTTGTAAGCCTTGGCAAAGCCCGGCTACACGTGAGGGGGCGTGTTAGAAACAATTATCCCATATCAGGAATTAACAAGCTATGCTTTGGCTATATAATGATCCTGGGCTACTCCTCCCATTGCCAATTGATTTTGGGATAGAACCTCAGACTTTATCAGACGGTACCCTTGTAATATTATTAATATATTTAAAAATGTTACAATGAAGGGGACAACCTAGTCTTTCCCATTTATAATTCAAGAGTGGAAAAAAAGGGGCTTTTATCTCTAAATTATAAAATTTATCTAAATTCTAATCTAAATAAAAAAAACTAAACTATACTACAATTACAAAATAGTGGAAGGAGGGGAATGGTATTTATAGGTGAGAAACAAGGTAGAAATCGTGTAAGTATATTTTTTTTTAGACCTAAAAGTCCTCTAAAAAAGAGGCCAAAACTGACCAAAAAGTTAAATCCAGCCGTTAGTAACGGCTATATTCCTCCAGGCGCCTAACGGCTATTAACGGGAAGGGAGAGGGGCCAACCAACGGCTAGTTTGAAATCTAGTGGTTCCACGGTTTCGGTTCACAGTTTCGTAACCGGCGGTTTCACGGTTCTGGGATATTGAACCCGTATTCGAACCGGCTAGGGACGGTTCTGATTTGATTCGGTTCTCGGTTTCGACAGCTTCGGGTATGACCGGTTTCCAATTCCGGTTCTACCCAACCCGCCAGTTCCGCCAATTTTCAATCAAGAAAAAAATCCTTCTCACTTTGAATTCCCGAGTATTTTTTGGTGTGTCAAAAAGAGTATCATATTTGAGGTAAACCAATTGAGCCTATTTAAGGGCATCTCCAATGATGGGTATCAAAACCAAATTTTGATACCTGCCTCAAACAGTTAAAGTCTCCAATGGTAAAAAGTTAAGGTACCAAAAATAGGCAAAGAGTTAGGGGGTTACCAAATTTGGTACCTTGGCTAACTCTTTTTTGTTGCTGCTCACACGCGCGTGGGAGGTTATTTTTGGGCAATTGTTTGCTCTGTCACTCACCTGGCTTTGTCGTCTCATAGATTAGTGAGCTTTTTTGAATTTTTGTGAAGCCAAAAGTAGCTGCCACATGTACGTACACCCATGACATTTTTATTTGTTTTTGCTTCAAAGACTTAAAACAGTTGCATTTTTTATTTTTTTTGTTTTAAACACTTAAAACTTTTTACATACAAAATGTCAAAATAAGTTAATTTTTATGCAAATTAAAAAATGATTTAATTTTTAAAACTTCTAAATTTTACATATTTTTATTCAAATTAAATATGTAATCTTATCATATGTAATCTAGCTAGCGAATGAAAATAGGCAAAGAGTTAGGGGGGTACCAAATTTGGTACCTTGGCTAACTCTTTTTTGTTGCTGCTCACACGCGCGTGAGAGGTTATTTTTGGGCAATTGTTTGCTCTGTCACTCACCTGGTTTTGTCGTCTCATAGATTAGTGAGCTTTTTGAATTTTTGTGAAGCCAAAAGTAGCTGCCACATGTACGTACACCCATGACATTTTTATTTGTTTTTGCTTCAAAGACTTAAAACAGTTGCATTTTTTATTTGTTTTTGTTTTAAACACTTAAAACTTTTTACATACAAAATGTCAAAATAAGTTAATTTTTATGCAAATTAAAAAATGATTTAATTTTTAAAACTTCTAAATTTTACATATTTTTATTCAAATTAAATATGTAATCTTATCATATGTAATCTAGCTAGCGAATGAAAATATGTTACGGGTTAACATAAATTATTATTTAAAAAAAATTAAAAAATCATTTAATTATTATTAAAATTAATTAAATATTTAAAATATTTAATTAATAAAAATATTTAAATGTAAAAAAGTAATAATATAAAAATCAAATTTGATTTTGATACCTACCATTGTAGATGCTAGTACTTTTTACATAGGTATCAAAATTTGATTTTAATACTTACCATTAAAGATGAAAACTTGGTACCTAATAAATAGTGTTCCAAAGGTACCAAAATTTGATTTTAGTACCTTTGCTTAACTCCTCCCATTGGAGATGCCCTAATAAAGGTTGACAAAAACTTGTGTGCACACATGCATGATCCGTCTCATCCATGAGACATGTCGGTTTTTGACCCGCCCGACCCACGAACCGGCTCCAGGACCCAGGGGTCGAACCTGCCAAAAAAAATTATTTTTTCTTTTTTTTACTGTTTTTTTAATTTTTATATTTTTTTTTTGGTTTTTTTCGGTTTGTCAAAAGTAATAGTTACTATAACTTAATGTAATGACTGTATTCATATAAAGTAACATTTTGTATACATAAAAGTAATACATATATACAGAAAAGTAACAGTGTTTTTTTTTAATGTTTTCTTCATTTGCCAAAAGTAATATTTATTACAACTAAAATATAACGAACGTGTTACTTATATGTAATAATGTTTATACATAAGTGTAACACACATGTATAGAAAAAGTAATAATTCAACCATTTACATTTTTAGAGCTAAAAACACTTGATTAGTGTTACATGTAAAAGTATTACATTATCTATAGAAATATGTTATAATTTCTTTTATTAAAGTGTTACATTTACTTGTACAAACAATTACATTCATATATGAGTTGTTACTTTTCAAATATTACTTTCTTTCAAAAAATTAAATCAAAATACATAATATTTTACATTTTTGCAAAAGCATTATTTCATTTCAGTATAAATGATAATTACATTTAGATATTGTTTGGGTTACATGTAATTATAGTTAGTATTACATTTGAAAAAATGGGTAAAACGAGCTTTTGTTTTTGTAAAACAGGTGTTACGTTATCTTATGAACAATGTTACTTTATATGCATACAGTCATTACATTAAGTTATGGTAACTATTACTTTTGGTGAACGGCTGAAAAGCCGAAAAAATAATATAAAAACTCAAAAAAAAAAAAATTTTTTTTTTTGGACCTATGGGAGGCTGCCACGTGGCGGGTCATGCCCCATGGATCATGGGTCGACCCATCTCATGCATGAGACGGATTCCCTTGTTTTCGTGGGAGACCACCAGGTTTGGGCCGTAACAAATGAAAGTAATTTTCTTTAGAACAAACTAATGAAAGTACTTGCCGACCAAGGAAACTAAACAGTGAATCAAAAGGTCAGGTTACAGGTGAGTCAACGTCAACTATTTATTATTGTAATTTCCCCGGGATTTCGAGCATCCAAATTAGACCAATAATAATCCCAGATAAAAAAAATTGGAAAAAAGTTTTAACGGTTAAATTACAGGAACTAGGGTTTATTTATCTGCCTTCGTTTTTGGGGTTTTCCCTAATTGATTTCGGCAATTCATAATTTCCCAGGATTTGCAATTCCGCTTGACCATGCAACCTCAGGTGCGTTTCTCTTACATTGCGTTTTCCATCATTATTCCTCTTGGGCAATTTTCAGAAAAGATAATTCACATTGATTTTGGTTTTGATTTTGATTTTGATCTGTCTGGTCTCTCTTTGCACATAAACCGAACTTGATTTCACTCCGCCTTTTCCTGAATTGCATTTTGCAGTGAAGCAATAATCTTCTTCTGATTTTTCACTTTGTTTAGTGAATTTTGCGTTAGACAAGTTTGATTATATCCATTGCCCTTGTATTTTGCTTATTTTTTTCGTTCGTTTATGTTTAGGGTTTTATTTATTTGTGTTCGATTACACATTTGGATGCTTGACGCGTTTATGACTGTTATATTAGAATTTTTGACTAACTTTCATGATGAAAAATATTAAGCAATTAGTAGCAGCACAATCAATTTTCAAGTAGTTTTGTGCTAGTAGATGTATGCCATCAATCATAGAGATGATGAATGATTTAAAACTAACAAAACAGCTTTCCTCAGATTTCAGATGCTATTTACCCATTCTAAGGTGATGGGCCAATAAGTTATTTTTTTTATAGACCCCCTCAAACAGTTTCTAGTTCTGCAGAAAATAGGCATTTAAGTAATCTATTTTATTTTTATTTTCCATCTAAGCTGTCTAATTGAAATCAGCAGTGCAGTTTATCCTTTTCACTCCTTAGTCTTGTGTCTTAGCCAGATGAAAGTGGCGAACGAGTGCTGTTTGATATTTCCTAGGTGCTTGCCTGTTTTATGCATCTTTGTCCTTCTTTGGCAAGTCTGACTATCCTCTTGGTCAACACAGGGTTTGTCAGGGTGATGCGAGTACTATCATAAGATTTTTCCTTTTTGTGAGGCATGATAGTAGGAATAGATAAACCCGCTTTGTTTGAGGGAAGTCAGATAAAGAAGGGCGTGCGAGTTTTTTTTTTTTTTTTTTTTTGGAAAGTGGGTTTGGGGGGTAGGGAGAGCTCCAGGCCCGTCTCAATAATTTTAGAGGCCCTGTGCTAAATTTAAATATTAGGCCTTATTATTATCTAAGAAATTTACATAAATAACGATATAATTTCTCCGTCCCACTAAAAGTTGCGCTTTTTTATTTTATATATGGATATTAAGATAAAGTGTAAGTGGTGTAATTTTTGTGAGTATAAAAAGTGAGGTAGAAGAAATAAATTGGGGTAAAGAGGTTTAAGAGGTCAAAAGAATAATTTTTAAAACAATTAAGGGTTAAAATGACAGAAATTACAACTATAGGGGGCCCTTAAAAATTTGGGGCCCTGTGCAATGGCACTGTTTGCACAGGGCTATCACCGGGCCTGGAGAGCTCTAAGACTTCCTGTTTGTTCCATCAGAAAACGGTTGCTCATGCTTTCGTTGATTGATTTTGAGAGGAGGAATAGAAGATTACTATAATCTTCCTTAGGCTAACCGAAAAAAATGAGTAATCATTTTTAGGGGGAGTGGAGAATTTGATTTCTTCAGTCTGATTGGCTCAGTCTTTAGGGAGAGCTGGGATATGGATTTTTATGGTTTATATGACGAGCATATCAGAGGAAAACCCTCTTGAAGGCGAGGCTGAACCATGATAGAAATTTAGAAGACAAGTGGCCATCGTCATTGAACAAAGAAAATCCACCCAGGGAAAAGGTGCTTCAAGTCTTTCTTAACGGAAGATCTTCTATTCAACCCTATTTCCTTTCTATATTTGTATCAACAAGGTAACCTAGCTAGGAAGGAGTGACTCCCAAGTCAGCCTGAACGATCGATTGATGATGTTAGTTAGATGGCGTGATGTTTCAATCCCAACAAACCAAATCAAGCTAGATAGCATTTCACCAGTCGGATACTCGGATTAACCACTCGTTTTATTACATGCAGGGACGAAACCGAGATTTGAGTAGAAGGGGGTCAATATTTTAATACGGTGGCATAACCTAAAACAAAGGGGGTCAAAATTGATAAATTTATTGTTTTTCGTAGTAAAAATTGTTATTTTTCTAAACTTGAAGGTGGTAAAAATGACATAGCTCCAAAATTAAGGGGGTCGATTCAGCACTTTGTGGCCAACGTGGCTTCGCCACTAATTACATGTTTTTCATGACGAAGTTCTTTGCTTTTGCTGGTTGAGAATGAACTTAAAGGCTTAAAACACTGCTTCCATTCTGTCCTCTACTAAAAAGAAAGAGTGGGCATCCTCTTAGGATTCTGTTTGCATGCCTAAGGACGAGGCTGGGCGGGAAGTGAGAAGGATGGGTGAGTGGAGGAAAACTGCTATTGTAAAGCAGTCTAGAACCTTTTTATCTACTTATTTGCAGGGTTGGTTCGTCATCATTAAAACATAGCAGTTTTTCCTAAAGTAATGTAAAGGCGGTTCATCTCTGGCAGCGTAGATCATTACATAACTGAAAATGGAATATTATAATAGGTCATCCTGAAAAATATCTCTTCCCATTTTCTCTCCGCTTTTCATTTATCTCCAACTCAATTAACTCACCCAAGATCTCTTACTTGGTGTTGTCTTTTCATTTATTCCATTGTTGCTTGCTACCTACTCAGTTCCTAAAAAATGTCCTATTTCAATCATTAAATCATAACAGTTATTCCTTAACGAAAGGTGGTTTGAGTCGGGCAGTGTAGATCATTACATTACTGAAATATCATAGCAGCTCATCCTGAAAAAGATTAAAAAGATCTCTTCCCATTTTCCTCCACTTATTATTTATCTTCAACTTTATTCAACTCATCCTAGGTCTCTGATACTTGGTGTTAGCTTTTCGTTTATTCCATTGTTGCTTATTACTTACTCCTTTCCTTAAAAATGTCCTATTTGGAAAGTTAAATGGCTAACTGGGTAGTAACTATTATTACAAAAGTACCCTTCGCATCCAACTTTTCGTTGATATGAGGGGGGTAAAGTTAACTACGGCAGCATCGAGCTTTACAGCATGGGAAAGGGAACATCATAGTAGCTCATCCTGTAAAAGATCTCTTCCGGGTTGGTTTTAAACACGATTCAACTCGGTCCATGTCATAATACTTGGTGTTGCCTTTTTTGTATATGAACTTGGTTTTTTCATTTTTGTTTCATTGTTGCATATTACTTGTTACCAATCAGCAGTTTCCTATTTGAAAAGTCAAATATCTAAACTAGTACCTTTGATAGCACTCCCTCCGGCCCAGTGTAAGTGTCCATCTTTCCTTTTTAGTCTGTCCCAGCGTAAGTGCCCACTTCCTAAAATGGCAAAGAATCTTTACTACTCCTCCCACTCATTCTCTCTCCTACTTTACTTCTATACTCACAACACCAATCAACTTACTATTCCCTACCCCACCTTCTCTCTCCTACCTCACTTTTCATACTCACAACACTTACATCACTTCCACCATTTCGTAATCTCCATGCAAATGGAAGGGTGGACACTTACTCTGGGACGGAGGGAGTAACTATTATTGCAATTTTATTTAGTTTATATTCAACCTTTTCTTTGATATAAGGGGTAACATTCGTTATTCCTGGGAATTGTAAGCTGTTAACTTACTCCGATATCACATTTTTAAGAAAGGGTGTATGTTGGGCAGGTAGGTTATGTGGTTTTAGGTCATTACAATCTTGTACCTTGGGCCTTGAGTCATTGCTATCCTAAGCCGCTATTTGCTTCTGAACTTAAGTGTTAGGTGTATAAGATTGGGACACTGTAGTTTATTTCGTTTCCTGCGTTCGTATGGGCTTGGTGAATAGGGCATTTGGGTGTGTCTATTCTAGATATGCAGGACTGTTGGAATCCTCTACTTGATTTAGCCTTTTGTTCTGTTCATGTTTCTTTTTTGCTTTTGATGATGGAGTATGGACACCTTGTCCGTCGTCCTGTAACATCCATCTTTATGTATATTAACAAAAGAATAAAGAGAATGAGTTTTGTTGAAGGAACATTTGAATTCCAGGTTGAAATGTCCGAATATATAAATATGAGCATTCGTTCTGCAAGTAGTAATCAGATTCAGAAAAGTTTCATTCTAACACCATCCAAAATACTAGATGACAACCATAGTTAACATTGACATTTTACCATATTTTAATATATTCAGGCAGTTAATCGTATCTATAGAATGAATTGAGTTAAATAGGTCTACTGGAATTCTTATCTCGATGCTATGTAATACTTTCCAGAAACGGATACTGTTGTGCCGGATGGATTCTCGATACATGGTTCAACTTGATTTAGTTGTTATATTTGAAATATTTCCTGATAGACGGCAGCTATCTGGAATACTTGCTACTCCGCCGAATTGATTCTACATTGTCTTTATTTGACAGGATATCAGCTTGGAATATCATATCTAGAGAACTCGTAAGTAGGGAAGGATAAAGCAAGGCATACATTTTCTTATATGCTATCGGAGTATAGGGAAACAATGACAGGAAATCCTAAAAGAGAATCTGCAAGAGATGCAACTGCCACATCTTTGCCTGAAGAGCCTCCGTGTTGTCCTCGCAAGTGGTACTTCAGTAGGCAAGAAATTGAATGTTATACTCCATCAAGGGCTGATGGCATTGATTACAAGAGGGAATCACATTTGTGGAGGCTATACTGCTCTTTCTTGCAGGAGTTCGGCATGGAGCTGAAAGTGTAAGCTCTTGATTAAATTCATAATATTCAGAAAAGCACGTGAGATCTGCAAGTGAATGCAAAATTGAAGCTCTATTCATTCGGTGATATTGTTATTTTCCTTTCTTACAATCGGTGTGATGATATTTCTCAAAGTTTTGGAGTTCTTACTGTGGAAACATCATATTATCACCCGAGCAACAAAGTTATCTTGTTTTTTTCGTCCTTTTCTTTTTTTTTTTTTAATTCATTTGGCTTATGATTGAGGTTATCAGACTGGAATTTTTTTATTTCTATTTTTCTATTCTGGGTAAAATTTCCAAGACTTGAAAGTAAAATGTCTGTTCACTGGTTTATGCCTTAAGCCTGTGACCTGTCTCTCGGCTACAAGAACAAGTATGTCCCATGGGTATTTCGCATGCTCATGATTTCACCCCTAGAGAGCAGTTTGCATGTTTGTCCGTTGGTTAACTTTACAATGTAGAGCCGTATCTTTGTTGTACGTGTCTAACTGACTAGACCCATCATCTTGCAATATCTTGGAAGGTTTTACTTTTTATGTGGTAACGTCTCTCATTCCTTGTATACCACATTTCCCATTTCATAACTAGTATCTTTCAATACTTCATGAAATATCATTGCGTGCTGGTATTGATTTGCTTGATCTTCTATATTTCAGTCCCCAAGTGACAATAGCAACAGCAATGATGTTCTGTCATCGTTTCTACATGCGGCAGTCTCATGCGAAGAATGATTGGCAGGTTAAATTTTTGTCACTTATTTTCCTATTTGATGTCTGATTGTTTGTGTACTGCGACTTTCAAAGAGTTTCCAAATGTTATCCAGTGTGAGCATATCGGGTTTTGGATGAGTGTGTAAGCTTTCATACCTATATCTGTATGAACTTGAAACCTTATCTTAGTTTTCTTGTCAAATTTAGTCCTTAACATTAACCTATATTTTATAAGGGACCCAACTTATGGCATGTTTCTAGAAGTTACATACTTTTGACTACTTAGGGTTATTACGTAATTTCATTTCAAAGAATATGTTTCAACATATTTCTCATTTTCAGTGTAATTAAAGAATATGTATGCGTTTGGTAACTCTTTCATTTCTGGAAGGCGCATAATCATTCTAGAAGCAATTGTTTATTTAATATTTTCTCACATATGTTAGGAATGTTTCCAGGAAAAAACAACTAAACAAGGTAGGTTGTTGTAATGAGGCAAAAATAAGGAAGGTGATTTTATTGGTAAAAAGTAAATAAAGATCTGTACATAATACCTTGAAGTTCAAAAACATAGAAAAAGTTTGGTTGTCAAACACATTTCTGGTTATTGATTTTATTGGGAAAAAATGGAAATGAATCGAAATAGAAACATATTTCTGATTCTAATTCTAATTCGTAAAGTATAAATAGAATGGTTATCAAATGCTACTTAGTTATTCAGTAAGTGCTGGCGAATGATCTCATATCTGACACCTGATCTCCGGTGTAAGGATGTTTTGAATTTCAGTACGCCTTTTACTTTTACAAGCATATTGTACAAAGTCATATTGGGTGCATTTTACAGACCATTGCAACCGCATGCATGTTTCTGGCGGGTAAAGCAGAAGAAACACCGCGGTGGCTGAGTGAACTTATTAATGTGGCTTATCGGGTACTCCATAAATACGATCCCTCAGCTACACGGAGAAAGGTACTGATTGGCACTCACCTATAAATTGAGTCTATGCTTCTAGCATTTAAACTGGGTTGCTTATCAGTGTATTTCATTACTACAGGAAATTTATGATAAGCAGAAGGAAGCAATCATAACAGCGGAGAGACTCTTACTGGCTACTATTGGATTTGAGCTTAACATTGAGCACCCATACAAGCCACTTATTGCAGCCATAAAGAGATTGGAGTTGAAAAATAATGAGCTTGTAAAAGTGGCGTGGAATTTCGTGAATGATTCGTATGTCCCTCTTTCTTTTCTTCTTTCTCCCCCCATCCTTTTTTCTCGAGAGAGTAGCATGATCTTCTCAATGTACAATTATCTAACTGTTATAGCTTAAGAAGCTAAACTATGTGATGCTTGATTATGTAGGCTGCGTACCTCATTGTGCGTGCAGCACAAGCCCCACTATATTGCAGCTGGTTCAATGTTTCTTGCTGCCAGATTTCTAAAAGAGAAATTGCCTACAGAAAAGGGGAACGTTTGGTGGATGCAGTTCAATGTTTTACCTAAACAATTGGAAGGTTTGTTGAAATAGAACTGTATGCCTCCTATCCTTCTCTATCAATTTGTATGCCTCCTATCCTTCTCTATCAATTTTAATCTTTTTTATTTTTGGTAGTTCTCTAATCTCGTCACTAGTCATAGGTGAGATTTCTTTATGTTGATTAACAATGTCGTAAAGTGAGTTTTACTTCTGGAATGGCCATTATATTTCCAATACTGTTGAGGTTGGGGAGAAAGAAGGAAACCAGTCTTATCCCCGAGCATCCATCCTTTATTAATGCGAGTATTAGTAATATTGAAGAAGGTAGACCCAAGTAGTTTTACTGCACACTTACTTCGGCACGGACTAGAATGGAGACACTGTCCCTCTTTTGGGATGATTTAATTTCTTTAATTCAGTTATCCGAAACTACATCCAGTGGGCAGTGCTTAGTGTGATTGATCCAAATTTGACATAGTATCATGCTGTGGACGGGTATTTGTACAGGACAATTTGTGCTTTAGAACCTATTGCCTCATTCTGTTTTTTGATTTCCTTATTGCTGCGACTTAAAGAAGCTGGTGAACCTGCAACCAGGAAGTGGAAAATACATGTCTTAGTTGCTTACAGTTTTACACATCAATTATATCTGGAAGTACTTAAATGAGAAGGGGCATTTGGCGACACTCGCCACTGTAGTTATGCCATTATATCCCTCTCTCTCTCTCTTTCGTAAGTATAGGATTTTTTGGAAGTATGGACTTAATTTTGTGTTGAGTGCTTGCATTTCTTCTTGCATGGTTCTCAGATCTGGCTATTTATTTCAGAGGTCATTAAACAGATGATGAGGCTGTGGGAGAAGAACCAAAGACAAGCTCTGCCACCAAAGGTTCGTACGACGGTTAGTGAAACAAACCGTGTCACTGGAAAACCAACGCCCAGTAGCCCCAAAGCATTAAGTGGCTCAGTCCTAGTGGAAGACTCCACAATTGTAGCTTCAGATGATTCTTGCGTGCTTACCAAATCAGAAACATCCAAGTCCATGGAGAAACACGAAGTTGACAATGTCCACGAAGCGTTGACGGATACAGTTTATTCCCAAACTAGTGATTGTGGCAGTGCACATAGTGCTGTCGAGGATTGTGGTGGTGAACCTGCAACCAGGAAGTCTGATCAGGATTCAAGTAACAACATAGTGCCTGTTGAAGCTAGCAAAACTCAGATAGATGCAGATCGTATTAGAGAGGCGCTAAAGAGGAGGAAAACTGAGAGAATAAAGAAAGCGGCATTGATCAAAACCACAGAAGATGAAATGGACGGTGAAGCCTGGATAGAAAGAGAACTGGAACTGGGCATAGAGGCAGAATCTAATTTAGCTGATAAGAGACGAAAAGTTGAAGTTTTTGACCTGTACCGGAGGAATTATTATTCCTGAAAGTGAAATTCATCTCTTTTATCCGAGGGAGCTTCCTGTTTGGAAGTGGGATTTGTGAAAATTTTTGTAAGTATCTGAATAAATTTTATAAATGGTTATAAGATCGTTCGTTGGGAACCACTGATTCTTAATTCCTTATTCAACTTCTTTGGTTCTTTCATTAGGCACTCACACTTCAGGTTACTTCGTTGCTGTTTAATCAAAGTGCTGAGTTAAGCCTCCATTCTTGCATTATTGATTGCTTGAACGAACTAATAGAAAAGAGGGATTATATGATTTGTGGTGGCAAAAAATGGGTGTTATAAGCAATCCTTTTACCCCAGTATAATATGCCATACTTGACCTGTACCAAGTGGCAATTCTCTTAACCAGCACCTGAGTGTACCATTAGGTTTCTGATAGCAACTGTACGGTCAACTGCTTGGAGTGACCTGAAGTATCCTTCATAGCATAAACCTATGCAAAGAGAAGTGAACTGTTTTCCTGTTTCTGTACCAACTAGTAAATGTGCCGTCAATCAGGTAACCTACTGTTTGCGTTTCTTTTTACATTTCTGAATGGTTAAGGTCATTTGAGTGATGCTACTACGTAACTTGCATAATATTCTGTGGTTTCTGGAATCAGTTACATGCTCGCTCATCATTTTAGTGACGCTTTTGGCGGATCATTGTTTCATTCTGATTCAGCATTTTGTCACTCCAATTGATAAGATGTAATAGAATGTGCTAAGCGGGTGCAGTGCATGTACAGTCGAGTACACTTACTATAAAAGATTGTAAGACATTGAAAAAATATGTCCCCATCTGCTAAGGCAATATCAAAGTCTCCAAACCAGAAAAATGTTCATTTTAAATATTGCATGGGAATGAGTCACTACTTGGATGTTTTATTTGTTTGAGTTACTTTCTCTAGTCATATCTTCTGCATTCCTGTCTTCTGTGTTTGACTTACATTGGATGAACTTTTCATATATCTGGTGATTTAATTGATCTATTTTTACCAATGTAGGAAGATATCGGCATTCTTGAGGTAAGTGGGTAATCGCATCTAATTCGCATAGGTAGTTGTAGGAACATGATGAGATTTCTATAGACATTTTCACAATTTTCCATTCTTGTCTACCTATATATACAGAATCCTTTATTAAATGCTATGGGACATTTACAGTTTACCTGTTGAAGTATGTTACCTTGACCCTTAAGTTTTTTTAAGGTACCTGTGCCCAGACGACACGAGATGGGTGTGTGGGGGGCGGGGTGGCTGTTTTGCAACACATTTGGTGTATCTGTAATGATTTGATGGATCCGATACCTGGATCCTTCCCAAATCCGTATCCATATCTGGTACTCGTAAGTGAGTCTAGTTAACATAGCTGTCGAGAATATGCTTTTGTCTGGGGTACTTTTATCCAATTTCTCACGGGTAGTGGAAGTAGCCTGGTTTTTTCAAGGGGTTTTAACTTTTGCTTTGATGGTAACTCAACATATTTGTTCTCCCCATTGTGACATTGTAGTATCTCTGTTAATTTTGAAGTTTAACTGTTACAACATTTACCTGTTTCATTCTTCTGGTTCGGCAGACAGTATGACACCCTTCAAGATGTTTGACTGGTTTCTTACTTGTGAAGTTGGGAATACTTGGAACAGGCCACTAAGGCTTCAGTTCACATTTATATTACCGATTCTTCATGCAAGTAATATCCATGTTGAAATTCATGTTATCTTGGTAACATGTTAATGTTGAATCAACGTTCTATTAGTTGAACTCTCTCCCTGTGTGTGTGTATGTAGAGAGAGAGAATGTATGTCAGTTAGTTGAACCCTGCATGGAAACTATATCGCACCTGCTGAACAATAAAACAATTTTTTAACATTGTTAAGTTCACTATCTTTACATCAGGGATTTTGCCAATATAATGCCAAAAGATAGTCTTAAGTAAATGCCATTCAGCTTGGAAATATTCTAGCTAGCCCTTTTCTTGTTAAATAATTCCTGTACTTTTTTCGATTTTATCCTTTTAGACACCCATCTCGTTTGTCTTTATATGGAAGGTATTGCAACCAGACATGCCGAATCAGGACTCTTAGTATATCTATATTACTGCAACTTGTTAGACATTATCTGTAAGGTATTCTTTCTGATGCTTATTGTTATTCCTTAAGATGAGATCATTTCCACAACCATGTCGTTATGCTATCATATGTATTTGCTTGACAGATAATACATGATTAGACGCGAAAGCATTACTTGATAAATATGCAGTGCACTCGGCTGTCATTGATGTACAGTTGAAATCTGCAACAACTTGCTGGGAGGCTTTTCGAAACGGCTACTTGATCTTCTTGGCTGGTTCTGCTTATTAATAATAAGTCTGGAGAGATTATGAGGTATGTCCATTAAGAGATTTTCGTTTGATTTTGGCAAATTTTGTTTGTCTGAATATTAATGTTCTGCATTTCTTTCTGATTTTCTTCCCTGCTCGCTTTCGTTATAGCAATGATCCTAATGGGTATACGCTACAAAATGCTTTGGAAATTAGAAACCAGTTCTGTTTTATCCATGTTATCTGTTTGACACATTTCTTTTATCTTGATGTATCAACAATAATGAATTAAGAACCTGATGAATGTCTAAGAATGAGGAATTTGAAGTGAGAAGTACTTTGAACTGCAGTATGATTCACCTTTTTTTGTTAATGTTTGAAATGGCATAAAATTGTTCTTCATGTCATGGCTGAGATCCTTATTTCTGGTGTCCCCCCTAGATAATCTGGTATGTGCTCAAATTTGGCATATTTTTTCTTGTAGGCACAAATCTAACGCTTGCCAGTTTTTTTCACATTTTTTTTATCTTCCAACTATTTTTTACCATAGAATCACTATAAAGTTTTTCACTTTTTAATATTTCACCGGAATTACGACAATTCAAACCACATTGGTGCACTATTAATTATCAATTTCTTTTCTGAAAAGAGAATTCTACATTCTGAGTCCCGTTGAACGCCCAACATGCTTAAAAATGTCTCGTAACATTTTCTGATCCAAGCAGTTTCTCCACAAAATTGGAGTCAAGTTATTTGCAAGTGCGGATTCTAAACATGTGCTACAATAGTAGTCACTAACCTCTTACTAGTCAAGCAAATGTTATAACAGGAAACCATGGCAAAGACAAATCTCCAACATCTGAATTGGTGCATTCTTTTCACTCCTTCCAACAATTTCATGAACCAGGCTCTACATTATGGAGATAGAAATTTGAAAGAGCGATAACATACCCATTCTAAATGGAATTGTACAGCTTTCTGACATGCACCATTATGATTTTTGAATGTAATGTCGTTCAGTGTCTGGGTGGGCGACATCCTAGTGACCACCAAACTAATGTTGTTTGGCCGGAAAAATGATAGTCAGGACAGTAAGAAAGATTCGCGGGGAAGTGATAAGATTAGAAAGCCAGGGGGAGGGGGTGTTGTTTTGTTTCTTGGTTCATCTTTGATTAGTACAATGCTGTCACTTTAAGTGTTTTCGCTACTTTTCTGTGCGTGTGAGTTTGTGATTCTCTAGACTTTGCAAAAGGTTTTCAAAGTGAGGCCTGAAGATCCCTTTTGAGTGTGATAAGTCTAGCCTTTTTTCCACTCATTAGTTCTATAGATTGGTTTGTTTCCTTAGTGCTAATCACTCTCATTTATGATTGTTTTGTCTTTTGTTTGTTCAGTGATTCTGGCTCGCTGTTGTTACGGTGCTTTTATCTATGACTCACTCTTGTCTTGACTCGACCCTGACCCTTTCTTTCATCAGCTAAACTCAGCTAGTTGGTAAATCAGACGAGTTCAGTTCACCTACTCCGTGTTCGACTCCAAAGGCTTGTGAGGTATGTCCACGCTTGACTCATCTCCTCGTTTCAAGAACACAACCATATTTGACTAGTCACTTTTTATCACCCCATGTGTTACTTGCCTATCTTGTTTAAATTACACTAGACTAATTGTTATATCTAGAAACAAGGCAATTTTTTAAGACAGTTTTTTTTTTTTTTTCCCCTCACGAACCTGAGCTCACAGAGAGGTCATAAACGAGAGCGAGTTCATCAAACCTTTTAAGCCCGACCTGACCCGAGCTAGCCAAATAACTAGATGAGCCGAGTTGAATACATGGAAAAGTAGAGTCGTAGGTGTAGGCTCATCTACTGACCTAAGGAAGTGGCCTAGTCTCTTCATTGACAAACTGTGATTAATCTGATTAAACTTGACTAACTAGAAGAAGATTGCTTACATTAAGTTGACACTTTTACAAGTAAACTATATTGTCCTCCCATTTCTTTATCAGTGCTTTTCCAAAATAGTGGTCTTTAGAGACATGAATATGACACTTGATAAGTAAGGTCTGCCTTTAGATGGCAGTACCATTTCAATCAAATAAAGTTACCTCTCCAACTTTCTTACCCAGACCAAAAACATTTGATTCAGTGAACACTTGTTGCAAGTAGAAGGAAGCTACGTCTAGGTCGACCTGAGCTGGCTTGGTTAAGACTTAGACTCGAGTTTGGTTGGTGAATGTAAGTTGGCTTTGGTTTGCTGGGGGTAAAGCTGGCTCAACTTGACTTTTATTGGTGAGCTAAAACAAGAAAACTTAAGCTTATGTATTGGAAACTCGGATTTGGACCGATGCGGTAGGATTGCCTAGCACATGCATCAACGGCTTAGATCTAATCTCATTCAACGAATGTCCCTTACTTTACTGGTGGGGGTCAGAAGCAAAAAGACGATCCTACCCTTACCCTTAATGAACGATCCAATGGTCGTTCTTTCCACGATCATACCCTTACCCTTGATGAGGGATCTAATGGATGTAAGTCGTGTTACTGCACGGGTCCCAAATATAAAAAAAAATAAAAAATACATGGATTGAAGGGGGGAGGGGAATTAAAAAAAAGAAAGGATGCAACTACAATGAAAATATAATGTTGGAAGTGTGGAATGGAAAGGAGGGAAGAGGCAGGGCAGGGTATGGGATGGCCCTCAAGTGTTGCCTAAGTAAGAGAAAGCATATATTCCCCGACTCCAATGGTTTGTCTTCTTCTTGGACAAACCTTTTAATCCCTGCAAACTTTAAACCTCCTTTTAAGGGTTTTGCCATTTTTAATAATACAAACTTTAATCAACATCATATTATATACTCCGGCATCACCAATCACCAAAAAATAATTGATATGAATATACACCTTCCAATCCCTTATTCTATTCTCGATTAATTAATTTCGTAATCTTGGTGGGATTTGCTATCTTAGTAACTGAGGCACAGTTGCACACTAAGGGGGTGTTTGGCGTATTAAGCATCAAGTGCTTGATGCTTAATGTTATATATGGGTAATTTGGAGGTATGATGCATTTGATCACTTTGGGCGCTAGATGTTGGATGTTGAGTGAGACTCTTACTCGTCAAACAAGGATTTTGATTCTCAATGATTAAGAGGATGTTGGACATCTTTATGTTGAATAAAAGAATAAAATCATGCATCCTACCTTCAAATTACTCTTACTTTATATCAAGCATCAAGCACTTGATGTTTGATGCACCAAACACCCCCCTAACACTTTAGGTGCTATCATGTATCCATAGCTTAAGTGCAGAAAGTAAATCTTACCGTGGTTTCCACAATACCACAATTATCCCTCATCTCACATCAGAAAGAAGTGGATATTAATTATGATATATAAGCCTACACAATACTACTATTGAGCACCAATAACATTCATGGATTTTTGGGTGATTAGGATATGGACTTTGATTGTGATATATAGGCCTCCACAATACCACGATTATCCCTCATCTTACATTAGAAAGATGTGGACATTGATTGTGATATATAAGCATACACAATACTACTATTGAGCACTAATAATATTCATGGATTTTCGGGAGACCGGGTCTCCGGATTCGGGTTGGTACACCATCATCCCTTTAAAAGGGATCCAACGATTGATATTTCAATAACTATATGTAGTCGGGTATCACCGTCCCGATCTCTTAGTCTCCCTTAAACTACAGGTGTTAGCTTCATTCTGATGGAAAAGATGAATGATATGCTTACCTACTTTAGAGATAGGAATGAAAATGAGTTAATTAAGATATGCCAAGATTTGAGTATGGATTAACGAACCTAGCTTCTTGATCAATTCAGTAACTAGGTAGGCTTAAAACACGGGTTTTAGAGTGTTTAGACAGAAATTTATATAGGCTTATTAAGGTACAAATGGTGGGGATTAGTAAAATAATGTTTGAGGATTAGTACGAGCAATTAATTTATTAAAATAAACAAGATTAATGATAATGGATTAAAGACTTAAAAGTAGTGTAGTGGTGTTTGACTTTGAGATTGACTGACGACGATTTGCAACAAAAATAAGGTCGTTTCTACCAGTAAATGATAGTGATGTAGTGATCAATTAAAGCAGCAATTTTGCTTTTAGAGGGTCATAGGGCTTAGGGATGGCAATTTGTCCAAACTCGCTCCGTATCCGGAACAGTCCGCTCCGCAACGGGGCGGGTTTCGGTAACGATTTTTCATAATCCGACGGGTTACGGGCAGGTTTGGTAACACACCCCAACCCGCGGGTCACCGCCCCGTCCCGTCCATACTAAAGCATGCTTCTATTTACTGTAATGTCCCAATACACTCCTTCATATTTTGCGTGGTTATTGATGATTTTAGTTTCATATCTACTTGCAGCATATAGAATACGTCTTTCTCATTTTCTAATGTTAATTTCATCCACAAAATTTTGCTTTTATGGAATACGGGGCGGCGCGGGTACGGGTTCAACATCATACGGGGCGGGGTGGGTTTGGTAACAGGAGCGTTCATTGAGGGGCGGGTTTGGTTATGAGCAAACCCGCTCCGTATCCGCCCCGTTGCCATCCCTAATAGAGCTGCTTTGTTTTTGAAAGGTTTAGAGGGAATTAATGCAATGGCTACAACAAAATATCCCTAATCAGTGGCTCAACAATTATAGAGCTTTCTAAACATTCTCTCTATCTACGACAATAGATTTACTGCTATACTGGACCAAAATTTAGTCAAATCTATTCTTTTTGTCTTTTTATTTGTATTGGGCGGTCGTGATTATTTAGATTGAAGAAATAAAATTGGTTGCAACAATCTCTACCGCCCATTTTTTTTAAAGTAAAAAAAAATAAAAATAAAATGCAAAAGGCTCTTTAGATAAGGATGGAGAATGATTAAGGAGTTGTCGCTTACTTTTTAATCAATCAAACATTTGAAAAATATTTGTAATTAATAATTTGACTCCTTTTTAAGAGGAAAAGATAGTCGCATTTAGGGGAAGATTTACTCATTTTTTTTCTTTCCGTACTCATTTATGATTAAGAAAGACATCTTGATTAATGCTTCATTTTCTTTTGATTCTAGCATGTATAAATTTTATCCATGTTTGAAATACTATATATCATCTCATACTCTTTTCATCGTGCTTTCGTTTTTGTTAAAACCCAAAATAAGTGTCATATTTTTTCAATATTTGTGCAATCTTATTGTTAGAGCAATAAACAAAACTTGATAAGAAAAGCAAGCAATCACAAGAATACAGATTTACGTGGTTCACCAACTTGGCTACGTCCACGGAGAGGGGAGATAATATTATTATCAATCTGGAGAAACGATTACAAGATCACACTATTACTGCTGCACGAATTTTGATCACAAAATTCCTAACTGTGCAACTGTAGAATTACAGATCTCTCTGAGCATTATAATAATTTATCTGAGGTCTAACAGCTGATTTTGATCTAAACTAATGGCCTCTATTTATACCAGTTAAAGTTTATCTCAAAATCTGGTAGGAACTTGGAAGTCTAGTCCAAAACTGACTTGAAAACCTTCCTTCTGCGTAACTGAAACTTGCAGCAAATCTGGACTTCTAAACCTTAAGGTCCGCCCGGGTTGCATCCTTGGTCCGCCCGGATTTCTCACTAGTCCGGTCGGGTTACACTATACACCCGGTCGGATCACCTGTTCTGCCAAACTCTTGATTTCCGATGCCTGTCTGGTCCGGCCGGGTCCTTCCCCAGGTCCGGTCGGACCCTTCCGTACTCCGTCCCGAATTACGAAATCTTCTTTGTTGTTTAATCCTTTAACTCGGCGTCCCAAATTCAAAGGCAATAACCCAACACTTATTATTATAAGAAGCAATGTATAATCAACTAAACTGCATTTAAAAAAATTGATAAATGAATTGTGACACTCCCTCTGTCCCACCCGACATAGGATTCTTGGTCAAGCAATTTATGCTTTGACCAACAATTTGAGCAAAAATAATTATCTTAATGAAAATCTAAAAATAGTTATTTGGTTTATTATTAATCGTGATACAATAACAATGTTTAAATTTTTATTAGCATCATTATATTTCTTCAAATATTTGGTCAAAGTATAAATTGTTTGACCAAGAATCTAAGTCAGGTGGGACGGAGGGAGTATTTAAAATAAGACGAATGAAGAACTAGACATAACTTTAATGATAAGTAGGTTAGAAGGGGAATGCAAATTAAAGGATAAGTTAGAGCTCTTAACTCAACCCACGTAGGGTAAACTTTCAAGAAGCAAAGACCAAATGAGTAGTGGGTTACTTAATTATGTGATCTCCTTGAGTAGTAAGTTTGAGATTTTTAGGTCACATTATATAGATAATTATTATATGTCCATTTATCAAAACAATTAAATTCAAGCTACAACTCTTATAACTTACACTAAAAGTATATTTCTCTTATAAAATATTAGGGTTAAGTCGGGCTGTAATGAGATTTCTTACTCGTCTGAATTGCGTAAAATCAACTGTTATGCGTTTGATGGTTGACATTTTTTAATTAAATGGATGGCTTTTAATAATGATAGATAAGGAAGGCTTAAAAGATCAATAAATTTCTTGAACACGATCTAGCATATACATCGCGATTATTATGGAGTTTCACATCAAAAACCCAAGTGCCAGATTTAGGTAGATTTAGGGGTGTACAATCCAACTGCACAAAATCATGTTATTATAAAATGTATAAAATATTATTCACATACTTATTTTCACACATCTCAATTGTTAGAGACAATTATCCCACATCGGGAATTAACTAGCTAAGCATTGACTATATAAAGATCCTGGGCTACTCGTCCCATTGCCAATTTGTTTTAGAATGGAACCTAAGACTTTATCATGGTATCAGAGCTGGGCCATTACACGTGCAGGCCCAACGGCCCACGATGTTACTCCGCGCCACCCGTAACAAGTTCACGTGAGGGGGCGTGTTAGAGACAATTATCCCACATCGGACTCGTTCCATTGCCACCACATCGGGAATTAACTAGCTAAACATTGACTTTTGGAATGGAACCTCAGACTTTATCATCAATAAAACGACTTTGTACATGTCCCAAATTCAAGATTGAGAAGGAAAGGGAACAAAATAAATACTCCATCTGTCCCTAAATGAGTGTCCATTTTTAAGAAATATTTTTCCCAAAATGAGTGTCTTTTTTTAACATAACTTTGTCCCTAAATGTTTTTTTTCGAAATTTTTTTCACCGGTTTCTTTATACGTGCAAAACTAAATGTTTGGAAATGAGATTACAAGATTATATATGAATCTTTGCTAGCAAATTGTACATAAAATTGGGATTTTCAGTGTCTCTTAAAATAAAATTTGGACACTCATTTAAGAACAGAGATAGTAGTAAAATAATAACAAGAATAAGAGGCGTAGAATGAGTGGGCATGCTGAAAGGTGAAAGAGAAAAAAAGAAAGGCAAAGGGGGGCAAAGCTTGCCCCTACTCTGATCTCACACATTCTCCCATTCGTCTTTTTCTCTGACTAGTGTTACTCTCGTGCGATGCACATGACATAACTTATACTTGGTTTCTATAATTTGAGTTTAAATGTGTGTGAACACAACATGGCTAGTGAAGAAAATATTTTTTTAGCAGCTAATGAAGCAAGTGTTCGTATTCTTAAAAAAAAAAAAAAAATCATAAATATCATTTTGAAATAGATCTCACACATTCTCCCATTCGTCTTTATCTCTGATGTGAACTTTTGTGGACCTTAACTTCATCTTAATCTTATTATCATCATCCATATTACTATCTTTTTTATTTTTGTTTCTACTTAATTACTGACATAGTTACAAAATAGGTGTAATGTTACTATTTGTGTATAAATCGCAGAACAAAAAATTATGTACACAATTAATTAAATCAAAAGTAAATTTATAGACACAGTTCATCATTTTTATATCTATAAAAGTAAACACTCTTTTTAAAATACTCCATAAGTAGTAGTGGAAGAGTATAATTTATTTATTATTTTTTTCGTAATGGAATGACAGCTTAAGTATATAAGTATAAATTATTCATCTATACTACATTTAAATTTTAAGAAATGTTTAACTTATATGTAAAGCACAAAGAAACAAAAGCATAGGGACGAATTGAAGAAAGAGATCTGACCTCATGACCTGACTCTTGTCTAAATTAAATTATAGTTAATCATATTCCCCACTAGTTAAATATATTTTCAATAATAGGAGGTTTTCTACATCACCAAACTTATGCCAAATCATCTTTAATTAGTTAATTTATTGCAATTTCTTATGAGGTGAAGGTGTTGGAAGTTTTTGGCTTTGGGTAACTTTAGGTGGGTCCCATTTGTGGGTCTCATTGAGTTTGACCAAAGTCAATGTTATACACATTCTATGTTATACCATGAAGCAAAATGATGTTTTGGTGAAAGCCAAATTATGGGTGGAATCTATAGTAATTAGACCTCAAAGATAGCCATTAATAAGTCTTAAATGCCAATAATGAAATGGGTTGATTGCCATCTCATATGGGATAGAAAGGCAAAGACTCCCCTTTTGTTGGTGATATAAAAGGCTTTTATGCCATCCCACATGGGAATGAGATGGGTAGTTGAAGGGCCATAAATATACTTGGCACTTCATACACTCATGTTCAAGTTACATGTGAGGTGGACTTGAACCTTTCCCCACGCGCGCTCGGCCGGGCTCGGGCACGGGCTAAGGGCGTTTGGGCGAATGGTTCGGTTCGTGGGCTTATCTTTTTGGACAAAGTTCAGTTGAGTGCTATTTGGTCCCTAACGAAATTCAGTTAAGCCCGTCAGAATCCTAACAGGACTTAACTGTGGCAGTTTCTTTCTTTGTAAGACTGAAACTCTTTGAGTTGATCAGAATTAGGAGTCCGTCTCCTTGTCAAATTCTGAACTATAATTGTGTATAAATAAAAACGTCCCCTCTTCCCAGAATACCAATGCACGAAAATACTCTGCTATTTTTTCCTCTCGTTATTCTGCTATAAGTTCCAGTTTGTGTGTTAACGGCGGTGAGATTCAGGCGACTGAGATAGGACCGAAGTTGAATCCGTACCTGCTGTGCGACCTCTCTTGGTACGTTTTCTGTGATCATTTCATCATCGGGAGAATTTGCCTGGACCCGAAGCAACACCAGTAGGGGGCAATAATTCTTCTTAGGGAAGTCTTTCCAAAGGCGTCTCGATCTGATTGATAAGTGTTCTAACTCTATTTTCTGTTTCTGTTTGTTCTACTGTTGCTATTGTTCTTGCTGGATCTGTTTGCTCTTGGCTTAATTAATCGTTACTGTTCTTGCATGATCTGCTCCTGGTTAAATCATATTAATCTGTTGCTGCTACTGTTTTATATTCCAACAGAAGGAACTAGAAAAATGTTTTGTAAAGACTATTTGGACTAATTGTAATTTGGTAATGTGTGTTTTATGTTGTATTGCAATTGGTTGTTCAGTATGTAAATGTTCAAATCTGATTATTAAATCGGTAAATTTGTTGCAAAGTGGTATATAAATGGATGGTTGTAAAATTAACGAAATAACTGTCATGTGCCACACAACATGATATTTTAAGGGGGTATAATAGTCTTTTCGTAGGGCATGAGTTTTGTACATGACATATTAAGGGTAAACTTGTCATTTTGCTAGGCTACCCTACCTCTACACCCTTTCTCTCTCCCTAATTGCTAATCAACTCACCTCCCCCCATCTATGGCTCTCTTCCCCCTCTCTGACCCCCTTCCCCTTTTCCCTCAGCTTATTCGGCTCCAATTTCATTCTCTCTCTCTCTCTCCATCTCCGACTTCCACAAAGAAATGCCCCAATTTCATTCTCCCTCTCCCCATCTCCGACCCCCTTCCCTATTTCCTTCTCTCTCTCTCTCTCCAATTCCGTTCTCTTTTCTCAATTCCCGAAAACATCCCCATGGTGTGTTCGCGTGTGTTGTGTTGATCTACAAATACCTGTAGATAAAATAATTTTGTGTGTGTGTATATCGTATAAATCTACAGATATGTAAAGATCTAATGTATTTATGGGTATGTGTTTGTTCATTGGTGTGTAAATGTACAGATGGTGGTGGCATTATGGAGGTAACGTATGGTGGCGACAACAATGGTTGTAGCAGTGATGATAATGGTGTTATAATGATGAAAATGGTGTTGGTTAATGGGGTTATAGATTTCATTATTTTTTGTTACATATAAGGACTTTAGTTGATTGTTTTTTGTCAACTTCATTAGTTAGTATTCGTTAATGCAAATCTCATTACTTACCAAAAGACTATAATACCCCTTAAAATGTCATGTGTGTGGCACATGTCATGTCAGTGGTTTCGTTAGTTTTTAACAACTCCTCTATTTTTATGCCACATTACAACAAATTTATAAACCTAGCAATCAGATTTGAACATTAACATATTGGATAACCAATTGCAAAAAAGTGTAAAATACATAACTGAAATGCAATTAGCCCGACTATTTGTTTGAGACACCATTCTTAATTGTTCATTTTTAAGGATTTCGGGACAATATTTTTTTAATAATCTCTATTTTGAGAGCATTTTCTCCAACCGTCTCTTTTTTAAGATGTCATATTCTAATGGTTCCTAGTTTAACATGTTATATATTTTCATAGTTGTAATTGATATTTCTAAAGTATTTGTGACACCTACTTAATAAAACCCTTATTATGTCCTTTAAAAAATAAAATCAAACATGCACGGTATTAGATTCTATTTAAGACATTAAACTACAACCTCAGTGTTTTTTAGTAGTCTACCTCTCATAATTATTGTTGAAATTGACTTGTCAAATTCTTTCCAAAATTTGTTTTACGTGTTTGTATATTGCTTTAGGTGAAACTATACTAATATTTGTTATTTAGAAATGTGACACTTATTTTGTAAGTGATAAGAAAAGCGGGATATTTATTTTAGGATGAAAAGTATACAAAAGTTTTACCGGGCAATTAATTTTCGTGTAAATTACGAATTGATGTATATGAATTCAAGAGAGATGAAATTTTCTATAACACTTTTGTGTAGGGTTAATTACAGTTTAGGGCCTAAACTCGATAGGGTGTTCCCCAAGCGGGGCTACAAGTTATTTTTTGGCGAATCAGGGCTCAGAGTGTAATTTTTTTTTACCAATTCAGGGCTTTTTAACGGAATTCGTTAGAAATCTTGTTAAATCACCATGTGCCGTGCACGTGATCGACGAATTGGTTAGTTTGAAGTTGTCATTAACTATTAAGGGGCTTAATAAAAATTACTAACATTAAAGGGTTGAAAATTAAATTTATTTTTAAAATATTAATAATGAAATTTTTGAATAAATAATGAAAATCATTTTTTTAAAGAATCATTAAATAAATAAATAATAGAGATATTATAAATTGATTAATAATAATTTTAGAAATTAAAGATTATCATAATATAAATTTACAATTTTAATTTTAAATAAGTTGCTTCAAAAAAGTACACTAAGAAAATGAAAATTAAAGTATAAATAAAATATCTTACATTAAAAAAAAAAAAAAAGAATAAAAACCCACCCCATTTGTCCATATTCATTCACACCCAACCCACCTTCCCCAATCCCCCCCCCCCCCCTTCATCTTCCTGATCCCAGACAACACCCATTTCCCCAAACCATCAATGGTAGCTCCACCGTCGATCTCCACCACCCAAAAAAATTCATCTTTACTCCCCTCGAGTCCATCCACTCGGTTATGTCTTTCCTCCAATTGAAAGGCATGCACCAAACCCACCTCCCAGAACCTTCGCATGTGCCCTCAAATCCTCACTCCGATATCGAATCCGACCTCAAACCAATCTTCCACTTCCTTTCCCGAATCAAAATCTCCTTCGGGTCATCAACAAATACCCTAGATTGCTCGTTCCCAGCTCAAATCCACTATGTTTTCAGCTTGTCTCCAGCAAAAAACTCTAGTTCCTCAAGTAAATTGCTTTATTTTACTTTCAATCGTGGCATATCAGGACCCAATTCGGGTTTTCAAAAAAATGATGCGGTAGAAACGTTATTGAAGTGTTTAGGCATCTTGATGATTTTGGTGGTTTAATGAGATAAATTTTGGGGATGGATTTGGTGGTGTTTACAGGTGATGATGGTGGAGGGACGGTGGCGGTTGGAGTGGGAATGAGCGGCAGTGTGTGGCAAATTAAGAGGCGGGGTTGGCCGGAGGGAAGGTTTAATGAGATTGATTGGGATGGGAATGTGGATGGGTGTAATATTTTGAGAAAGATTATTTTCTTTCATTTCGCCCCTCATCTTTAAAATCTTACATTTAACCCCTCAATAGTTAATATAAATTTTAAACTAACCAATTCGTCGATCACGTGCCGGGCACATGAGCATTTAACAGAAATTCTAACGAATTCCGTCAAAAAGCTCCGAATTGATCAAAAATTTACATTCTGAGCCCTGATTCACCAAAAAAAAAATGTTTAGGCCCCGCTTGGAGAACACCCTATGCAGTTCAGGCCCTAAATTGTAATTAACCCCTTTTGTGTATCATACTGTGGCCCATATTGTGTAACACTAGTGATCTAACAGTTACAATTTAAGAAGGCCTAAATCATCATAATATCATCAGTGATGCATAATTGGTAAATCACTAATGATACATAATTGTTAAATCACTAGTCGTACATCAAAAAGTGGTACACAATATTTAGTTCCAATTATATATTGGGAGTAGTCTAGGTTTCTAGTGGAGTAAGTAGTTGATTGTAAAATGGCAACCATGATGAATATTTTGAAAGCTTAAGTAACACATAGTTTCCCTTTTAAATTGATGTCCTTCGACTTTCCTTTTAAAACCACAACGGGATAATGCCATCAGTTGAATCAAAGTCTTCTTCCCAATTATGATTTCTCTCGCACCAACCTCCTTCCTTTCTTTTTCTTATTTTGAGATTGATGAGTGTAATTTTCATCCCACATAATGTCATATTTAAATAAAAATATTATATTATATTAAGTGTATTAAGCATGAACTTCAATTGTAAAAAAACAGACATTTATTTTAAGATAAACAAATAAAAATTAGATAATTTTTGTAGGACGAAGAAAATATTATTTTCTTAAGACACAAATAGAATAACTTGATCACTCTTTATTTAATTCTTGTGTAAGCAAAATTTGAAAGAGAAGGTGACAAAACTGATCCGGGTCCTGTGTACTCAAATTAAACAGACAATCTAATTCAGACCATTATTTCAATTCATTATAAGTATAAGTATAGTAGTATTTTGAACCCCCTTCACACCAATAAAGACCCGTACATTTGTTAAAGATGTGATTTAGAACATACTATTATACAGTCCGACCGCATAAAACACAAAACTCATATCTAGTGCCAAAAGGTCTTGGCAAAAGCATGAGCGAATGATGTCATGAAAATGTCATAGACAACATCATCATTGTAAATTGTAAATATATATAATCCATTTGAGTCTGTCCTTATATAGCGTGGGCTGCCATTTTTTGTTCTTTGGAGTTTGGATTAATTCCCACAAAGTACATTTCATATTCTTTATACTTGTCCATATATTCTTGGCATTTTTCACTTGTCCCATAAAATTTTCAGTTATTCGTATTTTTCATTCTCCTGTCGTATGTTAAAAATTAAATGTACATTCTTTGGTTAGTTTGTCGTCCTTACATTGTCTGGTATTTTCGCACACGACTCAAATTGTTCTACAGGTTAATCATTGGTTGTTGTTGAGTAAAATTTTGTCGTCGTCGTTGTTGTTTTTCCTCATTTTCGCTATATTATTATTATTATTATTATTATTATTATTATTATTATTATTATCTTCCAATTCTCTCATTCTAAAATTTAGAAAGTTAAGCTTTTTCTGGACACCATCCTCATTGTTTGTATTGTTTGTGGTCCTTAATTCCATTAAGTTTCAGAATTTTCATAATTATTTCTGTCTCTATCTCTCTCTTTATATATACGTATGTGTGTATATATAGATAGGGAGAGAGAGCATGAATGGATGTGATGATTTGTAGACACAGAGACTTTTAAGTAAATGAAAGAAAGGCTTGGGATCGAAGGCAAGCAGATAAATCAGGATTTTAATCATGCTGTAGGGAATGAAGCTATAATCATCTCCCTCTAATTGCCCACCACCTTTCCATAAAGCATCACTTAGTATATGGGTTTGAATTTTTCTTTATCATTTCTATATATCACTTCTTCCTCCGTCCCAAAATAATATTCATTTTTTAAAAAATTTGTTTTCATTTAGAGAATACTCCCTCCGTCCCAGCACAAGTGATACTTTTTTTTTTAGGACGTCCCACTAAAAGTGAGACTGCCCAAAATGGAAATGTTTCAACCCCACTCATTCTCTATCTTCATTTTCCACCATTCAATTTATTCAATCAACACTACTATTAATCACACTCATTCTCTCTCTTCATTTTCCACCACTCAATTTATCCAACTAACACTACTATATACTTCACTCATTCTCTCTCTTCATTTTCTACCACACATTTACTAGTTTTTCTTAATTAGTGTGCAAATTCCTCTAGTCCTATTTGTGCTGGGACAGAGGGAGTATGATTTTTGTGGATGTTTATTTTAAAATGGAGTATAGTATATGTTATATAGGAGTATGTGCATTATTAATGATCATATGACCAAAAAATTTCAATGTCATCAACACTTCAACCCTAACAAATCAAAATCGCAAAATGATTGATATTAATACGTGCAGCTGATGAAGCAAAAGTGGTACAGAAAATCTAGACTCGTCAGTATCTCTTGCTGGGGGCAGTACTACATACTATAGTACTTACTTACAAGCTCAGACCATCAACTGCATGCTATGAGAGAGAAAATACACAGATAAAAATATGATTAAACATTATGCAAAAAAGTTTCACTGAAAAGAGAAGATAAAATATAAAGTGTGTGAGAGAGAGAGAAAGAGGGGGAGAGGGGCTAGCTAGGTTTCTGTAATTAGGAGAAAAAAATTAATTTTTTTCTCTTTGATTCTTCTTTTCTATTGTAGCTCAATCTCTTTGTTTTTTTGCTTTCTTTGTGGCTTTTCAAGGGTTGCTTTAAAAGGGGACTTTGAAAGAGTAAAGAAATGGGAGGACTCATCATCAAGAACCAGCAGCAGAAACTATGAAAAGTCCCTAAAAGAAAAGGAGTGAGAGAGAGAGAGAGAGAGAGAGAGAGAGGTTCTTGTGTGTGTACTTGCTTGTCACCTGAAACACACACACACACACACATACACATACACAGAGCACTGGTTCTTTGAATATAGTGTTACTTGTGTGAGTGCTTACCTTTTGCTTCTTCATTCATTTCTTAATTTTAATCACCTACTATTTATTTATCTTGGGATTTTCAAGATCCTCTCCCCTCCTCATTTCTTTTTTTTCTTTCTTAAAGTTGTGGAAAAAAGGAGGATTAAGATAGTCAAGCTTATAGCTCTATATCATCTCTCATTGTTACTGTTTTTATGGGGTCTGCTAATTTTCAACATCATCATCATCAGCAGCAGCAGCTCCAAGATCAGCTTCTTGACTCCTCTCCTCCTTCCTCCTATGGAGTTTTTTGGCCCCAACATCCCACTTGCTTGTAAGTCTCTCTCTCTCTCTCTTCTCTCTCTCTCTCTCTCTCTCTCTCTCTCTCTCTCTCTCTCTTTCTACTATATCCTCTCTTTTTCACCTACATCTTATTGGTTTGCTTTAGTCTTTGGATTTTAACATCCACAATGATGTTTTTGCTCCCCATAACCACTTACTTATCATGTAACTTGTTGAATCTCTCTTACTCACTTTTCTCTTTTCTTTTTACATCCCCTTAATTTTCTTAGTTTGATAATTTCCACCATTAATTTTAACGCGACGCACCTCGCCTCAACAGCAAGCCAATTCAATAAACTTCAACTTCCCATTCTTGTTCAATTTCCATATTTTCCAAGACAAGTTTAGCATCTTAATTTCTTGTCACTTATAATTTTTAGGGTTTCCTATATCACTTATCTAAGGTTTGTATGCATTCCCCCCCCCCCCCACCACCCCCCTTATGTGTTTGTGTAGGTTTTAACTAACAAGAGTCTTATATTGTTGTGCAGGAATCCACATAACAATATTGATGAAGGAGGCATCATAAATTCAAGACAAGATTCAAACAATCCCAATATGGCACAAGACTTAGGTTTTCAATGGACTCATTGTACAAACACTACTACTGCAGGAGTTACCTTCACCAGAAATGGGCGCAACCAATCCCCTCACGACATGCAACTTGAAAGAATCAAGGAAGAATTCTCAGCTGAAACTTACCCGAAATTTACAGATATGATTAATAACAGCCCAACTTCAAGTATCGAAGATTTACACTTACACCCCTCAAGCTACATCAAGAACCAGCAGCAAAGAGATCACTTTAACGGGCTCAATCAGCTTCCGTCAGGTGGAGATTTTATGTTCTACTCCAATAATAATAATAATAATAATCCGCAAAACTGCTTGGGTAGAGGAACGTTTAGCCAGATCTTTCCAACGGTTAATATTTCAAACTTGAATCATTCTTCTTCGAGCTCTTTGGATATGAACTTGCCAGCATTGGATCTATTTAGTGGAAGTTTAATCCAACCTTCGTCCGTTGATAATAATCCTCATTTCGGTGCCATTTTTAAAGATGCTGCAACACTTTCTTCTTATGGTACTCTTGATCATATGCAACAAGTAGGCCACAGGTCAACAAACAAGGTAAGTATATTATCAATGCATTTGATCAAATCAATCATATTTTTCTCTCTTTTTTTCACCTAAATTCTTATATGGGTATTCTCTTTTTCTTCTTTATTTTCCTCTTTCTAATTTCTATCTTCATTAGTGAACTGATGAAAACAGTTACAGTATTATTTTTTTATCCAGCCTTTTTTTAACCAAGATATTTTTTACCCTCCTTTCAATGAATTACAACTAAAGGAAAGGTCATGTTCTCTTTTTACTATTTAAAGGATACATGATCAGCTTTAAACATTATAACATGCATCTTTATTTTTATTTTTCTCTCATTCAGAAAATATTGCAGTCTTTATTTAGATTCTCTCCGGTTTGACAAGAGTTTCAAAGATGATTCAAACTGAACTTTACTCTTTTTGCAACCAATTATTAAAGATATCAGCCTTCAATAGTGGAGGAGGTACGGAAGCAAAGAGACCTGCAGGCAGTGTTATGGAAACAACAAAGGCTCCTCAAGCAGCTCCACCAAAGAAATCACGCTTGGAGTCACGCGCTTCCTGTCCGCCCTTTAAGGTAATAATTTTTCAAAGTACCATCCAAAACCTATTTTGGACGAGTCCATATGATGTACTCCCTCCATCCCATAATAAATGTCGCATTTTCCTTTTTTGTCCGTCCATAATAAATGTCGCGTTTCTAAATAAAGAAAAAATCTTAGTACATTTATACTAATGTAGAAGCAATGCAGAACCATGTAAAGCACATTTTTTCAAAACATTGACAAGTCAAATGCGACATTTTTATGAAACGGAGGGAGTATCATGTCAGTGGACCCCAAATCATTTTGGGACTAATGTTTTGTGGTTTTTGTACTGAATCAGGTTAGGAAAGAGAAACTAGGAGATAGAATTGCAGCGCTTCAACAGTTAGTGGCACCTTTCGGCAAGGTAGGTCTTCTTTACTTTCTCTTGCTGTAAAAGGTCATTATGCCCTTTTGGAAGATCTAGGAATCGCTCATAAGATTATTGAACATAAATAGGTAGATGAGTCTGCGATTACTACATTACTGGAATTAAAGTATAACCCTCGGTTTATTTATCGCGCAAATTTCTCACAATTCTATTGTCTTTTCTTTTTTCCTTGGGGTGGGGGTGGGGGTGGGGGTGGGGGGTACATACGCTTTCATTTCTTTTCATTGTTGCTTTACATGTTAATCTGCAAAAATTAGCATGATTCTGATATACTCGTGCTAATTATGAACTAAGAATATAGCATTTGCACTAATTAAACTCCATGTCACATTTGAATAATATCATCTAAAGTGTTTAGGAAAAAGTATCATAAAGGCAAGCAGGCAGTGTAATTTAAAAGTAGTTAAATTGATTTAAAGTTAATCTCAAATGGGAATTTAATTAATATATGTGTGTTGGAGAATATTATTTCAGACAGACACAGCTTCGGTACTAATGGAGGCTATTGGATATATCAAATTCCTTCAAAACCAAGTCGAGGTACGTACTTTCCCGTCTTAACTTTATTCCTAATTCATATTCCCAATGCATTATATGAATATCAATAGATTTAGAATCAGAATCTTGACCATCATTCATCGTCCTGGAGACTCGTTAATTCCCTCCCCTAGAAGTTAGAGAGAAGATTTTCTCTCCTTAGGATTTGTCTCCTAGGCGCTTCTATTAATGATTATGTATTGAGTTCAATTATGATTTAAGTAAAAAAAAAAAAAAAAAAGAGTTTGAAATGAGGGTTCATACTAAAAAAAAAATGTTTTCAATCTAATACATTTGTTACTTTTGTCATTAGCAAGGCTTATTTTTTATTAGTATATGATCTAGTATAATTGATTTATGTATATATGCTATCTACTAAAAGTGCTGAAAAATATTTGTAGTATATATTATTGTTTTTGTTTGTTTGAAAAGACTAAGAATGTTGTGTCTTGATCATATTAAAGAATAAAGAAAAAAGAAAAAAAGTAATACTTGATCATTGCTGTTTTTCTGTCTCATCTAAAGAAAATTATCAAGAAATATAATTAGTCATAATTAGCAAATAAGGACCCCGCACACTTTTAGCAGAATCCTATATAGGACTCACCACTCACCCTTAGTACTGTTAGCATTCGCCGTACCTTGCACACACACACAGGGGAAAAAAAAGAAAGGAATACCTTGTAAGTTTTGACAATTTGCGTGTAAAGGGTCAGCTCTAATACCATGATAAAGTCTGAGGTTCCATCCCAAAACCAATTGACAATGGGAGGAGTAGCCCTGGATCTTTATATAGTCGAGCACTGGCTAGTTAACTCCCGATATGGGATAATTGCTCCAACAATATTTGATGAATATGAGAGGAAGTATTTGCAAAAGTCCTTCATGGCTTCATTTATAATGTGTCAATACGCATAAGCTCATATATAGCTAGGTAGATGCATACGATTCATAAAGTGAAGCAAAATGCATGCCTAATATAAGCAAGTAATCATAATCGAACTGAGTGAAATAATATGTCAAAAAATATATGAAAAAAGAAGACTTTTTTTTTTTTTTTCTGTTGATGATCAAGTGTAGTGACTGAAGCATGAAAATTGAACTATTTGCAGACACTGAGCGTGCCATACATGAAATCATCAAAGAACAAGACTAGCAGAATGATGCAAGGGGTAAGATACTACTAATTAAGATGCTTAGCCTATATATCCATGCATGCATGCCCATATATAAGTAACTGCCCGAATTTCTTTACAGACAAGCAATATATGATCGAGCTTTTGTGTATACTATATACAACAAATATAATTGTGTGGCTGTGATTTCATCATGATCAGGGGTCAACGGAGGATGGAAATGAAGAGCAAAAGAGAGATCTGAGAAGCCGAGGGCTATGTTTGGTGCCATTGCCATGCTTGTCTTATGTTACTGATCATGGCGGTGGAGGTGTTTGGCCAGCCCCCTAACTTGATGATCAATAACTACTCCACTTCTTTCAGAATTTCTCATTTACGCACGTACTTTTGTGAACACGTACAGATTGATTGAGTAGGGATATCTCGCTCAATGTTTGTTGGTTGGTTTTGATGGAGCAAACTTGGTCATCCTGTAAAATGCAACACTCCGGGCTATGGACCAAGTTTGATCCATTATCGATCCATTCATGTACTCCTATCTTTTACTGTATGATTTTATCAAACTTGAAGTAACTTAGTATTTCCCACTTCTTCAAAAGCTCAAAACATAATTAATAAGAGTAGTATCTTTCTTTTTCATAACTTGCAACAATTAAGTACGGTGATCAAAGACAGTGGCGTGGCGCCGGAGCAAGGGCCAAGCGGATTAATTATTAGTTGCAGAAGTCTCGCGGAAAAGACATCATCTCTCCATTAATTATTTTTTGGGAGTAGAGCATATTGTTGATCACAATTCACAACAAACAATGTCGTTAACAAATAACAATACCAATCGTATTTAATTGTCAACTTCTCGATTAAATTAGCGTTAAGAATGTGACTTTTGAAAAACAAGTCGGAATTATGAGGAGACGAAGATAGGATACAACAGCACCTGCACGGGCATGCAGATGCCTATACTCGGTCGTGCAGAGAAGAGATCTCGGAGCAAGCTTCTGAACCTAGGCGTGCACGGCGTGTGCAGCAAAGGCCTCCGCCGGGTGCCTTAGTGGGCCTAGCGGCTGATCTACAGTTTTGGCGTGGTTTTTTTTATGAGTCCTTTAGGGACTTGTATTTTGTACTCCTTCTGTCTTCAAGGTTTTGGACTCTTAACAAGTATACGTATTAGTGGTAACTAGTAGCCTCCACAACAATTTGAATATCGTCTTAGGTCAAGCAATATAGAATTATGTTTCTTGTTTCAGAATTAGGAGAAAACGATTTCATGGTTTCTAAGTTTTCTGCCTGGATCTCTTGTGTTTCATGTTTCACAAGATTAATACTAATAGGGGCTTATCTACAGAATAGAAAAACTACAGGAGGTGTTGTGCATTTCGACCCAACACCAGGAGGACAAAAGAAAAGTCACATACTCCGTCTCATACTTATTGCTACTAAAAAGCAGTGTACGAGGATTAAAAAAATATATTAAAAAATTGGGTTAATAACAATTTAGGACCTGAACTCAAGGGGGCATCGTCTATCAGGGGCTGGAAGTTTTTTTTTCGCTAGATCAGGGCTTCAAATGTGAAATTTTCGCCAGTTAAGTGCTTTTTGACGGAAATCGTTAGAAAAGTAGGTTAAATCTCATGTGCCTCGCACGTGATCATAAATCTGGATGAAATTGAAATGAAAATTTGTCATAAAGGGTCAAACTGTAAATTTTAAAATTTGAAGGGTTAAATCCAAAACAAAACCCTACCCCTCCTCTCCCCCTTGACGCATCTCTCACTCTCCCTCTCTCATTCCGACGCATCTTCTTCCTCTCCTCTCTCCTGCCCAACGCAATCGACCATCACCCCTACTCCAGCGAACTTTTCCCTTCCCCACCTCCGGTGTCCCCTCCCCTTACTCCGGCGACTCCTCCTATTCCCCCTTTTCATCCAACTCCAGCCACTGACGCTGGAAAAAAAACCTCTAATCAATTTCTGTTCTCCGGCTGTCTCCTTCGTCTCCGGCCAACCCTCTCACAGGCGAACCTCTCCTTGTCTGCAAGCACACACACGCAACCTCACACTTCCTCTCTCTACCTCCCTATGATCCACCTCTCTCTCTCTCTCTCTCTCTCTCAAGATTCAGATTTAGATCTATATCTAGATTTGGATCGGTGCATCTCTGTGTTCGATTTTTGTATCAGTTTGTGGGAGTGTGCGTGAGTGCGTTTCTGTGTTCAATTTTCCAGCGTATATTTCGGCCTCATCTTGAACTTGCGAATTCTGGCGAATTTTTACACATTCTGTGTTTGATTGAGAATATGTGTTTCAGTTTGTGTGTGAGTGTGTGTTTGATTTTGTTGAGTTGATTTCTCTGTTAATTTTCGGTGGTGGTTGTGGTGGTTACAACAGGTGGATGGTGGCGGTCGGTGGTAGCTATGGTGGTTCTAAGTGGTGGAGGTGTTGGATGGTGGTGAACGGTGGTGGCTATGGTGGTTTAAAGTGGAGGATGCATGGAAGATGATGAGAAGGGAAATGTTTTAATAATTTTTGTTAATAATTATTTTTATTTGATAAACAATGGGAATATTTTTTTTTGTAAATAGTGATAATTACTTTATGTTGTTTTAAATTTGGTGAATGTAAAAGTAATTTATTATGTTCATAGAATAAAATTTAAATTTATTTATAATTTTCTTTATTTTAAATATTATTTAGAAAATAATCTAAACCCTTTTATATTTAATATAGCTATTAGATTAATTTGTTTAATAATTTTGTTTTTTTAATAAATTTATTATATACTCCCTCCGCCCCATCCAAAATAGGATTCTTGGTCCCGACACGGGGATTAAGGAATAATAATCTTTTATTATAAAAAGTTGTTTGAAAAGTAGGTGTTGTGAGTATGAAGGAGAGAGAAAGTGGGTGTGGAATAATAAATGAAAAGTTGTTGTGAGTATGACAAGTGGGTCTTACTAATAAAAAAGTAATAAAAGCTTTTCATTTTGGGATGTCCTATTTCGAGTGGGAGACCCAAAATGGCAAAACCTCCTATTTCGGGTGGGACGGAGGGAGTATCTGATAATTACTTATTTTATTATATACTTGATTATTTTGAAAAAATATTATTTTTTTAGAAAAAATATTATTTCATTTTAAAACCTTTTGAGTTTCAAAAATTTCACTAAAGCCCTTACTAACTAATATCATTACAAATCCATCCATTTAGTCGATCACGTGCCATGTACATGGCACTTAACTCACTTTTATAACGATTTCCGTCAAAAAGTCCTTAACTGGCGAAAGTTTCACAATTGAAGCCCTGATCTAGCGGAAAAAAAACTGCCGGTCCCCTGATAGACGAGCCCCCTGAGTTCAGGCCCTAAATTGTCATTAACCCTAAAAAAATAGTATTATGAGAGCGTAAAAGAGATAAAATAAGTTAGTGAATAGTTATTGTGAGTGGGTAGGAGAGAAAATTAAAATTTTTAAATAAATTGCAATAAATATGAGATGCACAAAATAAAAATAAGTAACAATAAGTTTGATACCGAGGATTACAGTACAACCCAAAATTATCTAGTTTGAAAATATCATGAGGTGGTCTCCCATGAGAACAAGGGGATCCGTCTCATGCATGAGACGGGTCGCCCCATGACCCATGGGCCGAACCCTCCACGTGGCAGCCTCCCAGAGCTCAGAAAAAAAAAAAATATTTTTTATTTTTTATATTATTTTTTCGGCTTTTCCGTCGTTGACCAAAAGTAATAGTTACCATAACTTAATGTAATGACTGAATACATATAAAGTAATATTGTTCATAAGTAAACGTAACACCTGTTTTACAAAAACAAAAGCTCGTTTTACCCATTTTTTTCAAATGTAATACTAACTATAATTACATGTAACCCAAGTAATATCTAAATGTAATTATCATTTATACTGAAATGTAATAATGTTTTTGCAAAAATGTAAAATATTATGTATTTTGATTTAATTTTTTGAAAAGTAACAACTCATATATATGAATGTAATTGTTTGTACAAGTAAATGTAACACTTTAATAAAAGAAATTATAACATATTTCTATATATAATGTAATACTTTTATATGTAACACTAATCAAGTGTTTTTAGCTCTAAAAATATAAATGGTTGAATTATTACTTTTTTTATACATATGTGTTACAATTATGTATAAACATTATTACATATAAGTAACACGTTCGTTACATTTTAGTTGTAATAAGTATTACTTTTGGCAAACAAAGAAAACATAAAAAAAACACTGTTAGTTTTCTATATATATATATTACTTTTATGTATACAAACTGTTACTTTATATGTATACAGTCATTACATTATGTTATAGTAACTATTACTTTTGACAAACCGAAAAAAAAATATAAAAATTAATTTTTTTTTTTTTTTTTTTTTTGCCTATGAGAGGCTGCCGCGTGGCAGGGTCGCCCTTGAGTCCTGGAGCAAAAAAAAAATAAAAAAATTGGGCTTATAAGAAGTTGCCATGTGGCATGGGCTGCCCCTTGGGTCATGGAGCCGGTTCAATGGCCGGGTCATGAGTTGGGTTTTGGATCGAAATGACCCGTCTCATGGATGAGACGGGTATATGTGTTCTCGCTTGAGTCTTTGTCAAATATCATAGTATGGGCCCGGTTTCTGCAGACTTCTCCTCCGTAATAAGTGAGTTCGTGCAAAAAGACTGTTAGCACCCTGAGCCTTATCCACAACATCACACTACCCAATTACCACGTGTCATCCATCCAGAAGCGCTGGAACCGTATGTTAACGTCATTCATCAAAATTACTAAACCCCCCTCCTTATTCAACCATTTTACCTAAAAAACACCCGCACCCTCCACTGCCATTACATCAAAACAGATCACAAACTCGTCTTTTCACCCCAAAAATAATGCAAACAGATTTGATACCAATACTTTATAAAATTCGTCGTATTTTCACCCAATGGCTTCAATATCTTGCTTTCTCTCACTACAAATTCACGACTTTCTCTCTCTAGAAGCGAATATCTTATCTTCACCGTTTCTCTGCTTGGCCTTTATCCGGTCTTACTTGTCGGTTCGATACAATCTTACTGACAAAGTTTTATTTCTTTTTCTTTTTCCTTATTTTAAAGGAATCTTTTTTTCATTTTTGATCGATATTCTTCATCGATTAAATTTGACTATGGCTATATAATATATATTGCACTTTGATTTCAGTTTCAGTTTTGTAATTTGCTGGAGATAGCTGGATCGCCGGAATTTTTGTGTGATTAGAGCGAGTTTTCTACTGTTTGGCAGCTTCCAAGTGATTTTCAGGTGTGATTTGTATTGAGATCATGATATTTCTGTTTATTTTGTACTTGTGTTGAATTTGCTGACTGATGATTGTATTTTTTTTTGAAATTTGAATTCCCAGTTTAATTCACGATAATACTTGTTAATTATTTGACCGATAACAGGTGATGCTCTTGATCTCCACGTGAGATGGAAATCAGTAGGTTTTAGCTGTTACAATTTTCTTTATCAGATAGTAACTCACAAACATGTACTCCCTCCGTCCCAAAATGATCTTCACACTTTTTTCGACGTTACTGCGAAGGAACTTTGAGCAATGATTTCAAGTTGATTCAGTTATCCTAATGAAAATCTAAAACTTGTTATTGATACACCATCAACAATACTATCAATAACAAGGTTTGAAACCTTGTCATTGATAGTATTGTTGATGGTGTATCAATAACAAGTTTTAGATTTTCATTAGGATAACTGAATCAACTTGAAATCATTGCTCAAAGTTCCTTCGCAGTAACGTCGAAAAAAGTGTGAAGATCATTTTGGGACGGAGGGAGTATAATGATAGGAGAGTTTTAGTAATCAATTTTTCCTAATAAAATAACGTTTTGAAATCTGAAATTAAAAACAGGCTTTACTGAAATTGCTTTGAGACGAACATTCATTGTTATAGATTTGAATCACGCCTGTATGTTATTTACTCCCTGCTTCCTAAATTGAGTGTCTGTTTTGTTTGAGTTTGAAGGATGGAGAAATATTTGAATGAAACTATGAAAAAGAACACTCCAATTATATTCTTAAGTAGATTGCTCAAGTTTGAGCAAATCTTATTGAATTAGATACAGGAAATGTTGAATCTTTTAGGATATTTCATTGTTGACACTTGTTATACTATTTACTTCTAGTGCACGGGGGGGCGTATACACTAGGTAGCTGATCAATGATTTCCAAGAAGATTTTGCCGACCAAAATTTTACAACTTCTTTGTGTACCTAGCGTTAATTATATTTCCAGGAAATAATTTTTGTAGCTTTCAGTATAGGTATGTTTGCATGGATACATATTTGGTTTATTGACATTAAATATGCATGTTGTGGTTATTTGTGTTGCACTTGACGTCTTTAATGTATTTGTCATGTGACTTCGTATCAGTTTTGCCCTTGCAAGTACCGTGCTTAAGTTGCTTTCCATATTTATATAGTTTCAAATGGCTGCGTATATTTTTACCTATTTATCTGTATGGCCTTATATATACAACTTATAAACCAAATACTATTAATTCGCGGTGTGTGAAAGAATCACATAGGCAGTAACACGTCTACATAGAAGAAATCTCTGTTTTTCTTTCTTCTGCATATTCTTATCTGTTGGTTTCCCTTTTCCTAATTATCTTTTTTTTTTTTTTTTTTTTTTTTTAATGGACTAATAAAGGAGGCAAAATGAGTTCTGTCCAAGGACCTGTTGTTTACCCTGTTGTCGGTGCTAAACAAGGTGGAGTTCACTCCATGCCCCTTAGTGGTGGCCCTTCAATGAAGGCGAAGATTCTTAGAAGTAGCTTATGGGGATCTAAATCCATCAGCTGCCCTAGAATTAGTGTGGGTAAACAAATAATCTCAAGGACCGTGAGGTGTACTTACAGTTCTTCCTCAAATGGCAATGGTAGCATGGCAGAAAATTTCAGTGATAACGACTCCGATTATGTAAACTCCAGTGTCCTTGAAGCTGGTATGTTCATTTCCTGGATGACAAATAGCTTTTATTTTTATCAAACATTTCTTTTGGGAAAATTTACCATTTTGTCAGTATGCAAGTTTGTTTGTTATCATCAATGGGAAATCAGAAGTGGAACAAATATCTAAGTTGTCTAATATGCATTTGTGTTGTTTTGTTGCTTTGCTTTGCTCTGGGTGATGGAGTGCTTAGCATCTTCTGATCAACTTTGTACTAGAGTTGCATGTCAGGTTTACCAAAGCTTTTTCCAGCTTTTCCTTCCATAGTTTTATATAACGAAATCATTTCATAAAGGGCTGAAGAAACTGACAGCTACAACTTACAATTTGTTATCATAGCAATGGTGTTTTTTTTTGTTTCGGTTCCTTGGATTCATCATTTATGTAGACATGATAATAGATATGTTCTCGTAATGATGATAAATTAAGTCTCTTTTGTACACTTCTTGATAGTTGATATGCTTTTTTATTTTCGTAATTATAGGGTTAACCCCAATTTGTTTTTTTCTGATTGTTCTTTGTAGTTGAGATAAAGAGCACCTCCGATTGTTTCCTGATTAAGATGAGGGATGGCAAGCATTTAAGATGTGTGCATAACACTCCTCAAGGTGGGCATTCTCCTGGCCGCGCCAATCCTGCAATTGTATTGAAGATGGAAGATGGGACTGGCCTTCTCCTTCCCATTGTTGTTTGTACGTGCATATCCAATTAAGTCCTTATTTTCCAAAAATAATGTTTTTGTTGGAAATCTTAGTATATTACTGCTGTAGAATTTTTAACTGAGTGATCTACTTTTTCCAGTGGAGATGCCTAGTACTTTGCTTATGGCAGCTATGTGCAATGTCCAAATAGTAAGATACTGACTTGAAGGCTTGTTGGTGTGGTAAATTTGAGTTAACTTCCTATTGCTGCTGTTTCTAAGGGGTATAAATGGTTGATTGCTTTTCAGGCTAGGCCGACCATGTATGAGGTAACGAATGACATAATTGACAAGATGGGGTACAGGGTGAGCCTATACTCGCTATTTTAGCTCCTTTGGCAAGTAGAGAACCTTTCTTATTTTTAGCTGAACTTGTCCTTATTTGTCATCTAGGTGAAGCTTGTTCGGGTCACCAAGAAAATCGACGACGCATACTATGCTCAGTTGTTCGTCTCAAAGGCATGTATTTATATTATACTTGCTTTTGATTAAATGAATTGGCAAATTACTGATAATGTGGTGGTTATGGACACAGGTTGATGATGAAACAGACATAATCAGCTGGGAGCTTCGACCTTCAGATGCCATAAATATAGCTGTCAGGTCCAAGGTATTTGATCACATAGTTTAAAGTGAACCTTTAATGTTATCTGGCTGCTTTTGCTTGCATTTGTTGTTTTTTCTGCAATAAAGATAGGAATTAGTAGTGCCTCTTATAGATTATGCAATCCTATTGAAAACTGAACTCTAAGAAGCTCTTATCAAACTGTATGCATTGCCATAAAGTAGCATCTTGCTGTGATCTCATTGCTTGAAATCCATGTTTTTATGGTGTATTGGGTGCAAGATGCTAGTTCCGGATAGGAACATAGGGCCCAGTAACCTGATAGTTTACATGTACCTCCATCTTAACACAAGGGAACACCTCAGCATAGTTTTTCTTAATCTTTTACTCTTAATGTTAGTCTGGAAGATTTGTGAAATTTTACTCTTCAAAAACTTTATGGTTTTTTACTTTAATGATGGTTAGAGATCTGGTTGGTAATGAAATAGTGATTGGAATTCATGTAACGGGTCATTTTTGTGGGCTTTGGGGGTGATAAGCAAGGAGTATGAAGAATATTGTTAGAGCATTATTAGCAGAGTAAGGGATCCTCTGACCTTGCACTGGCTAGCATGTTGGGTAGTGAACACAAGTCCCAGAAATGTTTGAGCAGTGTGGGATATCCATAAGTCATACTGTAAAAGTGAATTGTGGCATTATAGTAGGGCACCTACCTGGTGGTGCTAGAATCTCTCAGATCAGAATACCGTCAATTACTTTTCAGGCTTTAGCGTTTTAACTCTGCTAAAATCGATGGGCACAATTTTTGTTCTAGGCTTTTAGTTTATCAATGGTGCTATTTTGTTGGTCTTACTTTTCCTCTGGCATCACGACATTAAGTGGGCTTTCCACCCCCCCCCCCCTTTTTTGCAATCTGGAAGTTGACTAGTGAAAGTCGGGTCTTCTGCAGATAATATGGTCTCGTAGGCTTGTATTCAAGGATGATACCCCCTTAAGTATTTCTGTAGGGTTTATAGAAGGCTAATACTGATATTTGTCTTTCAGGTGCCAATACATGTGAATAAGTTATTAGCTTACACTGATGGAATGAGAGTTATGGAATCTGCTAAGGTGTCACTGGACGGCTCTTCTTCAGAAGGTTTACTATTCAGAGAATTGGACCGGTATTCAAAACTCTCTTACAAGCTGTGTGCATATGTATTGTGATTTTTCAATTCCTGAGCCATATTTTAACGCCTTGAAATTGCTATAATCTAGTGGTAAAGGACTCGCGTCTGCATGATTTATTGTCCTGTATGAATAATCTGTTTTGAGAGTGGATATCATGTTTGTTTGTCTGTCTAAGTTGGGTATGTGGCGGATATTTATAGAAGTATTGTTTGTTGATGAAATTGTTGAATCCTGAGAAACAATTATATCACTGCAGACCGACTGGCCAGCCATGTATTGAATCAAAGGAATTTGATTTTGTGCGGAACATGCTTATCGCAGCAGTAGAGGAGCGCTACAGGGATGCAGGTATAGTTGATGTTCTTTTTGCCAGTTTTTTTTGTTCTGAATAGACTGCTGGAAGTTTCTTAAATTGTATGTTTAACCTCCCGGCTCCCCATACTTTTTTTTTTTTGAACAAAACTTAGCTATTTATCTTATTAAGAAGGTATGCTCAGGTCCTATAAAGTGGTGATACACTTTCCTAGCAAACACAGCGTCACTGTGCGCAAAGTGTACTACTAGTCTATCTACCCTACTAACATACACATTATTACATTCAGACATAAGTAATTTAATATCCGAGAATATGGAGTCTAGCGTGTAGTCTGTGCATCCGTCAAGTTGCTAGGAGACTTGTCCACTCTCTATAAGTAATGCATATTCACAGCTATGCGTTCATATATATAGTTTCTATGATCCGACACCCTTGTATTATTTTTGCATTGAGCATGGATATAACCGTTTTGCAATATTTCGTATGCACTTAATGCCACTATACTTGCTTTGACTTGTATTCTGCTCTGTAATTGTATTATAGAGCTGGACAGGGTGTTCTTTATTCAGTTATTTGTATTATACTACTAGTGTTTAATTTAATCATCACCTTTTTCTCTGAGTATATGGAATTGACTAAATTTTCTGATGATACTTTACAGCTCAGTGGAAGGACAAACTCACTAAACTTAGATCCCAGAAGAACTGGGCTTAACAGGTAAGAGTTATTCATAATCCAAACGGCGTCCTTTACTTGTTTCTTCATGCATTTAGGCGGAACTAACTGACTTGGTCAATGTAATGCATTTGCAGGAGGGTATATTTGTACATACGAACCATTGGTCGGAGCCTACTTTGTCAGTAGTTATGCTTATGCCTCCTGCACGAAATGTATCTAAATTTAACTAAGATGACTTGTAAATATATGTTGTATATATTGATGGGTGATGGTGTAAGTTACCGTATAAGTGATTTGCCGTGTTAATATGTTATCTGCTTGATTTCACAGTTTGTACTAGTGTTCTTTCATTGCACTGGAAGACCTACCTGTATGGGTAAGGGGGCCGCGGCCCGTTCATTAAAAAAATAATTTTTTTACTAGTGCAGTTATCGCAAATTTTAATTAGATCAGTGTAATAAATTAAACTTTGCCTACCTTTCAGTTAACAAAAAATACACTAAATTTTTTTGCACTCTTACACTAATATAATTTTTTTTGCCCCTCTTCAAAAAAATTCTTGAGTCCGTCACTGTTTCATTGTTCTTTATTAAAGCTGATTTTTCAACTAAAGCTTTGCACCTTTATAAAAGAAAAAAAATATGTCAGCTTACTTTGAAAAATGTTACTCCCTCTGTCCCGCTTTAAGGTTTTTACTTTTTTTTTGTTTGTTCCAATTTAAGGTTCTTACTTTATTTTATTACCTAAAATAGAAAGTGGGATCTACTTGTCATTCTCACAACAAAAACTCTCCACCCACTTTCTCTCTCACTTTACTTTTCATACTCACAAAATTTACGTTTTCTTAATATCCGTGCAAAGTCAAACTAGGAACTTTAAATTGGGATGGAGGGAGTACCATCTTCATCTTAAAATAAAGGGTTAATGACAATTTAGGGCCTGAAACTCCAGGGGGTGCGTCTAAAAGGGGCCTGAGTTTTTTCCCCCGCTAGATCAGGGCTCAATATCTAAAATTTTCGCCAATTAAGGGCTTTTTGACGGAAATTGTTAGAAAAGTTAGTTAAGTGCCATGTGCCGAGCACGTGATCGTCAAAATGATGGGTTTGTAATGATATTAGTTAGTAAGGGTTTTAGTGAAATTTTTGAAACTCAAAAGGTTTAAATTGAAGTTGATTTCCAATTTAAGGAGGTGAATTGAAATTTCTAAAATTAAAATGACTAACCTAACGTAATCGCACCTAAATAACTCAAACACGTCTTCATCATCGCTCTCGCTCTCTCTCTCTGTTCATCGTCATCGCCGTTTTCCATCGCCGACGAGCGAACAACGCCTCGCGCCGGCGATTACCTTACCCGCCGTCATCTATCTCTCTCAGTTCGTCGTCTCTGCTTTCTTTCTTCCTCTAATTCGAAAACCCAATTGATGAACGAAATCCCCAATTTCTCTCTACTTCTACTTGGATCCGTGAAATCTAGATCTTTTTCTCTATAGGTGCTGCCACGATTTGGTCGAAGTTGGTTGGAACGAGGGGTATTGGTTGTCAGCAAGGTACGATTCCGGCAATTTTCAGTCTTACCAAGGTACAATTTTGGCTATATTCATCATTCCCAATTAGGTCTCTAGTGGAAAGCAAGAAAGCGTTGGGGTGGTGGTTGGAGAGGATGGTGTGGCCGGAGGGATGTTGAATCTGGGTTGGATTTTAAGGGTTAGGGTTGGGGATGAAGATGGGGATGTTAACAGAGTATGCAACAGGGTCTAACTTTGTTGACCAAGTCAAGATCCTCCTCTCTAATTTCGGCATTCTTGATCTCGATTGAGTAAAGTTTGGATGTAATCAAATGCATTGTAGTACCTCTTTTATTGGAATTGGAATAATTGTTTGAATTTATTTTTGTGAAATCACTTCATTTGTATATTGTTTGTAGTTTTGCAGTATAGATTGGATCTTGCTCAACTACAGATGTTGTGAATTCTTTATATATATATATATATATATATATATATATATATATATATATATATATACTCCCTCCGTCCCATTCGAAATAGGATTTTTGGTCTCGACATGGGGATTAAGGATTAATAATCTTTTATTATAAAAAGTTGTTTGAAAAGTAGGTGTTGTGAGTATGAAGGAGAGAGAAAGTGGGTGGTGAATAATAAATGAAAAGAAGTTATGAGTATGACTAGTGGGTCCTACTAAAAAAAAAGTAATAAAAACTTTTTATTTTGGGATGGTCTATTTCGAGTGGGTCCTACTAATAAAAAAGTAATAAAAGCTTTCCATTGTAAATAGTGATAATTACTTTATGTTGTTTTAAATTTGGTGAATGTAAAAAGTAATTTATTATGTTCATAGAATAAAATTTAAATTTATTTATAATTTTATTTATTTTAAATTTATTATTTGGAAAATAATCTAAACCCTTTTATATTTAATATAGCTATTAGATTAATTTGTTTAATAATTTTGAATTTTTTAATAAATTTATTTTATAAATGATAATTACTTATTTTATTATATACTTGATTATTTAGAAAAAAAATATTTATTTCATTTTAAACCTTTTGAGTTTCAAAATTTCACTAAAACCCTTACAAACTAATATCATTACAAACCCATCCATTTTGACGATCACGTGCTCGGCACATGACACTTAACTGACTTTTCTAACGATTTCCGTCAAAAAGCCCTTAACTGCCGAAAATTTGAGATATTGAGCCCTGATCTAGCGGAAAAAAAATTCAGGCCCCTTTTAGACGCACCCCCTGCAGTTCAGGCCCTAATATATCATTAACCCTATAATAAATTACGAGGAATTTTTAGACATCCATTTTGTGATGTCGGTACTACAAACTATGCATCACTCTTCACTGTTATGTGCATGTTATGTGTAGGCTGGGTCCGTGCCATATGGGGCTGGTCTGTGTCATAAGTGTACTGTACTCCTTTCGTCTCATAACTATGTGGACAAATTTTTATTTTGGGCGTCCCCAATGATAAGTCATACTCCCTCCACCCCGCTTGAAGGTTCTTACTTTCTTTTTTAGTCTGTCTCAATTTAAGATTCTTACTTTGCTTTATTATCTAAAATGGAAAGTGAGACTCACTTGTTATTCTTACAACAAAAACTCCCTACCCACTTTCTCTCTCCCACTTTACTTTTCATACTCACAACATTTATTTTTTCTTAATCTTCGTTCAAAGTCAAACTAGGAACTTTAAATTGAGACGGATGGAGTACTTTCCTAAAATGGCAAAAAATCTTTATTATTCCCCCGCTCATTCTCTCTCATACTTTACTTTTATACTCACAACATCAAATAACCCACTATTCTCTACCCCACTTTATCTCTCCTACTTCAATTTTCACGCTCACAACAACTATTTACTACTATTCATCCCTTAATTATCGTGCAAAACTCATTTTTTCCACATAATTATAATTATGAGACATGGAACGGAGGGAGCATAGTTACCGGGAACTCCCAAACCCCCCCTCGTCCCACGTCCCGGGAACACGCGTCCCGGGTTCACAAGGGAACTCGACCCAAAGTACTCAAACAATCGTACCGGAAAATAAACGGTCATCAACGTAGAATCTTGTCTGCATTTACAATCTTTTATGGCTATCCGCCTTTACATTATACTCTTTTATCTCCCTAAAAGTTTATATATATAAATATATGTAAGTGTGTGTGTATATATATGTTATTATATTCAACTTAGTGATGTGTTTTCAATATAGAGCGTACCACGTTCCCAATTGATCCTACCCCTAGCGTACCTAAAATTTACTAAGTCACGTTCCTCGTACCCGTACCCGTCCCGCGTCCCGAAACGTCCCACGTTCCTGGTAACTATGGGAGGGAGTACTTATTATGCATTTATAATATATTACACATGTCTTGATTTTATTTATTTTATCTTTAAGATGATTATTATTGAAAGAGTAATAGCTACGTAGTAATTGCATTTTGTTAGGTCTATGGAATATCCTAGCCACAAACACAACATTGATGTCGGCTGCGTATGATTAACAAAAAAAAAGATTGTAGTGAAGATTGTGAGGCAGATATTTAGTGACAGTAGTCTAATTTTAGGATGAGTCAGCATGAAGAAAAACTAGACCCTGACACTGACATCGACACCCCCTTCGTACATTTCATGAATTACATGACACTGTTACAACATTTCGTGGTGCAGTTAACAAGAAGCGAAGGTTCTCAAATATTAAGGAGCACATCACATAATATTAGACCTATATATTCCCATATTCCGTTGCATTACTTTCTCTATTCCTATACAATTCTATCTAACCTTCTAAAACAGAGAAGGAAAAAAAAAGGCGGGTGCCGGAAAATCGAAAGTTCCGGTCAAGCTTTGCAGCTACAGAAAAATATGGCGGTCACAGTTGAAGATATTCGTGATGCCGAGGAAATAAAATCAGTGAATATTTTTCGCAAGGAACTTATTCTTGGCGATTTGTTACCTCAAAGATTTGATGATTACCATATTATGTTAAGGTATAGTATATCGATCTACTTCTCTGTTTATATATTCACTGAATCATTTATATTTTCCAAATTGATGTGGGATAAATGAGACTTCAACGATATGACATCACCATCATGATCTGAAAGTATTACTACTATATGCAGATTCTTGAAGGCCTGCGATTTCGATGTCGGAAAGACCAAGCTTATGTGGTTTAACATGCTCCAATGGAGGAAAGACTTTGGCACAGACACTATTTTGGAGGTAATCATCATCTTAATATTGCTTATTCGTACTGTCGCGCTTTCCTTTTTTGGTCAGTCCCAAAAATAAGTTTCGCCTTTCTAAATAAGGAAATATTATCAGTGCAACGAAACAAGTAAATCATGTGTTTCCATTTTGATATTTCACACAGGATTTTGAGTATGTTGAGTTAAAGGAAGTTTTACAGTACTGTTGCCAGTGCTATCATGGTGTTGATAAGGAGGGAAGACCGATTTACATTGAAAGGCTAGGAAAAGTTGATACTCATATGCTCATGAAAGTTACTACTTTGGACCGTTACGTCAAATACTATGTCCAAGAGTTTGAAAAGACTCTTCGAATTAGGTTCCCGGCTTGCTCTATTGCTGCAGGGAGACACATTGATTCCAGTACTACAATTTTAGATGTCCGAGACGTGGTATAAATCTCTCTATATACTACCTCCGTCCCAACTCAATACGCATCTTTACTGTTTGGCACAATATTTAAGGAGAGATTATTTATATTCAAAAGTATTGTGAGTGGAGAATAATGAGTGGTTGGGAGGAAGAAAGAGAATGAGTGGAGAATAATGACTGGTTGAGAGGAAGAAAGAGAATGAGTGGAGAATAATGAGTGGTTGGGAGGAAGAGAGAGAATGAGTGGAAGATTATAAAAATAATAAAAAACTTTCCTTTTTTGGATTGTGCACATATCAACGACACCCACTTAAAAGGTAAGTGTGCACATTGAGCTGGGACGGAGGTAGTATATAAATAGGCCAAAATACATTTACCCCCCAAAGTATCCACCGAATCCCACTTTGCCCCCCAGCGCCAAATTTGTCCCACTTTGCCCCCCAAAGCTTCAATTTGTCCCATTTTCCCCAGCTCCAGACCAGCGTTAGAAAACTAACGGGAATTCCCACGTGACTCATCACGTGATGGGCAATTCTGTCCAGAAAAGTGAGTGCAATTGGGGGGAAATTTCTGACAATATATATATATACTCCCTCCGTCCCATAACAATGGGCACAGTTTGACTTTTTTTTGTCAACTTTGACCATAATTTTATGAATATCTAGATATCTCTAGACAATTCTAAAAATTGTTAATGATAGTATTTCTAACAGTAAAACAATAACAATTTTTAGAATTTCATAGAGATATTTAGATATTCATAAAATTATGGTCAAAGTTGACCAAAAATGTCAAATTGTGCCCATTGTTATGGGACGGAGGGAGTGTATATATATATATATATATATATATATATATATATATATATATATATATATATATATATATATATATATACTCCCTCAATGTTTTGTAGCTTTCGATAGTTGAAAAACACACTTCAATTGTTTTGTAGCTTTCGAAAAATGAACCTGAGAGACAAAACCAGTCAAAAAGTAAAAGTATTTATTTGAAAAGTTGAAAAAATAAAAAATAAAAAATAAATGGGCCCAGATGTGGAATTTACGAAATAGCCCTGCGTTTTTTTATGATTTTTTTGGTGATGCCCATCACGTGATGAGTCACGTGGGAATTCCCGTTAGTTTTCTAACGCTAGTCAGGAGCTGGGGGGAAAGTGGGACAAATTGAAGCTTTGGGGGCAAAGTGGGACAAATTTGGCGCTGGGGGGCAAAGTGGGATTCGGTGGATACTTTGGGGGGTAAATGTATTTTGGCCATATAAATATGCCCTCATTCAAACTCACTTGCATGTATATTCTGATGTCAAATAAGTTGGATTTTTGCATTAATGTAAGTGTAATTGACTTGACTTTTGTAGGTTTAAAGAATCTGACCACGACTACGATGGATGTTCTTAGGAGGCTGCAACAGATTGATAATGATAATTACCCCGAGGCACGTTCAATTTTCTAATTTCCAAATGAACTGCCTATATATATATATACTTATATACTATACACACACACACACACACACACACACACACACACACACACACACACACACGTATATGATTGTGATATTTGAACAAGGAACATGATTTCTGCAGACACTAAGCAGGATGTTCATTGTGAACGCTGGGCCTGGCTTTAAGTTGCTCTGGAAGACGATCAAGAGTTTCCTTGATCCAAAATCAGCCACTAAAATTTTCGTAAGTTTACTAGTGATCGAATGGCACTTTAATTTGCTAGGTTCGGTTGGACGTTAATGTTTTCGTCTTTCCTTTCATTTTACAGGTTTTTGGCGATAAGTACCAAAGCAAATTGCTTGAAGTAATTGATGCGAGGTAATTAATTAATAATTTCGTGAACATTATGTTTCTTATGCTGCTACGGAATTTTGGTTTAGCAGTCTATAGATACATGTCTTATATGCAATATTTTGCGTTATAGTGAGTTGCCGGACGATCTAGGTGGTTGCTGCAACTGTGCAGATGAAGGAGGTTGCATGAGATCTGATAAAGGACCGTGGAACGACCTAAGTATACAAAAGGTAACAAAGAGCCTTTGTATCTATAATAGTATATCATTGGATTTAAGCTTACAGTTGAAAAATGTTGTTGATCATAGCCGCCGTTATATGCTCATACTCGCTCTGTCTCATAATAAATGTTACTCATATAAATTTGTATACGCATGCAGATGATTTATAACAGTGAAGCACAACAGTTCCCATCTTGATCATATAATGCATCAGTTGAAGACAGAGCATTTGCACCCCCTGCCTGTAACTGCAACATTCTCTTGATGAATCAATCCGTGCTAAAGGCGGTCCGAAGAACCTAATGCGTCTCAGCTTCTTTATAACAAGTTTATTTCATGCTATAAAGAGGCACAATTTTTGGCTTATATTTCAAGCTCATCATGTACGTCCATGCCTGAGATAATCATATTCAATTCTCATTTGTATAAAGTATTTACTAAGTGGTTTGTATCATATTGTGACTATTTTTTTTTAGATGTGACAGTACACATTTATTTTTATTTTATTTTTTGACAAAAGTACACATTTATTATTATTATTATTATTTGAACACAAGTACACATTTATATTAAGCGAAACAAAATAGTACAATGTGACATTTATTATTATAAGTAGACATGGAATATGCAAGCCGCAAACGGTCATGCACTCAAAATGTAAATGAAACTTTTATCTAACATTTGGTTTAAAAATGATGAAAATTGATACTCCCTCCCTCCATAAAAATGTGCTTGACTTTTTATGGTCAACAATCAAGTGAATTTTAATTAAATATTAATAACAAATTTATTCTTTCAATGAATTTTAAAAAAGTATTATTAACAAATCACTTAATAATATATTAACCTAAGCGGTATTGTGAACGGGTTTAACTGTTTAAGTCTCTCTGTCGTTGAGTTCGTGGGTTCGTTCGTCATAATTGAATTAGGTGTCGTAGGATTAAAAAAAAAAATAAAAAAAATAAAGAGAAAATTACCTCCTAGTCTCTGAGTAATATCTATTTTACAATAGAAAGCGGAAATAACCGCTACACAAAGAGCGGCTGAGATTAATCCTCCTAAGTTGATCCTACGGCCTAAATTCAACCCTAAATTTAGCCCTAACTGCCTATGGAAAACTGCACACTTCAATCCACGATTCTTCCTTTCCCACTTCGCAACAATTGCCGATCAGTTGAAATGAGCGAACAGAGAGAGAAGAGCCTCCATTAACTCATTCTAACCCTTCTTCTTTTCGCCACAATCGCCGGTAATCTATCCAGTAATGGCTTCCACTGCTTGAAGGTTTACACTAATCTAGGGTTATGCGTGTTATTATTAATTCGTTATTTTTCCCTCCCAAGGTTAGTTCGTAAATTCTTTCATCTTTAAGTCCCTAATTCCAAGTTCATCAGGACTTTGAAATCAACTTTTGTAAGTTCTCCTTTGACTGCAATTTGAGTTCTCCGATTTGGATTCAGTTTGAATTCTCCTAAGAAGATTAAACATTTTTTGGCCCCAATTTAGCTATTGTAACCATAGAGTGATTTTTTTTTTATTATTTTGGTTTTTTAACTGATCTGTTGCTCTTTACTTTGGCAGTTCTGTGTTTTTCTCAAGGTTTTCCCAATTTCTCTCTACTCTCTTCTGATATACAGGTAGTTTGTAATTTTTCATTATTCATGATCGTCCAGTTTTCCTCGATTTGCTACTCAGGTAGTTCTTTACTCTGTTTAGGGTTTATTTCATATTCTTGATTCTGATTCGATATTTCTCGACTCATGCTGTCGATTGTTGTTTTTGCGTTTTGCTTTCTGATTGTTACTGTGATGGTATGGTCTCATGTTCCTTTCCGTAGTAGCCAGTACGGAGTAATACCGCGTTGAAAACGAAGGTGCGCTTCAATCATCCTCATATATGTTTCTCTCTCTCTCTCTCTCTCTCTCTCTCTTTTAATCTGAACTGTTATCTTTTCAGTTTTATTTGGCACTCAATTAATATAAGGAGCTCATTTCTGTCATGGTATCAATTGTTTTGATTTTGGCAGTACAACTGAAAGTCAACAGGCAACGCCACATCTCCACCTCTCACAGCTCCAGCCACCAGTGTGCATTCTTCTTTCATTTTCTCCACACGCATGCACAAAACACAAAGTTTCTGTGTTGGCAGCCCTAGGTTGCATTTTTTGTGGTTGGAATTGATTTTTGTTGGGTTTTTTGTGTTCTCTGTTTGGTTAATTCAAAGAAAAAAAAAAGTGAAAGTGGTGAATTTCTTTTATCTGTTTGGCTTTGTTGAATTTTAATTTGTTAGTTTCGATTGATGTTTTTTTTTCACTTCAATAGTGCTATTGCTGATGATATAAGAACAATTATATCATTGCCATCTACCAGGTTGCAGAGAGACAAATATGTATTGCAGTGGCGGACCCAGAAATATTCCAAAGGGGGGCAAAATAAATTTTAGTACAATTTTTTCTTTACACAAAAGGGGGCAAGTACTAATAAATAGCACTAAATCCCTAAGTTTGTAAAATATGTATACTAGTAAAATGCAAAATTTGAAATCAAATGGGGGCCATTACCCCCCCATTGCTTGACTGTAGGTCCGCCAGTGATGTATTGGATGTCAATGTTCGAACCTCCCCCCTATTCACTAATACCTTCTGAAGAAGCCTGATGTTGGACCGATGTTACGGAGATGATGAACGAGACCAAGTTTGTAATTTTTCAGTATTTGTAATTCATTTGTAATTGATAGATTCATTAGTGTGAGGGCAAAAGAAGCTTTAAGAATGGGTAATGGGTGAAGCATTGTTTGGGACAAGGAAAAGTGTCTAGCTAAGTCAGTCTAAATTAAATGTCGAAGGATTGCTTGGGTCAAGGAAAACTGTCGAGCTAAGTCAGGTGGTACATTCTAAATTAAAAGTTCTGCGATTATCAATTTTCATTTCCAATTCACCTTTTGACTTTGGCTAGGCATTAATATCAACCATACTGTGACACAATTTGTACTGTCACCGTGCCATCGGCACGGGTAAGAGTACTAGTTGAATCTACGTATTAGGACAAGCATATTTTTAATTTACGTCCTATTCCTACAAAATATTTTATGTAACCATATAGTCATTTAGTGTATTAACTACACCCCTCCCCTCCCCTCTTATCTCACTTTCAACACCCACCCAGATATTTTCTATGTCTCTCTCTCTACTTTCTCTCTCTAATTCCTCACCGGTCCTCCCAACTCCAGCGATCCCTTCCTACTCCGGCGACCTTTCTCCGCTCCTCTCCCCCCCGACCAAACTCCGGAAACCATCTTCCCTCCCAATCTCCGACGATCCTCCCCCTTCCCCTACCTCCGGCGACTCACCCCCTTATCCATGACATAAACACACTCCCTGTTCCGGCGTTTTACTCCGGTGAACCTGTCCCCTCTCTTTATTTTCTGCAGATCCGGATGTCTCACATCACCGGCGCACCCCTTCTTCTCCGAATCGCTTTACACGCCTGCGGCCTGTGTTACTGCTCTCCGTCTCTTGTCCAGATCTGCTTAGATCTGCAACAAAAAAATTTATCTGCATCGCCAAGCTCGAAGCTATAACTATTTCACCGGCGCACCCCTTTCTCTCTAGTCTTTAATTTGCTCTCTGTCATTCTCACCGTCGCTGAGATCCGGTTCTCTGAGGGCTATATCGCCACCGTTGACGGCGTCGGCGAAGTCAACGCCGAGATCAGCAGCAAACTCACGTACTGGCCTCTCCCTCACACACTCAGCAACGTCAACACCTCCTCCTTCCAAATCTGCCGACGCCCTCTCCTCCGATTACTAGACCAGTCGCCTATCATTTCTCTGACTCATTCTTTCTCTCTCTACCTCCCCCACCTCCGGTCACCCCTCACATCCCTAACCTCCGACCACCGCCTCTATGGTCCTGGTCAACGCCACTTTTGATTTTGCACCAAAGTAACAAGATAGCAGATTTTGAGTTGAAATTTTTAGACAAAGAGCTGGACTTGAAATATAGAATAAACTAGACTTGAAATTTTATAATGTTCATGACAATTGCATGTTCTCCACTTACTGAAATGAAAAAACTACAACAATTTTCGAAAAGAAAAACGAGTTGCTCTTGCGAAAAACGTGTTTTATCTTAAGCAAAGGAAAAACGTGTTTTTCAAAAGCCGCCGACACTTTTTTTTTAAAAAAAACAAGCGGTGATATTTTCGTAAATAATTGGGAGAACTTATTGTTAATAATATTTGCAACGGTATATCAATAACAAGTCTTATATTTTTATTAGGATGATTAAAATAAACTAAGTTCTCAGTTGTTAGTGGCCGGTTAGAGTTGGTTGTGTTCTTAGTGGTTGACAACTTAGGACCATAAACAATTGAGAACAATTAAGAAATTTCTCTATAGAACAGCTTAGAACAACTCAAAAATTCTTAATTGTTGGTCGCCAGAGTTAGTGGTCGCCTGAGTTGATGTTGCTCTTTAATTTTGTTGACAACTGAGAACTTATTGATAACTTCTCAGTTGTTTGGTCGTCGTAGTTGGTGGTTGTCGGAGTTGATCGTGTTATTAGTAGTTTAGTTGACAATTGAGAACTTATCAGTAAGTTCTCAGTTGTTTGGTCACCGGAGTTGTTCGTGTTCTTACTAGTTTAGTTGACAATTGAGAAATTACTGATAAGTTCTCGACTGTTTTGTCGTCGGAGTTGATCGACGAAGTTGGTCGCCGGAGTTTGATCATATTCTTACTATTTTAGTTGACAACTGAGAACTTACTGATAAGTTCTCAATTGGAGGTCGCCGGAGTTGGTGTTCTTAGTAGTTTAGTTGACAACTGAGAACTTACTGATAAGTTCTCAGTTGTTTGTTGCCGGAGTTGTTCGTGTTATTAGTAGTTTAGTTGACAACTGAAAACTTATTGATAAGTTCTCAACTGTTTGGTTGCTGGAAGGTCACTGAAGCTTTTTTTTTTTTTTTTTTTTTTGCGCCGGGGTGGTCGCCGGAGTTGGTGGTCGTCGGAGTTGTTGAATGGAGAAGGTGCTGAGGGGTAGCCTAAGGTGATAGTGGTTGGGGTGAAAGTAAAATGTTAAGAGGGTGTTAGTAAAATGTTAAGGAAGAGGTAAGCAAGGGACTAGTATATGGTTAGTCAAAATATTCCTTGTCCTAAGAGGTAAATAAGGTTATGTTAAGGGACTAGGTTATGTTAAGGGACTATATGGTAAATGCCAAAAAAAAAAAAAAAAAAGGTTTGATCGCAGCACGCGACTTCCGTGTGAGTGGTTAGGAGAGAAGCAACAAAATAACCGCTTTTTCTTTAAACCTTTCATTCAACAAAAACGAGTTTCCGTATACTCCCTCCGTCCCGGAAAACGTACCGGGAGTATACGTATGTATGTATGTATAATTTACATCAATCAACGTCGCCATTGCCGTTGCCAATCTCTCTCTGTTGCCTATTGCGAACGTTGCCTCCATCGTCCACCACACGGAATTAATTGAAACGCCGTTCAATCGGAGCCCCGTTCTCTATCTCCGATCATCATATTTCTCAATCATTGCGTGAAGAGGGATAATTTAAACGGATTGTTTTACGGCACGATGGGAACAGACGACCATTCCGGCCGCCCGTGTGAGTTCTCGCTAACCTATCCCTCCCTCTCTCTCTCTCTCTCTCTTTCACACACTCACGCACTTGATTGAATTGTTTGCGACCAAATTTCGTTTTGATAGGTTGAAATGATTGACTCTGCGTTTTCCGTTTGTCCTTTTCCCCCTCTTTTTGAATTCATTTTGTTAATATGCAAACTTTGGAAGTTACAGCATAAGTTTGTTATACAAGTGCCTTTACCACATGATTGAGTATCCTGGATGGAGTATTTTGTAAATTATGTTCTTTTCGCTCACAGAAAATGGGTGTTGGAGTTCATTTTTCTTGGAAACCAAAAATGGTCTTTCAATAAATGAAAGGGGAATAACATTCAACAGAACTAAACTTTTCCTCTGTTTTGTAGCTTTTGATGGGTCCTTTAGTAAAATCAGTCATTCGCTCAATAAACGCAGTGGGAGGGAAAATTATAATCATGATTATTTTTCATTTGAAGAAGTTCGAGATCCTAAAGAGGTGAAGGCAGTTGATGCTTTTCGACAAGCATTGATTTTGGATGGCTTGCTTCCTGCAAGATTTGATGACTACCATACATTGTTGAGGTAATAGTTTTCTGCCTCTTTATGGTGCATCTTAGTTCTCTATCCACGTATGAAGTATGCAAACATTGTAACATACACATGAATCTTTTAATGTGTGAGTTAGTTTCGCGCTGGGGTGTGATATTGGCATTTCAATTTCAGTGTGATATCCAGGATGATATGGTTATGGTGATTGGTGGCTTGTTTATGGAGATTTTGCTTTAAAGCTATTAGCAAGTAGCTGGTAGGAGAGAAAAAATGTATTAATGTCTGGTAAAAGCGTTGATCTTTATTTTGTAGATACTGCTGCCAGCTTGTAGTCATTTTTTACCAAGTATTTAGTACTTATATCTTTTAGGGCTGCCATTATTTTTCGGGTTGGGTATTGGATCTGGGCTTACTTTTGTTAAGCTTATGCTAGTCCGTGTTACAGTGGCGGAGCCAGGAAATTTAATCAATGGGGGCAAGATGAATCCTATTGTATTTTTTCTTTTAAATCAAGGGGGGCAAGTTATAAAAAATTACACTAAACCCTCATAATTTCGAAAATTTTGCACTAGTAAAAAAAAATGTTCAAACCAATGGGGGCAGTTGCCCCCCTTAAGCCCTTACAAGCTACGCCTCTGCCGTGTTAGTTATTTGTTTGGAGCTTCATACTCTAGACTACTATGCGTTGCTAATTGGGGCTTCCAGACTAGGATTCTGTGAGAAATAAATGATTGGATTTTCAGTTTTTGTAAGCAAAACAGAAAGGGACTTTCACCGAGTACTTTTGGTCTTTTGATTTCATAAGACCACCATACGTTTAATGCAGCGATCTTCTGGTTTCAATGTACATGTCTACATTCTATATTGAAGAAACTGTTAGCTTACAGCATTAGCAGGCAAACCGACTGTATGTAGGGCTACACATTTCATGATGATAGGCTCACTTGAATTGATTTCTTGCAGATTCTTGAATGCCAGGAACTTTGATATTGAGAAAACAAAGCACATGTGGGCTGGCATGCTTCAGTGGAGGAAAGATTTTGGTACTGACACTAGTTTGAGGGTAATCTCATCAGCTATTCACTGGCTCTAGGTTATTACTCTCTCCAGTCATGAACGTGCCTGCGGCATAGTTGTTAAATATCGCGATACGCGATACGTATCGGCGATACGATACGCGATACGCATAGTTTTGATACGTATCGCATACCTATATCGATTTGTACCTAAATATCATACGTATCGTACGTATCGCGTATCACCGATACGTACGATACGAACGATACGCTTGAAATACGATTTGGGTCGGATTTAGGGTTTGGGTCGGGCAATTAATTTAAAATACATTTAAAAGCAAAAAAAAATATTGGCTGAGAGAAGAGAATTCGACGACTTGGGAGAAAAGAATTCGATCGACTGGCAGAGAGGAGAATTCGACGAGACTGCGACCTTACCTGCGATCGCAACCCAGCGGCAACCCCTGCGACCAGCGACGGTGACGGCAACCCCTGTGTCAGTTTTTTTATTTTTCCCTCTTTAAACCCTAATTTATGTATAAATTGATTTTTCTTGATTTTTTACACTGTAAATTGGAATTTGGAAGCATGAAATTGATTTTTCTTCTTTTTTTTTTTTATATATTTAGGTTAGTAAAACAGTTATGACCTTTTGGTACGTTGGTAATGTTAAGATAACTACTTCTTTGTTTTTTCAAGTAATTATTTCCATTGTTTACTTTAATTTTGATTTTCTTTTAGAGTTTTTGATTTTTTTTGTCATTGTGTTCTGTATCTCCGATACGATACACGATACGATACGGGATACGATATTTAGGGTGTCCGATACGCGATACGATACACGATTTGACAACTATGGCCTGCGGGTGACATTGTCCGATTGAATGCATAAAATGAACTGGGCTTTTTGTTAAGGGTGTTTTTATTTCTGTAAATCTGCTTAGTTTCAGTGTGCTCTGATGCTGACAATCAAATGGGATTCTTGGTTGGGGATTGAAAGCGATTATGAGGCCAATGTATAATTTAATATCTTACTCACTTTAATTATCTTTATCACTCAAAAGTTATTTTATTTAGCCTAAAGATCTTGAATTTAAGGACATTGCCATTGAATATTTCTACTATTGGTTTCTCAGTAAACTACTTGGGAACGTTCAAACGTAAATGAGTTTATATAAATATTAATGAAATTTTAAGGCCAGTATAGTCAGTTCTTGGGATTAACCTCTTCTCAAGTTGAATAACTGGTTGGGCCAGAAAGGTATGGATGAATATTATGTAGTAATATTACTGCCCAACGTTGTCACCTTACCTTCCCTGCGATCGTGCTTATCCAAGCTTGACAAGCAGCTAATTCGGGTTACCAAAATTTCTAAGAACTTTAATTGCTTTGTACAATTAATTATGTACGTGCTCTAAACATTTTCTCCTGATGTCACTGCCAGGATTATGACTTCAGTGAATTGAATGAAGTTCTACAGCATTATCCTCAGGGTTATCATGGTGTTGATAAAGAGGGAAGGCCTATTTACATTGAAAGATTAGGACAAGCTGATCCATATAACTTATGCAAGTGACAACTTTGGAACGCTATGTGAAATACCGGGTGCAAGAGTTTGAGAGGACTATCGGCTTTCGGTTTCCAGCTTGCTCCATTAATGCAAAAAGACATATAGCTGCATGTACAACAATATTAGATGTTCAAGGATTGGTAGTTTTTATAATTTAAGTGTGTATATTTATTTGTGTTGGCTTCATTTTCTAAGTTGCTGAGTTAAAATTTGTTTCGTGCTACATTGTTTCATCCTCCAGGGTCTGAAGAATTTAACTAAACCCGCTATAGATGTCATTACGAGGCTGCAGCAAATTCATAACGACTACTATCCTGAGGTTGTTTTCAGCAGTTTCAGTTCTATCTTTCTGGTGGCTTCATTTTATCTTCTAGTTTTTGATGCATTACCTTAAAGCTCGCTTCTTTCTGTTTATAAATCTTCAGACACTGTACCAGTTATTTATCGTAAATGCTGGTCCTGGCTTTAAGATGCTCTGGAAAGCTGTCCAGACTTTTCTTGATCCAAAAACAAAGTCCAAGATTCATGTATGTTGAAGAGCTTATGTTTGAGAAGTGAATAGGTGTTTTTGCTGGATAAATTAGTTTCTGATTACAAACATTTCCTCAGGTTCTCGGCAACAACTATAAAAGCACTTTGTTTGAAGTGATTGACCCAAGGTAAGATTCGGTAATGGTTTCTTAGATTTTTAATTGGCTTATTCGTGTACTTATCTGTAGCCTTAACTACTCGGACTCCTGCATTTCTCCGTATCTGTCAGTGAGTTGCCAGAATTTCTTAGTGGTAGCTGTAACTGTCCAGAAGGAGGCTGTCTACGATCCGATAAAGGGCCATGGAGGGACCCTAACATATCGAAGGTAATTTAGCCTTGTAACATTAGAACAGCAGCGGTAACACTCTGGCTACTTTTACTTGAAATTCTTACTCCTGCATCTATCATTATATGTGCCTTGCAGATGCTTTTTAGTAGCAAGGTGAAGTGTTTTGACCAGAAAGTCCCGAACATGGAGGCAAATACAGTGGATGAGAGTAAATCTCAGTCTTCAGTGGTAGGCTCTACTTGATAATCTTAAGCTGTGTTCACATTTGGTTTTTACTCCCTCCATCCCAAAATGATCTTCACATTTGTCAATTCTCATTGTCCCAAAAAGTTTATTCCCATTTCTACAATTTGGGCTTAAAAGTGGATAAAAAAGACATGGCTAGTGAAGCAAGTGTCTATATTCTAAAAAAGTTTGATTAGTCAAATGGGAAGATCATCTTAGGTCGAAAGAGTATTTTTTTTCTCAATTTTTGTTTCCTAAGGGTCGTTTCTTGAGTTAGTTGAAAGGTAATGACCCATCCACTACTGAGTCAGCATCAAACGTGGAAGAGGAGGCTTCTTATAATGGTACTAAAGGCCATCCAGCTCCAAGCTTGGCTCCTAATTATGACGAGGTAAGTCTGGTAGGCTAATAGTTTGCTGCTGGAATGGCGGGTGGGTTTGATTAAGAAAATGAATTTGGCATTAGGCTCAATGAGGAGTAGTAGATCCCTTTGCTTTGTTTTACTCTCCTTGTACTTGACAAAGGTTTGAGAGGATAAAATTATTCTTGTTGTTAACGTTTGATGCTCTTTTCGGAGAGGAATTCACTGTGGGCGCCTCCATATATTTGCTGAGGAATAGGAATCTGGTTTCCCAGATCCTCTCATTTGCTCCTTTTCGGTTATTTTATCTATCCTCAAACACCAGGCTTAATTTCCCTATGTAATCTTCTCTGCATATGGCCAAAAGAAAGACAACACCACTACCACATAAAGTCGCAGCCGCTGTAGTTGCGAAATGGCATCTGGATAATACCATAAATCTACCATTCATAAAGCTCAAACTTATGCTTTGAATGCTTTTGATGATTTATTTAGGGTAAGAAGATTGGAAGGGTGAACCATAACAAAGACTGCTTTCATGATGATAAACATATTCCAGTTGATAAGGTAGTGGAGTCAGGATCGAAGAAACGAGCCCGCTTCCAGATGCTTCATGATTCAAGGGGTTAGCAAATTTTCCTTTCCCTTTCCAGTTTGAAAATAGATTCGCGTATAATTTTATTTTTTAAGTCTATCAACAAGATTGGTCTATATTCCATTTCCTGTGTCTTTTATCCATATTTTATTGTTTATAGGAGTCAGTCTGCAAGAAAGTTCCACTTACTTTTCATTTACCAGGATTTTAGACGAATGGTTACATATAGCTGGAATGTATCAGTTTCAAACCCTCCTTGACAAAAAATAAAATAAAAAAAATCCTTACATAGTTGCTAAGCAAAAGCACAAAATACTGCAAATACAAGTATACAACAGCTCAATAAACAGCCGGACATTTATTACCCTTGATCTTCATAAAGTTCGACACAGCAGGATCTTAAGAAGTTCTAATGCTTCGTAGTTTACATTTAACTTTGAGTGCTGTAAGACCTAAATTTATGTCTACAGGCTATAAGTATTGCGCAAAAATTTATAGTCCCTCTGTGGCTCTGTCCCGAAATGATCTTCCCATTTGCCATTTTTCATTGTCCCAAAAAGTTCTTCCCATTTCTACAACCTTGGCTTAAAAGTGCATAAACAAAACATGACTAGAGTGAAGCAAGTGTTCATATCCTTAAAAAGTTTGAATAGTCAAATAGGAAGATCATTTTGGGACGGAGGGAGTATGTTAAACTGAACATCTCTAATTGGCATTTTAAAGCCATAAGGTGATTCTTTTCAGTTTATTAAGTCGTGATTTATATCTGATATCTGAACGTCCTTACATTACTTGTTGTAAATGGGGCAGGAATACGGTTGTTCATGCCTATTACAAGAACAGCTGTGGGAGGAATTCATGCTCAGATTACTTCCTTTGTGGCCTTTTCATGTCCCTTGCTACTTTAATATGTTACGCAGTATATCAGGGTACAAAAAAGGTAGAAGGTTCCTTGTCTTATGTAATCAAGAACATCAATGGTGCGTTGACAAGCGGATCAATGGCTGATGGAGAATCGTACCCCGCCTTTCTGGTTCATGATCTCACAGAGATGGACATGTCAGCAATTTCACAAAAGATGGGTGAGCTGGAAATGAAGGTAGAACAGTTGCAGACTAAGCCCAATGAGAAAGATGAATTACTTAACACTGCTGTTTGTCGCGTGGATGCATTAGAATCAGAGCTTATTTCAACCAAGAAAGTAAGTGACAAAACTCTTTCTTGAGCTCCTCTTGCATTTAACCAGCCTTATTTGATAATGTACTTTTCATCCCCTTTCCTCCCTTTCTGGCCTTCACTTCCTCCCCCCCCCCCCCAAACAAAAAACACACACAATATATACGCCCTCCGTCCCACCCGAAATAGGATTTTGGTAAACTTGGCTTTACTATGACCAAGTCTTTTGAAAAAAATATAATAATCCAAATAAAAATTAAAAAATTGTCATTGTATCACAATTAATAATACTCTCAGTAACAATTTTAAAATTTGTGTTAGGATAATTATTTCTTATTTAAATTATATGGTCAAAGTATAAAAAAAGCTACCAAAATCCTATTTCGGGCGAGACAGAGGGAGTATATATATATATATATATATATATATATATAATATGAGTGTATATATAAATAAAAAATAATTTCATGTATCTTTTGACTGAAACAGGCATGCATGAAGCATTAATAAGGCAAGAAGAACTTGTTGCATGCGTAGATAAGCAAGAAATGGCTAAATTCCAGGTAAATTGATATTGGACTGGTTTCTTATTATCCCTTTTCAGTGGTTGATATTTTGCTCGGCGAGGTTTATGTTTATTAAATATGTTGTTATGATGCAGAGAAAGAAGTTTTGCTGCTACATATGAGGTTTATGTGCTCAAGGATAGGGTTTGGTGGTTTGTCATTTAAGAAGGGAAAGTATGGTCATTCTATTCAGGATTGAAGATTTCTGGAGTACGAATGCATCAGACATTCCTTGTAACTTGCTGATTCACACGTTGCTTCTGTCTCTATGTCAGTCAGTCGTGTGTGTGTGTGTGTGTTTTGGACTCCTACGCCTGCTTGCGCAATGCAGAAATTGAATTTGAATATGAGTTGAATTACATGAACTTGCGTACGACTCAATTCCAAATTTGTATATATGAATATAAACAAACAAAAGAGAGATAAGGTCTATGACTTTGTTCAACCCATAGTGAATTGGACTCGTACATTAATTTCTATGGGGATGGAGGGGAAGTTGATGTTGAATAGAAAAATGCAGGGTCAGCAGACACTATTTGTTGTTCTGTGAAAAATATGCATCAATACGTTTTGCTTGTTTGTCTTTTAAGAAGGAGTTGGTATCAATACGTTTACTTGTTTGTATCATGGTTAAATTGTATCAGTCTACTTGTAAATTTAGAAATGTGACACTTATTTTGATTTTTAGACTTATCAAAAAAGAAAGTGGGAAATTTATTATAGCATGGAAGAGGGAGTGTAATTTTGCAGGGGAAAATCACCAAAATATGCAACGTATAGGGTGTTAAAAAGTCAATTAATGCAACGTAATGCTTACTTTTGAAAATAGACAACGTACTTGCTTATTGTGTATCAAATAATGCAACGTAATAACTTTTTAGCCTCTACTACGTTGCATTAATTGATACAACGTACTTCAAGTACGTTTGTCAAATTGTTCGAATTTTGCATTATTTGATACAACTACTTCAAGTACGTTTCACAATGTAAGAATTCGCTATTACGTTGCATTAATTGATATAAATCGGACACTACGTTGCATAAATTGGTCGTTTGCCCTTTGCAGTGCATCGTTTTTGGTTTTTACATTATTTCCCAATATTAAAAGTTGACATTGACCACTACTCCAAGTACCTCAACATCAAGAAAAGAGCTAAATATTTATTCGTATAATACTCCCTCCGTGCCATAGTGGTAGTTTTATTTAACTTATATGATCAATACAAATGAATTTTGAACAAACATTAGTGTCAATGTACTCACCCTAAACAATTCAAAAATTGTTATTAATAAATCACTTAATGATATCAATTAAGACTACAATTTTAGAGTTTCACTAAATGATTAAATTGATATTATTGTTTTTTTTTTTTTTTAAAGATTATTGTATGTTAAAGTTTATCTAAGTTGAGCAATGGGTCAATCGACTTAATACTAACGGCCGTTAGGATTCACAGTACTTTGGATTATATAAAAGTGTACATTTTTTATTTATTTATTTAAAATGTACTATTGAATCCGGTGGAAAAAAAAACCCGGGGGGAGGAAAACGCAATCCTGAAGCAGTGTGGGTTTGATGGTATGTTTATGTCTGCAATAACCAACAGAACAGAAGGCGCTTACCGCAAAACGCGCTGCTTTTGAAATTCACGCTCTCAGTCTCAGTGCCGCCTCCATTTCCCCCACTGGTGACGGTGGTGGTCAAGCGAACAAATTGACCTACATTAGCAAATCGACATCCATGGCTTCTTGAAGGTCTGTATTCCTCCCTTAAGTCCCACTTTTTAACCTAACTGCTATCTAAAAGTAGCCAACTCTTTGTGAGTTCTTATTAAAACTAAAACTCAATTGATCGTGAGTACTTGTACATTGCATTGCTTGTTGCGAGAGTTATAATTCCCCAATCTAGTTAAATTTCACCTCTCTTTTCAATTAATTGTAGATAACAGCAAACCTCGATTTGTATGCTTATATGAGTATATCTGGTGTATATGATTGAATGTTTCTGATCTCAGAACTGAGGAAACCCCTATGCTTAAGGTTTTTCATTTACTTTGGAACTCCCTCATGATCCACTTGAGTTGACTGCCCTGCATTCGAACGGAACTCAAAAAGACGCTCCTCTTAGTTTCCATCATTAAATGGAATTGGGGGCTGATGTAGACTTCTAATGATGAAACCTAACTAATTACTTTCACTTAAGGACCTTCTTGTGTGAACTAACTCCTTGTTGGACCGACACTATTTCTGTGTTGAGGTTTTCTTCTTCTTGTTATTTAAGAATTCAATGGTATAAGGGAACCCTTGAGCAAAGATCGGGCATTGGGCCTTCCAGGATAAATATACATTGTACTGGAGGAGTCACTGTTCGGAAAGTGAAATATCCGGGTGATAGATAAATATACGTTTGACCAGACGGTGAGGAGACGGAAGGACCACTTCATTCTGCAAATAGATACTTCAAGGACGAAAAGGAAAAAAAAAAAAATAGGTTGAGGACGAAAAGGTAAAAAGGTCAATAGGTTAGGGACAAAATAGGTGTTTAACTCTGCATGTTGGGGTGAAACTGAATACTAGTAAGCCTGGCACATGCAAAACGCGTGCATATTATATACATCAACCTTATTTGTATTTATTGGGTGTAATTTGAGTTTGTGCTAAGGATTTTATATTTTACACCTTCAGTAAGGGTTCTACAGAATTATTGGCATCGTGTCTAAAGTATTTGCATATGCTTTTCTCTAGGATCTCATCTACCATGAACCTAGGATCTCTGAACGTCCGTCATTCACTGCGAGTCCTGGTTTCTGTGACCAACAGAAAGGTTTCCTTTGTTCATTCTTTTGTCCCTTCTTTCGTATCATATGGTTTTTAATTTATTTATGGACCATTTCTTATAATTTTAGCTAATGAACAGAGTAGCATTTGGTTAAACTTTGAGTTGCTAATTGCTATTTGTTGTCCATGTTTTTTGATTTATCGGCTCGCAAATAAAACAATGTCATATATCATCCTTTCTCAGGTTCAATTGTCCCATTTCAGAAGAAGCTTCTTCGGTTACTGTTTACCGGCAGAATTCTCACTTCACTTTGGACATCTGAGCCAGTTTTCCAATTACAGCTCCTGCCATAAATATTCAGCCATGGGGGGAGATGCACATCCGAACAGTTCTGATGTCACTGAAAACTCGCAGCCTGAACCTCAAAGGACGTATGAAGTTGTGGTGGCTGCTACTAGTGACATGGGAATCGGGAAGGATGGCAAGTTGCCCTGGAAATTGCCTTCTGACCTCAAATTCTTCAAGGAACTTACAGTGACTACATCAAATCCTGCTAAAAAGAATGCTATACTGATGGAGAAAAACCTGGGAAAGTATTCCACTTCAATATCGACCTCTGCCCGGGCGCCTCAATGTTGTGCTTACTCGTACTGGGGGTTTTGACATTGCCACTGCTGAGAATGTTATTACATGTGGGAGCATTTCATCTGCGTTGGAACTTTTAGCAGCAACGCCATATAGTTTGTCGATAGAGAAAGTGTTTCTTATAGGAGGCGGTGAGATATTAAGGTAAGGACATTGTTGCTTTTAATCAACATTGTTGGTGGCATAAGTTGACCGTTGCTGTTGTCCGATGCAGGGATGCACTTAATGGTCAAGGCTGTGATGCAATCCACTTAACTGAGATTGAGGCGATGATCGATTGTGACACTTACATACCTCATGTTGATGTTTCTGCCTTCCGACTATGGTACTCATCTTCACCCCTTGTCGAGAACAATATACGATATTGTTTTGTAACTTATGTTCGAGTAAAGAGTTCTCATGTTGACCATGCAAATGGTGAGCTCAAGGGTAGTAATAACTCAGCTTCGAATAGATCCAAGGTTGAGAGTTTCAGGTTCTTGTCAAAACTGATTCTTGAGAAACATGACGAGTTCATGTATTTGAGACTAGTCAAAGATATTCTCTCAAGTGGCACCCAAAAAGATGACAGGACAGGGACTGGGACTCTCTCAAAATTTGGCTGTCAGGTGATTTTATAGGTTAACATTGTCTATTTCTTTGTTTCATTTCTTCTAGCATTAGTTTATGCCAGCATATTTATAGCATTGAGCAATCTAAACCGCATTTATAATACTTGTCCAATTGACAGATGCGTTTCAATCTGCGGAAATCTTTTCCCCTGCTTACAACAAAGGTATTAAGTCTCCTTTCTCATCACAGTTCTCCGCTGTTACAAGGGTGCTTTCTTTTGCACTTGACTTAACCTGACTTATTTTGCTATGACTTAGTAGCATCACGCATACTGATATATGGGCAGTCCTCCTGTCTTCAATTGATAAAATATCTCCACCCATGGGGATGTTTGGAGTGATGTCGACTTTGTTTTTTGAAGGGGAAAAATGAAACCTTATTTGGTGACAATTTTCGTCAGCTTGTTGTTTACGTCTTTGGCTATATTTTCAACCTGGATTTTTTAGTACTTCTTGTCTGACAAGTTGCACCTTGTAATGTTTTCATTTTCAAGAGAGTTTTCTGGCGTGGTGTGGTTGAAGAGCTCCTGTGGTTCATCAGTGGATCAACCAATGCTAAGGTATTATATCCTTTCCTACTGCTAAAATGCTTTTTGGTGAATGTTGTATAAAGGTGACAATATCTACAATACTTGGGATTAGGTAAACTTTGCAGTTAATAGTTGGGGAGTAGATTCTTTGTTATGATGAGATCTGTACAGTTCCACATCCATACAATTCCCAACAGCTCACAATGCTGGGGAAGATAATTTCTGAGTTCCTGCAAATCAATACCAATCACATGCATAATGTTTCTTCTTCTTGGTGTCGGTCAGCCAGGTCATATTTTTTTTCTTATTGTGGATAAGTTGAGAATTAGGCTGAAATTGACCTATCAGATGGCACCTATAATTGTTATGTAGGTTTGTTATTTGAATCTTTTTCAAAGGTGTGACGAGTTTAGACATTTCGAGTTTTGTGATCTATAACCAACTTGTTTCGCGCAGTAATGTGGAGAGCTTGAGCCTACTCAAAACAAGAGTTGGATTTCTAGCAATGAAAAATTTGACTCTCTTTAGTGCATGAGCCACTCATTAGTTGCTCAAGAGATCAAGAATCATCGCCTAATGAGCTTCTTTTGGTTCGTTAGGCTCACAAAGTTGGTTTCATTTTCAGAGAGGTTCACAGGGTCATTGTCCAAACCTATGTGTAAAAATACGAAATTAAGTTATAGACGCAAATCAAATTTATCAAATTAGAGTATACTCCCTCCGTCCTAGCACAAGTGACACCAACTTTTGGGACACGGAGATTTAGAAAAGGTAGTATATGTGTGGTAGAAAATGAAGAGAGAGAATGAGTGGGGTAAATAGTAGTGTTGGTTAAAAAGAATGAGTGGTGGAAAATGAAGAGAGCGAATGAGTGGTGGAAAATGAACGAGCGAATGAGTGGAGTTCAATAGTGGGGTTGGTTGAATATAAATATATTAAAACATATCCATTTTGGGCAATGTTACTTGTGCTGGGACGAACCGAAAAGGAAATAAATGTCACTTGTGCTGGGACGGAGGGAGTATACACCTTGAATGAGTAGACCTCGATATTACGTCGTAAACCGTACAGTCAATAATGAGGCAGGCTCAGCTCAGGTTGTTTATTTGACGAGCTCTACCAATTAGCACAGGTTGGTGAGGGTGAACAAATGTCAAGAATGAGC